>JAOPTO010002469.1:39229-650760 GCA_033822845.1 Tetrapedia diversipes | reverse complement strand
AATTTGACAAAAATGGACTTGAGGTAGTGCAATTCTTTGGTATAGAAATATTCATGAAAATTTTAACCCTTTGCGCTCAAGAAGTGATTCGTAGTCATCCAATAATTCTAAGTTTAAAGATTTTTAAGTATAAAATATTTAATAAAACTCACTTATATTGAATTTCATTTGGTTTAGTAACTCAATTTGACAAAAATGGACTTGAGGTAGTGCAATTCTTTGGTATAGAAATATTCATTAAAATTTTAACCCTTTGCATTTGAGAAGTGATTCGTAGTCATCCAATAATAGTAACTTCAAAGATTTTTAAGTGTAAAATATTTAATAAGACTCACTCATATTCAATTTCATTTAATTTAGTTAAGCAATGTATTAAAATTTACTTATATGACTATTTAACCCTTTGAGTTTTTGAAAATTTGCAAAATTATCATTTGGTGGCTGATAGTCACCTTTCGAGTGCAGAAGGTTAAGGAAGTAAGAAATTTTAAGGAAAAATTCAAAAAGAATTTTTTTTAATAGATCTTCATTGAAATGCTTTTAAATTTAGTATTTTTAAATTTGTTTGTGATTCCCTTTTCTTTATCCCTTTCTTTTTATTACAGGCTAGAAGGAAGCTTGTGGTTCTAACTTTAAATTCGCCCCTGTTCATTGAATGTGAAAAATTAAAAATTAAAAGAATGTAAAATATAGGTACCTTTGATTCTTTGATTACGATTGATGATAAATAATTCGTTGAAAAGTTTGTCGACATCCGTACCGTTCAACGTTTTTACATTCAGATTTGTCAACGATACGTTCGAATTTATGTGCACGGTATCGTTCAAAATCTCAATCTCGTCTGCTCCTGGATTTATCTCCATTTTTGTCGTGTCACTGTTTAACGACCAATCTAAAATAGCATCATAAAATCGAACAATAATTTATGCATACTTTTATATATTGTTATTAAATTGTTGCGTAATAGATGTCAAAGTTAACCCTTTCGCTACGGCAGTACGCTCCGTCCGAGTGATGTTACGCTTGGGTAAACTGATGTTCGGACTTACATCTTTCGGTGCAGCCTTGTCATTCTTCAGATCGTCTTTTTCTATAAGTATTACACAACGACATATTTGGAGATTTTGCAATTATTATAAATAAAAGTATAATTTAGGGTAATTGATATGTCAAATTAAAATGATCAATTTTGCTATTATTATAAATAAAAATATAATTTAGGATAATTGATATGTCAAATTAAAATTCTCAATTTTGCTATTATTATAAATAAAAGTATAATTTAGGGTAATTGATATATTAAATTAAAATTCTCAATTTTGCTATTATTATAAATAAAAATATAATTTAGGGTAATTGATATTTCAAATTAAAATTCTCAATTTTGCTATTATTATAAATAAAAATATAATTTAGGATAACTGATATGTCAAATTAAAATTATCAATTTTGATATTATTATAAATAAAAGTATAATTTAGGGTAATTGATATGCCAAATTAAAATTCTCAAATTTGCTATTATTATAAATAAAAGTATAATTTAGGGTAATTGATATGTCAAATAAAAATTCTCAATGTTGCTATTATTATAAATAAAAGTATAATTTAGAGTAATTGATATTTCAAATTAAAATTCTCAATTTTGCTATTATTATAAATAGAAGTATAATTTAGGGTAATTGATATTTGAAATTAAAATGATCAAATTTGCTATTATTATAAATAAAAGTATAATTTAGGGTACTTGATATGTCAAATTAAAATGATCAATTTTGCTATTATTATAAATAAAAGTATAATTTAGGGTAATTGATATGTCAAATTAAAATTCTCAATTTTGCTATTATTATAAATAAAAGTATAATTTAGGGTAATTGATATGTCAAATTAAAATTCTCAATTTTGCAATTATTATAAATAAAAATATAATTTAGGGTAATTGATATGTCAAATTAAAATTCTCAATTTTGCTATTATTATAAATAAAAATACAATTTAGGATAGTTAGACATTGAATTATAATTCCTAGTAATTTAATTCAGAATGGTAAATTCTAAAAGTCGGCACTCGTACACACAGGTCGTCGCGCGGATGTCGCCTATAGACGACGTTCGTAGCGAAAGGGTTAAAGAAGGTTTTAACAAGTATAACTGACTTCATAAATAAAATGATAATAATAATAATAATAACATCGATCTCACATTGGAATGGAATTCCGCAAATAGTGTCCACTTGGAGGTCCTCCACGATAATAGTTTTGGCATTCAGCGAAGTGGACGGTTCTTGCGTTCCGTTTGAACCAATCACATCGCTCGAATGCATATCGACGCCATTGAAGATGTTCACGTCCATTTTGTCTACCTGCAACTCTTCGATAAACGCGTCGCCATCGACGACAATGTCACCGTTTATAGTGTTATTCGTGTTGCTCCACGTTAACAGTTCTTTGGACATCGTTAAAGCATCGTCCACCTCGCCAATTAAATTTTTTAAGCTCTCTTCGAGCTCGCGAGGCGTCATAATTTCCTCGTCTACGAAAATATCGATATTTTTCACGACTCCTGAGACCAACTCCACATTTTCCACGGCCAGAACTTCTTCAATGGTTAAATCATCATCGGCTGGCAACAATAACGGCAACAAAGCTTCCGCTTTCTCTATCAGAGGCTTTCTGTTTCGCAGCATTTCAACCAATTCCGCCAAGTGTTTCGATAAAACCTCGCTCTCCTTGATGGAATGCGCTGAAACCAAGATTCTTATCTTGCAACATTTTCTTATATTTTACCATTTGTATATTTTTACTTTCTCTGTTTCCATTCATTATATTTTCATACCTGGCTGTAATGATTTCATTGTAATTCTCTACTTGATTACTTCCGTAAAATAAATGAATAAATAAATAAATAAATAAGTAAGTAAATGAGTAAATAAGTAAATAAATAAATACATAATTAAATAAGTAAATCAGTAAATAAGTAAATAAGTAAATAAATAAATAAATAAATAAATTAATTAATTAATTAAATAAATAAATAAATAAGTAAATGAGTAAATAAGTAAATAAGTAAATAAATAAATAAATAAGTAAATATATAAATAAATAAGTAAATAAGTAAATATATAAATAAATAAATAGGTAAATAAATAAATAAATAGGTAAATAAATAAATAAATAAATAAGTAAATGAGTAAATATATAAATAAATAAATAAATAAGTAAATAAATTAATTAATTAATTAAATAAATAAATAAATAAGTAAATGAGTAAATAAGTAAATAAGTAAATAAATAAATAAATAAGTAAATAATAAATAAATAAGTAAATAAGTAATTAATTAATTAAATAAATAAATTACAATAGTCTAAACCAGAAAAATATCTCTTATAGTACGATTTCCTATAACGTGAACTCGTACAACGCGTAACTTATTATTAATCACGATATAGGTGAGTTTACTACACTGTACACAGATGACCATAAAACGGTATTCTTTAAAATGTGCTTCTGTAACTTACAATACTTCAAAAAAGTGTTTTATATTGTTTTTTTTATATTTGTTAACTTTCATTTTAGTATTTTAGTAAAATCAATTTCAAATTTCGAGTCGTGTGTTTGACACCACCGGTCTAAATGAAGGTCTGAAGGTGATTTTAAAAGGAGCTTGTTTTAAATGAAATAGCTAACCGGAAGGAATTTCGTTGATTAGTAAGTTCCATGCCTCCATGTTGTAAATTTGAGTAGAATTCACCGTGACCAGCACCATGGTAATCGTGGATTTGTCGATTCGAGTTAGTATGTCGATTAAAGGCATTTTATCCAGCCTCATGCTGCCTAAGAGGACGAATTTCGATGCGTTCTCGAATTTGTACACTTGCAAGACGTCCTGCAATAGAATTAAATTTCTATAGAAGCATTAATCTCATGGCATACAAATAAAATGGAATTTGATGCGTCTGAAAAATACTATTTAATTTGGTTCAACTGAACGGTTATGTGCACATTTTATTCAGAAATTCTTTTTGAAAGGGGGGAAGAATATATGACGGGAAAAATGCGAGAACGTCGAAGCTGTTACATCAAAAAGTTGTTTACACTATTTAACTATAAGCTATTAAATTTATTACTATTAAACTATTTTAACACGTTTCTTGAACTTTCTGTTCAAGCCATTTAGTGGATCTTCTCATTATGAAACTGAATTATTTAAACAAATTTTAATTATGATTCTGTATTATTGAAAAATTGCAAGACATGCGTAGGTTAAAAACATTTTTTAAACGTAAAAGTGTGGGTCGTATACGCCCTAAGCGGCTTGAATGGAAAGTTTTCAAAAACCGGTCCGGCACGGAACGTGTTAAATATACAGGGTGTTCGGACGAAGCTGGGAAAAAATTGAAGAGGTAACTCTATGCAACATTCTAAGACGAAAATCAAGAGTAACAATATTGCGTTTAACGCTCTGTTTATTAGTTATAAGCAATTTAAAAAACGGGCTATTTTACGCCTGAGAGTAGGCAAACGCGGCAACACGGTAGGTAACGTCGCTGGCTGCACAGTGATGCTCAGTCGTCATTGACGCTACCTACCGTGTTGTCCTGGTTGCCTGCTCTCAGGCGTAAAGTAGCTCGTTTTTTAAATTGCTGATAACTAATGAATAAAGCGACGAACGCAATATTGTTACTCTTGATTTTCGTCTTAGAATGTTGCATAGAGTTACCCCTTAGTAGTCATTAATGTTATCTACTGTATTGCTCCATTTGTCTGCTCTCAGGCGTAAAATAGCCCGTTTCTTTAGCTATTTATAACTAATAAACAAAGCGTCGAACGCAATATTGTTACTCTTGATTTTCGTTGTAGAATGTTGCATAGAGTTACCCCTTAGTAGTCATTAACGTTACCTACCGTGTTGCCCCGATTGCCTGCTCTCAGGCGTAAAATAACCAGTTTTTTAAATTGCTGATAACTAATAAACAAAGCGTCAAACGCAATATTGTTACTCTTGATTTTCGTTGTAGAATGTTGCATAGAGTTACCCCTTAGTAGTCATTAACGTTACCTACCGTGTTGCCCCGATTGCCTGCTCTCAGGCGTAAAATAACCAGTTTTTTAAATTGCTGATAACTAATAAACAAAGCGTCAAACGCAATATTGTTACTCTTCATTTTCGTCTTAGAATGTCCCATAGAGTCTCCCCTTCAATTTTTTCCTAGCTTTGTCCGAACACCCTGTATAATTTAATAGTATAAATAACTTTTCAGCTTAACAACTTCGATGAAAATCTAGAATAATAATATTGCGTTCGATCTTTTATTTATTAGTTATATATGCATTTCTGTAGTTGTTCAGAGGTAAGCCATATTCCGCACATAGTTACGACTGAGTATCGCTGCGTAGTCATTGACGTTACTTACTGTGTTGCCCGTTTGCCTGCTCTCAGGCGTCAAATAGCCCTTATCTTTAGTTGCTTATAACTAATAAACAAAGCGTCAAACGCAATATTGTTACTCTTGATTTTCGTCTTAGAATGGTGCATAGAGTCACCTCTTCAACTTTTTCCCAACTTCTCCCGAACACCCTGTATATTATCTAAGAACTTAACTTCTACCTTACTTATTTTACCCCACCATCTCGCTAAATAAAAATAAAACTCCTATAATAATGTTTTACGTGCAATGACTTTCATGAAACCTTCCAACCATTGTTTAGCCATCGAAATATACGCTTACCCCATAGGCCACGAAGAAAAGGGTGTCACCATCGATGCTCACGATGTGAACCAAATTGGGTGCCTGGATCTCTGGGACTTGTTGCCAGTGCAACAATTGGTGGTCTGAAACAATAGCCCCAAAGTGTTCTCTAGGGAACAAGCAGAGGAAATATGTTTGACAAAATTGGAATTAGAATGAGAACCAACCGTCCCACCAAAACAAATTGCTTGGCTCGCGTTCGTTCACCAATAGAACGAAATGAAAATCTCCCAGAGGGCAATGGTGAACAGAGATCGGATTGGTAGTTGGCAGAAGCTGTATTCTGTCCAGGCTGGGGTCCTTAAATTCGTACACCATGGAACCGATCCCGGGCGAGATTCCGTTGTTCTGCGCGAACACTATAATTGTCGATTGCTTGTGTTTGAACGTGGTGACCGACACCGCCGCAATGGTCATCACTTCCGCTGTCACGTCCATGTACGTTCCTCTCCAATGGTAAATTCTGCAGTTTAATTAACAATTTACAATTAATAATCAATTTACGGACATTTCTTGTACATCTATTCCCAATAAACATACACCAAGGAATAAGGTATACAGGGTGTTCGGACAGCCCTGGGCTTAAATTGAAAGAGTAACTCCCTGAGACATTCTAAGACGAAAATCAAGAGTAACGATTTTGCGTTTGAGGCTTTGTTTACGAGTAATAACTAGTTAAAGATATCGTTTAATCCGGACCGTTCGACGCTTGAGAGCGGGTAACCGAGGCAACTCGGTCGGTAACGCCGCTGAGTCCACAGTGGAGAGAGTCCCGCTCTCAGGCGTCGAACGGTCCGGACTAACCGATTTTTTTAACTAGTTATAATTCGTAAACAAAGCCTCAAACGCAAAATCGTTACTCTTGATTTTCGTCTTAGAATGTCTCAGGGAGTTACTCTTTCAATTTAAACCCAGGGCTGTCCGAATACCCTGTATATCGAACATAATTTGAAATTGCAGAACTGAGGGGGAAATAGATTTGGGTATATTTGTATCCTGTAACTTCATCAATAAAACTTAGCAAAAGTTGCTAGGAACAATAGCAATTGTTGTTTCAAATTTTGCTCATGCAGTTCGAAACCCGTCACACTAAACCTAGTGTTAACCCCTTGCACTATTTTGACGAGTCTGACTCGTGATGAAAATTTTAGGCCAAACATGGATGTCACGAGTCGGGCTCGTTGTTCAGTTCCAGATCAAACATGAATATCACGAGCTTGACTCGTACTCGACATTTCAGACCGAACATGAATATCACGAGTCTGACTCGTGGTCTTAATTTCGGGCAAAATTGATATTTAATTGTTTATTTATATTGTGTCTTTCAGTTTTAGGTTTGATATTAGTGAGTGAATCAGAAAACTTATTTGAGTTCAAATACTACTACCGCGGATTTGCTTTTACATATTTTTATTTCGTTATTAATATATCAATCTGATTAAATGTTATATAGCAATGCAAATTTCAAAATAAAATATTCCGTTTCTAAACTTGCACGTAACTGTTCAGTTGAGCCAAATTAAATAGTATTTTTCAATCCTTCAATCAAATTAAACGGTATGATTCATCAAATTCCGTTTTATTTGTGTGTCAAAGGGTTAAAACGCTATGTTCATTTTTGAACTAGAACTTGGGCTTCATTTGCCCAAGCAGACACGACTAACTTTATTAAAACTTTCGCTTACAGAGAGGGCACGTAAAATTGGCCAGAATTATCAGCCACCACCAGATAAAGTCTGTTAGCACGAACGAAGAAGCTGGCGTCCACGGGGCATCCCTTGTGTTGTATCGTTTGCCGGTGTTTCAACTGCAAATTCTCTGTTCCTGTGTACACGCTGCACGAGCCACCTCCATGGCAAACCAACAGGTAAAGTATACCTTTCCAGACGATGCTCTGCGATAAAGTGATTGAAATAATTCATCGTTGATCGTTGAGCTTGATCCTCGGACACCACAGACATTCAGAAAATATGATAAACGTTACCTTTTATATAATTACAAATTTTGAAATTCTTACTTGCTTTTCTATTAGTTGTATAGTAGCGGACAAAAGTTTAAGACCAAAGGGTCGAAGAAAACAAATTAAATAATTAATAAAAAATAGCAGTATAAATAAAATTTGTATTCTGTGCTATTCAATAAATAGTATTTTATCATAATGACAATAAAAATGGATAAATAAACAATATTTGCGAACCATAAAATTATATTTTACATTGCCCTGTCGTCTTGAACTTTTGTCCTCTACTGTACATCATTTTCAAAATAAACGGTTCCTATGTACAGTAGCAAACAAAAGTTTAAGACCAAAGGGTCGAAGAAAACAAATTAAATAATTAATAAAAAATTGCAGTTAAATTAGAAATTAAATTAATTAATAAGAAATAATAGTATAAATAAAATTTGTATTCTACCCTAATCAATAAATAGTATTCTACCATAACGACAATAAAAATGGATAGATAAACAATATTTGCGAACCATCAAATTATATTTTACATTGTTCTATTGTATTAAACTTTTGTCCGCTACTGTAAGTCGACGGCGACAAATTTTACGTACTCTGACAAACTTAATGAGACCAGCATTAAGGGTTGAAATTGTTTCTCGTGGAATGGTACTGTTAGAAGAGGCATCGGGGGAAATCGCTATGAAACGATTCCCTTCGACCACAAGTATCTTATCGAATGCGTTCGTTACGAAAGGTCGCTCCTTGTCCAAATTTTTCCTCCACGATTGGTCCCATTTCACGTTGTAGACTTTCTGTTCAACTGTATAAAATTACACGTTCAGCCTTGACTCGCACATTTTTAACACATTGCACGGGGGTATATTTCACGTTTTCTCGTGAATTTGTCGGAGTTTGGTCATTTGATAAAATCGCAATAAATCGAAAACTACTTCGTTTTGCTCAACGAAACTTTTATTCATTTTACATTTAAATATATTGCAATATCGTAACTTTAAGGACCGGAAATATGAAAGTGTGGGTCGACTAGACGAAAGCCAGGCCCATTGAAAAATACCGTTGGCAACAAACAATTAACCGATCGGTTGGCAATGTTTAGCGGGGTGGGAAAAGGAAAAGGCCTATAAGGGTTTCCTCGAAAGAGAAAAGGGATCAGTGTTGAATAGAAAACCGAGCTGCAGAGTTGTAAAAAGAGCTGAATATTAAACATAAAGTCGCGCGCAGAGTTGAATTAGAATTTACTGTATATTGTATATTTCTGCCATTATTTATATTAATAATAATGAATAATCTTAAGAACCTTTTTTTACATTAATATTATTGTACACTATAGATTTTTACCATCATTCATATTAATAATAATGAATAATCTTAAGAACCTTTTTTCTAAATTAGTATTATTCTATACTGTATATTTTTACCATTATTCATATTAATAATAATAAATAATCTTAAGAACCCTTTTTCCCCATTAATATTATTCTACACTACCGATTTTTACCATTATTCATATTATTAATAATAGTGAATAATCTTAAGAACCTTTTTTCTACATTAATATTATTCTATACTGTATATTTTTACCATTATTCATATTAATAATAGTGAATAATCTTAAGAACCTTTTTTCTACATTAATATATTGTACACTATAGATTTATACCATTATTCATATTAATAATAGTGAATAATCTTAGAACTTTTTTTACATTAATATTATTCTACACTATAAATTTTTTACCATTATTCATATTATAATAATGAATAATCTTAAGAACCTTTTTCCAAATTAATATTATTCTATACTGTATATTTTTACCATTATTCATATTAATAATAATGAATAATCTTAAGAACCTTTTTCCAAATTAATATTATTCTATACTGTATATTTTTACCATTATTCATATTAATAATAATAAATAATGTTAAGACCCCTTTTTCCCCATTAATATTATTCTACACTACAGATTTCTGCCATTATTTATATTAATAATAATGAATAATCTTAAGAACCTTTTTTTACATTAATATTATTGTACACTATAGATTTTTACCATCATTCATATTAATAATAATGAATAATCTTAAGAACCTTTTTTCTAAATTAGTATTATTCTATACTGTATATTTTTACCATTATTCATATTAATAATAATAAATAATCTTAAGAACCCTTTTTCCCCATTAATATTATTCTACACTACCGATTTTTACCATTATTCATATTATTAATAATAGTGAATAATCTTAAGAACCTTTTTTCTACATTAATATTATTCTATACTGTATATTTTTACCATTATTCATATTAATAATAGTGAATAATCTTAAGAACCTTTTTTCTACATTAATATTATTCTATATTATATACAATATGCTCTATGATTATTTAAGAAAAAAATACTTTTTCTCTCCAGTACTCCAGTACAAGTCTACTAAATAAGTGCTTTTACATGATTCGCGTTCCAGTGACAAATTGCAGAAAACGTAAAAGTACGTTTCCCCCATGCAATGTGTTAACCAGCAGCTTCTTTCTCATTTTTTCATTTTCACTTTCGTGGTTTACCTGGTGGTTCCTTGCGGAAGTGGAGCTTGGCTATCTCGATTTTCGTCTGCCTCAGCCTTTCGTCCAAGCGGTCGTTTATGGAAGTTTGCGCGAGAACGAAACCGATGCAACCAAGTAGAAGCTAGTGCAATAAAAACTTCTTATTTCACTTGGGAAAAGTTAAATTTAACCGTGAACAATTGAACTTGAATTTAACACTAAAGCTACCAACAATTATACTGTACCTATTTAAAATAAAAAAAAAAATTCAGAATGTAGATTACGCGAGAAAAATAATTTATAGTAGGAAAGCAAACTTTGATTTCTATGAGAAATTATTAAAAATTCCCAAAAATGCACCATAGTCACTCAGAAAATTCTATTTAGAAAACCATGAGAATTAGTCGTTTTCACCGTTTTAATAACTTTAGCGTTAAATAAGTGAATTTAAATTCGAATCCGAAATGTTCAGCTTCGATTTGATTCGCGATTTGGGAAAAGTTAAATTTAACCGTGAACAATTGAACTTGAATTTAACACTAAAGCTACCAACAATTATACTGTACCTATTTAAACTAAAATAAAAATTTTAGGATGAAGATTGTATAAGAAATATAATTTATAGCAAATTTTAACTTGTATGAGAAATTATTAAAAATTCCCAAAAATGCACCATAGTCACTCGGAAAATTCTATTTAGAAAACCATGAGAATTAGTCGTTTTCACCGTTTTAATAACTTTAGCGTTAAATAGCTGAATTTAAATTCCAATTCGAAATTTTCAACTTCGATTTGGTTCGAATCGGGTACACACTTACTAAAGTTCCCGAGGATCCCATGATCCTAGAATGATCGGATACTGATTCATACACGCGCGAAGGTTTATTGATCTAATTGATCGCGAAAGACAATCGCGGGTCGTCGGCTGAACGTGCAAACAACTGTGGCCACATCAAACATAAACAAGTAACGACTATCATTAGATTTGAATAGGTTCGAAACGAGAAGCAGAATTGCGCGGCAATTCGTTCGACAAGATAAGGGAGAATATTTTGATTAAGAGGAATGCAACACGTGCACGTGTATGCGTTAGAAAAATCTGAATCAGTTAACCGTATTTGACGTGTATACACGACGAACGAAATCTCTATTGCGACGCGTACAACGTGTATACTCGTCGTGAAAAATAAAAGATTACCATTGATTATCAAAATTCGAAATTTCAATAAAATATAACAAGAATATTATTTGATAGTATGTTTCCTTTATATCACTAAATTTTTCTTGTTTATTTATTTAATTGTTATTTGAATTATTCTTATATTGTATCTTATGTATTTTATTATTTTTCGACAATTTTTTAACAAGTGTCTAATAACAGTAATCTTTCCAGAAATGAATTGTTAATTTTTTATTAAATAAAAATGTAATCCTTCATTGTTTTTCGTAAAATTTATTATTGGACCATTTTCCATGCGTTCAACGTGTATACACGCCATTAATTGATTTTAATTCCGCACCCTGTGGAGAATTTCTAAAATTAAATTCCGCGCTTAACTGGTTAAAAGAGAAATTACAACAGATGTGTTTTATCACAGACAAAATGTATACCGTTTATTTACATCTATTTATTTTGTTTATGCCTTCTGTTGGTTTGTTTATATCTTTAAAATTGTTTACAAACATATTTCCAATTGTTTGTTTACAATTTTTTGTACGCGTGTACCATTAGCGGTACACGCGGCAAAGAACTGTATTAACTAAACTGGAACAGGTCCCCCTTCGCTCCTTTCTGCGTGTCCCTCTATGTGCCGAAGAATAGAAATTAAGCACTGTACAGGTTTGGTCGGTTTTACTTTTAGGACTCGTTTTTGCATCCTAAATTGCTCTCCTCCCCCTCTATTTCAACGTACAAGCTCCTTCTGGGTTACTTTATTCCGGAAGTTGAGAAGGAAAAGCTCCTGCATCAATCGGGACACTGTTGAATCGCTACACTGTAAATTAATTTTACGCTCCAGAGGTTGCATAGAAATTGAAAAAAGTGCAAAGTCTGCTAAAACACTGGAACGATTATGATTAGCTAACCGTTATTAATGGAATTTATAAATAGACCAACCCAATGAACCTGGCAATTGAATGAAATTAGATCAGGGTCCGAGTATAACAATTCTACGCCCTGCCATTCCTATTACGCTATCACTTGCGATGTAAATCGGACGTATCATATTGCATTAGGTGGCAAAATACGTTAATAGTACCTTTACTACTCTTTAAGTGTTCCATTAGTTCTTAGCAATTCGTAACTAGGTGTAATATAAATTTATTTGCGCACTGTACATGTATGCGTTATACACACGTGCAATTACCTTCCTTATTTATCTACAGAGTGATACATTTGATGTTAATCTATGATGCGATATTGCAGATAAAGATATCATATCAAATATAAATATAAATGTTTATTAAAATAAAATGCAACTCCTAATTAATTGATTTCAATGAATGTACACGTCATGAACTACATCTTGCTCTTCGTATGCAAATTCACACATCCCTTTTGGGTCCGCAGACCCAAATGGAGACCGAAGCATTAGTCATCGAACGAAATAAACTGCAAGATGATCCTCCCGTTCTCGAACCGATCTTCAATTCCGATTTCATACATTAGATGGCGCCTAGAATTCGAATGCAATCATCGTAACGTTTTCATTGGTCGAGAAGGACTCGCAGTTTTCGCATGGATTGGCCGTTGATCACGATCGAAAGATCTCCACGAATCCTAGCCGTGTCCTGCACACGAAACAGTAGTGCATACAAATCATAGGTAAAGCAAATCGTGCCGGTAGCGCAGGCCCGTGCAGTTTTGGTCCATTGTCATCGTTTTTGACGGGAAGCGGAGAGGCGATCACGAGAAATAGATCGCGCGTATGCACATATCGAACGATAGTAGATATATCGGCAGGGGAAGTGCAAGCAAGTGTGTGCGACTGTGTGTCCGATCATTGCGTGTATGCGAGCATAACCGCGTGCGGGCGGTTCCCACACGTCCGTGCAACAAGTGTCATACACAGCAGCACGACTAATAAACCGACTATTTTGAAGAGACCTGATAGAGACGCCGTGCATGGTGCTCGTTCTTTCTTCAGCGGATAGAAAGGACCATCGGCGAGGATGGGCTGCGCGGTGAGCACCACCGGCGAGAAAGAAGCCGCGGAAAGGTCTAAGAAAATCGACAAGGATCTTAGAGCTGATGGCGAGCGGGCCGCCAGTGAGGTCAAGCTCCTCCTGCTTGGTAATTTCTTCTCCTTTTCTTTTCGTTGACGTACTTTCTCCTCAAGAGCACCGTCTCATTGTTATTCCTATATTTCTTTGTTCACGACGCTATACCGAAAATATCCGCTTCACCAAAGATGTTTTCTTGAAGTGTCTCGATGATTCGTAGTAAAAGTAGATCGTTGCACTGAACAAACTCGAACACCAGGGAAACATCTTTTTTCTTTATTTCCTTGCCGACTCTTCAAGACAGCATTTTGATCGTTTGATTTTTATTTTAAACCATTCTCCCACACCAGCCGTTTTTTAATCAATTATCAGATTCGCGCAATCGCGGAAGTACGGCGCGGGCAATTTTCCTAAAACTTGAATCATCGTCTCGTATGAATCATTAGATAACGTATTGGTTGCATGCTCTAACACCTGTTGCTGTAGCTAATTATAATTTTTATTCATAAATATTGACACTTTTAATTAATGGTAAAAACTGAACGTTTTGACATAATATATAATAATACACCTTTATTACACATCTAAATATAATATACAATAATACTTACATCTTTATTAAATATGAATATTTGTATTTTAAGGAGCTGGAGAATCTGGAAAATCTACTATAGTAAAACAAATGAAAATCATCCATGAAACTGGCTATAGTAAAGAAGAATGTGAACAATATAAGCCTGTAGTGTGTAGTAACACAGTTCAAAGTCTTATGACAATAATTAGAGCCATGGGGCAACTCAGAATTGACTTTGCAGATCCTAATAAAGCAGTAAATATATTAATTTTAAGTAAAAATGTTGTACATACTATATTATTATGCCATGTTTTATCAGTACTAGTGAAATGTAATTGTGTTATAGGATATAGCACGCCAATTCTTTACCCTAGCTTCTGCAGCAGAAGAGGGTGAGCTAACTGGGGAACTGGCACTATTAATGAAACGATTATGGCAGGACGCTGGAGTACAGCTTTGTTTCACACGTAGTAGGGAATATCAGCTCAATGATTCGGCAGCATACTACCTTAATGCTTTAGATCGCATAGCACAATCTAATTATATTCCTACTCAACAAGATGTTCTTAGAACACGAGTAAAAACAACAGGAATAGTAGAAACACATTTTTCTTTTAAGGGCTTACACTTTAAGTAAGTTGATTTTGTTCAAGATTTATTTTTATTTTATTTTTTACTTCCACCATGAATAATTAATAATAACTTGTTTGTTTTACCAGAATGTTTGATGTGGGAGGTCAAAGATCAGAAAGAAAAAAATGGATACACTGTTTTGAAGGAGTTACTGCTATTATATTTTGCGTTGCATTAAGTGGGTATGACTTGGTTCTTGCAGAAGATGAAGAAATGAATAGAATGATAGAGTCAATGAAGCTGTTTGACTCTATCTGTAATAGTAAATGGTTTGTTGAAACATCAATCATTTTATTCTTAAACAAAAAAGATCTTTTTGAAGAAAAGATCACCAGGAGTCCGCTGACTATTTGTTTCCCCGAGTATAAAGGTGCCAACACTTATGAAGAATGTGCTTCTTATATTCAAATGAAGTTTGAAAATTTGAATAAAAGGAAGGATCAAAAACAAATTTACACACATTTCACATGTGCCACTGATACGTCTAATATACAATTTGTGTTTGATGCTGTAACTGATGTTATAATCAAAAACAATTTGAGTAACTGTGGTTTACTAAGTTAAACATTCCAATACTCTATTTAATCAGAGAGTAGATTGACATTTAAGGTGTATAAACCTATGTGAATGCACAAAGGATACACGTGAGACTGAAAAAAAGATTGTTAGGAACAAAATTGTATTGTGTATACCAAAAGGAGTATACCAATACTAATCATGCAATGTCTTCATTTTGGCATTTTATTAATCTTTACATTTTACTATACCATGGAATAATTTGTTAAATTTCGTCTTCTTTATCTATACTTTTTTCGCGTAAAAATTCAAGACACGTTACTGTAATAGACTAGCTTTTAACTTATTGGCCTGTTTTATATAACAACTGTTAAATTAGAATGTTTTGAAATTTCAACATTTATGTGTAATCTTAATAAGAGCAGATACTGTTTGCAAACAAATATTTGGTCTCTGCTAACTGTATTTAGTATATTAACCAGAAACTAGTTAGCTATTAATTTAGTGATATCTTTTTGTATATAATTTATTCACTAAAAGAAATATGTTTATACTGGATGGAAATACATTTCCATAATAGAGCTCGAAGCCATTCATTAATCTCATAATAAATTGTTCATATTTCAATGACAGACACAGCTCTCTGTGTTTACAGTATATATTTATACAAATTAAATTTGATAAAAAATTTTGTAAAACCTTTTTATACATATAAGATAATGTTTAAAGGGCTGTTGTTATTGCTCTATCTGCCAAACAAATGACAATGCTAGATTTAGTTCCAGATTTTGAAAACAATCTCATTATACTACTAAAATAAATAAACAAAAATTTTTTAAAAGGGTGATATTTTTTTAAAATCCTGTTTTGTGGCCTAAAGTATAAAGAAAAATTAGTTAACAAATTTTTGAAAAGTAGTAAAATACATAATGTATTTAGTATATTTAGGAAACTTGTATCAATTACAAGACATTTCTCTTACTAAAGCCATCTCTATTTACAATTTTTCCAAAATACATGATTCAATTACAAAAATTCTTGAGTTCATGTATTTTTAGTATTCTTTCAAATTTGAAGATTATACGTGTCTTGTAATTTAATCTTTCATGAAATTTTACGTTTAGAGAGGAACATTCTACAAATAATAATACTCGCACATCTAGTACTTATTCCGAATCTCGCGAAATAAGATCATTTTCTTCGTTGTATAAACATAGAATCTCATTTTACTTGTATCTTGCATTGATTTTTATATTATATGTATATGTACAATAATACAATACATGAAGCTACAAAATAAATATAGTAATATTTTGTTCTTTCTGACAGTGTTGGAATTGGAAGATTACCGATTCATATACACTTATGTAAGTTTTTCACAATCTTATACAGATATATTAGATCATCTCATAAGTTCGTGCAATGGAAACGTACATTCATTTTCAACATTTCATACTATACGAGTTCTGAAAAAAAACTAATATAAGCAAATATAATTTATCGGTATACAATATATCTCCAGTCTTAAATATCTATAGATATTTAAAAAAAATTAGAAATGATGCCAAAGCCTTGCTTGTATGGATTGAAAAAATTTTTTTTTGTAATGTATAGTAACTGAGGATGTAAAGTGAATTTTTTATGACAATGTTCAAAGGAAACAAAGTTGTGTCGGAAGGGAAGAATCCACAGGAACAAGTTATAAAAGTATTAGGTTTAGACCCTCGTAAAGTTCCGTTCTCTATATGGTAGGATTACCAAAGTTTTGCTTTTCGAATTGCTTCCAAATGATCAAACAATTCATCCCTCTTTCAATATTGTTTCATTGATTACAGTATCTTTTTACCGGGTAAATAATTTAAAAATACTTCGATGAAAAATTGGAATTTTATAGTAATAATGTTTTGGCTTCGTTGAGTAAATGGTAAGAGAGATTACATAATGGAAGAATGATTATATCTTTTTATAATATTTAAAGATACGTTTGAAATGTTATTTTAAATAACAGAGTAATGAACGGTACGAACTTATAAGACGACCTAAAGTTATAATAATGACTTGTATTTGCTAGTATTTATCATATCACTATTAACTTAAAAGAATATTGATTGGTCAATGATTGTATATATTTTATACATACAATACATGGAAAGTATTTTGTACGAATACTGTTATTTGAGACTACTACTTTCCTTATTACCGATAATAAACATAGGTCATGTTTTTTTAATTCTAAAAAAATTATGTTAACCATCTATATCTTTTTTTTTTTACAAAAATATAATAAAATATAATAAGAAATAGCTATAGTCAAACAATTTGTAATCATTTGTAAATAAATTAATCTGTCATGAAGACGCAATTCTTGTGGCTAGTTTCTTCAAGGTATACGACATAACAAGAATAATATTAATGTTTTTAAATATTTAGCCACAATAAATTCTCCAGAAATTTATATTTCTTGTTCGTATAACATCTTCAACAGTATAGATTTCGTTAACATAATTATTACTTCATTATTCTGAACAATCATTAAAAAGCCTTTAAACTATATACGTCCGTAAATTCTGCATATATCCTATGACATTTGTATAATTAAATCTTTGAGGTATTTAACAAACTTGTTTACACACCAAGTATTGTAGGAAAGTGCACAATGGGAAGCATAAATTCTTAGTGTTCGGAAACTGAGTTTGACTAATTACAGAATAGACTTGAGGGCTCTGGTAAGCTACACAGCTGTACAACATTATGTAAAAGCAATCTATTCTGTTTTCAACTTCTATTAATATTTATAAATAATATAGCTACACAGTGACACCTACTGATTCGACTCATACCGGAACGATATAAACCATCATTTAATGTGGATTTCTAGCTGGGATAGGTGGTCCGCCTGATGTCCTTGCTGGAATTGGTGGTGGAACATTTGACGTAGGTAAACTAGGTGGTGGATGCTGGGGTGGAGGAGGAGCTTGCCTTTGAGGTAATGGAGGAGGTTTAGAACTGGGTGGTCTACTAGATGATTCCTGTAAAGGATCTGTACGAGGTAATGGCGGTGGTGGACGGTTTGGTATAGGGTAACTAGGCGAGCCATCCAATATCTCTTCATAAATTGCAGATTCCGGCGACAACCTTTCACTTTGCTCAGATTCTGATCTTTCTCTGGATAATGGTACCGGGAACTGATTTGGTAACACACTAAATACACCAGCACGTGTTACTGGTTTTCGATCTTGTATCGGACTTTTAGGTAGTTGAGCTGGTCGACCTGGTGGAGCTGGTCTAGGTGGGGGAACTCCCCCATTTGGACTATTTCTGCTAGGAGATGATCGTTCTCCTATTTCCAACTGTTCTAATCTTCTTACTGGAGAACTCGAAACAAATTGAGCAACTGTGGTATTACTACAAAGTTCTATTTCTTTTTCAATTAGTTGCACCCAGTCTGGTGCTTTCAAAGATAATTTCAAGGTCTGACCACACACTCGAGTCATACCTTTCCTAGCTGCTGATAAAGCACATTGTCCATCTCTAAATGTTACCCAAATTGTTTCACCAACAAATCTGACAAGGATTACTTCACCAATATGAGAAAAATCTTGTAATAGTGCCATCATGAAATTCCCGTCAAATACGCTATCCATGTCGTCTAATTCTTCTACTGCTTTTACTACTATAGTACCATCAGGTGGACCCAAATCTTGAATCACTTCTTTGAATACGTGTTCACGTTTTTCAGGTTCAACACAATGAATATCTACATCGATAATGGCAATGACTGGTCGATGGTCACTTTGTTTCAATTCTGCTCGACCATAATGAATCAACTTTCCTGGATTCCAATCTGTAGGAGAATCTAAAAATGAGTATGCACTTATTAATAAAAGTCGCAAGGACACTGAATGTTTATAATTGCACGAAACTAACTGATATCAGGTACTTGTTTTCGGCGTTTCCATAATACTCTATCTGTCCACGCAGGTTGTCGACATTTTTCACTAGTATCATAATCACCAGAAAAAACATCATACTTATACGTTGGAGCAAAAGTAATGGGGCCTTCCAAAAAATTTTTAAAAACATTTCCTTGTTCTTGTTGAACCTAAGTTCAAAATATATCAAGCAAATCTTCAAACATATTTCTTGCATTAAGTATTTACAAGATTGTCATATTTACCTTCAATTGATCATGTTGAAGTATCTTATCAAATTCGTTCATTTTGATCATATCTTTCATTTCATCTTTATCCATGTCAACTCTATAATTAAAATCTCCGCACCAAAATACGTAATCATGAGTATTCAATGTTCTTCCCATAGGGAAGGTAACCTTTCGTGTAATTTCTGCGTAATCTGCATTACGCTCGTTAACTTGATTTTGTCCAGCAGCAAAGTGAGCACAAACAAAACAAAAAGATGTAGAATATAAAACACATCTAATAGCTGCAGCTCCTTTATTTCCTGTTGCACCTCCTAATCCAGTTTTAACGCAATCTACTGCTACATCTCTTAAATAAGGTGCATGCATAGGTCGTATAAATAAATAGAGGCAAACCCCGACTAATTGTTGATATGTGACCAGAACGTATTTAGTATCTCGGGAAAGTACTTTTTGTAGTTCCTCTGCCCAAGCTTTTGCATTGTCAGTACTAGCAGCCATAATATTACTAGCATTTAAATCAACAATTTCTTCGAATCCTATCACAAATATATCTACAGGAACATTGTCATATTCGACTGATACTAGGGCTGTAAAGAAATTCAATTAATTCAGGAAAAATAATTTAATTAGTTTAAAAAAGTGTATCTAAATCGAACTTACATGATGAGTTCCGTGGAGCATCTAGTAACCAATCCGTAAGCGACACATCTTTGTACACTACACTTCGAAAATGTTTTCCACCATTAACGTTATAAGTACCCACGCTTACTCTAAGATTTATTGTAGTTACATATTCATTATATCTTTTACACATTTCTCTGAGAACACTTTGTGGAGCATGCAACATGTTCGAGGGTAAAAGTAATCGAGCTCTATCCGCTAATTCTGTGTTTAAAGTTGATCCCAATAACAAAATATCAATAGCTTCTTGTTTACTGGAGTCTAATAAATTATTTTGTATTGTTCTAGCTGCAGATCTTGCACCATCCATTAATTTCGAACTTCCTTGAATAGCTCCAGTACCGGCATATATTTTGCTTACTTCATTACCATTATTAATCCACATTTGCCTAAATACTTCTTCAAATCTTGAAACCATTTGTTGCTTTTCAAGCAATTTTAATAATCCTAGTTGCTTACCAAGTATTTCCAGGGCAAAAAATGTTTGAACACAGTTTGTTCTATCTAAACAATCAAGACAATTTGTTCTAATAGTACCAGTTTGTTCAAGAATGACAGTATTACTAGCAGCATAGAACAATGAAAATGATTCTAAGTATTTTTCTACTTTAGCTTTCAATTTTGAAAGATTCTTCATGTTTCCACCTCTACATTCCTGATGGTAATCAAATAGGATATGCGGCACATCCTTATGTTCAGACATATTATGATGAGTCTGGAATAACTGACTCAGCATTGCTTCTCCTTCTTTGCTACCAATCAAACTAGAGCCAAGGAGGTTGACAATTACTTGCTGACCATACCTTTGTTTAATCATATTTAAATGCCTATCAAAAGCTGGTGCAGAAGCCTCAAAACCACGAGAAATTTTTACTTTATGAGAACCAACCTGAATGCCAGGTTGTTCCCAGAATAAAGGAACTGATCCTCTGGTTTGCACATAAGAAGTCACTTCATTATCTAAATATATTACTTGCTCTGTTTCTACAAAATTTGCTACATGACCATCATCATTAGTTCCTCTAACATTGAACCTAAATGATAAACACAAATTTGTAGAATATTTCTAAAATACTTCTAATGTTGAATACAGTTATAGCTTTGAATGATTAATATAGAATTATCATACAGGATTGTGTTACTTTACAAAGTGAAATGATAAGATGTGATAAAAATGATGTTGCTGTTTCCATATTATGAAACAGTGATAAGTCAGCCAATAAGGAAATAACAAATGTTACTAATATTATTAAATGTAGGATATCTATTGACTGTTTATATCTAATCTGAAATAAATTACAAATACCTTGTGCCTGCACGTTCACAACTTAATCTAGACATAAGAATAGCACGAGCTTGTCTGTGGCCAACGTATACAGTTCGAATTTCCACACTACCACACATTGCTTTAAGTAACCAGTGAGATGTATCCACACCATATCTTAATAAATGTATGTGTAACATTCGATTCCTGTTTGTTGAAAGAAAACGTGTTAAATATTTTTATTACAATTCAAATTTATTGGATATATGAAGTATTAACCAAAAGAATCTGTTATCAGTTATTGTAGATTTGCAGCGCCTCTGTGCACTAAGAGTTATGTCAAGAGGCTCTTGATTACCAGCAGACCAAGAAAAGTAAAATGTACCAGAATTAAGAACTTTTCTAACTTCAGACACACGATCCTCATTGCCTGGTATATAATGAAGTGGTACAAAATGAGTTTGTGTAATTCTAAACACTTCTGACTCTCCTATTTTTCCAACAGAGAAACACCCAGTGACAAGAACAAGGTACAGTAAAGTATTTTCACCCGCATTTAATTGCAAAACACCTAAGCACCCATATGCATCTAATAATTTTGTATATTTCCCTTTTAAAGTATCAGTCTCTTCAGCAGCTGCAAGATAATATTAAACATTATATACAACAATACTAAATAAATTTATAAGTAATTGTATGTAATACAATTGAACATCAATTATTAAGGTTTTTTAAACATGGAAAGAATGAAGGATTAAAAACTAAGGATATCTGAATAAAGTATTATTGATATCAATTATAATAAAATACTTACAAAGAACAGCGACAGCCTGTGATTCGAAAAGTACAGTTTCTTTTCGATTTCGTTGTTCTAATATAAGTGAATGAGGAAGAGGAGGCTTTAACTTTTCATATACGCGAAACCCTTTGCCCATCGCCATTGTTGCACTAATGTCTTCGAAGCTTTTAGGGATAAAGGTACGCTTTGGTAGAATATGACAGCCCCGTTTGTCATACGGAGTAGCGTGATCACCCTACTCTCTTACAATGTTTTCTCTCTACCAACTGACTTCGTTCGTCGACACTGACAGCAATACACTTTTCTCTACTGGTCAATGGAGGGGAGTAGCGCTCTTTTCGCTGATCCGTCGATACTTCGATATTTTCGCAATATATACATTGCGATTCCACAGAGTCTACAGTCTGTCTGTCTAACCGTAACAATCAATCGAATGCGCCATTTTGAAATTTTGAAAAGTCGAATGTCCAACGATTTCGCGCCACAGGTATCGGTTAATTAAGGAGGAATTCTAGAGTGAACCTTCGAAAATATTTATTCTTGTTTCTTTCTGGAGTTTTTTAAAGAATACAGTTTCAAAAACAGTTTCTGTCTTCTTCTTCTTTTGATAAAATCATATATGCAACATCTTAAACTTGACTCCTAAAATTAACAAAATTAAATATGTATGCCTGTCTGAAGGATGCGAAGTTTAGCAATGTCTTACCGGAAGTAAATTTCTCGAACATTTCGCTCGACCCTTATTAGCAAAAAGTTTTTAATTGATAAATGGAGACTAATGGAATTTCCTTTACTTTTTTAAAGAGGGACATACGTAGGCTCCGTTGATATCTTGACATAACCTTCAATATGTAGTAAGTTTTGCATTTATTTTCATTATTCTTTCATGCCAATAGAAGTGTAAAATTTAGTTTGAAGTGTTAAATATAATCCTGACTGTGAACATATTTAACGAGGGATTTTCGATTACTATAAATCTATTCTCTGCGAAATTCATAATTATTGAACAGCAAATTGAATTGCATGCAAATACTCGAGATGAACATTAAATTGACCGTTCAGAATGCGTGGCAAAACCTATAAAGTTCGAATTATAGAACAAAACAATCTGTAAAACAGGGTTTTACTATGTAATCATAAATACCGTGAGATGATCTTTTTTAAAAATGACTGTATATTTAAAAATATGCAGTACCACCAATTTTAATTCTTTTTCACTCTAAAAGTTTTAAAATGTTATTGAAACATGTATAAATAAAACTTGAAAGTTTTACTGTAAAAGGTGTTAACAATTTTTTTACAAAACATTCTCGAAGAAATTTAAAAAATGTATTTCATCCTAGAATACTCTGTACAAAGTTCATCAGCATTCATCTGTCGTATTCTGATATTAGAATAAGTGTGCGTTTTTGTGATTTTCGATGTGACTACAACAGCGCAAGGTGAAAGCCAGCATAAAAAATGGGACACAAATAAAAAATTTTGTGCATACAGTGAAAGCGCATTCGAATTTACTGAATGTAAGTTAATTTATTAAATGCAAGTTATTCATTTGGATTATAAAAATCATAGTTCGAAAATTTGTTGATACGATTATAGTTTGTCACTTTTTTTATATAAATAATAGATATTTAAATAAAAAATAAGAGTA
Organism: Tetrapedia diversipes; assembly: GCA_033822845.1. Lineage (NCBI taxonomy): Eukaryota > Metazoa > Arthropoda > Insecta > Hymenoptera > Apidae > Tetrapedia > Tetrapedia diversipes. The sequence continues at coordinate 626,990 of JAOPTO010002469.1, read as the reverse complement.
TATTGGTACTGTTTAAGAAATCTTTTTGATTACAGATAGCTGTAATTAAAATTTAATATCAACTAAAAATGATCTTTATGATATAATATTTTCGTTTCATGATCATTCTTAGTATATTTTATTCTTTATATTGTCGAATACTAGATAAAAACGAAATTTGATTCTTTTATATGTTTTTTCTTTATGGCCTCTACTCGATAAAACTAACGGAAAAAATTTAATATACCATATAGAAATTTAAAAAATCGAAAATGCTTCGTTGTTTTCTTAATATTTGCACATTAATGTTACGAGTTCCTCAACTACACCATTAAAATATAATGTTATAACATTTACAAAATAAAGTGATGTATAATTATTAACAGCGAAATCGAAATATATAAACAAGGAATTCTTGGTTCAAAATTCAACTTTCTTCAAACATTGAAAAATAAGATTTCTCTGCATTAAAAATCGATACATCTTTTAAGACCGTTCAAATAACCTTTTTCAACGTTCTTAATTAATAATCTCCATGATTCGTTTTAATTATTATTACACAAAGATATATTTGTTGCAATAAAATTTATTTCTTTTAGTGACATAGCAATTATTACATTGATTTTGAACAATGGCAGTTAGATTCAAACGAAATTCCTTATTAAAAAATCGTTCGTTCGCAGAAAATTATTTATTCTAATGTTTCATGTATACATAATTGAAAAAAAAAGTTAAATTACAGATAGCATTTTAGTGGATATCTATCTTTGATCGTTGCATGCATCTTAAGTCTAATTATAGAAAATGTCACATTCTTTTACATTACCATAATATTTACACAATGAAATGTACCATTCATTGGTACCTAGTTAAATTGATAGGCTATCTGATTTTTCTTTTTTAATTAATCATTGACTAAATTATTTTTCAATAATAGCAATATTTGATGGAAAAATTAAAGAATCCATCAAATAACTATAAATGATATTCACATTTTAACTAGTTCAATAAAATACGTGTTGTAACGCATTTTAAAAAACAATGAAATTAATCAACAAACTAATATAATGTCGTAAATAAATGTGATTACATACTTTTTTTTGATTGTCGCTTATAACGTCGTATGTTATGCGACATTAAATAATAATTAAAACAAAAATTGGTTTTTATTACATTTTCTGCCATTCTTTATGGTAAGCATTGATAAAAAATAGTCTTCTAAATATGAATTTCGAAGAAAGCACTGCAATTATACAATATTCATGGAAATACTCTTAAAAGAAAATTATTATACATCCTATATTAAATTTTAACAATCAGTCGATACAAGTTAATACTTTCTTAAACATTCTTCCTCACTAATGCTCTTTCTTTAGGTAATGTACCTATACAATTCTTTATTTATGTATGGTTACATAAATAACAGACACATATATAAAACATCGAAAATATAGAAGTACAATTCTTTTGTAAACATTATTTTGAATAAAAATAGAAAAATCATTAAATAAGACTAATAAAACTGTTTAATGAAAGAAGAATAGTTTAACCTAAGGTTATTCATAACTAGGTTTTCATTCTCTCAATTTTTTCTTCCTGATCTCTACAACATTGTCAACTAAAACAATTCTACGTACCGTTCTGAATTTTATTTTAATGATCAATAATTAACTAATGGATACCATGTAGAAAGTAATACCTGTTGGAGTATACAATTATTTTTTTTTGGGAACTAAACTATAGTTGTTTAGCACGTTTGGCCTGACTGTAAAAGAGACTGCGATAATATAACAGAACTTTTATGTTCACTTAGTATCTATACCTCGAGGAAGTCTTTCAGTAAAGTAACTCGACGCTTTTCCGAGATATCCATTTGATTTTCCAAGTCTCCACGATTTGTTGTTTCCGCGTGTTCTATTTTCCAAGAAAGATTTTCTATTTCCGCCTCTAACTGGGCTTGCTGATATTCAAACTATTAAAATTCATTATGCAATTAGTTTCATTACAGATATAAAATTAAAAACATTCTCAAAAATTTGAATAAAATTTGAATATGTTTTTACCAGTTCTTTACGCGACCCAGGTTCCATATAATAAGCATATGGATATGTATATTGCAAAGTATAACGGCAACGTGTTAAAAGCGATGCAGCTGCAAATAAATGTTGCCAATCAATCCACGTTCCACTAGAGTTCATTACTTTTTTATTTATTTGCATTTTTATGGCTTCCAAAGTTTGTTCTTCTAATTTTAACGATTTACTATGATTTTCCCACTGAAAAGGTTTTAAGAAATCGATGACATAAGTTTCATATAAAATTAAACCTTACAGAAAGTAACTTACCCTTTCATAGTAATGAAGATATTTTTTGAGAGCTTCTCTTGCTTGTGCAAGAGCACTCTCCTGTGCAATATTCGGATTTTCCTTGTAACGCGAACATACGTAATATTCACTTCCATGTGCTTTCCAATCTCCAAGGCACATCCAACAAAAGTCATATTTACAATTATAACATTGCATGTGATTGCACCCACCATTTTTTTCTATGCAAATATGACACTCTGGACACTATAAATTAAAATTCGTTTTATTAGGAAATTGCATCATAAATTATATACAAGAATAAAACTTAAATACGAACATCTTTGGTGTTGGCACTAATATAATTGGCTGTCTCTGAATCATCTGCACACTTCGTTAGCCACTTTTTTATTGTACTACAATCAGTGGGTGCATGGTAATCAATACCACATCGGAAGCTGAAATTATTATAGTTTTTAAGTGTAAGACACACAATTTCATAAGTATTTTCAAACTGTAAATGCATACCAAAACACAGTTTTACATGATGAACACATTACTCTTTTTGCCTTTTGTTCTTTTGAACGTATAACCATTTGACAATTGAGTCCAGGGCAAAACCTCAGTTGTGGATGGGATTTCACGTAATCACAAAAAGCAAACTGTTGATACCTTTCCCTCATATTAGATTTAATAAGCAGAGATAAAACAAAGTTTTCTGGAGCTAAGACATTGCAATTCTGTGCCATGCAGCTTATCCCTAGTTCAAATTAACTTAGCTAAGCATGATTTAAAACAAACAGTGATCTTTTATTTCCTTATAAACCTACCTGTAGAAATACCTTGAGTTATTTGTACTTCAAAATGCATACACCAACAGTCTTTACAAAATGAATGTCCACATGTTAATGTAGAAAATTTCTCAGCTGGAGAAAGTGTAACACAAACTGTACATAATCCACCTCTATGATATTTCAATCCAGGCTGTGAATCCCATAAAGGTATTGGCTTTATTTTTGACTCAATTAATAAACTGGAAGCATTAGTATGGTACTTTGTGATAATATCTTGTAATGCCCAATTATGTGTATGCAGTAAAACTTTGGCTAAGGATGGCGTTATACGAAGACTATTACTTAATGTCTCTACATCCTCATTTAAATGTCTTTCAACCTCTTCTATTCTTAAACAATCATATACAGCATATTCTGGATCTTTTCTGCTTTGATCATTGTCTATATCATTGTCACCTTCACCATCCCATGGTTGAATATTATAATAATCTTCATAACCTGGATCTTCACAATCAGAGTCGGAATAATCCATTTCAGTATCGTATTCTTCTGCAGACATCTATGTTACAAACAATTTCATTTCATTATATAAAAACATTTCAAATTACACATTTTAAACCGTTTCACTTAAGAATACACATTACAGTATTTTCATAATGTTACATGTATTTATAACCTCATAATCTTCACTATTTTCTCAAATATTAAAATGCAGATACATCCTAAATAAATTACAAGGATATAATAAACTGTAATTACATTACCACTTCATTAATGGATATAATAGAATATATAAACTTCAAAACAAAGCTTTTAATATCCATTCAGAAATAATAAATTTTTTACATTTTTAATTTATACAAATTATGTATTTTTTAAATAATCGATTTATTCATATAAAATAAAACACTATTCAGAAATATCAAAATAACGTTAACAAGTTTATTATGTCTGATTATTTTTCACGAAAAATGTCTTTCTGCGACATTTAGTAAACATTTTAATGGAATTTCGAATATTATGTTACCAAAAAGTGTTTATTCATTTTATTTTAATCACGTAACGACGGTAACCCACCTTTACGTTTTTATTTATTAAAAATAATGCATTGATATGTCTATTTTATAAATAAAATGGAAAAGTTATAAAAGGACCCTATCGTAGCTTTCTATACCAATAGCTGCACTGGCGCATGAATTGTGTGTACGTTTCTCCGTACGAGGCGCATAATGTGAATGATGTTGTAACAGATGATTTCATTTAATCTGAAAGATAAGAGCGTCAAAATCACCTGATAGAAAATAGCTGAATTCGACAAAGTTTAATACATGAAATATTATTAAAGCTTTACAATAATGTATTTTTAAATAAATATATTTCGAAATTTTACTAATAAATATTAATTAGTTTCTAACTTATTTTTATATAAATTTTAAAGCGTTTGGTTACGGTATTTCGTTATATTGTAATAATTCGAAATATGTAGTTTTTTATACTTTCTAAAATTATATTTTAAAAATATAGTCCTAAATGAAATACTTGTCATGTTTTAAGTATTTCTTTTTATAGATAAGTAAACATTTATTTTTTATTTTTATTAATTTTATATTTTTATATTTAATTTAAAAAATACAGAGAATGTTAAGAAATTACATAAAAATATTATATGGAATCGTTTAAAAAAAATTTAATCTTATATTTTGTAGAAATTTGTTTTCAAAAGGATACTTTTTTTACACTAAAATGTTTGTAATTGAATTATAAGGAAAATCTAAGTTAACAAACATTTGTAAATAATCATTTTAATTATAAAAAGGTTGCATAGATTCCTATTTTGCATATGTGTTAACTATCTACATCATACTCATAGCTATGTTGTGATTATCACGTTGACCATGTGCTTTCTAACCTTTATATAACCTTAAAATTCAGAAGTCTAATAATTTTGTATCCTTGAAATATGTCTGTGTACCACGATGAAGTAGAAATTGAGGACTTTGAATACGACGAGGACGAAGAGATATACTATTATCCATGTCCTTGTGGAGATCAATTTCAAATATCTAAAGCGGAATTGGCTGCTGGTGAAGAAGATGCTACATGTCCTTCTTGTTCTCTGGTTATTAAAGTAATTTACGATAAAGAAGCGTTTATGGTTAAAGAAGAAGAGTTCGTCAAAAGTGAGGAAAAAGAACTTATGATTCAGAAGGCTTAAGGTAAATTGGTTTGTTTTCTTGTATACTACTGTTTTGTATTTCTCCTACTTATATTTGAAGGTAATCAAACTTATACTGACAGATATTCAAAGGTACCAGGTATTTCAAATAAATACCACCTTTAATTTTTGATTCTACCAGTTGTTATTGTTGGAAGACAAAGTATATTATCACTATGGCGGGGCGTGGTAGAGGAAGAGGTAAACCTACCATGTCGATTAGTACAGAACAGTTAGGCTTTGCGAAAGGAGAAGCATTGCCGCCACCAGTTTTGCAACCTCCACCAAAATATCTTCCCTTAGAATATAAACCGTTACCTCTAAATATTACAACAGAAATGAGTTACCTATTGGAATTAAAGAGAGAATATGCAGAATATATGAAGGAGTCGCCTAACAATGTTTTGCCTGTTGTAATTAAAAAAGATATTGAACGGTATTCAGATCGATATCAAGATTTAATTACAGATAAAAGTAGCTATAAAAATAGGTATGATTGGAGCAGAATGCCAGCAGAATTAAAGCCTCAGCTACGAAAGCGTAAGGGACAAAAGTCTGAGAAGTCAGAGAAAAAACAGAAAAACGTTGATGTAGAAACAAAGTTGCAAGAGTTAGAGAAGAAGGAGAGCTCACAGCAAGGTGATGCAGAAGAAGAAGAAAAAGAGGAGGAGGAAACTGAAGAGAAGGATGATGAGCAGGCAGAGGAGGAGGAAGAGGAGATGGATGAGGAAATGGACGAAGGAACCGATTATGTGAATAATTATTTTGACAATGGAGAAGGTTACGATGATGAAGACGATAATTTAGACGATGGACCTATTTATTAACATATGAGCTTTTATAAGAATTGGAAATTTTTCTCTGTTCTCAATAATTGGACTAAATACTTACAAGCTGCTAGTTGAGCACAGTATGGGTGTGTGTATGTATTTGTTAACGAATCGCGTGTACAAATAATAAATTATTTTATAATGCATAAACAACGACGAGATCTTATGCGCACTCGTGTATTTTCCGTTTTTCCACTAAACATTTTTCGAAGAAGCTGGCATCGAGGGATGGTGTAATGTACTAAGAATAAAGGAAATAAATTTTTCTCAGAACAATGATTAAAACAGTCCAATGTCACAGGAAGCGTCGGCGTGTTCTTTATTACGAGTATTTCAATTTCTAATATATAATATATATATTTATATATATAATATATATATAGCCATAATAATCTGCAATTATTGTAATAAATGATCCTCCTCTACGATGTAATCGGAGAGTAAAAACGCAATTTTTGGACGAGAAGGGGATGCGCAAAAGTACCGTAGTGTTACGTAATGCTTAACATTTACGCTCGCCGTGTGATAGTAGTTTCTTCTATAACAGCCCACCTTAAGTAATCACCCTCTCTTCTTCTCCTTTACTTTCATTTGCAAACAACAAATATCTACCTACATACGATTGATCATTGTCGCTCCTGGAATGTGCACATTGAGCGCGGGAAGGGAATACGAGAAAAAACAAAAACAAAAAAAAAGATGGTCAGTGATCGCGAAAAGAAGTCGGTTTCCTGAAATTTCCAGCCGCTCCTTATCACGCTCTTTTTTTGTTGCTTATTAATTACGCGATTCAATTCGGGATTGAAATATCAGTGCGTAAGTCTCAGTGTCGACACCGGGAAATTACTGATCGAATCGTTTGCAATAAAGTGGAAAAAATGAGGAGGTTACGTTAGTGTAACATGAATAGACGTTACGATTTGGCAGTAAATCGAATAGACTTAAAATCTTGCGTACAACTTGCAACGACCTTTTTTTATTTTTTACCGAAATATCTTTTGACATGATCCGTTTTTTTGCAATGAAGCAACGAGAGGAGTTACGTTATGGCAAACGATTCGAACTCGACATTTCGTCAAACATATTTCAAGCAATTACTCATTGATCGAAGAAACGCGTGACATACAGTTTTTTCTATGACAAAATATAAACGGAGAAACGTATCGTTCTTATTGTTCTCGGCCAACGTTCTCTTCATCACGATCGTTCAACTTCGCAATATCCGTTCGATCTTTCTCACACTGTAGCATCGATCTGTTTTGCAAAATATGAGAAGTCTCATTTTATATTATTCTTCAACACGATTTACACTCTGTTTAATGACAAAAGAAAAGGAAACTGTGTCTTTTTCCGATTTTAGGTTATTAACGTTTTAACAAAATCAAAAATTTCATCCAATTTGTACGAGAAAACTTTTGAGACGATTGTTTACATCTTTCGTTGTATCATAAAACTTACTCATCGCCGTTGGCATCTCAACGCTGATTGGTCGTTTCACGCGATTCTCTTATTCTGACAAAACAGCCTCCCTGCTTCGTTCGGTTCGTTCTCTCAATTCACTTCGTTTAAATACCATCGTTGTTCAAACATCATCTTTCTGTTCGCATCAATTTTTTTAAATAATATACTATATAATGTATATAGATATATTTATATGTATATATATATACTTTGTATATAATCGTCGTATTTTAATATAGTACGACCTATCTATGTATAAGTAGGCATAAAGACTGAGGCGAGAATACAGGCGAAACCCCGAACAGTAGTTGCTCGCGTGTTACATTTTTATTATTTTTATTATTTTTGTTTTTTGTTCGGTTTTTCTCGAAAGAAAACGATTTTCCTTGTCGATTGTCTTCCGGTTCTAAACGGCGAAACGAAAAGAAATCTTTTTTCGTTTACTTCTTTTTTTTTGTCGTCCATAATTTGTTCTCCGGATCCAAAGCTCTGTTACGAGTCGAATTTACCTTTTCTAATACAACGAAAAACGAATTTCAAAACATTTTCGCATACCGGAAAATCATCAATCCGAATGGGTTAAGCCTTCGTGATCGTAGTCCCCTGATATCAGAGTTTCCACCCAGCCAATCTTCCCTGAATCGTAAGAAAGGTTTCCCTAACGTATTCTTTTTTTTCTTCGTGCCTCTCTCTTTTCCTCTCACGCTTTCTTATGCACATCTCGTATCGTCGAATAGAAAAACGCACGTGTCAGAACGCGGCCAGCACGTTCACAGATTTACCGCTTCATTTAAGGCCCGTTCGTTGATGGTTTTTACAACTTTTGCTTTCAAGAGGAGTAAAATCCAAGTTCTGTTTACGTATGTCCACAGAAGAAAGGCTTGGAATAAGTTTAATTAGTTCAACAATTTGTGATCGATATAAAAGCAACGATTTCATTTGCTTTTCGATCCTCGAGCAAACCTTTCTTCTCTGTACACACCTCTACTATACATAGACGCTCACATTAACTAGAAAAAAACGTTTTCTGTATCAAGCTACGCCTAGCGTTTCTTTCAAAAATTCTTACGAACGGTCAACAAATTCAATCACGACCAAATCGACGTTTATCTAAACGTCCATCGAATAGACGATAAAAATAAATTATAAACGGTTTGTTCTACAAAGGTTTCGTTTCTCTATGGTGTTCACCACGTTCACACCACGTTCGGAAACAGGAACAGTCTTTGAATCCGTGGCGACAAAGTGACGGTGATTCCCCTGATTGGATCTTATGAGCGAAAAATTCCATCATTCCCTCCGCTGTGTCCGCGTGCTTGTTTCGCGATTCTTGCTTCAAGTCAAGGTCGTGTGTGTTCGTGTAGTAGCCCTACGACGGCGGCGTGTAACGTTCTGGAAATCACAGGACAAATCAGCTTCTAAATTCGGATGGGCAGTGTAAGCTTCTGCGAGGTGCTTCTCTGACGTGTATTTTAAAGCGGTTACGAGCCTTGTTGACACAACGTTTCCGCTTCTGTTTTACACATGCTTACACCAAACTGTTCAAGCTTCCTCTCTTTTCTTACCCTTCTTCGTTTTTTTTTTTTTTTTTTTTTTTTTTTTTTTTTATTGTTTATTCAATAAGAGAAAAAAGGAACAACACGAGATTCATCGAATCAGTGACGCTTACAAAGATTTTTTACATTTCTAGCAGTGGCAACAAGTAAATATACATTATCACACAATCATCACATTGACGCAATTCGAATAATCATCATAGTTAACAGCATAATAATAATAATAGCAATTTGCGCAACGTCACTGTTCCGAGCAAATTTCTAGACATACTGAACGAGACGTCGCTACAGTGTTTGGTCAGCTGCCTCTGTTTTACTGTAATTTAACACTAGCTCAGGTTGCAAGGTCACCGTGCGCGGAATGAAATGGTTGAACGCGCATCACGATAGATCGCGTTCGCTAACAGCAAGCGCGTTAAGAACAGCCTTCGACATCTGGCGGATTTGCTACGCTAAACGAAATCATCATTCTCGAGTTAAGAATAAGATCGGTATAGACAATAGTAGTCAAATTGAACATTAAAGCTAAAACGGATTTAAAAATTTTGGAAAATGTACATCCGAAATAATTTATATTTTATTTATAACGAACGAATAATTTCCTGAGATAAAATAAATGCAATCCGTTCTACGATCCGCCACTGCATCGAACATTTTAAGTAAAATAATAAAGTAAATTATATTTGATTAAGATATTTTTTTGCATCATTTTACACATACTCCACCTGATCGTGCTTGTCGCTGTCGTAAAGCAAACAGATCGGTGTAAGCAGAAGTAACATTTCTCCTTTCTAAACAAAATTAAGGAAAGGAAAAGGGAATTCGAGGGAAGAAGGGAGACGGGAACGCGACTGTCGTAAAAAAAGAAAGAAGAAAGCTCGGGATGCAGCCAGTTCTGTCTAATCGTACGAACAATCTTGAACTGCCTGAAACGATAGCTCGATCGACGACGACGACGATTTTCATCTTTGTCCTTTATGCTGTCGAAAGATTAATCACGATTGTCTGACATTTTGTGAACAAAGGAACTGAATAGGCCGCGCTGTTAGAAATTTCGAGCAAAGATCGAGAAAGTAACAAGTACTTATGTGTATATATATAAATGATTCAGCTAATGAAAGACTTTCGAAAGACTAGATATTTTATATTGATCCTCGAAGCAACCGGGACTATTTTGATTATTACTTGTTTCTTCGTTTCTTTTCGAATAGTAAATCAATGAAAGAAGAAACTGGAACGATCGTCATCGATCGGTTATCGTTCAATCAGTCGTTTTCAAAAAAGATCGTTATAGTCTTTCGTCGACATCCTCATTTGTTTCATTGAGTCTCTTCGTCAGTCGTTCGCAATTTGTAATCTTTTTTTAATCATACGTTTTTTTTTTGTTAATTTTTTGCCGTTAGCGGTTTTCTTTATTATTAGAGTATCGTTTATCATATTAATCATTATCCTTATACTGCTTCACTACGGTTGGTTGACTCTTGGACGTGGATCTGGATGGAGTGTGGTGTACCGGTGTACCAAATGCGCGTGAAAGAGAGAAAAAGCTCCGTCGTTTGATTCTTTTTTTTTCTTATTTTTTTTTTTTATTTTTTTCCCTTTCGTATTTTCTCTTTCCGTTCCTTCCATCGTCCTCGAAGTAAGAACAAGGGCCTCCTATCTCACTTTCTGATCGAGAAAAATGCCTCGGTTTCCCTCGTTCTTTATTTTTGCTTTCCGCGTCATATCGTTACTTCATGGTATTTGCAGTCTTTATTCTTGTTCGAGAGGAAGGGAAGCCATTACCCCCTCCCCCTTGTTCCTTTCCGTCGTAAAAATATTAATCGTACCTCTCACACTCCGCTTATTATTGACAGGATGACCCTCGTTATCGAGCTTCGAGCATGTCCAATCCGTTTTTTCCTTTTTCTTTTTTTTTTCTTCGCCTCGCTCGAAAGAACATACGAGTTCTTCTATCTTCCCATTTTTTCGCGATTAACCTCCTTCGTGACGATTTCGTAGCAGCTTCGATGCATTTCCGACTAGCACCAAGTTTTTCGAGTCCTAAGTTCAAGCGACGCGTGAAAGCGTGGTTCTCACGCGAAACTTGAAGGAACTGCAGATCTTCGTTCGTATCTCGAATCTTGAAACAATCGTCGTCGAGTTCGAAAAACGATTGAGAGAGTCTGCGCATGTGCGAACTTGCTCGCGCTTCTCGGTTATCCTTCGTTTATCCTCGGCTATCCTCGATTATTCTCGGTTTCCTTCGCGTTTTAACTCGTGAACCTCCGGAAGTCGTGTTGTCACGTGTGAAAAAAACACTACGCCTCACTACAGTAATTCGTTCTGTTTGCTGGTGATGATTTTCGTTTACCAGGCTTTCTGAAAATTCCTTGTTGAACGTTTCCCAACCGTTCTTAAAGAAACCTTTATTGGGAACATTGATAGTTCCTGCAGAATTATGCGAGAGATTACAAACTTTTTTTTTTCTTTATTCAAAGTGGTAGGAATTGGAAGGACAATTTTTAAAAACTGGTATGAACTACTAAAAATCGTGGATTGTTAGCGTTGTGCAGTAACATAGCTGACTTTATAAGTTTCTTTCAGAACGATTGAAATTTCACGCGGAAACGAAATGGATTTCTATTCCCGAATTGGCAAACTCACAGAGAATGTTGCTCTGTATTTAAAAGAAACTAATTTTCACGCAGTACCATGGACAATTAAACAGATCTATCGGACGATTCATTTGCTTCCTCGAAATTATCGATTTGAGTTTGAATTAAATGTAACAAAGAATCGAAAGATCGACACAGGAAAGATCTGAGGAATTCTGTCGGTACTGCGTCACATGTTCCACGAGTGCGATACCCATTAATTGTATACATTCATATTCGTGTATACACGTACATAATTGTTTTCCGTATATAGACTTATATAAAACGCACGAAGCGGCTGAAGGCTATTGTATCCTTCCCTTCTTATTTATAGCGACAAGCTGTACTTTGTTTATTCGCGATTTGATTCTTCACGATGTCATCTTATTCTCTTCTTTCTTCTTCTTCTTCTTCTTTTATTCTTTTATCAATGGAAAAAGAATTCGGGCTTAACTACGGCGGATCCCTCGAGATCACTTGAAATATCCTAGAAACTTACTGGACTCGCGTGTGTTCGTCTAGGTGCGTGTCTTTCTATGTGTTGTGTGGCGTATCGTGTATTTGTCTTATGTCTGTATATGTTGTGTGTATTCGAATGCATGCTTGTTCGGTGGATGTACATCCGATTATTTTTATCTTGAATTCAACATTCTTCGTCTAGATTTAAAACTTTTCGGTCGAAGGAGCTTGCTGTTTATAAATTAAGAATCTTTCCGTTTTTACGTGTACGTGTATCGTGTATGGATGTGTACGTGTGTATCCATTGAATGTATCCTCCGAACCATCCCTCGAGTTTCAACGAGACTGACGCGTTGCCTGCACGCACTGTCTTCGTTCTCCTCGGTCGTCTTACAGATCATGTGTCTACCAACTTTTTGCCCTTGCAACGCCGTCTTCCCTTCGAAGTTTCACATTAATTCTCGAAGCCTGGTTCGTTGAAGTGTATTAAAGGCTCTTTTCTTCTCTTCGTGAATGACAGTAGCTCATCTATATCAACAAAACATCCTTACAAATCATCTCGATTGTTCTTTCTGTTACAATATTGTGAAGACGTCGAACGCGGGAAAGTATCTAGATCTCTGCAGACATTTCTGAACAAACGAAGAACGCTCAACACGTGATGAGTAAGACGGAAAGGAACTTTCTATATCTCGTTCCCCGTGAAAAACAACAGGGACGAGCAGACGAACCACGAAAGGAGCTTCCACAGGAACCTCGTCGAATTGTTTCATCTCCCCTTCATATTCTATTTCACCCCTTCCCTTCGTCTCTGCTTGTTCCCTCGCTTCCGAGGACGTCGCTACTACTTTACTTTTATTTCCTCCTCTTGAACGTTCTAATTCTCCGAGCCACTGCCTTTCCCCCAGAATTTATCAAAGCGATTTCGCGCCTTTTCGAACACCTCGCTCGCTGCAGAACGTTGTGCAGAGCCTGGGACCACCGTCGGCGCCTCCAATACGTGGTAACCACCTCCGCCGCCACCCCCTACCCCTCCCATGCCACCGCCACCTCCACTTTGAGGCGAATCGGCTTCTAGGATACGGTAACCTGGTTGTGGGGCCGTCGACGATGACGGTGTCGTCATTGTCGTCGCTGTCGTCGCTGTTGTCGCTGTTGTCGCTGTTGTCGCCGGGCCACCCTCTTTCTTTCTATCATATTCGAAACTTGGATCTTCTAGGCATTTCAGATTCGTCCCTGCCACGGGCTTTATCGATGGTTCTGCTGATCTTTGTTGGTCTTTAGGTTCTTCTTCTGTACCTCTTGATTCCTGTTTTTAACAGAAGATTTTATTCTCTATCAACGGTTGATCAAATTCAGATATTCAAATAATCAAATTTAACTCAAATTATTAGCAAGTAATATTCGTTCTAATATAAAATATCAATTAATTTTGGCCTTACTTTATCACCCTGTGCGAGGGTACTGCCAGCTTGAATATTAGAGGGTAACGGGCTATCTCTTTCAGACTCCATATCCGTGTGTCCATTCAAACCACCAAAACTACCTACAGAAACGCTTTCGCTTTCTGGCGATTTGTAACCGGAATGCTGAGAATGTTGTGATTTGTGCTGGGCCGCCAGTTCAGGTGGTGCAGACTGTGGTGCCGATGGTACAGACGAAGGTGCCCAGCTTTTAGCCTCACTATGCGGACGCGTCAGGGGTTCTTCAAAAATTCGTGAAAAAGATAAATATTGAATCACCAAACATTATACTTAATACACTATACAGTGATACAAAAGTAATGTAATTCTATACTTTACTGTTCAAGAAAAATTGCTGACACTTTTTAATCTTTGATATAATACACGATATAATTTAAATAATAATAATAACGATACAATACTTTTGCATAAGTTCTTTTTATCGATTCTTTCAATTCAGGTCAAATTATTAACATCTTTTAACACTTAATAATTAGAATAACAATAGTATAATACTTCATTAATTTTATTTTAAGTACAACCTATACACAACTGGCTTTTTAAAAATTAAAAAGAAGGAATTTGCAGAATGAACGTTTAAAGAATATTACAATAATTATATCAGCTACCTTCTCTGACGTTTTGCGTGACAGTGAACGTCTTCCCGGTGTCCAATGGCACCGTCCAGTTGACCGGTTCTGGCGAGCGCATGATCATCTGCTCTGGCGACTTTACCCTGGTCGGTTCCGGCGGGCTTTTCACCACCGGCTCGTCGTCGATCCACGGGCTTGCAGCGGTTGCCGAGACCGGCGGCTGTGTCTGCGACGGCGGCGTTGACGCAACGCTCGATTGTCCTCCGGTCACGTCCCCGTTTACTTGCGGCTCTGCCGTCACTGGAACGTTTGACCAAAGCTTTTAGCGACGAGATATACGTCGTTCCGTTATGTTGCCCGAGTTCGGGCGGGATTGCCCTCGATGCTTCGAATTTTCACAAATCTTTGTACTCTACTCTATTAGGTTTATACAGTTGCTCCCCAAAATATCCGGACGTTTCACGTATCAAGTGAATTTATGTGAAATTATAGGTTAGGAAGTAAAAAATTGAAGCAAAATTTAGAATAAAATTTATTACAATCTTTTACTTGCGAATCTATAATTTTATATAAGCTTCGCTTAATACGTAAAGTGATTGGATACTTTTGAGATCGGCTGTACCTATAACATTCTCACTGAATAATTAAAGTCTGTCTGACGTTTAATAACAAGAATTTTTTCATCCTGTTTTTCACTGCAGAATTCACCCGAGTATTAAACGGTGATAAGGAAAGTGAGAGAATGAAAAAGCGTTGGTCGAGCCATCGAGCGCAGATATCGGAAACCGGTTGGTTCGCGGTTACACGAGAGATCTACACAGAGGGCACAGAGCACATCCCGGAAAAAAGTACACTAGCGTACTCAGAATGCAGGAAGAGACATACGTATATATATATACAGATACACAGCAGAGACAGGTATACATAGATAGTTGTATAAAGAGAGACAGAGAGATATAGGTGTAGATAGAAACGGTACTAGATCTGGTGTGACGGCGGTACAGAATGTGTGTAAAATGTGCGGCTGTGTTGCACGGCCACGCAACAGGTTGACAAAGGGCGCTCTAACATACAGGCTATTCTTCCTCTACCGCAGAAACATTTACTCGATTGCACGCCGACCGGCCGTTGAAACATCGCGGATAATTGCTCCCCTCTTCCCTCTGCTTCCCCTCGTAGGCCCGGTGTGATCGACGAAAAGCGGAATCCTGCGAGCGAGACGCGAATAAAGAAAGAGACAGACAGGCAAAGAGCAAAAATGAAAGTAAAGGAAGAAGAAATCGCGTGTCGTTTGGTACACACATCACTCTCACGACGGGCATTCTCTGAAATCATCGAAGTTTTGTCCGATCGTGTGCCAACACAGTACACCCACGATAAATAAATAATATAAAAACTACGGGACAGAAACCACATTTATCGTGGAGATACTACGTTTTCTGTTTTGCTGTAAACGATAAACGTAGAAAGAGTCATTAAATGAAAAACAAAAAGATCGGTTAAGAGTCAATGTAGTTTAGCAAAAAATAAAAGCCTATATATCGGTGAAGCAATACCAGTGCAACCGCAAAATTTCTTTTAGTTAGAATGACACTAAACAATAGTAATATAAATTTATTATCTACATAAATAAATATAATCCAAGTTATATCGTGTTTAATGTCATTTTAATTAGAAAAATATCGCAAATATGTTAAAAATGTTTGTACAGAAGAAAAAGAATGAAAAATAAAAGGTTTTTGCTGTCGATTTAGTTTGTTCACCATGGATATTCGATCTACGATCATGTTACACTCTTCAGCTGCGAGTTCACGTTTGGCTGGGTTAACGCGCTCCAGTCAACAGCTTCACGTTAGACCGACTTTTCATAACATTCCGGATCGTCACCCGTCGTGAGAACCATAAGCCAGATAAAATCGTGTTTTATACGTTCGGTGTTTGTTTTCCATGTAACACAACGGTTTCGTGTTCTCCAAATGGATGGAGTCAGCAGTCGTTGTTAGAAGCACACACTTACGTTCGTTCAACTGCCAACCAGCTTTCGTCCTTAAATCCCTCACACGTATTTTTGTCTTCTCTTGTTCCCTTCGCCCGATTGTCTGTGAGATCGAGTCGTGTGGTTACGTGTGGGTGTGTGTCGCGGGAAAGCTAAACTAACACACAGTTGCCAGGCCTGGCTATGCACAAAGCACAAACCCAGCGAGACGCGGATAGACGGAAACACGGTTGGATGGCTAAGCTTCCTCGAATCCCTCGATTCGCCAGCGAGACGACGAGCAGTGGCGCAGAGAGGCAGCGGAGTGGATGTTACGAGAGAGACAATTTTTCTTCTTTTCCCTTTCTTTTTTTTTTTTGTGTAAAAAAGCACGGTCTCGAGAAGATGTACGAATCGAAAACGCTATGTGGAGGCGTTGGCACGTATGTATGTGATCTATACGATGAAAGCGTGACGAGAGTGGGGAAGGAATGCATACAGAGAACCGGCATTCCCGTTTTGCGCGCGAAAAAGAGACGTCCGTGTGAAGGTGGGGATAGCCTCGCCCGGGGCCATCCTCGATGCTGTTCTGAAAGAGCACGGAGAGAGACAGAAGGAGAGAAAGTAACGGGAAAACAAAAAGATAGAGACGGAAAGAAACATAAGGATACAGAGAAGATGTAGAAATTTGAGTCGCGTGAGAAAGAGGATGGGGGAGGACAGGGCAACAATAGAAAAATCGCGAATACCAACAGATGCAGATTAGAGCTACGGTTCTGAACTGGGTACGTGAAACACATGGATATTTGGGAATCCATAAGTTACCAAAAGCAGAGATAACTGAGAATCTTGTAACTGCATCAAATAAATAAAATCATCTTTCAATTTTTCATAATTTATTATATTTATTATTGTAATGGTAACACGTGATGATAATTCATCTATTACAGTTTGGTTCATAAAAATTTCAACACTGCATTGACATTACTCAAAATTATCAATCTATCTATAATCTCGATGTTGAAAGATAAAATTTAATAATATAAATTGATAGAAGTCAGTTTGCAAGTGAAATTTTGTACTGACGTATAATGAGTTAATTCAACTGATTAATGTACTCAAAGGGTTTTCACCTGTAAACTGAATTAATATATAATTAAATAGAAAATCACCGAATCAAGACTCCAGGTTATCTCAACTCTTTCAGATATTTTACAGACACCCAGTTATCCAATAAGTACATACTAAGTAATAAATCAACAGCTCTAGAACAGAGACAGAGAGACGAATGAGAAGACAGCAGAGATGGTGTGTATAGACAGAGAAAAGATGTTAATATACAACAGTAATAGTAATAACAACAACAATCAACAACGACAAAAAGACAAGGAACACACGGAAAGCGTTGTCTGTTAGTTGTGTTCGAGCGGACAAAATTAGGCAACGAAGAAGAGACACAGGCCTTTTTTTTACTCTTGCATAGAGCATGCTACTTACTAGGTTGTACGGCGGTAGCGGCTTGGTTTGACGCGTATCGACTATCGGAGGATGATTTGGATGGATCGGCGGCCGCGGCCGCAGCTGTCTGGTCGCGGCCCGTTTTTGCCTGAGCCTCGTTCGGCGGACCTTGTTGGGGCCGGCTTATATCTTTAACACGGTCCGGCCTGGCCGCAGCGGCAGCGCTCGACGCAGGTGGGTGGTGGTGATGGACACTCGTATGAACCGTATGCTTTACCGAGGGCTTTACGCTTGTACTTGTCGTGTTTGTAGTGGTAGTGGTAGTGGTAGTGGTGGTGGTTGTGGTAGTGGTGGCAGTTGTGGTGGTACTTGTGGTAGTGGTTGAGGGTTTGGCGTGATGAAGAGGGCGATGGGGGGGAGCGGTGGTTGCGAGGAAGGCTAGAACATACCGTACACAAAGTACAATGATGAATAAAGCCCATCGTCCTATCTAACCCTCGATCAACACTCTGGGTTGAAACGTAAATTTTAATATTTTTCATTACCGGCACATGCTCTACGATATTTCTACTACATTCCAAAATTTGCTGATTCAATGTCACTGTTATCTTTTAAATGTGGCAGCTGAAAATTGAACTAGGTCTAGAACAGGCGTGACAATCGAGGGTTAAGGGAGCTTACGCGCAAACGCGACACACTCCCTGCTTAAAATGTAATGTCCAGTGATCATTTCGTGTGGAACAGTTTGAAGTATTATTCAAAAAAAATATTTTTCAAATTGCGTTCCTCTGTAATGTAATTGACGCATTTCGAAATTCAATGTGAAAACGCGTTAATTCGTCGTCTAAACGAGGGACCACTCGCACATTTAATCTGATTTCTCGTGATTGGGGTTGGTAAAATGGATTCAATGTAATTATGACACATTTTAAGCAAGGCTACGTCGCTTTATTGAGGTTCATTCTTATTGGAGAGGTTATTGAGGTCTGAAGGGTCTCCCGGTTGTTATCGAGCCCGCTTAGAATTACGTCCACACTTGAATATCGAGGTTTCCTTGCAACTGCGTTTCCAGTAGTCGCCGTGGTACACACACAATCGTGCCGCGTCACAATAGACAAGAGAGCCGACCGCGGAATTTCGTTGCGGTGTACACTCACGTGCATATACACTGCGCCGACGTCATTGTTCCGAACATTGTTTCGAGCCGTCGTGAAATTAACCGAGCAAACGATCGCGTGTAATCTTTGAAGAATATTCGAGCGTAGATGAATCTTGAACAATTGCAAACATTTCTTTTTTTTTTTGAAGAGGGAGAAATGTGGAAAAAAAATTGGACAAACTCTTCGATCGATATTTCTGAATCGTTCGCGAATCGAGAATCGTTTATGCCAGACAAATTTTCGACCACTATGAAACTGCCCAACTTGCTTGAAATTGTAATTCTTTGAAATTAGATTTTTACCCCTAACAATTATCACAACAATATCGAGCTTCTACATCTTCATTGGGACGAACAATTCCATACGCGGTTCAACCTTTTAACAGTTTAATCAAGAAGGGGTTAAACGTAGATTTATGGGATTCATCAAGCATTGGCGGTGATCATTTCCGTATTCGATAATCTATCCTATAATGAGCGTCTAAACCAGAGCTGTGTAACTCAGATTGACCGCAGTAGCCAAAGTAATAACGCTTGCGATATCTCCGACGTTCCCCCACCATTGTCGCTATGCTTAACCGCTCTAACAATAAGCAGTATTGTAGGGAGCTCAGCAGCCGACAGTCCTGATTGTTCCATCCCCACTTTCCACAATTTTGGAACTCTCCAGTGCAGCACACGCGGACATAGTATATAATAGGATTTCAATACCCCCGAGGGATATCGAATGACAAAACATATTTGACCGTTTAATTTAAACGTGCCTAGGACAATGTTTTGCTTTCCGTTGCTCGTCATCGCTCTATTTCACTCAATCTCAAGGAGCTCTGTTCTCACTTTTTTTCTTTATAAATTGTCCACAGGCCTTAAATAATAAATATGACCATTTCGACCAGTCAGAAAAATACATGTATTCCATATAAGCTAATTGTATTAAACTGTCAATTTCTAAGCTCCCTACAGTAGATGCAAAGGTAAATTCGTTGCTCATTGTCAAATGCTTGGAACAAATTGTGAGCTGTGGAGTTGTGCCCCATGATCGACAAAACGTGGTCGATAAAATATCCCTACTATCATTCTCCGGTGATTGCCCGCCATTGTATTAGATGGAAGTGGGGAGAGCCTTCACGCCGAGTCATAAACAGCGTTGTCTTCCGAAATTCCTCCGTTAATAGAGTGGGAATTAATACAATTAACAACATTGCGATTCTTACTGCAGTGAAATAGAAGTGGTGAAAGCTGTGATGCCAGACCGAGGACGGGAGTTCTTGAGAACACTCCCTTCCTTTACGCACAGTAATGCACAAGCTATGCATATGTGAGCTCAGCGTTTCGGACAACTTCGGGTAGTGTGCGTAGTGGAAGGGGGTGTTCTCAAGAACTCCTGTCCTCTGTCTTACAACCCAGAGTGAAAGAAACAACGGGGGTTCTATACTACCACATTCTTTAACACGTTGAATGCCACCTCAGTTTTACAGGATTTACCCGTGGCGCCATGATGAATTTTCTATTATACGATATATATACTACTGGAATATTACCTACAATAAATAAGTTATAGTATATAAATATTTTTAGTTGTTTTATATTTCATTAATTTCTTCACACCATTACATTAACGATGATAATAATAAAAAATCGATAATTATTGACATTTGTTCAAATTATGTTTTTCTACCAATCTGAGCGCGCCGGTCACCGGTGACCCCCGTGGCGCCACTGCCCAGTTGAGTGCCAGTCACCGGTGACCCCCATGGCAGTCAACGTGTTAAGGATTAGGTTAATTTAGAGATGCGACCAGATATGAACGACACCTATTATTTTTACCCCCACCTCTCAATTTCTCTCACTACATCCGCGGAGAGATTGCGAATGGCAACGCTGTCCATAAGCTACGAATGAAGGAAGTGGAATAAATGCCGATAGCCAAGCGTGGCTACTGGGCACCGCCAGTTGTGCAGCCCTGGTCTAAACTGTTCAAAGGTTAAGGTTATACAAGGGCAGATAAATGGATTGCAAAGGTGGGGGGGGTAGAGGGGTGGGGGTGTAATGGTGACCGTGGTAACTGGTGCAGGAACGAGAGGTTTTTATTAGAGATATCTGAAATACGTGAAAGTTGGGCTAGCGGGCAACAGGTACGTGGGTACAGAGAACGTACATTTCCGATGGACCTGCGGGGACCTCCTGTAGAACGGAGTAGGCCCTGGGCCCGAGGGTGGTGGCGGTAATGGCGGCACGCTGGTCGAACAACCCGTCGAGGAAACCGTTGACGGTTCCCGTATGCTCCAACGCACGCGGCCAGGGCCCGTGACTGAAACACCCGCTACCAGTCCTGATCAATCCGATCACGGTGCTCGATCACGGACGATCGTCGATCTGATCGCGATCGATCTCGCGCGAGCAACTTTTATAGCCTGATTAATGACTGAACAGAGTGACAGAAACAGAGAGAGACAGAAAGAGAGAAAAAAGGGGTGGGGGGCTTGAAGGGCAGAGATTGAAAATGCAGTTTCAAACTGTTATACATATAGGGTGAGCATTAAAACTTGATCACTTTAAAGAATTTGTAAATTATTTGTTACAGAAAAAAATGTTTCGAATGAAAGTTGCATGGTGCCAATAGGGACGTATGATACTGTAATATTATGACTCATTATGTTACTTTTATTTGAAACATTTTTTTATAATAAATAACTTAAATGTTATTTGAGGTGATTACGTTGTGTGACTCATCCTGTATATCAGTTCTGACTAAATCAATTATAAGAACCGAAATGATGTTTGTATAATAATTGGTCTGTATAATAATAATATATTGGTCCTATATCGGTATCATATCAGATCAAGAACTTTTCTGGAACTGATATGTGAAACCACAAAACCGACACTGGCGTAGCTAGAGTTCTAGTCAAAACGTTGACGTTACTATAACACGGACACTGTGTTGTTAAATAGGCGACGTCCTTTAACACGTTCGTCGCCACGTCACCCATATTTGGGTAACACCTTTTTCTTAAAGTTAAATAGGATTTTAAATTGGAATTTTAAAAGGAATTCAATGGAATAAGTATTGAAGTATAATATATATAAATATAAAATACTTAAAATAAAAATAAAAAGTTAACATTTTTGCTGTTTTTATATTTTTTTACCTTAGTTTTCTATGCAATCGGATTTGGGCCCAGCGAGAAACTTAGTCGAATCACGCTGGGCGACGAACGTGTTGAAAAACAAATTTGAGACAATTGTGCTTCCGATCCCCGACGAGTGCTGTATGTGTACAGTTATTAAAATTCAAGTATTAATTAAATAACTAAAATTACTAAGATAACATAGATAAAAGAATCATCGAAAATGAAAATTGTGTCTCAAGTAAAAGGTATTTCCCTCTCCCCCAGCTACGCCACTAGAAACCGGTATCATAACTGTTTTCAGTCCCTGGTGGAAAGTGGTGATTGATCGAATGGATGCAAGGAATGTTAGTTTTGTGAAGGAATCATTCTCTACCTCGATGCATTTAGTGATTTCAACCAAGAGTATATTGTGACAGATCGAATAATACACACACATGTATATATATGCCATTTTCCAGCTGGTGATCATGATGTCGATGAATAGATGACGATGAGGTGAAGTTGAGGACTGATATATGCGACTACGACTGATTGTACGAATGCTTGTTGCTCACCACCTCGGCGCTAGATGAATGGATGGATGAGTCGAAATGACGATGACTATTTGGCTGACTACACGACCGTGACGATGATGAAGGGCGATGGTAGATCGAAGAGATGTGACCGGTGATGGTTACGAGTGAACGAGAGTCGTCACGTAGGATGAAAAGTCATGGTGCTGGGTGGAAATATATGAAACAATATTATTGAACATGACAAAGATTTATCCGGTGATGATACTTGGATCGAGCATAAACGTCCATGGTGTCGTTCTCATAAAATGATGCCGGACTTCCGTCGAACTAATGGTTGGCGTTCGTCAGGAAAAAAAAAATAATAATAATATAACATCTTGGTTAGGAATTTCAGTTCGTTTGATCGATCTTTCAGCTTCAGAACAGAGGGAAAGGTTAGACGCGGTCGATTAGGCTACTTTGCGGTCTTGCGGAGGCCGATCAGGGGAAAAAAGGGGGTAACAACATGTCGCAAAACTTTCCGCACGGACAATCAATAAGGACTACTTGGTTGTACTATAGATGTGGGCTCAAAAGGCAGAGACAGAAAAATAGAAACGATTAAACAGGAGTGTCATGCATCTGCCTAAACATTAACGACCACTCTGGCAGTTAACGTCTACGACACACACCGCTCTAAGAATCTATTCTAATAAAAAGGGAATACAAGTACAAAATGAATCTGTGTTTAACATTAGAACTACTAATAACTAAAGTATATTGGACCTACGTATATTGGATAATACTTATTTATAACAAACAAATCAAATTGTAAATTATATAAATAAAAAATTTAATTTAGTCGAAGCAAATCTTTATTTATATCTTTTACACAAAATCACGGAAAATTAAAAAAATTACGTCATAGTAAATGTACAAAACTTCTGTGAAAACTTTTGGCCATTTTTAGCCACTTTAGTAATTCTAATGTTAAATTTTTATAGACCACCTATGTTTTCTTCTTTTTTTTCCAAAAAATACAAGTTTAATAATGCTCTTGCAAGCGGTGAATGTCTTTTGCAACACGATTCGAACAGGGTAAATACGGTCAGGTATGACGAACGGTTTGGCTTTTGGGACCCACAAGAGCAAACAGCAGATCAAACTCGCAATAATATATATATATAATAATAAAGACTTCTATCCAATCAAATTCAATGATATATGCACGAAAATGCAAAACGGAACTCGTGACAGTATTACGAGCGCCAATCGATTTGGGGTACGATCTCTTGGATACTAAATCGATCGACTTTGTATCGATACTAAGAGATGACGAAGGATGTATCAATGGTCATTCGTGCTACTTACTCGGTCGTGGATGCCTTTCAGGCTCACCGCCCTTCTCCCTCTGCTCCTTCTCCTTGTCCTTCGGTTCTTTCTCTTTCTCCTAAACAAAGAGAACACCGATCGATAATTCCGGATCAGATAAATTAACCTTCGAATTATTTCGAGCTTACATATCATTGAATCTTAAAGACCAACTAAATCTCATCGAAAAAAGAAGTCTTAACTAAAACAATTTCAATGCTTTCTGTGGGACAAATCGTTTGAAGTCTTAAAATTTAAGATGGCAAGCTAGGGCTAATAGTGGGAGAAGCATTGCCTAGCCTGTGATTGGTCAGAGGCAAAAAAGGATAGACAGCGTGTTTGTTCGGATAATACGAAACAGTAAGTGCTGCGTTGCACTGCTTCCCCCTCTACCATACGTGTATCGTGAACTATGAGAAGATGGCTAGAGGCTTAACGCGTGGGTGGGGGGAATGGGGAATGGGGAATGGGGGAAAAGGGGTACACATAGTGCGCTTTGCTGATTGAGAGAAGATAGAAAACAAGGCAGAGAAGCAGTTCTGTTCGGTCTGCCAGAGCTAACCTCTAACACTTAAAATTTTTAGAGAAATTGGTGATCACTACATTAAAAGTAATCAAGTTCTTTGAATCACTAGACATAGTATTATCTAATTCACTTTGGATGTATAGTATACAGTGTATAAATTAGTATTTATAAATATGGAATATTAAATTTAAAAATATTAGTAAATTAGTTATGTTTGCCCTCTTCGATATCCAGCGTTTATGAGTTTACTGAAGGTTGCTTTCTTCCAACAATTACTAACAATTACCGAGTTCTAGCTCTATAATTGTGTTAGAAAAGGAAGTGCTATTAACATTCAACCAACCACACTTGCAATTCCTTCTACTTGCCATTTTCTCAGTAACACGAGTACATTTGTACAGGGGTCAAAATTTTGTAAGTAAAAGTATCTAAATCTGTCAACCATATGCAGCTAATGTACATTGCAGATTTCTTTAATAAAAAAATCAATAAATAAGTAAATAAATACCTTTGCATCTTTGGTGACGGATGGTGCACGTAGTGGTTGGCGCTTAGGTGATCGACGTTCGGTCACGCTCGGACCAAGACTTTGGGAACGACCGGTTCTTGGACTGTTCTTAGGGCTGGACTTGGTCTTAGGCTGAATCTCCTCACGATGTTCCTTCGAATCTTCTCGACGTCGTGGTATCACGGGCTCCAACTTCTCTCTCGTTGGAGAGGGAAGCAGTGCACCGTCTCCTGATCCAAGGTACGTATTATCACCATATAATTTTGTCTATCTTTAAAAATTGTTTTAATACACTCACCCACGCCGGTAGTACGATCCAGATGATGGCGGATCAAGAAATCTTTTCTTGCGCGAGCAATGGCTCTTTCGGTGTCCTATTAAACAAAAGACAAACAGGTTCTCTACATATAGTTATATCTTGTTCAATCAAATATATAATTTTGATGATAGCTATTAAGGGCGGATTTCGGTGCACTTATACGAAATTGAAATGCATGAGAAAAATACAGAATAAGTATTGCATATAAATATACAGAGTGTATGTATATGATGCTATTCCAAGTGAAATAAAAAAAAATGTAGTAAAAAGTCATTGAAAAAAAAATGGCATGTACAAACAATGGTGGCACTCCATGTTCCTTTGTGAACAAAACTGTAAACAGCATAATAGAGTGTACTAAGCAGTACAAAATTCTGCTATAATTTTATTAATTAATTTTACTTGGAATATAATCAACCTGTCTTAGGCACTAAAATCAATCTTCATAAAAAATATCTCCACTACGATAAAGATTACAATATTTAAAAATTGAAAGAAGTATCTATCTAAGTTTTACTTAATTGTATTTGTAAAAATATAAATTTGCATGGAAATTTACAGTTTAATCATAACTATGATATAATTAACACTACTATGATATATTTTGTTATTTAATCATAATTGTGATATATTTTGTTATTTAATCATAATTGTGATATATTTTGTCATTTAATCATAACTATGATATATTTTATTATCTAATCATAACCATGATATATTTTGTCATTTAATCATAACTATTATATATTTTGTTATTTAATCACAACTATGATATATTAATTCAGTGATTCACGTACCGCTTTAGAATCGTCCTGCAAAATCCCATGCATGGGTCTGGCCTGAACCGAAGACGGTCGACCGGCAGGTGGCATGGTCATCGTGGTAACCGGAGCAACCTTCCTTGTGTTCTCCTTCTCTTTCTCTTCCTTCGTCACTGACCTAAATACGCAATCACTCGTCACTGGCTTTTCTCCCGAACTGACGGTTCTGCGCGAGGCACAATCGCGTGGAAGAAATAAAAGGCAGCTACGACAAAACCCGTGTGAAGATCCGAACAATTCGTCCCTGTACAACTACGCTTGACTCTTTCCTTGTTTTGTTCTCTCCTTTTTTTTTCTCCGGCTCGAGCACAGCGTACGTATGAATGGAAGCGTGTTTCTGACGATAATCGGTAACGAGCGTTTACAATAAGCGATAGTATTCGCCGTCGAATTGTTCCTCGACGTTGCTTTCCTTGATAAGTCGCTCCGGTGCCAGTAGAACGAGACCGTTACTAGTCATACGCGGACGGCTATGCGTACGGCTATACTACTTCTGCTGACTTTCGTAGTTCATTAGCAATGTTAACGACCATACGAATTAGAAATGCTCATGCAAAAAAAAGACATTTTTTCACCTCTCATCGAATTAGAAAAATTGTAAGTTAATCGGTATGGTAGTTGAAGCTTGAAGTAGTTATACAATGAAACTGATCGGACACCGTCTGATCTTAAACGAACTCACTACTTTCACTACAGCTAATTCTTATTCTCAGCTTCGTCAACACTTTGAGCACCAAATATTTCAACTTAGGGTGTAATGAAATTTAAATTGCAATCTTTATAACATCCAATATCAATTTTTAACAATTTTGATTTAAACTTATATCTAAATTATTCTTACATTAACTGTGCTATAAATTTCAGATTTCTTTCAACTCAATCATTAACTTCATAAAAAATGAATTAATTAAAAAAAAATATTAGTCATCAATAAAAATTAAAAAAATTAAATATCTATCTTAACAAAAACTTCTTTCTTTAGCTCAAAATTTATGAAATTTGTAAAAATTTTGAAAAGAGTGACACATGGTACCCAAAGTGTTAATCAATTACCTAGAGACTTTCTCCATTCGTACAGTCAGTTTTATCATGTTTTTTAAACGTTCTTTTTTTAACCTTTTACCATCCATGCTTCTTTATCTCTAGTTCTATTCATCACGCGTCACGAAACGGACATCGTTTACTTGGTTCGTCAAACAACACAGAAAATTTCTGATGTTTTGAGAGTGGAGTAGTGTACTGGCCTGGCAAGGGACAGCGCGTTGAGAGCGTGGTTACTGGAGACTCGTTTCCATAGTGAAGCCTCGTCCTCGGCTGCCAGACCGCAACCCCAGTCGCGATGCTAATGTAAATCAAAACGAATCATTCTGTTGCTTTTCTCCTTAGTCCTATGTACTACACTATTGCACGCTCGTGGCTGCACTAAACGCACACTCGACACACACACACACACACACATATGTGTAACAACATGCTTTGAAAGACAGATATCACACCACGTATTGTGTACAAACGATTTGGATTGCCTTTGATTGCTTTCAATGTTTCTGGGACTGAATGCATGCACGTGTACCATGAATAATTGAGTTTGTAACTGATTGTTATTTATGGAAATTTATAGTGTTTACTGTTGGAAACTATGGAAACTTATGTATTTTTACTATTGCCATTTTATTAACTTATTTCAAGATAAATTTAACGACAAGATTTACCATAATTTATGGTTCATTTTTATAAATATTAGTAACAAGTATCAGAATTTAGTTCATTTTCTTTACTGTACACTTTTACTGTGCTTGATTTGTTGTAGGCCTTACAGGCTCATCTCCTCTTATAACTATAATTATTTTTATTCCCATTATTACTTTTATACGTATTTCTCTTACAAATTAAACACAAACCAGCTTGTATACACTTAAATTGAATATATTGAACGTGTTGATATATGGAGTTGCTGATTATTCAGGGAAATGATGGAACGAGCACATGCAAATTGAAACGAACTTCGAAAGAACAAGAATGGTCACTTTTGGTTATTTAACAATTAGGGTATAGACAAACACATACACGTATGCTAAAAAGATACTGTGGCAAGACTGAAGATGGAGGAAACAAAAAAAGCGAAGGGACGAGAAATATAAAAAAATGGCACTTCTTTCAGAATATGTTAGTGGATTCGTCAGTAAAAGTACCCAGCAGTCCCGTGTCTTTAATATAGGTACATACAATAGCGGGAACAGTTTGTAAGCTATATATACAAGGTGTCCTAGATTTTTTCCAACAATCTTAATGTACAAGCAAAAATAAGAAAGCAAACTTTCGGTGTACTGTAATATTTCTTTATAACTTTGCAACAAATTCGAACCTAACCCGAATCTAACCTAAACCAAATTTTGTATAACATTTTTTAGTAAATATCTGTTAAATGGTTTGCACCTTCGATTTTGATGATTTTCAAATATGTTGTAAAGGACGTTATTTGAAACAACTTTTTCCTTTGAAAAAATTTCCGATCGGATTTAATTT
Organism: Tetrapedia diversipes; assembly: GCA_033822845.1. Lineage (NCBI taxonomy): Eukaryota > Metazoa > Arthropoda > Insecta > Hymenoptera > Apidae > Tetrapedia > Tetrapedia diversipes. Next base: position 598,410 of record JAOPTO010002469.1, on the reverse strand, counting down.
CCGAGATATTTACGAAAAATTATTTGCTACAACTACAGTAGCGGACAAAAGTTTAAGACGACAGGACAATGTAAAACATACATTTTATGGTATGCAAATATTGTTCATATACTTATTTGGAGCATCATTATGGTAGAACACTATTTATTGATTAGCATAAAATACGGATTTTTATTTATCCTGCTATTTCTTATTAATTAATTTATTTGTTTTCTTTGGCCCTTTAGTCTTAAACTTTTGTCCGCCACTGTACACTGAATTCCGCTTTACGTGTGCGATCGTGAACGTTTATCTGCTCTTTCCATAAACAGATCGCAATGGCAGACAGTCAATTCATATATGGTACACATATAACGAGTCAAACTTCTAAGTTTGGATTACGATTAGATTTCCAACAGGATTGAATTCGAAGAAGTAAAAAAAATTACCAGCCCTGTACATTACTCTGTGCATGTAAATTAAGCCTTTGTAGCTTGTTGGAAAAAACAGATCATCCCGTATAGAAATTGAATAGCAGAGGGGAGCAGCACTTGTCAAAAAGTTAGTAGGTCCCTCTGGTGGCAAAAGTACAGGAGAGTCGCCACAGTACCATCAAGAGCAGTAGACATTGAGGTTATACTCGAGAAACAGAAAGACAGCAAAGGAAAAAATAGGAGGAAGAAAAGGAATCCCGTTTTTGACAGAGACTCGAAGACACCAACATGAAAGTAAGAACGGAATGACATCACTGTTCCCGGGATTACCTTGTACTCGTCAGCGAGTCGCCTAAGCTCGATGACATCGGTGGTAGGGAACGGTTTCTCTTGCGGTTTGCTCAGCCCTTTATCGTCTGATATCCTTACGGTCCTACCTGACTTTTTACCCCTGCAAAGAATCAATCGTGGTTGTAGGGCGCGGGTTCGTCACCGTTCAACTCGATCGTCTCGCGAACACTCTGTACACGTATACACACGCGGTGGGACGCTTCACAACCGATAATTAGGATCGTCGTAGGTGCTTTCTCGTTTCTTCCATTCTCGAACGCGTCATCTACACGTGAATGCGCGAGGCGGGCTATATAGCTCGAGTTTTTATAGTGTCGTGTTGAATCTCTGACCTGAAAGCTATTTTCAAGTCCGGCATCTCCTCCTCGCGTTCGTCGCCCTCGGGCACCACGCCGTCGATGGTGTCCGTCCCGGGTCCGCCGACCAGGGGCTCCAGCTCCGACGCCTGAATCCCTGTGAATTGTTTGACAAACGAAAAAATCAGAAAAATCTTGAAACGATCAAGAGAAATGGAAGAATTATTCGGTAACAGTTTGGAAATTGAGAAAAATGTTAACATTTATAACCACCGACGGTTAAGGTAGACTTGTTTGTGATGAAGACATCAAATTGAAAATTATATTAAAAAGGTACTTAATATGAAGGAAACAAACCGTAATGGTTAGAGTAAAGGTCACAGTATAACTCCTAAATTCTTGGATTTTCTTAGACTTTGAACTACTCATGGGTCCTTGAGTTCCCTTAAATCTAAACATGCTAATAGGCTTTTGAATTTCTTTGGATCTAATGGGTGCCCTTTAGGTCCTTGGATTTCTTTGGGATTGAGGGTGCTTATAAATTCTTGAGATTCCTAGGGATACCTTTAAATCCTTACATTCCCTTGCACTTAGGGAATATCCCTATTTTAAGGGCTTTTTTGGGCTTAAGAATGGCCCTTAAATTTTTTGGTTTATTTGAAGCTTGAGAAGCACTGAATCTAGAGGTGTCCCAACTTCATCCATCTTTATGACAATTTTGTTGCATAAACCATATTGCTCGACTAGTTTGAAACTCGTCTTTAAAGAAAGGAAATTAGTTGAAGTATTCTACTTACCGTCTCGTTTGTGATCGACATCACCGGGTCGTTTCTTGTGAACCGGGGCTGGACCTGTGGGAGCGATACCCTGCTTAAGAGCTCCCATGCTGAGAGACTTCCTAGGTGGTCCTGTCGTACCTGCAGGAACTCCAGCCGCCATAACACCTGGCACCACTGTCTCACCATTTGTCAGTTGAGGTCTTCTAGGCCAGGCGAATTGCAGTCGATACTCGGTGCTGATCCGCGAGATCGCTTTGCTCAGTTGACTTGGTGGTAGTCCCGATTGCGCTGTAACTTCCTGCAATGACAATTTTCAATTCCCATAATTTAAGGTCAACATCCTTCTACAACAATATTTTTAACCTCTTGAGCGTTAAGGTTCATTATAGAAAGCCTATTCAATTTTTTGTTGTCATTACAGATGCGTAACTACTACAACAATATATTCAAAATTATGTTTAATATGGAACGAGGTATTTGCATAAACTGGAGGTCGATTAATGTGATGAATCAACTTATGATCTGGCACAATATATTCTTTTACAAGTCAAAATACACTATCAGCAAAAAGTTTGGAATTACCTTGAAATTTCAAGATACTTATTAATTAGAAAGAAAATTTCTAATGATGATAATTTAGAAAAATATTCTTCCATATGAAACCTACCAAAAATCGAGAAAGCTACTGTTAAAATTGGCAATAAGAATTCCAAACGATAACAAATTATAAAAATTTGATATGACTAACTCTGAAAATAATTTTAAACTTTTGACCAATAGTGTACATAGCATAACTTTGTCTTAAAATATGTAACAGAATTATTTGTGAATTTTTAAACCGTAGAAATTGTTCTTTATGACTACTTCAAAGCTGTATCTCGTGCGTCGTTATGTTTGAGAGCCACTGCTCGCGTACTAATCTTACTCCACTGATGCACAGAAGTTGCCTAGCGTTAGGCGCACAACGACCCCTTTTTCAATCAGTTATAACTAATAAATAAAGGCTCAAATGTAAATTTCTTATTTTAATTTTCATTTTATTTTAACTGTTTATAATTACTCGTTAAAATTTCTCCAAAGTATGTTCGAACACTGTATGCGACATAATCGTTCAAGGGTTAAAAGCTTGCAATTTTGTAATCGGACCTCCTCAAGTGGAATTCATTTCATTTCAGTAGAAACGAGCATAAGAAAAGGACACTCGTACGGGAGAAGTGTATAACAATGTACGTTTAGAAAATGGGTCAAGCAAGAGAAAACTCGATGATGAGAACCTGTTGACAGAGAACTTGAGGAAATTAACCTGCAAGCAGTGTGTAAAAAAAATACTTTGAAATAATTTTTTGCAATTCCATTTACGTAACCTGTTTTCTTTCATTGTTAATTAATTATTCACAATGTCAACAAATTTTTTCGTGAAGATGATTAGTAAACAATAAAATTGATTCACCAAATTTTTCGACCTTTGATTATTAGAACATGTATTTTTGAAACGTTCAAATGTCCAGAAACCTTCCAATTTACTCAGTTTCATACAAGTTCACCTTTCGTACCCTGAAGGTGTGCATTCACTAACGAATAGCTCGCAAACATATTTCCGAAGAGGTTGGAGACTATGTTAAACATCAAATCGAGACCCGCCAATGCGTTTGCAGGTACGTGCAAATATTAACTAGCAATTAGTTCGTATTGACGATTTGTATTATTCTACGGAGAATTTCTGTAATTTTCGGAAGACAAATGCTTCAGGATTGACATGATTAAACAATACAAAATCGCTTTGATTCGTAAATAAAATTGTATTATGTTTGAATTTAAAAGATCAGTTTTACACAGAGTTTTCTTTCACCTATAATTGTATAGTGCTCAAGAGCTCAACTTTTAAACAATGTGATAGTTTTAACACTTGAGTCAAAATGACGCTACATCTGTTGCACCAGTACAACCGTATTGACGAATACAAATAGAAATGTACCTTAATGATCTAAAAAGTGTTTGAAACGCTTCCGCACTGATCGATTGATACATACCCGAACTTTGTCAGCTACAACGTTCGAATCGACGGCGTCGATGCCGCCTCCATCGGCTGCCGTGATGAATTCGTGCGTCTTGTACGCGAGCTCCGGGCATTTCTTTCGCCTTGGCAATGGCGGTTCCAGGGTGGGCCCTGAAACGAATCATCGTGGCCGGTTGAAATCTTTCGTCCTCGATGTCCACGACAAACTACATGCTCCACCTTCTCGACCGCTTAACCTCTTCCAAAAACAATCGTCCAGATGATCTCCAAAAATATTTTCAAATCACTACAAATCATTAATTCCGCGGTTTTACGATCGTTTTTCGAACACCGTCGTTCAACTTCAATATTTTCTTTCATTCTATTTCGTTTAAAGCAATTTCGCACGGTCGAAGGAAGTTTCGAGTGGCCAAGAGAGAGACACGCTCGAGGCTTCGCTCGAAGGCGGAAATCGATTTCTGATAATGGAGGTAATTAAGCGGCGGTCGAGAGTGTGCACGGTGTCACGGGAAACGAACTTACGAACGAGGCGACATCTCGAGGCGAAAAGCATAATAATATAGAATTCAAGCGGGATGCTGCTACATACGTCTCGCCTTTGTACGCACGCACACGGCAAAGAAAAATAAGCGTACCTCTATAAGAAGCAGAAAAGAAGAAAAAGGGTAAGAACTTCTATTTCTTTTTTATTCTTTTTATTTTTGTTTTAAGCAACAACACGACCACACGTAGAAAATCCATCAGGCGCCGTTCGTCCGCTCTCTTAACAACACGCTCGTTAATTAGCTCTCTATTTTTTTTTCGTTAGCCGCCCAGCGAAAGCAGCGCAGCCAGAAGAGGGGCACTCTCTCTCCTCTCGAGGCTCGAACGCGGGGAACGTTTTCGCTGAAAGACGATTATAAGCGACGAAAGCGGGAAAAGCGTCTCGAGTGGCTCATAGTTTCGCGAACATTGCTTTTGTGAGCGACGAAAAATAATGGGTGGGAAGAGGAGAGAGAGGAGGAAAACCGAGGTGGTGCTGGTTGTGGATCTTGAGTCCTCGCCGAAGAAACCCTTGCCGCCTCTCAACAATCTCGTGTTGCTCCCACGACTATTTCGACGTTGCGTTTGACCGTCTGAGCCGCTCAGAAAACTGAGCTGATAATCAACTCCATTAAATGAAAAGTATAGAAAAATTAAAGGTTCAACACTAACTAGAGATTAAGGGATTTGTGAAAAGTAGAGTTAATCGTGTTAGCTTTCGAGTGGTTCATTTAGTAATGTACCGTTTTAATTGATTCTTTATTATATAATAGAAAGGCTAACGTGCAATGGTATACAGATTGAGATACAATCGTTGGAGACACTGTGTCTAGGTAGCTCGTTGATTACTATACTCTAGATTTTTATGCAAATTTGTCCATGAGGTATAGACTGCTCATGATATGCAAAAATATACAACATATTCAATATAAAGTCTACATTATAACACTTAAAAAGTTAACTAAATTTCTACTTAGGTTCCACTTCTTTAATAATGATTATAAGAACATGAGATTCAAATGTATCAAGTTTAATTCAATAATTCTAAGCTGAATTTATTATTAAGTATTTAAAATCGAATATTTGTAAAGTTTATTAAATTTTGCAGATGTCTCATAACTAAACCAAGCTATGACGTTAAAACGGTAGAAGACAGACGAAAATTTAGCTAGACAAAATTAAATCAACTCTAGTGTTACACTGTTCCAGGGGTGGAGCCGTATAAAAGACTTCAAAGATCACATATATCCTTTTTTAAAATGGCAAACCGATTTAATATAACCTAAGACGTGTATACACGATCTTAAATGCTGCACTAATAAACTGTGTTGCTATTATATTCTTGGTTAACACACAAACGAGCAGAACTGCAACAATTTGAAGTTGCCCGTTTTGAGTGTAAATTGAGATGGGTCGCTGACCCACCTAGCGAGACAAATTCGAACTACTAAGACACAGGTGCTCCCCCTGTATCTCAATCTGAATGCCATTTAACGTCGCACCATTCCATCGTCTTGCTTCAACGCTTACGCGTCTCGTGCAGTGAATTAAGGTCAACGGAAATCGGATTCCGGAGAGGAATCGCGAGGTGGTTGAAAGGCGAGGGGTTCGAAAGTGAAACGCAACGCGAGGTCGAATTGGCATTCTGAGAAGTTGTTAGAGTGGATAGAGATCGTCCGAGAGAGCGAATGGTCCAGCTCGTTCGGGTTAGCGATTAGAAGCTTCGAGCTGTCTCTCGCGCGTGAAGAGAGACAGAGAAAACGGGGAGGAAGTACGAGAGACAGGTCGATTCTTCTCGCGCGCGTATCCGTTGCATTCCGTTATTTCCGCTAGCCGGTTCACCGTGACGGTTCTACTTTTAGAACGACCATTCTCCGTTGAACGATGCTAGGAGAGGCAACAATGTGCACATGAAAGATCGATGGCGGCGCCTGAGCGTCTATACACTCGCGTCCCTTTTGTCTTTGACCGTGTAATGCAGCTTGTTTCTGTGTGTATATGTGTGCATGTGCGTTTCGTTGTTGTGTCTGCGTGTAGCAGTGCGTGGAATATTAACTCGGTTATATAAGTGACGTTGAAATTTTATAATACAACAACATGGTGCTCTGTGTGGTGGTATCGGTCCAGCTGGTGATTCTTAATGAAGCAAAATTTACTTCATAAGAGCGCCAGTTTGAAAGACATACTAAATTGCTGAGTACAAATGAAAAAAAAAAATCATAAGTATAAGTGAACATTTTCGATGAAAATCAAAAACATGTTTTTGTGGATTTTTGCACTTGTGTTAAGCATCATTTCAATGCTATGAATTTTTAGTATATACCAACTTTATAGATTTAAAGAAAAAATTATTTGTACTATAAGTAAATAAATATATTATTGTATACTATACAACATTTTCACTTCTGGCGCTCGCATCATTTACCACTTAAACTCTTTAATTCGAAATTCAATATCTTTCTATAGAATAGTTCACCGTCTACTGAGAAAATTGAACTTTTTCTGTAAGGCAGTTCACATTTAAGAAACGGTAAAAGATATCGACGATTCTCGACGGCGATGCATTTCGATCAAAGGTAATCGCGACGGATGGATGCCAGCTTTGTGCTCCAGTTGCGTAGCTGAATGGAGATCCTCTATGTTCAACCGGCCGTAAGGGAATGCTTCGTTTTACGCCACCGAATTATTAGATCGTGCACCAGTAACTGGTGTAACGAAAATTGTTCCATCGTTCTTTACGAAACAAACGAATGATCACACGTGTGATTTTACCATCGGTAAAAACATGCAACTTTGTTTCATTCCGCAGATAAATATGCTTTGTTCTTGACTCAGATCTAATCAGATCTACGGATAACGCAAGTTTAAATTTCAACACGCATCACAAATTAGATATGGGCAAATAAATTAGATAAATAATTCTTTGTTTGAATTTTTATAATTTTTACAAATGAAGTAACAAATACATGTTATTTCCAAATTCATATGAATTTGTACGTGTAAGCTACTCTGAAATTATTTGAAAGATTACTTCTTTTACTTCTTTAACTTATTCAAATATAAAATAAGATAAAAAATTGTTCTGTTTAATGACAAAAATTAAACAATTCAGAAAAATTAATTATTTTAAGTTCTACTCAAACAAAATGATGTACATATAATTTGAATAACGATTTTAAAAATATTATATCTAATTTATTTGCCCAATTTGATCCAGATAAACAAATGAAAAAATAACAGCGTAGAGACAAACAATTAAGATTTCACAAGATTAGTCAAAAATGATCGTGCAGCGTGCAAATTTATCTGATGATCGACGAACGAAGGTGCACGTAGAAATTAATCTTTACCTTCGAAAAAAAAGCTTTTTCGATGGCAAAAGAAGAATTATATTGAAAACGAAAAATCATAAATGAAAACACGTAGATGAAAAGTATAAACACAGAGGTAGACGCTTCATTCGACGTTGACATGTACAGTAGCGAATACAAGTTTTAATCCTTATTTACTATGGGGGGGAGGAGGGGGAAAAGGAGTTCTATAGTCTGTAACTGTGTACTGATAGCAATAAGTGTCAATAATTGTTAATTGTTTCAAGCCTGATAAATTACCATATACGAGTATAGTTTTTATTTAGGAGTTAGAAAACAGAAAGTCCCAGAAAACCCCATCATAAAGTCAGGATAAATTCTTTTCTCAGTTGTTCAAGTAGTATTCTTTTTAGAGGTTATGTGTACACTGTAGTATCTGCGAAAGCGTGAAATATGATATTTATACAATAAAAAGTTAGTTCCATGCTTCATAAATATTGTCCGTGCATTCATTTTTATTATTGTTAATAAATATTATTTCAATAAAAGTGTTGTTTGAATGAATTTAACTGATTCGTTTCTATCGAATCTTTGCTCTTAAACTTTTGTCAGCTACTGTAATTTTACCGTCATTTCAACTTCTCGGCTTATTAAAATGGAACGAGAAGCGGCTGACGAAAGCGTCGCGGTTGAACATTTTCCATTAACCATTCGTCTGTCGTTTTCTTTTAATTGGAATTCCATCAGGGGCTGACACGGCGTGATAATATAATTGTCAGCCGGCTTTTCTCGGTCATCCACGTCGCAGCTTCTAGTTCAGCCCAGAAAACTGTCAAGAGGATTTCGTGGCATATCAATAGTCGGCGCCAAACTGATAAGTCCTCCTCCTCTTCCCTCCCCCCCCCACCCTTCCTCACTCCCTTTCTTCCTCGCTCTCTTATTCACTCTATTACGTTATTAAACTCATTATACTAGGTTTTAATAAGAGTAACTTACTTGAAGAACAGAAATTGTTAATCAGTGTCAGAACCATTGAGATTAAGTTTGTTTATTCCAGTTTCATAAAAATCTGAACCTACTTAAGCTGCATCTACACTATTTTCGCTTCTGATGGCCAAGTTTCAAGGCCGTACTTACGGATGCCAACATTTTTAGACCACGTTCTACATAAGTACTTACATATGTACATACCTACGTTTACACAGAGACGGATTTAGATATAAGCTGACAAGTAGGCTACATTTTAGGGAAAACTTCTTTCAATTTCATGATTTTATAATTGACTGTGAATGAATGAATTGCAGAAATAATTAAAAATAATAATAAGTATTAAGATACTATTTATAAAAAATGTGTTTTCTTTTCCCTACCACTTCCTTTCATTGCAGGGTGACAAAAATATTAGTCTAGGACGGCAAAAATTTAAATCTACTAAACACTTTGAAAGTGTTAATATTAAGTTGTTGCACATGAAATGATGGATTCATAATATGATCAAAACCAAATCTTATTAATTAAAATAAGTTCCAACAGACTTGACAATGTTTCTTTTAACAAATTTCAAAATATGTTGCATTTAAGAGGTTTAACTGTTTCATATAACAATTTTAATTCGCAAGCTACAAAACCGAAATTGTCACCATCATTTCATATGCAAAAAATTAATAGCTTGGAATTTGGAGGTTCTTTTGAATCTTCACATCAGTTAACGTTTTGGTTTCTGTCGATGGTATCAGAATTCCCTCATTTCAATAGAGAAAGAAGTCTGGACGAAAGTAAAAGTTCGCGATTGGTAGAAGAAAAGAAGGCGAGAGACGAGAGGGTTTCCTTTACCACGCTTCCTCTCTCGCTTCTTCTCTTTTCTCCTCTTTCATCACGTCACGTCTCGACGATTCCCAGCGCGAGCCGCACAAATAAATTAGTTACATCAGAGAGGCTGTTCAGGCGCGTGGAAAACTGCCTTCGACGAGTATTTGCTTAACACTTCGCTCTCGACTCAGTGTTGCCAAATTCGAGTTTTAACTGTTACTGAAGAGTTGAAGCTAGTTTTGCACGTCCTTTATGAACTATAGCTTGGAAAAATATTAACGTTTGCTTTGTGATTACCATAACCTCTAATGGAATTTAATAGTCCATAACTAATCTTTTTGTGAATTTTAAATTAAATTAAATTAAACGACAAATTAGAAAATAATTGTAAGCTCTTATAATTTATTATTACAGAAAATATTGATACTTGCTTCAAGATTAATGGTTGCTAATTACCAATCAATTTTTAATTTTGCAAATTTAATTCGATTTAAAGTATTAATGAACTGAGAATATTTATACATCCGTATACATTATAACTAGGTTAAATATTAGTACTTGTTTCGTGATCGATACTCTTTAATGAAGATTAAAATATTCAAAACCCTGCAATTGAGCACGTAACAGCAATAAACTCACAAGGCCAACGGATGCGGTAGTAACTTAAAGAACTCAATTCACTTCATACACTCTAAGCGTGCATTATAATTCTCGGGGCAGCATGACCCACAAATCCACTGACATCATGATTTTATTGCCTGCGTCACCCGGTACTTAAAGTCTTCTTACTTTACATCTCTTGTTCTGCGTAAGTACAAACCTTGATAACTCCGTCAATTTCTATAATGTACGGGTTAGACATATTCTAACCTATACGTGTAAGTAAACAGGATAACACTGATCACGATTCAAGTTAAACAATTAAATGAATTTATTATATTTAGATGATCAGTTTATATGTTACAGATTGTTATTGAATAACATATTTATCGTAAAATTTACGCCATCATATTATTTTATTTCCTCATGAAACTTAGCTTGTCTCCTCAAACTGATTTAGGTAACCTTGGAAATTATCACCTTTGCACTTGAAAGGTGACTGTTAGTCGTCTAGTGATACTAACTTCGAAAATTTTCAAATTCGAAATATTTACTAGTATTCGCCTATATTAAATGTTATTTAGTTTAATCAAGTGATATACTAAAATTTACATATATGACTATTTAATCTCTGAGACTGACTAATAAAGAAATTAACTAAAGTCTGCAAATTTGCGAAACTATCATTTGGTGACTAACAGTCACCTCTCGAGTGCAAAGGGTTAATAAATTCCGAGAACAGTATCGAGTAAGTACCGTTTAAAATTTCCTGTATACATATGTACTTGGTTACCACACCTATTTTTATTATTAAATGTATATACATATACATTTCTCTCTTTTATGTTTAAATATTATAAAAGTCAGAGACTTTAAAATACTGCGTGAAAGTGCAGCTTAATGCTTATTAAAATTTATACGTCAAAAAGTGTCGAAAAGTTGCAGATAATTATATTTACTCGTAATGTGAATAAATATAATACTTAGTAATTTTTATTAGTTTGCTAATGAGCAATTTCGACCCCATCAATCTTCCGAGTGCTAAATTCGTTCAAAATCTCGACAAGCGAGAGGTACAAATTTTCCTTCGGCACTCGATCGAAGTTTACACACGCGTTGAATAGAATTATCAGGATGATCGCTGCCCGGTAATTGAAACTGAACCGATGGGAAGTACCTGTGTATACCCGGAAGCTGAATTATTAACGGACGTTAATCGGTGTCGCGATTTACCGTTGCGAATTACAATTTTGATCGTGTGCCTCGATGGATTTGGCCATAGGCAAAACGAACCCGAACACGTACGGAATTGTATGATAACGCGTTGGCCCAGGCGCGTTCAAACAGAGATAATGAGTCGCGACGGCTGATTCATCAGACTGGTCGAATCGAGCCAATAATCATTGAGGACACCGGGTATGAAACGCACGCGAAGTTATTGTTACGATAGTCATCTAACTGCAGTAGAGCGAACTCAGCATTTTTATCGTACATCTCAATCGTCCCTTCCCTTCCCTCCAACAATGGTAAATTGTAAAAATAAATGAAAAAAATAAATATAAAAATATTTTACAATTCCGTGAAAACCAACTGTGTTTAAAACAATAGTCTGCTAGAGGCATTTTTAGCAGCATTGTCGTTTTGACAAATTTCCTTCTCTAGAAAATTATCTAAACGCTTAAAAAATTAATGTGTAGCCCATGGGTAAATATGATGGGTAAGGTGAAAGCTTATAACCTAGGAAATTTAGTAAAACTTATCTGAAGAATACCAAAGGTTTGTGAAGTCCGTGAAAAATAGTAAAATAATTGTTTTATGAAATAGCTGATTGAATTATAAATTTTTGTAGATAGTCGTTCCATTGTTTAATGTTATTCTGTTTAATATTACTTCGTTTATCATTAACGTTACTCTTATGATAAATTACTATAATATAAAAAGCTCTTCGAAAATCCTTTCGATGCGTCGGAAGTTTCTGTCGGTAATGTAGTTCCTCAAACCAATCACATTTCTCAACAAATTCGCGGTTCGCGATGGGCAAGGCAGTTGGAATAGTTTCTACGTGCAATACACAATAGACGAGCATTGATTAGTTAGGCTGTAGTGTTGGCAGCGGAAAACAGGTCAGACGGGAATAATTTTCAGACCGTACGGAGTGTAGTAAACCGGTAATATCTTAGCGAAAATGTGGGTCGCAGCTAGTCTTCCGAAACATTCGCGTTCTTTCCTCTGTAAAAATTCGCAGAATATTTTGGTGATAAAAGACTTTACTACGTCCGTAACGACTCTTGTACGGACAATCTTACGTTTGCCAAGGAACTGAGAATGAGCGCGTCTAAACAGTTTCGTCGGTAAAACGTAAAATACTGCAACGACTGCTAACAAATTCATTACGAACGAAGACATCTGGCGTTGTTATCTGTTATTACATATTTGTTTTGGACGTAATGAAAAGACGTGTGTAAATATTTAAAGAAAAATTCAGTGAGCTATTACTTATAACCATTTTTAACTTATTGTGATAGTTTACTTGCTTTTAAATATAAAATAATGAGTAGCATTGTTAATGAACAATACGTACAGGTTATATTGAAGTAACCTTTAATTACAGTTGGACGAAATATGTATATGGTTAATCACAAAAATATTCAGGTATTAACATTATGTACTATGAAAAAAATATATAGTCAATGTTGAATTTGTATTAAAATTGTATTTCAAATATTTATTTTGTCCAGTTTTAGTTTAAACGTATCCGCAATACGTTAACACAGTAATAAATGTAAACACAGTTAACTGCAATAAAGGCTTCATGTACAAAACTCAATTTCAAACTGAAATTGCTTCGATAAACTAATCAAAACCCAATTTACCATTCAGCCATCAATAAAGTTCCATCATCTACAAATTTAATTTTGAATACGTTCTTTCTCCACGAAAGAACTTCTGTGATAAAAGGCCTTTGTTTCATTCAACCATATAAATAAGGTTCATAAAGAAAATAAAGGACAACATGCTCGATGTAACACGTTAATTAATTCGTTAGGTAAGTTGGTGGTTTCGCGTGGGCGTAATCTGCCACAAATTCATCTAATATTCGCGGTGTCTCGTGTTACGCGGGCGATAATTAAATTCGTTGCTCATTAGCCGGTGACGCGATTAGCCTGCCATCTGGCCCTCCTGATGCACGACACGCGGATTAATTGTCTCGAGTGATTGTCTCGCCCGATCGCAGGGACGATTAATCGTCGCAATTTCACGATCGAGAGTTTTCAAACAGAACGTTCACGTGTCTCTCGGTCGTACCAGGCGTGTACAGTACCGGACAAAAGTTTAAGACCCGAAATTTGATAGAAATCGAGTAATTAAATTTATGCGAATAATACAGTAAATAAAAATTCATATTTTATACTAATGAATATGTAGAACATTATTCTTTTAAGACAGTACTTACGAATTAAGAAACTACGTTTTATAGTATGTTCTTAATTTAAGCAGCATACATCAGTTTTGTAATCTGCAAGTACCATCTGTGCGTGCACCAATTATAATAATATAAAACACGAATTTTATTTATAGCTTTATCTAAATACTTAATTTATTTTAAAGGCTATTTCGGTTTTTAATTTCTGTCCACTATTGTACACTACTGGCCAAAAGTTTGAAACCACTTTCCTTTCGGTTTGTACCTCCAGTGTTCTTCCCCCACTCCTGCTAATTTCCTAGTTAAACGTCCATTTAGACATTTTCGAAACTTCGTTACCAAATAATTGGTTAGATGCATCATTGAACTATGTACATATAATGGTCTTAAACTTTTGATCAACAGTGTATGTCCACGGACATGTAACACGTACTCGTAACACCTACACACAGAAACAACGTACGCGATCTGATCGCACAGGGACGAGCGGGATCGAAAATTAATTTGCTGCGGTCTAATTGCAACGATTAATCGCTACAATCGGCCTGAAGTCCAAGGGGAGGGTTCGCGTATACACAGAAGGCAGCCAAGCGCCGTGAAACATGTTTTTTCCTAGTTTCTTTATTTTGTTGCATTTTTTGTTATCGTTGTGCAGGCGAAAAAAAATGCGACGAGCAGATAAAAATCTACGGAAAAAACGTACCGCTAGACAAGGTTTTTAATTAACAGGCGCTTAAACCAAAGTACAGTCGCTCACAAAAGTTTCAATACACCTGTAGAATTTCAAATATTCGAAATAAAAAAAAAACAAGATTTTCAAGCGTTTGATGAATATTAAATAGTTTATTAGACAGGATTGTGTAGATTCTGAAAAAGTGACAATTTTTGTTTACAAGAAAATACAGTGTCACAAAAATTTAAATATAATTAATACGGACATACTGAAGCGTTCCCGATTTAATATTCTGGCAAACAAATATTGAAGAGTCACTATTATTTTTGTCAGAATCACTTAAATTTTAACTAATAAATATGTATTAAATATTTAAAACCCTTGTTTCCATTTCGATATACGAAATACGGCTAGTGTATCGAGACTTTTGTGACTGACTTTACGTACATATGTGCAAACTGAAATGCGTATCTACTGCACTAGGTCGAGAAGAAAAGGTGCACAATTTCTGAAGGTGCGACCAAATAAAAGAAATAGATACAACTAGGGAAAAAGCTTTTTCTCTTTCTCTCTCTCTGATTGTCTGATGGAAGAAGTAATTACAGAGACAAGATCCTTTTCTCCTTCTCATACTTCGCCCTTTTACTTTTTTCCAATGGTCTTTCTTTTACTTTCAGCAGTAGTTAAGTGGTTCGTTGGAAAGTTCGAGCAAATTGAAGTTCAGACACAGCGGTGCTATTCGTTACCGACCGGTTTCAATAGTAAGAAGGAAATCGTACTTGTCGATGGAAGGAATCGATTTGCTATGAAGTCTTTTCAGACAAACGGCGTTCATCGAGTCAATATAGTACAAACGGTGGATTATTTGAAAAATTACAAAGTATCCCTTCCCCTCTCTTTCTCTTTCTTCCCCCCCTCCCTCACTCATTATCCGTCTTTCGCTTTTTCACTTCTTTATTTCTCTTTCTCTTTCTCTTTCTCTTTCTCCTTCTTCCTCCTCTCCATTCCACTTTCTTTCTCATTCTTTCTCCCCTCCCTCCACCCCCCTCTTTTCACTACCTTTTTTTACGTTTTGGACGAGATTGCTCGACGAAAACCGAGGAAGCCTCGTTATTTTTAGCGCGGATCGCGAAACTGATAGTTCAAGAGTTCTGGAACAAGTTGTAACAAGTTATATAGAGTTCAATGTTGCGTATATACACGTACCGCGATGCCACGGTACAGGCGGAAACGCTGTACAAACTTTCTGTGCAAGTAAATGCGGAGGCGCCATCGTGGTGTATCTAGGCTATATCTACTTGGGACCAGAAATGAAGGCTGTCAGTATATAAATTTTCAAGCGGGCCACGATAAATCTGACACTCGGTCTGGCATGCATTGACGTGTAAAATGTTGTTCAAATAATCTTAGAACGTTAGAAACAACCACAAATTAACAACAGAATTATCAATGTTCAAAATATACTCATTTTCAGTGGAAAGAAGAACTGAAAATTGTGTAAAGAAATACTTTACGTAAGAAAAAAAAATTGTAATTTACACTTTTCACGGGAAATTATGGAAAATTTCTAAAATTTAGTTGGAATAAATTTACAGAATTTTTTGGTTACTTTGTTCCATTAGACACGGTGAAACTATGGACCATTAACACAAGTCATACATCTAGCGTTGAAATATTCTTGCAGAACGAGAAAATCCATTCTTTTAGAAAAAAAAAAAAATAATAAAAACCAAGAAATGCATCTTCGTTCGTTTTAACTCGGCGAGATATCCTTCTCGATGAAATATGTTCCCAATTTTTTGTTTTAAGGCCTTCCTTGCAATTGTTACCAGTGACAACAGTACCTTTGTGTACGTCTCCTCGAGAAGCATCTCGATCGGTTATACCAGGCGAGCAAAACCAGCACAGTTCTATGCGCAAGGTCTAGGGGGCAGGAAAGGAAAGAGGGAAAAGGACGAAGATATGCCTAAGGACAGTCGATGCAACGTAAACACAGCTTGTACAATAGTAGCATTCGCACACTGACGCGAGAAAGATGAGGAAGTTCACGCGAGATTCATCGCGATACACGGGGCAAACCCGACAAGGGTGATCAGAAACGCTTAGACCTGGTTCGCACTGGTGTTTCAATCGTGTGCAATTTTTCTTTTCTCGAGTTTGCGAAGCTACGAAGGTCACTTCGAGCGCATCATAAACTTTGCTTCGTGTATTAAACATGGTTTCGCCCTCTAGCGATTGACGTGCAAAGGAAAATTGTCTCCAAGTGCGAGAATAGGTCACGTACAGTTTCATCGCTAGACTACAAATTTTTATGCAAATTTAGAATTTAATAAACAAAACTAAAGAAGCAGAATCTACACAGAAATGACCATTACTGTATTACGTATACTTTACTTTGAAGAATTTCTATACTTCTGCAAACTATGTCCATTTTTCATCTTTTTGTACGTTCAAATTTCTCATACATGTATAAAAGTCCATCATCTGTTCATCACATTTCACGAAACTGACTAAACATTTAGTTATAACTTAGCACCAAATCTTTGTATGGTTTGGCTGTAAAGTATAAGTCATCATTTTGTATTGATTTGGTACACGATTTAATAGACCAAGCTTTGGTATCATAATCGGAATAGCCGAGTTAGGTTTATTTTTGTCATTAAGCCATAGTACAGTGTATTTTTATAATTCGTCACAATATAAATAATACTTTTTTTTATTTCCGCGTGTTATCAAATATAACCTCAAGAGTCCATCTATATTTCAAGCAAAAATTTATCGTATTTTAAGTTACAAACTAGATTCTGAGAAGAAATACAAAGCTAACAAGAGTTAAAGAATTTTCCTCTACTACTATATCAAGCCATATTTTATACTTCATGTTATTAATTCCACAATTACTGTCTTTTTTTGGATTGAAAGGTTGAATAAATCATTAGAAAAAAAAAATACCAGCAGTAACAATGAAAATGTTAATAGGTCAGCAAGGTAGTGTTGCGAACCAAGTCCAAACCGAGTCATTGATGAAACCACAAGCAAGCATCATGCTCTATTAACCCGTCGGTCATGATATCGGCAGCGTCTCTCTACAGAGGACGGAAGAAGGCGTCTGGCGACGTTTCCGGAAGCAAAAGCTACCTCAGATGGGTTAATTACTTCGAATGATCTCCTCACGCCTAAGGGGTGGGGTTCGTTCAACGGAAAAAGAAAGGTAGGTTGAAAAAAGAAAAAGAAACGGGGCAAGGCCAGAGTGGAGGAGTGTTCCCCCTCCCTTCTTCCCGGAACGGTGCGAAAGAAAGAAAGGGCCAAAACGAGCGAAATAAACCGTAATTATCTAGAGATGTTTGCGTAGTATAGCGCCGATCGTTCGTCTTACCTTCGTTGTTCTCATCCTCGGTTGACTTGGCCGATTGTAGCTTCGCGCTCGCTTGTTTCGCTGCAATCAAAATTCGCAGCTGGCACGGTATTCGACATTTTTTTTTTTTATAGACTTCGATTCATTCTCACTTTATCTTTGCGCTTTTATTTTTTTTTCGTGCTTTTCAATTGCTTCTACCTTACTTTATTTTTCCCACTTTTTTTTTTCGTTTTATTCGCCTTTTCTACCTCCCTCTCTTGCTAAACTCTATCTCTCTTCTCCACTTTTTATCCGGCTTTCGGGCTCTCTAGTCTAGCGACCCGCTTCGATCTCGTCGATGCTTCGTTTATTTCTTGCCTTTTTTTCCTGTTTCTGTCTCGTGCTTCTTTTTTTTCGTCTCCTTTTTCCTTTTGTTCTCGACGAAAAAGAAAAAAAAGAATTGGCACGAACTGCGGATTCCACGTTCCGTTAAGCGAGCACAGCACGTCCTCGTTCTCGGCTTAACTCGTCGCCAAATCGAACGTGAATTTCGGTTCCGCAAAAATTTGCTACCGGTCGTTATCGATAGTCGATAACGGACGCCGGTAACGGTAGCTAATTACTTTTCTTTTTTTTATTCGTTCACGGTAGCTTGCGAGCCGTGATGGGGTTGATACATTGGGTGATCGACGAGCACGTGTCTCGAGACGTTTTATGATCCCTCATTCTTTTTACGGGTGTAGGGGGGGTTACATGTTTTTTTTTTTTTTTAAATAAGGAAAGCTAAGGTCAAGTCGTGAATTTATCGATTTAACTGATAAGTCTTTTGTTATACGTTCACACAGGCATCGATGATGATAATAAAGACAAAAATGAAAAAATAGGAATGGAACGAAAGAAGGAAAGAGTGAAAGTTCACAACATCGACAACGAATAAACAAAGAATATATAATATATGTATGTGTACAATCAACCACAAAAGTTTATGTACATCTGTAAAACTTCAATTATTTGAACAGAAGAAGGGTTCTCAATATTTTATGAACCTTTAATTCATTGATTAATCAAAGTCAAATAAATACTGTGAAAATAGCAACTTTTCCTAGATTTATTTTTCAGAAGACATAAATGAAACGAAAACACAAAATCAAAAGATCTATTTGAAGTACGTAAAATATATTCTAACTATTATGATTACTATGACAAATTTTACTAATTGTAATTTATTATAATTTTGCAAAATTATATTTTCGATTTATTTATATTTTTTTACAAACGAATTGAAGAAGCATTGTGAATTTGTCAGAATCTGTTTAATTTCAACTGATAAACGAATTAATGTTTATAAAACATTGAAAATCTTCGTGCTTTTATTTCAAATATTTCAAATTTAACAACTGTACACAAACTTTTATGACAGACTGTACATTATGATATAGAGAAATCAGCGGTTATAATTTGAGGTATAATACAGACGTAGTGAAACAATAATTGAATACATACTTATGATACGATTATACGAATCATGAGGATGTGACATGGTGGTGGTGTGAACGAGGGGGTGGTGTGAAACGTGACGACACAGCGTGTGCGATATTAACGAGACCAGATGTATACGATGAGTATAAATATATATTAATAGTAGCACGATCAAAAGAAAAGTAAACTAAACTCGCTAAACACCTTTTACGATATTATACTAACAAGGGGTGGTGAGAAAAATGGTGGTTGATAAAGTAGGAATCATCTAGGCCGATACGAGCGTGAATTTCTTCCCTTTTTTTTGAACGTTCATTTAACCCTTTCACACGTGTGGCCGATTCCGTTCTAATTACTAACCCCTCAGAAAAATATTTTATCTAATCTCAACAATATAAAATTGTTTAAAAACACTATGAGTTTTGCGATGTAAACTGGTAGGGTTTAAATATAAGAGACAACAAATGAAGAAGTTAAATCGGTATGACAAAGTAAATAACAAGAAACTTTTAATTTTTGTTTATTACCAAGAAGTTATATGGAAAGTTTGTAATAAATCTGAAAACAGTTAACACCCTTTGATAAAATGGAATTTTTGAATTACTTCAAACTGATTTACTTTTCTCGCGTATCTTATATCTATATCATATTATTTTACATCTTAAACACTGTAATATTTTTATGACAGATGGTCCAAAACTTTTTGTCATTTTTCATGCTTCTATTTATCAGTATTATTAGTTTAAGATCTTAACTGCTTGTGAATAAAAATACTTAAAAGATATTGTAATATTTTAAATATCTTTTTTCATAAATAAATAGTATTACACTATATAGATAATATAGAAAACATTTTTTGTTAATATACATATTTATGTACTAAAGTATGTAAATTAAATACATACACTCCTACTCACAAGTCTTAAGAAATCCATCATTTTCTATTATGTTTGTTTTTAACTAAAATTATTAATAACATTAGCATTGTTTAAAATATATTTTCCAATAACCATCTAATTTTTTCAGATCCCAAGTAAAAATAAGCGGCATTCTAAAATAAAGAGCTTTATTTACTTCAAACAAAATTTACTGCACAGCCGTTTTCAGTTCCAAAATATATTTACGCGTGAAGGGGTTAAATACCGAATTTTACGTTCTGTTGCGCAATTCGTTGAGTACCGGTCGCGTTTATTAATTTTTAATCATCAACGCCATCAGGCGTGACACGGCAAGAACTCGAAACATCGAAAAATGGAAACACCGTATATGGGATATCTCTCGATGCGCGTGAGTTTCAAGGCTGTGACGCGTTAATCGCGGTTCTAACAACGTTATTCACACCGACGAGTCGGTGAAACCCGAGTAATTGCAATGGAAATGTGGTACGCGAGCTATTTTTATCTCTTTTTTTCTTGTTTCATCTTTTTTCCTTTTTCGGTTCACGCTCGCGGTCGCTGGTATGATTCTAACAAATTTATGGAGACAATTAACCTTTAAATAGCATAGTATGGATGCCTGAGGAAATTTATCTGGCTACCCTCTGGGAACGCTCGTTACTCGTTTTTATTCCTCCAGAGAAATTTATTCACGGTTCCTTCCCCTCCCTACAAAGTGTGATTAATATTTCTTCTCTTTTGTTTTGTTTCGTTTTTGTTCGCATTCCTTTTTGAGGTTATTTTCTCAGACATCATACCCATTCAACTATGTATGCGACGATACTAGCTAAGAGACTAGGATCGTACCAAAATTGGGCAAACAAATAAAATAAAATATTTTGAACATAATTATTTAAACTATACCTTATTTTGTTTGATTAGAAATTACTTTGATGTAAATATATACTAGATTATTTGAGGAAGCAATTTTTTCTTTTTTGTCATTCTATTTATATAATCAAATAACAGATATTTTCTGAAATAATTTTTCAATCTGTCATGTTAACCACGTACGTTACAAGCCAAAAATTTGAAATTATTACGTATTTCAAGAAATTCAACAATTTAAAGAAGAGGAAATTTAGAATTATATTACTTTAAAAAAATTCTGTAGATAAAAACCTATCAGAATATTACATACCCTTTTTAATGGTAATTGTATTAATACTGAACCGATAAAGAAAGTTAATGCAGAATTCAACAGGATTACAAATCAAGTAATGGTTCTAACTTATCCCCGGCAATGTAAGTATGTCATAAGGACAAATGTTTTTAAACTGACCTACCTTACAAACTCGTATGTATGTAAATTGTTCAAAGCTAACACATACTACATATATATTGTACTTGTTATTTTGTTTGAAAAAATTAATAAAAGCAAACAATTATTTGAAAGCAATTTATTTGATTTATTTGCCCATTCCTGGATCGTACCGATCAGAAAACTGACTTCACTAGACCGTGAGTAGAATATATTTATATATGTATATACATATATATATGTATAAATGGAGGGATGAATAATAATAATAATAACAAGAATAAACGAGGTGAACTTACTCGACGTCGGCGGTGGTTGTGGCGCGCGACGAACGACCGTATGCTCTTGGTGCGGCCCTGTGTACTCGTGCCATGTGTACGTGCTCCTATACTCTGAATGGAGCTGCTGCAATACACAATCGATGCCACCAGTTAATACAAAACGACGCTCGTAATCGAGATATCGTGAGATACGGTAGATTTTGCGGACTGTTCCTTTCAAACGGCGCGCGATTCCGCGCGGAAATCGGAGAGGTAAATTCGTTTCAACTCACACCGTTTCCCTTTTGATCCGGTCGGTCTCTATAGAATTCATTGGTTCCAGGTTCCTTTTGAAATGTTAATACTTCCGAGATTGGATTATCCGATTCGAAGTCGAGGCGAGAGACGCTTGAAAGGAAAGTCCAGAAATCTTAATTTTAATCTTTTAACTGGGAATTATGAATTAATTTGTTACATGAAAATATCTTCTTTTTTTTTAGTAATTTGCTTACGTTAATGAAGAATGTTTTAAAATTTCATAAAACTGTAATACCTAATAGTTTAAATAAATATTGTATTATAACATTTAGTGACAATTATATCTAATAATAAAAATGTATAAGACGTTAAATTTATAATGTTATTTATTTAGATTGTTAGATATATTTTCATTAAATCTATACCTTTCTTAAATTGTTAGACATAATAATTATTAACACCTAGCAGATAAAAAAAATAAATAAAACCACAAAACACCATAACACTGTAAATAAAACTCAGTGTAATAAATACGCGCTCGCATAAATCCGGCAGTCTAATAATAACCTCAAGTACAATTCCTACCCCTTCCCTCCCCGCACAGCACACCTAATTCACGTCACGCGAATTGCAGCATAAAATCTAAAACACGCCCAACAACCTAGCAATACACGTTGCATTACCACGACCGCTAGAAACCGGGGGGATGGATCAATCGTATCTGCAGGTGACGAGAACGCTCGGCTCGCATAAAACACATGAGGCCGACCACCATTGTCGGCCGGTACTCCCGCGTACAATCGAATACAATGTCGACGCGCATCGATTCGCAGAGGCGAACAGAGACGATTCCTATTTTTCCCCTCCCTAGCGCTGTCACTTTTTTCTTTTAACGCCAAGAAAAACCGTTTCAATGGTCGACGATCGATGTACCCCCTCCCCAGTTTAACGAATGCACGTCGTCCAATATATAAAAGAAAAACGTTACCGTAGTTTCGTGAGGGTGGCAATAAAACAAAAAGCAAAAACGGAACTGTCTTACCGATAGAAATTTCTTATTAGACTTGATATACGCTACATGCTGCAATATGGCGGATATACGTGTGGTTGTCAATTTTTATTCGCCAGCAAAGTAACAAGAAATTACTACAAACTCACTGTTAGGTTAGGCTAAGTCGATATTGACCAAAAGCGTTCGTTAACAGATGCAGCATTCTTTATCTGCCTAGAGCTCGCGAATAGCAGTGGGAACGTGGCATTAAAATTATATTAAAATAAGTATAGCTAGAAATATAACAGAACAATAAACTAGAAGAAAAAACTGGAAAATTCAGAAACATACTCGTGTGCATTACGTCTTAAAGTAATACAGTTCGTGAACAATATATGAATTATTGTTCCTGGAAATTTTCTGTTCTTGGATTTCTTTCAATTAATATTATAAGAAAGTTATAGAAATTCTAATCTACCGATCAACGAAAGTGTATTTCTTTACTTTCACAAGTTTGCCAGTAGAGAGCAGTTAAGTCTCTCTTGTATATTTACTAGTGCTGTGTATCATTGTATTCGAAGCAGCCTTTTACATTGTGTGAAAAATTGACGCTACCGAGTTGCGTCGCATTCGAAGGAAACTTGCGATATGATCTTTGAGATGTGGCAAAAACGAAGAGCTTTCATTTTATCGCATTAGAGGGCAGGTCGGAAAGCCGCTTCTTTCCACGGGGTTTTATAAACCTGACAGATTTGTAGCTGCGCCGCTAATTGCGTTGTCCTGTTTTCTCAGAGTTGATTGATTTAGTTACTTAACCCAGATACTGCCGGTTGGTTCTCTGTTCCCGGAACACGGAACAGACAACGTGATTTCGACGAGTGTGTACCTACGGTAAAAAACCACGTTCTCTAAATGTTTTCTTTAATTACCGTGTCCATTTGTTGGGGATCATACGTGTAAATGTGTATGTTGTTACTCTGCTTCCAAATGACGGAAAGAAAAATAACGAATATAAAAGTACACTTCCGTTCAAAAGTATTAGGACACCTCTATTAAACATATGCAAAATAGATTACACAACTTTTAAAATTTGATGGGTAAATATTTATGAACGGCGTTATACTTTAAAAGGCATGTATTTACTATTTATATAATCAGTTTACATGTTTATTACTTGGCTTACTAAAAGTGTATCATATTGTGAATAAAAAATGTGGCATTTTATTTGAAAAAAAAAATAAACTAAGTAACAATTCTAAGAATGACCTTTCTGATTCACTTAATTTTAACTGTTTGAAACTTTTCAACGAAAGTGTATAAGAATAGCCTACCACGAACAGCAGGTAGGTAAATTGGTGGGCTTCGATCGGACAGGTGGAAGGTTGACGGATAAGGATACTGCATGTAATTAAGGTAGCAAGGTGAAATTTCAGAAATCAATCGATGGTTTGCTGGATGGTGTAAAGAATCGAGGACCGTGGAATATTTTCTAACGGTGACGTTGTGTATCCCGTTCATTGTACCAATTAAAACATGCTGCAAGGTTTCGATAGATAGACAGACAGGTCGATGCTTGGGGCTTCCATAATCCATTTGCCAAAGCTTTAGGCTCATATGTCTTTCGCGCTGCGAAATAATTATTGTAATTTGGGCCGCGAAACTGCTAACGCGGCAACTTATTTAAGAGGTTAGATCAGCTGAGTCAGTTCAAAAAGTTGAAATTTTTTTTTTAAATAAATTAATACTTTATGGTCATATAAAAGTAAGATATAAATTGCACGAAATCGTAATTATAAGTGGAAGTTATAGTGACTTATAAAATTAATCAAATGATTTCTTTTTTCACCGAACCTAACCATAAATTTAATATTCATTATTTTTCTGATATATTAACTAGTGCATGTAAGTAATAAAACCATGTTTTAAATTTGTTTGCCTGTTGTGTCTGATTTTCAACCATTTCCATTAGATTTCCTGGTAAAAGTAAAAAAAAGAGGCAAGATGTTTTACTTCTTCCTGTTTTTTATTTTATCAGGAAATACTCGACCTTCCGACACGATATCTCGTGTCCGTTTCGAGTCGTGTATCTCTCGTTGGATTTCGAAGGAATTTCTTCCGGTGTACGTGGCCGTGAACGCGAAACTTCAGAGCAGGCGGAATCAAAAATGGATTGGTTCGTTTAAAAATACAGCGACTGTGCAGAACGGGAAAGCAACGGAGCTACGTACGATACCTACATACTGGTGCAGTGCACTCGCATACAGTCAGTCACAAAAGTTTTCACATGGTAGTTAAATTTCAGTTAAAAAAGAAAAAGAAAGTTATAACATTTTGTGAACATTAAGTTGTTTATCAGTTAAGATTGAACAAATTTTGATAAATAGCTAGATTCCTTACATCTATTTATCAAAAGATACAGTGCCTCGCAAAATTTATAAAATGATAACGTGTTATTTTTCTACTAAATTGAATCGTAATCTTACCGTTTAATCTTTCCTTATAAATATTATTTTTGTAACCATATTTAAATTTACCTAGAAAATTGTTTTAATATATATAACTTGTCTGCAAGCAAACATAATCACTTTTTTAGAATCTGTTAAATTTTATGTAATTAACTAATTAACATCCATTAACTCATCGTGTTTTTCGTTATAAATGTTTGAGGCTTGGCAAGCTTATGCAGAACTTTTGTGGTTGACTGTACAGACGTATCTATGGCCGGTCTATCGATCCTGATACGTTCATTTATTAACGCTGATGTGGGGCACCGTTAACCTTTTCATGTGTCGCCGCGCCCATGCCACACGATTCGATATTTTCGTCGACCGACACGTTACTGATGGGGCTAACAGGATATTCGATTTTCAGTAATTTCAGTACTTTTTATAATTTCGTAATTCTCGACGGGACTCTGGCTATTGTTTCATCATAAACATGAAAATCGTGAAAATTTCGTTTAAGGTAAAGCAAATATCTGTTTTTCAGTTAAATCTCAATGCGATAAGAAAAGCTTTTGAAGTGACAGATGAATATTGTGTATATTATCAAAATCGAGTAATCCTATATTTTTTGTAGCAAATACAGCTACCGCCATTTCAGTTGTAGAATTTTTAATGTTATTACAGTATAGTTAAATATGGACGGTTCAAACGCTGGTTTAACGATTAAACTTACCATTTCAAAATTCTGAAGAATAATGTTAATACTTTTTAATCTCTAACATTTATATTATACACGTTGTAATTGTTTTTAATTATATTTACTGAATTTTTTGTTTGAATACATGCAAAGTCTGATTGAACTTCACTAAAGTATATTACTATCTTATCTTTTGGTATAAAAAGGAACTATCAATTTATATACAACAGAGAAAGCAATACTCTCTTCAAATGCACTATATCTATTTAATGAATAAAATACTAACCTTCATTTAATAAAAGCTGAAAACAATATTACTTGCAGAATATTCTACTATGTAGTACTAGTAAACACATTTTCTATCTTTCCGTTTTCTAAGAATTGTCATTAACTAAATCGTAGCAAAAGCTATATAGGAAGATCAATAAACTATTTGAAACCCGTTAATAGCGATGATGAAAAGCAAAAGCAGTGCTCCATAGGGAGACAGAGAGAGAGCGAGCAAAATCAAAAAGGTCGTCGAGATTGTTCCGATGAAATTAGATAACAGTCGACGGACACGAAGCACGCGAAGGTTCGCGGAATAATGTCGTTAAAGGTTCCACTTAACGAGGCAGCCGGTTAATTGATAATTACGCCGCCCGCACGGAGAAAACTGCGTCGAAGGATATCGCGTGCGCAATTAACGGAGAACCGACTACAAACGCGTCGCGTAATTGAACACGAACACCACCTGACGGGAAATTATACTATTCGTGTTACGTTGAATTCGCGAACGCACGCACGGTTACCGATACAGAGCTGGTAAGAAGACTAAATGTACAACACAATGGAAAGAGGGCGTACACCATTCTCTACTCCTGACACTTTTCGTCACGTGGTGCTTTGCAATGTGATTCGTCGAGCTGTTTAACCAATAATGAAAATACATATGCCCCATATTTATAATTGTTGTAAAAAGTGGACTCACGGAGGCTGTAATCAATAAAATTTATATTTCTTTGCTGAGTCATTTAATCGTAGACAAACGATAATGTACAAAACTGAAGAAAAGAAGTTTCGTAGATAGAATATAAATTTGATTGGTTATAGTTTAATAAATTCACCTCATCTCATACGCACTTTCGACCGTAACGTATTATTGGTCAAAGAGGACACGGCAGCTACTATTAATTGGATCGTATGACAAAGCAAGCGATTGACAGACATCGAGACAGAGTGAGATAGTACAATGCAAGTGAATCAACCAATTTCAAACCATTGACGTAGGACCTCTGTACAAAACCGCATGGTTTTGTACTTGCGGTAGGTCATGGAACGCACCCCGTAAATAAGGGAATCCTGTTATATGGCAACGTGTGCCGTCAAAAAGCTAAAAGTAGGATTTACTGGAACGTCATATGTATGTAGGGTTAGGTCGGGCGAGCGAGACACCCCTATTATTCCAGCGGCTGCTGGAGGATTTATTTCCAGCTGTGCACAATACACTTCCCATTCATAAATCATTGGACACTCAGTATGCAGTCGTGTACACTATCGGCCAATTTAGAATAGTGCTATTTTAGACATATTTTCAGTCTAAAAATCTATAAGATACAGAATTCACAATTATACGTTAATCAATAACAAAATTAAAAATTATTTATTTAAAGAAATAGTCAAGTTGTAAGTTCTAAAATTATTTTTTTATAAATATATATTAACTTAACATTCGTATTCTATTTATAAAAGGGACGTTAATAGTGTGAGTATAGTAAATGTTTACCATTTTAAGAAATTCAGTGGAACATTCGTTTTACAGTTCCTTTAAACTAGAACTGTTCTTAATACGATCAATGTAGATCAATATGTACTACACTGTCTCTAAATACAGCATTTGTATACTTACTAAAATTTAAGTGCGCTATCAAATAGTTTGTTATGCAAATTATATATTTAACAAATTAATATTTAATTATTGAGAACGTAAACAAACGCCTTTCTTAAGAAAAGGATTATGATCTTATCGAAGATTAAACAAAATAAGTATTTGGTTCAAAATTCACAGGTGGCTTGGTAACTTATAGAGAAGAGTGTACCTACATACATCCATACAAACGATCATTCAACTTGATTTTCGATAATTGTTCAAAAGCTTGCTCTATTACACGCTCGTTGACTTGTCTACGGGAGAAAATTCGTCGAATCGACGAATCGTTGGCTTCCTTGAGGACTCAACGGGATCATTCGACGGCGATAGGTATCGATTCGTCGAGCACAGACAAATATAGAATTCGCAAACTTTCCACGACGCGTGTCAACGTCGCTGGATTCATTAACGTGAACGGATGTGAATGAAACTTTCAATTTGACGAGTCAAACCATCGTTATTAACGTTCTTTCGAGCTCATTACAATAGATGATCCCTTAAATTATTGTTCCACAGAAATATTTAATTTAGTTTAATTTATATATTGTCAAGAAGAATTGGAAAGTAGATTACAATATCATGTATAATACGATGGAAGTAATTTACAAACTTCAGAAGTTAAATCGAAATCGTAGACACCTCTACATATTTATGACTCTAGGGAATTTTTACTAGGAGATTTTGTAAATTGCACAGATGAGAATAAAAATTGTTAGAAAACTTATTTCAATGAGATTTTTCTACAAGCTTTACGAAATAGAATTAACCTTCAACCGATAATGTGAAAATTATTGCCATGTATAAACGTATACCAATTGTTTGCTAATTATACATCGAACTTTTTTATCTGTTTGAAAATAAAAATATATCCATACAATCAGAATAAATATAATTATTAAGTGTAATTAGATTAACAATAAATATTTCCTTTTAATAATGTTATCTTTATAATAATCGAATATTTTTATAACCGACTGCAGATATCTATTGCGATCATCTGTTTTACCTAGGTGCGCTATTGTAACCAGCGTAAAAATTGTATATCCTCCTTCTGACCCCCCACCCCGAACTAGTTAAGGAGCAATAAGAATATGAAACAAGGCAGAAATACTTCTTCAAGCTTCTCATTCTTCCACAATTATGAACTCTTTTCTGCTGTATTCCGGCAAAACAACTTTTGAGCCGGCAATTTAAACTTTTAATTACTCGACCGTTTCCTGTATTAAAACGTCAGCAGATGGGGAGGGGGTGGATAGGCACAGATCAGCGAAGAAAACGCTCGGAAAAGACGCAGCCACGTCGCGTCGGAGGGATTAATCAGAACATCTCGAGCGATTCGTTCATGGGTCGTGGACCATTTCGAGTTCTCCACAATCTTCGTCGCGTCGACGGTTTACTCCGACGGAACGTCGTCGGATTTTTTCCCCTTCTATCCGCGTTTGTCGCTTCGCAAGGTACACTGCTATCCAAAAGTTTTTTCACCTTTTACTTTATTGTTGCGTTTGACTATTAGGACTCCTGCAGTGATTTATGAAATAGATTAAACGATTGAACACATTGTACATCACGCGTATGTTACACGTATTTCACGTAGAGGTAATCGAATTTTCTAAAAATTCATTTAGCAAGAAAAACAACAAATTAATGATCATCAATTTCTATAAAATTTTGGTTCTCCCTATAACTCTGACAAAAATGTTTTATACTTCTTTTTATATTCAACAAATTTATTTCGAACCATTCCTTCTACTTTTTCTAAACTCTCATAATTCCTAGAGTGCGTGATGCTTCGAAACTTTTAGCAGACAGTGTAATTCTCGAGCGATCGAAGCTTTTTCGCCTGGACGGAAACCGGAGAGGAATCCGTTTTTCCGGCCGGCTGCGTGCCGATGAGACGCCGAGATGAGATCGCACGAGAGCGATCCTATCTTCACCCCCACCCCCACCTTCCCCCTCTTAACCATCTTTTCCACTGCCTAGTTACACTTCTAGGACAATTACCCTGGTTCCTGTATTTCAATATGGCGCAGGATGCAATATCATGCTATCGATCTTCGATTATTTCCCTATAACAACGTTTTTGCTTCTTTTCTTTTTATTATTATTATTATTGGTCATAATTCGAAAGAGAGTTTGTGTAGGAATTCGGGAATGAGTAGTGGTAGTAGAAAATGTCACGCTATTTAATTCTGGGTAATTAGCAACGGATTATTTCTGGTCACGCAGGAGATAATCACATTAACCTATTAAATACCAAGCTTATATTCAGTTTCATTTTGAGATAAACGAATACTATCATAATTAAATTTTGTAGAAAAAGCGAAAGGAGGTTCATTACAGATTCTTAATTAGGAATCGTGTAATTGTTTAGCTGCTGCTCTATTAAGCAGTATAATTATACTTTATACTTTGCTATAATTGTTTTTTCGTGGAACGTTTTATTTTAAACTAATGTTATTCTTGAGATAATTTTTAAACTTCCTTTTCCCAAGTGGTATCTCTCTAACATTTTTATAATTCTTTTTTTAAACCGTGAATTTTTCCAAATAATTTTTATACATTAAGATCAGAATTTTTGTATTTGCACGCATTACCCTGAATACTTTTGTCGCTCACTGTACGTCGAACGGCTGCTTGGCGTTATCATCAACGTCGACAAGCGCGATCGTCATTGTCGTGATCGGTGTCAGCGGAGTGAACTCGAGGATTCGCGAGCCACTTGTCGCAGCACATATCCCACTACTCGGGGCACGACACGTCACACAGCAAGGCCCTCGACGAGGTTTAACGCGAGCCCAACGAAACCCTTTCTCCTTCATCCCACTTCGAATACCTGTTTCTATCGCAGCTGCTCTCATACGAATACTGGAGCCCTGGTAATATAAAGCTGGGTATTCATTCGTTGCGTATCAGCGTATTGTATCATCGTCACGTATCACAGTGTATTGTAACTTCTACTTAAATTAATTATTAGTATGACAAAACTGTCTATTTCTTTTCTTTTCGATCAATTTTTATTCACAACTTCCGTTGATATAAACAAAGTTCCACCGTCACAAACTACTATTATCGAAACCTGTCTTGTCTCCGGATAAACGAGGTTCTGTCACACTAATACACGAGTATTAACGTGTAATCTAGCGAGAAGCAATTGCATTCATCAACTTTCCAATTCCATATGCAAGTTTTTGCAGCAATATTATTTTACATGCTTTCACCGGTACAAAAACGTTAATTTCGTGGCCGCGCGCTATCGGTAGTTTTCACCTGGAGGATCGAGTAAATTTCTCGCTCGGTAGAAAAGAAATCGAAATTAGCGGAGATAGCACGCAATTGCGTTGAAATATAGCTCGAGATAGAATTCGAACGAATTGCCAATCTCGCGCGACCTCTATTTCTATCCCCTCGCAACGGTTCCGTCAGCAAACTCGAATAAATGAACGCTAGCGGCGTGAGAGAGACTGCAAAAAAGCAACTGCGACCAAGAGACATTCAGGCGAAGAATCTTAACAACTAACAACGGATGAACCTCAACTGGTCCTCTCCGATCTTAACCCTCTGAGTACTGTGTGTCTACGAGAAGATTGCGAGGACGAGAAATTTGCGCGCAATTGGTGCTCGAAACTCCACTTTACTCTAAAGTCTCATTGTCCAACATTCAATCACATGTATTATTGCTATTGGCTGACGCAGTCATGCAACAAATCAACTGCGGTGATGAGAGAGAACGGGCCAAACCATGTTCGAACGAGACTGGACGATGACTTCATAGCATTGGCGTAGTGTAGACCAACAATCAATTAACAGAAAAAATTTCCCTATTTCTCGCGGTATAGTCAGCAAAATATTAGGGTTAATTTATCAAGTCTATACTATTCTTGACGTATATACTGATTTAGAATCAATCGATATAATAGAATTGTTCAGAACTGCGATTCTCTAATTGTTTTGGGTAGTGTATATATTCACCGTATTTATAAGAATGCTACGATTATGTCAGCACGTGCGAACAAAGATGGCCAGCTAAGCGCTAAGGGTGGGGTCAAACGGAGCTAGCGGAGTATCCCCTTTCCTCTGTGTCATGCACTAACACTCTTCTGGTAGACATATAATACTGCAGCTCGCCGATTATGCCCTGTGATGCCAGACTGAGGACGGGAGTTCTCAAGCATCCACGTTCCCGTACACTCCGCGCTCACCAAAACATTACCGACCCATCCCACGGTGGATCGTTCGTCGCTAACGGTCTTTTCCAATGGGCGTGGCTTTCGTTTAGTCGACCCTCACTTTCACTTTAACACTAGAATTACCGACGATTAGGGTATACTTATTGGAGACAAAGAAATCAAATTGAAAGCTGTACGAAAAAAATACCTAATATAAGGGAAACAAATTTTAGGAGTCAGTAAAAATCATAGCAAAATCTTAAATATACAGGCACCACAGTAAGTTTACCACATTTCTATGAAAAATTACAAACTGGGTTATTTTTCCCCTCTTGATAGTTCTAGTGTTAAGCGTTCTTTTCTCTGGTCGTGATCCTTAAAACTACGAGCTTCGAAATACTCTAACACTACGATGCTGCAATATTAATTACGCGAAGAAAATTATTATAATCGATTCATTAATGATATATCCGCGCTAAAATGAGCCGGTCGGTAGTGCATGGTAAGTTAAACTACGAGCGGTCGGTAAAGTGATACGATACCATTTATGACTGGGTCAAACCATTCGCGAACAGTTCCGGCTGAGGTGAATTCAACGTAAGATGGTTCCACGGTTAATTATTCCAGCGGATGAACGGAAACGTCGCTGGCAAGGGACAAAAAGGAGGGCCGGAAGAATAAAATCATGGAAGCGTGGCGCTGGTGACGGGGCGAGTATAATGATGCGAAACCGTGTCAGAAAGAATAATTAAAACCGTGAAGAACACGACCCCGATTGCGGATAAAAAGACGGGACCAGGTTGGTCACCTAGGCCACGTCGTCCACGATAAGTGTGAACGGGTACTTGTACGGTGCTCCGCGAAAGATTATTTATGCGAGTAGAAGGATTAGCGAATAGAGGCGCCACTTAACACAGCCAACCGAATGGGGAGATCTCCCATTTTGTCCTCAACAAAGCGCTGCTGTTGATTTCTATTTGCTTTTGTTATTAGTTGGTCTTGAACCAGTATTGTTCACACTTCGCCAAATGCATTTTTTACTTTTCCAAAGTACAATTTTTAATAAATTCTTAATACGCGATGGAGAGAATTCGGTTAGGTATAGCACCATGCAGTTAGCTAAATGTTAATAGGTTCCCGGTCGGTGAAGTGTTAAAGTAGTACACTATTCAGGTGTTTTATAAAAATAGATAAATTTTGAAACTGCTTCTAAAAAAAGAAAATAAAAAGAAACAGAATATTCCGTCAAGTAAAATTTATAGAAAATAATTAAACAGTGAATTTGGAGTTGAATTTAATTAAAAAAAAAAGTGACCAGAGGTTATGTTTGATTAATTTCTTTGATCAATTTCATGAATCACTTGTAAGTATCCTAATACTTTTGAACGGTAGTGTACCACTACTACTACTCAAGCAAGTATAAAAGGAAGAAGACGAGGAGAAACAAAATGTTTCGTCAAGTAGAGCTGTCTCCTCTCGACGAAAAGAGGAATCGCGCGAGGTTTTCATGCAACTCGAAACTTTTCGAATGCGTTTCGTGCCGGACTAGAGATACATATTTATGTACATATTTTGCAAAGCGCTGAGACCGTTCCGCGTCGTTTGCCATGGAAAAAAGCCGGGAATGCGGCAAGTTTCTTGTAACCACGGCCTTCGAAACAGTGCGTACACTCTCGAGCAAAAGTTCCGAACCGCTTATTTTCCACTCATTTTTAATCTCACTGAATTAAGGTTAATTTGGATTATCCGTTCAGAGACGTTCCGTATTCAACACGACTCAGAGATAATACCGTCAGCAAGATTTTTTTTAAGCTTCTATAAATTCTTGAATACAGAGTTTTCAATTAAGATAATATAATTTAACACACTCGATGCACTTTGTTGTATTTCGTTCATTCTGCTCTTCCAAGTAGGCTTATTCTACTTAACATTTTAAAATAATGGAAAAAACTCAAGTTTAATTACTCTGAAATGCATTGGATGGTTTCTAGACCTCTGCAGAGTACTTGAGACTTTCTAACTTTATTTAAAAAAAAAGTGAGAACCTAGCAGTTAAAAAAAAAGTTAAGAAACAAGGAAGAAAAAGTTAAAGTGTGAAAGATTTTTAATATTTCAATAAATGCATCTTAAAAACAAACAATGTGAAATAAAATATTCTTATCTACAATTATCCTATTACACAAATCAAGTCATCGTATCACCGTCGAATTTTTAATCTTAAACATTTGTAATCTACAATTTACTCAAGAACACTAATCTTTTTCCAATCTGTTTGTTTATTACATCATACAATATCATCCTTTATCTGTGAAATCAAATTCAAATTTTTTCGTTACCAAAATATGCTATTTTAAGGTTAGGTCTATACGCGTCACCTTAAAATTGAAGATAGCACATGTGCGCTATCCTTTTGTCCCGGAGTGTACGCAGACATGCTCCCCTAATTCCTCAAACTTTCCGTTTAGTCAATAATATTCCCCTCTCCGCAGAGGGTCGAGAAAGTCAAAACACGTTTTACGACACAAACATCATTATCTCTGATGCGTCCTCAAAAGGCGACCAAAAAAAAAAAAGGGAAATCAGGAGGATGTCTTTTCACCCTGATGCTTAAGTGTTCCCCGACAGAGCCGCAAACCGGCTTATAAAAATCAAAATAAGGAAGCAGCTTAACCAGAAGACCCTATCTAACCCCGAGGATCTCGGGCGGCCAGTGTACCCGACGGGAGGGACAAAACGTTACGCAACTAGCCGCATCTCCTCCCTTTCCCCCACCGCGAGCGAACGTGGTAAAGAAAGGAAGCGAGTGGCGCCTACCAGGCTCCTCCGAACAGACGAAATGTTCCGTAAGGCATAACGATCGGTTCTGGTTCGCTTGCCAAGCAGAAGAGCGAAAAGGAAAGGAACATGTGGCGGCGGAAAGAAAAAATATATAGAGAGAAAGAGGGAGACGAGAAACAGAGCAGGAGAGAAAGAGAGGGAAAGAGGGAGGGGTGGAGAGAAAGAGAGGAGAGTGAGATTTGGCCACGGTTGGGCGCAATAAAGTTGTTCCAGCCAACCAAGGCCCTTTTTGCTCTTTCAACGCTCTGTATTATATTTAGAATGCTGATGTTCACGCAAATTCATGTTTTGGAAACTTGGAGTGGAACTTAAATATATATATATAATATAGAGACCGCAAAATGTATTCCACTTGCGGATTTTTTTAACGCGTTTCCTTTCTGTATCAAGATTTCTCATAAACGTACACAGTAGAGTGGACACATACTACTGATTAAAAATTTTAAGTTCATGCGGTTACACAACAATGGTCTTTGATAGGTTAAGAAAGTTCCTCTCAAAACTGATTCCCATTCACCAACTATCTATCAACGTCCAACGGTGCAATCGCAAGATAGTTT
Organism: Tetrapedia diversipes; assembly: GCA_033822845.1. Classification (NCBI taxonomy): domain Eukaryota; kingdom Metazoa; phylum Arthropoda; class Insecta; order Hymenoptera; family Apidae; genus Tetrapedia; species Tetrapedia diversipes. Next base: position 563,080 of record JAOPTO010002469.1, on the reverse strand, counting down.
TTAATAAAATCGATCTAATCTTAACAATTTTGGAAGCATCTCCGTCAAAACCGATTCTCGTTCATAAACGTTCAACCGTGCAATTGCATTGTACATATTTAACGGAAACCAGCCAAATTTAATATCTTCGGAAGCCTGTCTCCGTCAAAACTGATTCTCGTTCGCTAACCGTTCATCAACGTCCACCCGTGCAATTGCCAGTGCAGCCTGGTGACGTAACCAGAGGGGCACGGCCGGTTGACTCGGCCGGTCGCGGTTCTACATGCGGCTTATCGACACGATTGCGCGTTGTAAGCGACGCTCGCAGGGCACACGGCCGAGTAGTAGGAGTCAACGTACCGCTGCTCGCCGACCGGCTGCTATACCGGGAATATCGATGAAGGAGGAACACGGTGGCGCAGTGCCGGTGTTCTCCTCCTACCACGGTGCTCCTCCTGGTGCCAGCCAGCCGCATGCGGACAGCGGAACGCTGCGTGTCAAAGTCGAATTGGTTGAGACAGCTTGCATTTCTTCGACGATATTCACGTCTTCTCTCCTGTTCCCATTCGCGTAGGAGGTATAACCCCCCTTAGCGCTCGAGAGGCGACTATGAGTTGCCAAACGGTAGTTTCGCGAATTTATAGTCTTTAATCGATTCGCTTATTAGTCAAACTCAGAGGTTAAATAATCATACATGTGCGCAAATTTAATTAATTATTAATTAATACATATTTTGTGTTTCAAAATGTTTGGGTAAATATCTGTTAACCGTTTGAGCAATATATGTATACTATACTCTCGGTCGAAGTGCTCTGTGTGAACGGCGCGCTATTAGCGATTGCGATCGCTGAAAACGGAAAATTGTTACTCGTACACCGACAATTGTGTTGCAGTAAGTGAAAGATCGAACAAACTGACAAACGCATACAGTAGCGGACAAAAGTTTAAGACCAAAGAGCCAACGAAAATAAACAAATTAATTTATAAAAAATGGCACGATAAACAAAATTCATATTTTATAATAATTAATAAATAGTGTTCTACCATAATAATAACAAAAATTAATATGTAGACAATATTTGCAAACCTTTACATAGTCTTAAATTTTTGTCCGTTACTGTATATGCGCCCATAACATTCGAAGGGTTAATAAATAGGTTTCACCTTCGATCCTAATGAGTTTCAAATACGTTATAAATGGCATTATTTAGAACAATTGTTTCCCCTGAAAAATTTTGCGATCGGATTTTATTTCCAAGATTTACGAGATTTATGAAAAACTTACTACCACTATGTTGGACAGCGTGTCCGCGGGGGGTCAAAAGTCAGAAGCAAAGCCGGACATGTCCTATATTAGTTGACTCCTGGTCGTTGCGACATGTTTATGGAAAGAGGAGGTAAACGTTCACGCGCATGCTACCATGTACATGCACGTGTAGGCGGAATATTAGCAATAGTTTTTTCGTTAATATCTCTGAAACTAAGCCCGACTGGAAATTTTTTTAAAGGAAAAAGTTGTTAAGAATGATATTCTTTATTACATATTTGAAAATCATCAGGAGGTAGTGCCCATTTGACAGATATTTACCACGAAGAGCGCAATGAAATTCGTAAAATGGGAACAGTCAAGTGCACGCATATTTCTCGCATCTTCAAAGTCGTTTATCTCGAAAACGGAGCGTTATACGACAAAATTTTATTCTACATTTTCCACTTATTTTTGCATGTAGAACGACCTTCGCGAGCCATTTTTTTTTTCTAGGACACTTTATATATGCAGTTCCGTCCACAAGATAGACCTACCGCCGTCTGCTTCAATTCTAAAAGGATTTGGCTTGACTTTGTCTTGGTTACATTTTCCTTCAACTTGGAAACGGACCAATTTTCCACGGAATGTTTGCAGATGGATATTGAACGGATCTGCGAAATTCAATGGGTATCTACAGAGTATTCTACGTGTGCACACTGTATTAGCGATTCGATTTGAATATCTCGGAGGGCATATCTCGACAATTATATGTGTATATATAAACGCCTATTATATGTGTATATATAATTCTCATATGCATCTATATATGAAGGTTTATTCGAAATTCTGTTCTCTATAATATATTTAAAAATCATTACAATCGGTAAAGATGGAAAATTAAATAATTATAAAACGTTCATTAACGTAACTATAAAATATGAAAATGGATAACGTAAAAAATATACATTACTAATCACTACATGTTTTCATACATTCTTTCATACTGAATTTTAACCTGTCATGAGTTAAAATTACTCTAAAATTCTAGGAACGCAGCAGGGTGAATGAAATTTCATGAACAAAAATAAATAATATATTATTTATTAAGTTTCCAAAGAAAACCTATCGAGATTTTTAAGAATTGTATCAATTCCAAGACGATCAAGACTTCCAGGACAATCAAGGCTTTCAAAAGTTAAAGAATTTTAAAAATTCGAATCGTATTCAAAGTGATTCGAATTTTCCATCGTTTTACGGATTCGAATCGATTCGTAGCGTTTCAAATCCCATCACTAGTCATAGCTGCGTTTTGTCCCGCCAAACAGGCCATTAATAACGGGACGGTACAGTAGCGAACAAAAGTTTAAGACCGGAGAGTCAACAAAAATGAAGTAATTAACATACTGTAGGAATTATTTATTGGCCGATGGGTTTTTACAGAAACTACTGTCAGGATTCAAGCTAATACAACGACTTCTAATAACGAACTATAATAATTAACGAACTCTCTCCAATAACGAACTCTGAACTATATCTAATTATCGTGAGGCTCCCTATTTATTTGCCTGGAGCCTGATAGGCGGTTCCTGTCCTTACCAATCAGGACCTTCAAAAAAATGCCCGCCTTCGATATCCCCACTCGGTGCAAACCTCAGTGACGCGTTTGCATCTAAGATATCAACTGTCCGCGTTTTCTTCGGAGATCAGGTTTACGGCCGCGACCGTTTATCCTAACAACGCAGGCGTTGTTTAACCCTTTCGCTACGGCAGCCCCGTCTGCCGGAGTACCGTCACTGAACAGAAACTCGCGCCGGAAAAAAACACAGTGCGCGTGATTTCAGTATATGCTCTAACGTAAGTATATTTACATTTTTAACACTAGATTTACGGACATTGTTTTTATTCGTTAAAAATACCCTTAAAATGAGTTAAAGTGGCTGATTCAGTAAATCTGGTGTTAATATGAAAAGACTATAGATGGCACTTGTACAGATCATTTCGATGCCGCATATATGCGGCGCTGATACCCAGATGTCGTGACGTGGATGCCGCATATATGCGGCACCCGTACCCACAGGTCGTCGAGCGGATGCCGCATATATGCGGCGCTCGGCGCGAAAGGGTTAAACACGTTCAGGCCACGTCGGTCCCTACGGACCGGCGACAGATTTTTCGTTCGTCTATCGCAGCGCGTGTGTCGGTCCTTGCGTACTTGTAAGACTGAACATTTAAATTATGCGATATCGATTTTTGTTTGGTCAATGCTTCAAGGAAAAGAATATAATACTTAAAAATATTAATGTAATTTATTAAAACAAGATATCTGTTTATCTGTTTATACTGTGGCTCGCCTATCGGCAAGTGGCCCGGCGGGGCCCGCCTGACGGCTAACTGTGGCTTGAACGGAACGGCACAGAAATTCGGCGTGGCGCTTAACGTGTTAAAGCGTGTAACGCCGGAAAACGATAAACAGCGAAATAATCACTATATGTCAGCTACCGATAATAATATTTTCACAATGACTCTACCGATAGTAATATTTCCACGATGACTCTGTAACCATTTTTCACCGCTGATAACTAAATTCTAAATCTGGACCTTTCGACTATTTGTACAAAAACTCACCATAGCAAACTATTGTACCCCCACCATACCCAAAAAACACATAAATAAAATAGTCACCGCCATAGCAGGCGAGTTCACGTTCAGTCACAGAAGAGCGAGCATTTTTCCGGCGCCGGAAAGATAACGCAGCTCCGAAAAAATAACACGGCGACACTTCGAAGTTTGATCCGCGGTCGCTTAAAGAAAGCGATGGCAATCGGCATTTGTTATTACCCTCTGCCGCTCTCCCCTATACAAAGGCTCTATTGATCAGTAAATTGTCTACAATACAAGAAATAGTACAATGAACAAATAATAATTATAAACCATGGTATATACAGGGTGTTCGGACAGCCCTGGGCTTAAATTGAAAGAGTAACTCCCTGAGACATTCTAAGACGAAAATCAAGAGTAACGATTTTGCGTTTCAGGCTTTGTTTACGAGTTATAACTAGTTAAAGATATCGTTTAATCCGGACTGTTCGACTCTTGAGCATCACTGTGGACTCAGCGACGTTACCGACCGAGTTGCCTCGGTTACCCGCTCTCAAGCGTCGAACGGTCCGGATTAAACGATATCTTTAACTGGTTATAACTCGTAAACAAAGCCTCAAACGCAAAATCGTTACTCTTGATTTTCGTCTTAGAATGACTCAGGGAGTTACTCTTTCAATTTAAGCCCAGGGCTGTCTGAATACCCTGTATATTGTTTTCTCGTCTTAAACTTATGCCCACTGCTGTGTACCGTCCGCAGGGTCCACAAAAAGGTTCACAACACACGTGCACGAATTAGTCATAATTTGGGGGCTAATTTGGGGCAATCTTTAACTGCTAATATCTAATTAACGAAGCGTTTAACGAAATTTCGTCACTTTTGATTTCCGTCTTATTTTAACGTCTAGAATCCCCCATTTCATTTCGGCCCAGAGGTAGATTAACACCCTGTATACTGCTATTGGTCAACCTGGCGACAGGAGAGGCGAACACTTCGAGGAATTAAGCGGCTATTTCTGGGACAGAACGCTAATAAACAGCGGGACACAGTTTTTCGGGGTTAATTCTGCCCTGCGAAAATAATGAATCGAGCGCACGCGAGGCCTACTTCTGCATGCGATTTTCGAACTAACCTGATTTCTATCGCCTGTGAAGGATTGAAATATCCCTCTGGTTCGTGGTGGTTGGAAGGAGCCCTCAAGGTTCGCGATACCGAGGCGATGCACAGGCGGGCTCGCAAATTAAATATGCAGCATTCCGACGAGAAATGCTACGAACCGGAGATCTACGATAAATGTGAACATTTTTCTTTTTTCCGCCACAGGGAACTGTCCTCCCTCCGAAAGTGTCACGATGATCGATATTTGATTGAAACGTGAGATCAGTACTCGTGCTGGTACAACGATAATAATGTAACGAAAATGTTAACGAAAATGTTGTCGATGTATCTGTGAAATTTTTCCGATTAAAATGACACTAAACACGATATAATTTGGATCACGTTCGTATCACGTGTGTAGTATGAAGTACAGTAGCGGACAAAAGTTTAAGACGAGGGGACAATCTAAAACATAGTTTTTATGGTTTGCATAAATATTTTTATTTATGTATATATTGGTATATATTTTTTATATGTTTATTTTTGTTATTATTATGGTAGAACATTATTTATTGATTAGCATAGAATACGAATTTTGTTTATCGTGCCGTTTTTTTATAAATTAATTCGTTTATCTTCGTTGGCTCTATGGTCTTAACTTTTTGTCCGCTACTCTGAATAATACTCCGCTCTTCCAAATAATATCGTGATTAGTCTTACTTTAATGAGGAACATCATACAAATTTGGATTGAAGTTTCACAAGAGAAGAGGAACCAAAGATTTAAACAAAAGTGTAATCGTAGTAATACCATATTCTCACTCTACCATAAATGTGAAGTTCCATTGCCAAACTTACTTAGAAGCTCTTTAACGTTTTCAGCTTGAATATATTTTGTACTCTAAATTGTCAGCAGTATAAAGAAGAAGAATTTATTCATAGATGTTTGTGGACAATTATTCCTTTGCTTTACTGTTTTTTCAACGATTACTTATATTATTGTCCAGCTATTTGCGACTCTAATGCCATAACAATTACAAATATTTTCTGATGTTATAAAAAAACAGTTCTCCTGTGTTACTGTCCAGCTATTCGTAACTCAAATACCTTAACAAATACAAATATTTTGTGATGCTATAAAAATACAGTTCCCCTGTATTACTGTCCAGCTATTTGCAACTTTAATACTATAACAAATACAAATATTTTGTGATGCTATAAAAATACAGTTCCCCTGTATTACTGTCCAGCTATTCACAACTCTAATATCATATCAAATAGAAATATTTTGTGATGCTATAAAAATACAATAAATTAAATAAAAATCAAACACAATAATATTTCAAAATAATAATCACAAAGTGTCTTTATTCCCATTTCAACTACATTTAGTGCAATCAGTATAACTCGTGATTATCAGAAAATCAGCTTCGCAGTTTGATTTATTGAAAAAATTACAATATAGCTGTTTGCCATGCTGGCTGTTTGAAATGTCAATTTCACCAGTCAACTTTACCCCTTAAAATCTGTCCCGACAATACAAACAACCTACACGCCCCAGCAATTCCAAAGCCACCCCTAGCAGAAAGCAGTTCACCCGAAAAAAAATGATTATTTCAACATCAACACGCTCGTCTGCAAACGTTTTCCCCTCCGCCCTTTCAATCAACGAAAGGGAGCAACCATCTTCCCCTGTACCCTCTCTAACAGGAACGCAGCTTATTAACCCTTTCCCCGTGACTGGCCAAAGGGTAGTTCGAGCCCTTTGTCCAATTTAAGCGGCGTCGTTGCGCAGCGCAGCCGCGGCCACCCGGGCAAGTAGTAAAAGTCAACGGACTACTGCGAGCCAGTGTCAGGTTCCTTGGAGGGGGCACACAGGCAAACGGGGTTATTCGACCGCTCCACCAGTCCCCCATTACTTACGTACACGCTTGCACTACACAGTTACGCGTTAACATAGTAGTAGGACCCCCTCGACAAATAAATACGCAACGATTTAGAATATGTGTTGAATGAGATGGACCCCCCCCCCCCCAATTTTAAACAGGCATACCTGAATTCCTTGGAAGGGACATTTCACCAGCTCCCTACAGTACTACTGCGAGCCAATGTTAGGTTCCCCGGAGGAGGGACAGAGGCAAACGGGGTTATTCGACCGCTCCACCAGTCCCCCACTACTTATGTACATGCTAACACTACGCAGTCACAAATTAACATAGTAGTAGGATCCCCTCAACCAATAAGTACGCAACCATTTAGAATATGTGTTGAATGAGATGTACCCCCCCCCCCCCCCAATTTTAAACAGGCATACCTGAATTCTTGGAAGGGACATTTCACCAGCTCCCTACAGTACTACTGCGAGCCAATATTAGGTTCCCCAGAGGGGGGGACAGAGGCAAACGGGGTTATTCGACCACTCCACCAGTCCCTCACTACTTACGTACACGCTAACACTACGCAGTCACAAGTTAACATAGTAGTAGGACCCCCTCAACCAATAAATACACAACGATTTAGAATGTGTATGGGACGAGATGAATCCCTCCCCCCCCTAATTTGAACCAGTCGTACCTGAACTTTTTCCAAGGGACATTTCACCAGCTCCTTACAATATTATTGCAAGCAGGGGTACAAAGGAGGAGGGGGGGGTTCGCTCGTTCCACTGGTCCCCCACTACTTACATTCACACTTACACTGCACACTCACACGTTGACATAGTAATAAGGGGGTGAACCCCCTTCCCCATTTTAAACAGTCATACCCCAATTCCTTCGAAGGGACATTTCACCAGCTCCCTACAATTGTGAGCCGGTAAGATGCCACCTAGGGGACACACAGCCAAAGGGGGTTGTTCGCTAATTTAGTTAGTCCCCCACTATTGACGTTCACGTTTACACTCTCACAGTTACGCGTTAACATAGTAGTAGGATCCCCTCAACCAATAAGTACGCAACCATTTAGAATTCGTATAAGACGAGGCCAGGCCCCATGATTTTAACCAGTTATACCAGAAATTCTTCGTAGGGACATTTTACCAGCTCCCTACAGTACTGCTGCGAACCAATGTTAGGTTCCCCGGAGGGGGGGACAGAGGCAAACGGGGTTATTCGACCGCTCCACCAGTCCCCCATTACTGACATAGTAATTAGCAAAGTAGTTAACATAGTAGTTAGGATCCTTTCAACCAATAAATACGCAACCATTTATAATGCGTGTAGAACGAGGAGAGCCCGCCTTTCCCTCGATTTTATCCAGCGTCCCGGCATTCTTTCCAGTTCCAAACTTACGAGCTGCGTGGGGATATCGAAGACGGGCATTTTTTTGAAGGTCCTGACTGGTAAGGACAGGAACCGCCTATCAGGCTCGAGGCAAATAAATAGGGAGTCTCGCGATAATTAGAGTTAGTTCATGAGATTTAGTTCAGAGTTTTTAGAGAGAGTTCATAGTTCAGAGGTTTTAGTTCAGAGTATATAGTTCATAGTTCATAGTTCACAGTCCGTTATTAGAAGTCGTTGTATTAGCTCGTAGTTTATGTAAAAACCCATCGGACAATAAATAATTCCTACATTATCATTATTATTATTACAATTGTATTTGTTATACTAAAAAACGTTATTAGTTATTAATTCCACCAACAAATACGTGTACCGTATTTTTACAATAGCATCAAGAAAGGTGCGGCTTATGGAGACTAGAATCAATCAGACCCGCGTTCCTTTCGCTAGCCAAGATTCCGTGGACGTACAGTACGTACGTACGTCCGACAGAAGAATGGCGGTGCACGTGATAGTGCATATCGACGAACGGAAGAGTGGCGCAGTGCCGGTGTTCTCCTACCACCGCCCCCTCGTGACGTTCGACCACGCGAGTTGTTGTATCAGGGGCCAAAGAGGTTGGAAACGCGAAGTTCGCGAATCATTTTTCGATTGTCCGCATTGATCGATCCTTCGAAGTTACGTACAATGCCGTTGAAACTTCTTGAAAGAACGAGGAAACGGTGCACCACAATTATGTACAGTAGCGGACAAAAGTTTAAGACCAAAGGATCAAAAAAAATAAATGAATTAATTCATAAGTAATACTACGATAAATAAAATTCGTATTCTATGTTAATCAATAAATAATGTTCTACTATAATGACGATAAAGATAGGTACAGTAGCAGACAGAAGTTTAAGACCAAAGAGTCAAAGAAAAGAAATAAATTAATTAATAGGAAATAACACTATAAATAAAATTCGTATTCTATGCTAATCAATAAATAGTTTTCTACCATAATGACGATAAAAATAAGTATATGAACAATATTTGCATACTATAAAACTATGTTTTATATTGTCCTGTCGTCTTAAACTTTTGTCCGCTACTGTATGTTGGAAACCGCTTTTTTCTTAACCCTTTGTGCTCGAGAGGTCACTGTTAGTCATCAAATGATAGTTTCGCAAAATTTTCAAACTTCAGTTAGTTTGTTTATTAATCAGACTCAGAAGTTAAATAGTCATATATGTGAATTTTAGTATATCACTTAACTAAAGTAAATGACGTTTAATATAGGCAAATTTTAATAAATATTTCAAATTGGAATATTTTTCATGTTAGTATGATTAGACGACTAACGATCACCTCTCGAGTGCAAAGGGTTAAAGGAGGAAAAAAGGGAAATAAAATCCCCTAGACAATAAACATACTAAGATCGTCGAGCTTCCCTGCAAGTGGTATATATAAATATATAACTTATGTTACCAAAAGAAAACGGCGTTATAAAAATAGGCCAAAGAGGAATCAAGATTATTATTACGACGGAGAAGTATAATTATCGACACGTAGGTTACCACATGGGGTAAGTGCTATGGGGTCAATCGCAGTAAAGTTTATTGGACGGTAGGTGGTATACAGCAGGCATCAGAATGCGGATGATTATAGTCACTAATAGTACCCGATGAGCATCAGACAATGGAAGGCTATAATCATCAATGGTACCTATTAAGACCTATTAGTGGTATAATGCTTATAGTAGTATTTAGTAAGCGTCAGACGTCTAGTGATTATATCTATCAGTAATAACTAATAAGCATCAAACGTTGAGTGACCATTGTCACCAGTGGTACCTAATAAGGGTTAAACTTTGAGTAACAATAGTTACTAGTCATACCTAATAAGCATCGAGCGTTGAGTGACTATTGTCACCAGTGATATCGAATAAGGGATAGACTTTGAGTAACAATAGTTACCAGTGATACCTAATAAGGGTTAGACTTTGAGTGACAATAGTTACCAGTGATACCTAATAAGCATCATATGTTGAGTGATTATAGTCACAAGTGGTACCTAATGAGCACCAGACGATAAGTGAATATAGTCACCAGTGGAACCTAATAGGCGTCAGGCGATGACTGGCTATAGTCATCAGTGGTACCTATTACGATCTATTTATTAGTGATCTAATACCTATAGTAGCATTTAGTAAACCTCAGACGTCCAGTGATTATAGTTACCAGTGGTATCTAATACGCGTTAGACGTTGAGTGACTATAATCAGCAGTAACACCTAATAAACATCAGACGTTGAGTGACAATAGTCACCAGTAATACTCGCTGAGCATCAAACTTTGAAAGACCATAATCACCAGTAACACTCGATGAGTATCAGACGTGGGTGACTATAATCACCTTTAACAGTGAAAATGTTAAAGAAAGATTGGTGAAAGCAAAATTCTACCAAAAATTTATGGACTTTTAAAAACTTTATGGACGCGACTGTACCACCGAAGGTGACATGGCAGAAATACAGCGTCCGCAGTCGATACCGACCACACCGCCGGGTGCCACGTATGAAAAGTCCGTTTCTTATCTTCCTGGATCGACCTTAAAACGTCCGCCGACTATTCGCCACGGAATACGTTCTGACAAATCGACGATAAATTTTCGCCCGGCTGAAAGGGGGCGAGTGCAACGTGCAATCTCCGGTAATGGATACAGTTCGAGCTATTGTGTTTTACGAAGAATCGATTTGGATAACGGAAACTTCCTCCCCCCGTGAAATTTCGTTACCGGGGGCCGGTTGACCCCTCTTCTTGTAACACTGAGTCATACACAGTCTATCGGGGTAGAAATGTGACAATTAAGCATGGCGTTCGTGATGAATCTCAATTTTCATTACGGCCTCCCTGTGTCGCTTGTTACATGGATGTATTAGGTATACATATACAGGGTGTTCGGACGAAGCTAGGAGAAAATTGAAGGGGTAACTCTATGCGACATTCTAAGACGAAAATCAAGAGTAACAATATTACGTTTGACGCTTTGTTTATTAGTTATAGGCAATTAAAGAAACGGGTAATTTACGCCTGAGAGCAGGCAACTGGGGCAACACGGTAAGTAACGCCGCTGCACAGTGTTGCTCAGTCGTAACTACGGGCATTTCTACCTACCGTGTTGCTCCAGTTGCCTGCTCTCAGACGTAAAATAGCCCGTTCCTTTAGTTGCATATAACTAATAAACAATGCGTCAAACGTAATATTGTTACTCCTGATTTTCGTCTTAGAATCTTGCATAGAGTTCCCCCTTAGTAGTCATTAACGTCACCTATCGTATTGCTCCAGTTGCCTACTCTCAGGCGTAAAATAGCCCGTATTTTAAGTTCTTATAACTAATAAACAAAGCGTCAAACGCAATATTGTTACTCTTGATTTTCGTCTTAGAATGTTGCATAGAGTTACTCCTTAGTAGTCATTAACGTTACCTACCGTGTTACCCGATTTGCCTACTCTCAGGCGTAAAATAGCTCCTTTCTTTAATTGCATATAATTAATAAACAATGCGTTAAACGCAATATTGTTACTCTTGATTTTCGTCTTAGAATGTTGCATAGAGTTACCCTTTAGTAGTCATTAACGTCACCTATCGTATTGCTCCATTTGCCTACTCTCAGGCGTAAAATAGCTCCTTTCTTTAATTGCATATAATTAATAAACAAAGCGTCAAACGCAATATTGTTACTCTTGATTTTCGTCTTAGAATGTTGCATATAGTTACCCCTTAGTAGTCATTAACGTCACCTATCGTATTGCTCCATTTGCCTACTCTCAGGCGTAAAATAGCCCGTACTTTAAGTTCTTATAACTAACAAACAAAGCGTCAAACGCAATATTGCTACTCTTGATTTTCGTCTGAGAATGTATAGAATCACCCCTTCAATTTTCTCCCAATTTTGTCCGAACACCCTATATAAGTGGGAGAGAGAATAAGAGAGAGTGTGCCCTAGAACGTGATTCTGTATACTTAATATTTTTTTGTTATATTTCATCATATTTTTTATCGTTAATAGGTATATAAATAAATTGTTCCTACACATTTGTTCACGAAAACAAAAAGATGAAAAGCGAAAATATCTTTTACTCGTCCCTACCCAGTTCGTCCCAGTTTCTCTTAATTTGAGTTTCCGGGAAACAGCGTGGCAGCGTTTTTATTAGTCGGCAAGGTGACCGGTGACGAGCGCGTGTTCGTCGAAAAATCGATATGCCGCATCTTTTTGTCATCGCGTCAAACGAGCGTGCCCACGCAAAATGGAATTCCCATCGAAGAAACAGGAAACGAACGACGTTACGTCGTGAAAGTATTCCAGTCCTCGACGTCGCTGCCTCACCCCGTGTCGCGATCTGACATTAAACTAATTTCGCCGTGTAATCGGCTAGCGCACCACTGGAAGCACGCAGTCGATGCTCCAGTTTCGAGGGGACGGAAACGGAGAAAGAGAGAGAGAAGCGCAAGGAGAAAGAGGAAAGGACGTGAGAGTGATTGCTATAGTGGCTCCAAAAAGTATTCGTACACTATACTACAAATAAATTCGTTTAACCTTGAAGTTCTGATTTCAATGAAAGTTTTTATTGGGAATGGGGTTTTGTATTGCTAAATGAAATAAACTCTTATTTGTGAAATAATACTATGATAATTTATTGATACTTTTATGTAGCACGAGGAAGGGCAATTTTGACCGCACCTAGCGAGTTTTGTCACAAGACTAGCAGAACGCAGTGGTCGAAATTCTTACAACCCCGTCCGGGTCCTTCAGCCCCTGCAGTTCTGTTTCTCGATGTTTTCGAACTTTCTAAAATGCCAGATGTGGCTTAGCTTCTTGGAAGAAGCCCTTGAGAAAGTACGTTAAGCGAAAGCTGGTTTATGGTTAATTTTTGCTTCGTAGTATTTCTGTATTCAATTTCCAACAGTTTTTAATAAAATTTTGTAAATACGTGGTACGTAATAGCATGTTTATGGATTAATTTTTTCTTTTATTAAAACACCACCTTAAGGAGGTAAAAACAACGTTAACTGTTTCAATAGCTTTTCTCGTATTTTAAATTTAATTTTGTAATTGTGTGTGATAAAGCAAAACTTTTCGGACAATGAAAGATGTTCAATTTTTAATCTTCTATCACTCAGTCATAGAAAAAGATTCCAGAGAAGCTTGTATTCAAAGCATGAAGAATCGCTAAAATTTTGAGGCTAATTTTTATCCTCTCAAAAAGAATTCCCATCGAGAAAACAATTGCTCTATTTATAACCCATTATGTTCAATACACATGCAAAGTTTCATTGAAATCAGAATTTCAGGATTAGGTGAATTTCTTTGAAATTTTTCGAATACTTTTTGGAGCCACTGTAGTTTGTTGACGTGTGTATGTTTGCTTGTGTAGTGATTTAGAGAGAGAGAGAGAGAGAGAGAGAGAGATTTCAAAAGGACGAATGGGTAATTAGATTGTAATGGAGCGAATGATAGGCTGAGTGAGGAAAGAATGAGAGGGAATGAGTGAGAGAGCGAGAGAGAGCGCGTGAACCGGTGTGACAAAAGGCGAAGGTAGTCAGTAGAGTAAGGTAGTCAGTAGAGTAAGGTAGTCAGTAGAGTAAGGTAGTCAGTAGAGTAAGGTAGTCAGTAGAGCAAGGTAGTCAGTAGAGCAAGAGACGCGAATGGCGAGCGAAGGCGTTGCGAGCGGACAAGTGTAATGTGATTAATAAAACTATTTAATATCTAAAACTACAACACTTGTGTGAAAGAGATTCTAGAATGAACGGTTAAGGAATTAGGATGAGAAGGAATGTATGGAGGACAGGAAGGATGAAAATATGAGCGAATGGAGTAGAGGATAAAAAAAAAATTGAACGAGGATCGTACATCTTTTATTTATTGATTGAATGGGAATGAGACGTGTGAATGGCATTGGAGACTTATCAGGCAAAATAAACATAATTATATACTTTTATGATTGTCGTGTTCCTCAACAAAGGGGACTCTAGTCGATAGAGAATCAGTGGAGGGGGGAGAAGAGAAAGAGAAATTAAAAATCAGAGAAGAGAGTTAAGGGAATTGAAGGAAGGAAGAAGGAGAAAGAGAGAAGTGGAGGGAGGACAAGAGAAAAAAAGGGGGAGAGGGAAGAGAAAGGGAGAAGTGGAGGGAGAACAAGAGAAAAAAAGGGGGAGTGGGAAGAGGAAGAGAGTCAGAGAGAGGGGGGAAGAGGCGAGAAAGAGGGAGAATTTGAGAAAAATAAAGAGAAGGAGAAAATATAGAAGTAGAGGAGAAAGAGAATGGGGGAGAGAAAAAAAGAGAGTCAGCGAAAGAATGAGGGAGGGTGAAAGAATAAGAAAAAAACAGATAACAAAACGGACAGGAAGAGAGAAATAGAAGGATACGTAGAACTAAAGGCAAAGATAGAGGCAAGGGATGGCTAAAACAAAGAGAACGAGGAAGAAAGAGATAAAGAACAAGAGAAGGGGGTGGATGGAAAATGAGAGAGAGAGAGAGAATAAGATATTTATCAACCCAACGGAAGGAAGTAGTTTTTATCGAGAAAAATTGGATGCCGTGGAACAACCGGATGAGAATAATAGGAAAACGTTTCTATACGCCTCTTTTCAAGGCTGTTACACACCAGCTGGCAGTCTTCTCTCTGTGATTAATTCCCGGATAAACGCGGTCTACGAGGAGCATCCGCCGGCCGTCTACTTATTCACGCGATCGATTGCTATCTAACGAGATGTGTAATTACACGAAATATGCCGCTCTTCAACCACGAGCCATTAATTTCTTCCCTCTTCTTCCACTGTTTCTTCATCTTTCCCTCGTTCCTCCGTTCCCCACGTCTCGAATCGCCTACGTCGCCGGAAAGAAAATTCCACGTCGACTCGTTTAAGGAACAAAAGCTGCCAGGGATTAGCGTTGATTCGCTAGAACGCAATTTGCATTCCCCTCGGAGACCGGCTAATCAGGTTCACCGTCTCAGCTGAGCTCTTTCTCTTCGGGGTTTACGCGACTCATTCGAATTGCTCGGGCGAAACGTTTCCTCCGATCGCTGCGCCACCTATCGTACGATCGGTAATCGTTCGCGATAATGGTTAACACTATTCCTACCAACACTTCACGTATACCTATTCCTACCACGACATTCTCACGTAAGACAGACTATAAATTTTTTTTAAAAAATAAACAATGAGAAAAAAAGTGAATATTGAAAAATGTATCATACGTATATCTAAGGAAAGCCTAAAGTTTAAAGGCGATTCAATTATATTGTATGTATGAAATTCTAATCGAAATTTTAAAAACGGTCATTTGACCGGCTGTGGTAGGAATAGTGTTAAGTACATTAGCAAGAGAAAGTTTGGGACGACTATGGCTGTCGGCGGGAAGAAAGCTAGACAACGTACATAACCTTATTCTAGTCATTATATATTAACCAGTTAAGTGTGGCGACCTCTTTACAAAGCACCCCCCACTGTGTGTCGCGATAATCAGGCGATGACGGATATAGTTATAAATCCAACTCAAATTATTTATAATTTTCATTTGTTTTTTTTATTTCGTGTTGACCTCTAAACATTTCAAACATATTAAACTTTACGACTATAATTTAGTTTTCGCCAAAATTATAATTAAAATATCAATTTGTAACAAAATTTTACGCATGACGGATATAGTCGTCATGACACAAAATTTTGCCATATCTCCATGACGGATATAGTTGTCAAACACACTTAACTGGTTAACACTATTCCTACCACGACCGGTCAAATGACCGTTTTTAAAATTTCGATCAGAATTTCATACATACAACGTAACTGAATCGCCTTTAAACTTTTGACTTTTTCTGAAATACATTTCAATACATTTTTTAATATTCAGTTCTTTTTTCGTTATTTATTTTCTGAGAAAAATTTGCAGTCTGTCTTACGTAGGAATGTTGCGGTATGAATAGGTGTACGTGAAGTGTCGGTAGGAATAGTGTTAACCCCTTAACTCGAGCGCGATAAACTGGCCAAACTGTGTACACTTGAGATAATTCGAGCGACAATAAAATTTACAATAGAATAATAACTTTGATTATTTTTGTATCTTTTTAATTTTCTTGCCGAGACAACGTTCTGAATTGCATTTTTTTACATTAAAAAAAATTGACTTTCTTTGGCCGGTTTAAAGAAAAAAATATTGTACATTAAGGGGTTAACGCTCTTACTGTCACACGCATTTTTATTTTATATTGATAGAAAAGGCGATGAAGTGACAAAAAATAAATGGCTCAAAGAAATCAGACTTGGATCTCTCTCTCTCCCCTCTCTCCCTCTTGCTTTCTTCTCCTCTCTTCCTCCCACCCTCCTCTCTCTTTCTCATTCCCTCATTCTCTCTCATTCAAATTAACTCTTCTTCTTTCTCTCTCCTCTCCTATTTCCCTTTTATTCTCCTATTTCTCTGTTACAAGCTCTCTCTTCCTAATTCCTCTCTTTCATTTCCTTGCCTCTTCCTCTGTTTCTCTTTCCTGCTCGAATTCTCCTTCAAACACGGTCAGTGTTCGACCTTTCTTATAAATTCACATTTTTTACAAGAAACTTGGATCTATTACACCTTGAAACAGCATAACGCAGAGGTTCCTACAGTGTAAATCGCGAGTTCATTTTGGATAAGTCTCAATTAAGGATTAAAATTTGAAACTAGGTTGGATGTTTATTTGGAGAATTTTACTCATCAACAATTCAAAATCGATTAAATTTAAATATCACGAGTATGTTACTATTTCTATTCAGCTTTCTTCAGCTTCCAAATTTATTATGTATATTTAGTAAATTAATCTTGAATTACCCCCTTCCCTCCCAGCAAATGGATTGCAAAAAATTACCATTTTCAAACATGGATCTCGATCCTAAAAAGTTTGGAAACCCCCCTGGTGCAACGTGTACTATACCCGGAATATCTCAGTATATATTTGCATATCATATATATATTTCAAACCTTTTTGCATATTTGAATTTTTTGTAAACGTATACAAATTCCACGTCCAATTATACTAGAGCCTCTTATAATGAACTAATAGGAAGACAAAAGTAAAAAGAAAAAAAGAATTTTCGAATAATAGAAGACTTATTTTTCCTTAAACTAAACTTCATTTGAATGAGTATCGAGAGGTTGCATAGTTCGTTTAAATATTTGTGTATTCTATATATCTTTTTACCGTTAATTATTAGACGAAACTCTGCTCCTGGTACAATATTCAAATAATGGCGGTTCGGATAATAGAGGTCCTACCGTATTACCAATATCTTCCTCGGGGATCTTATTCGTTATTTCCATCGTTTCAGAGAATTCCTAACCTCAAATGGAATTCGCCCGTTGAAAATATCGTTCGTTCCTGCATAAATAATGCAGCGAATGATTGGACGTCCGTGACAACGGCGGCTACGTGTTCTTGTCGCGAGGGAACACGAAGAGGGAGTCGAACACCGACCCGCAGCCCCTGGAACACGGCAATTCCACAGCACGGAGATTTATGAGCCGTGGCGTGAAGTAAACCGCACTGCGAACAGCCGATTCCCTTCTCGTCTCCCCCCCACCTTTTCCTGTTCCCGTCGCCAAATTAATCCAAGGAAGCGTGAAGGTCGAGGATCGCGAACCACCGTCTTGTGATTTTTATTACACGTCCGGAACATTAAAAGGAATCGGAAGGGAGCGGGGACGATAGTGGGAAAAGTAACGAGGCACGAAACCACGCCCCTTTTTAACTCTTTTCGATCAAAGTTCAAGGTATTCTCGGTAGAACACGTTTACCGTAATGACAATGCTAAATAGACGATAGAAAAGAGTAATATTGTGATGTAATAATGAGTATCTTCCATTTTCAAACAGATTAGAGTTCGTTTATTAGGAAAATTAATTTTAAATTAGTGAAATTAGGTTAGCTAGAATGAAATTAAGAAAATTAACACAGACTTGGTAAAACTAGCGTAAGGTTCGTAAAATTGGTGTTAATATAGGATAACATTTTCAAACACTCTGTTAAAAGGTTAATTTTGAATGAATAAAATCGGTATAAAAACTTGAAAATTTAGTGAAAGTGGTACAAAATTTTCGAATGTGCGGTATAATTCATTTGATGAAAAATTAATTTTAAATTATTAAAACCAGCGAAATTAATTCGAAATTAATAGATATAAATTTAGCGAAAGCTGCATAAAATTAGAAAAAATAGTTGTATAGATTTCTTGCAAGAATAGTTGATTGATTTACATTTCGTGCTACGCGAATAAAAAGGGTTATCGTGTCAAACGAACGACGTGCAATAATAAACGCACTTAGATGGAATCGTTCTTCCGTCCCGGAACACCGACCGCGATTAAACCAAACTTGACCAACGAAATGAATTCGAACGCGGATTCCCGTTATTAATAACCACGAACAACACGTATACATACGATATAGATATAATCACGAATTCTAGGCATCGCAGGAACGATATCCGGCCGGTAAGCAAAGTAGATACGCGAAATAATTCTCGTGCGGACGCATCCAACGTCGATTAATATCCAAGTTCGTATTGTTCGCCTACTAACAATGTGCACGCGGATGATTGATTCCTCTAACCGATAATCCGTAATACGTATTACTTATCGAACGTCCATTCGCGATTCCCTAGCGTCCAGTTCCGTTTCAACGAGCGACGACAAGAACTCACGGTGACAATTTCGATATTCCAGTTGGAAAAGAGATCGTCTAGCTCTTACTAGATAACAACGCATGCAATTGATGCCAAAATAAGCACAACATTTTGTACACAGGTCAAAAGTGTAAACGACAAGGATTACGGAAATGTAATTTAAAAAAGTTTTTTTCAGTTGACAAGCTATGTATACAATTTACAGCATCGAAAACACTGAAAGTGGCAATTGATTTCTGTATGTTTCATTGCTTCAAAGCTAAAGGTTACAAACCAGTTATATGTGATTAAATTGTTTGCTGTGCAAAGCTGTGCATGATAGGTTGGATGTACAGGTTATTCCGTTTCACTCTTCAGTTTCTGAATTTTGTTACATATTGACGTCACCACTAAGCTGCACATCGAAGTGCGCAATCGAGTCAATAAACACTTTTGGCGTTAAAATACTATTGAAATCTGGTTTGTCCGTGAGAAAGCAAACAAAGAACAAAAAAAAAGCCTGCTTAACGATGGCGTAGTACGTCGCGACACATTCTACGTGCGAGGTAGACAAGCGGTTTTCGACACACGATCGTATGTCTATCCTTGGTTTTCGAATTGGAAACGACGAAGACAGACGTGTAGTTCATTGCTGCACTGGTAAGCTGTCAAACAGTAGGGCACAGGGACAACAGGAGTAAGCTGTTCGCTCCACCTATTCGCCACTGTTGACACTATCGAAATCCCCACCTCCTTATACTTAAGGGATACACTGACATAATAGTTAGATTTTTGAGATAGAAGAAAATCTTATCACACTAGAAAAGAACTTTTTTTTTACTTACATCTATGTATTTCATAACGTGAAACATTACGTAACGTGTACAATTCTATTTGCCGACACTGAAGCGCAAAATCCAATTTTACTCTGTTTGAAACCTGTAGCTGGATAAGCGTTTGTACCTTTAGGACACCCTGTATAGCTCTAACGAGGTTGACGATCAGCCAATAACGCCTGGGCTATCAAGACCGATAACGCGTACCGCGTCGCGGAAACACGTGTTGTTCTCGGGCGTGGGCGGATAAAAGGAGTTCCGTTTCCGAGAGTACGATCGATGAAGCTGAAAACGGTTTCCATGAACGCGAATCGAACGAAAGTCATGCGTAGAATGCCTAATAAACCAAGTGAGCGACTTTTACGATCGTGTATTTGGCTTCATTGTTTTCAACTGAGAAAACGAGAATGGGTGTAGCGTCAAAAAGTCGCTAGTGTGCATTGGCCCTAAGGTTAAACTGGATGAGTTTTCAAATAAACTGTTACTCTGACGAACTTGATATATAAAAACGATCAAACATCAAATCAAAGATCTACGACAGTGCTTTAGAGGTTAACTGGGAATTTTGTCTTAAAAACTGGCCAATAACAATCCAGCTTTTGTTAACGCTAAACGAATTTATATCTTAGAATTGACCAGATACGATTTCGAACTTTGATCGATTTTCAATATGTCGCTCTATACAGTTTCCTATCATTATATGTATGCTTCAGATGTTTCGTTCGTGAAAACAACAGTTCACTGTAACCGTAGCCCAAAGCTTCTCTCAGGTTCACCGGTGACTTGCGAGAAGACACGAACGTAAAATTAACCTTGAGCGTAGCCAAAGCGACAGTTAGTACAGTGGACAGGTATGAATTGATGAATCTACTATAACGGCGGACTTCATCGATATTTCATAGACGGTGGTACGTAAATATCCTTTGCATCGCAAATGATCCTGACCGTTTATTTCTCTTTTTTTTCCCTATCAAGTTGAAAGCTGATCAAGCCGGTAGAGGAAAGTAAACCGTCGAGCTTCGGGGCTGCCTCGATTAGGAAGACAATAGATTGTGAGGCTCGAGTGCTAGTCAAACTTTCCCCTCTCATCCAATAAAGCCGCGGATCCCCCCTCTTTCCCCGCCCACGGATAAATCTCCGTCGTACATAGAGATTCCGATACACAGATAATAGTTCGCGGAGATAAAGTGTGTAGCGGGGGGCAATGCGACGCGACGAGCATTCGAATAGCAAACTCCTGAGAATTGACGACGACGACGACGATGCTCAGGAAGCACTTACTTTTTGGCCTTCCAGACAAAGCTCGAAATTCTTTCAAAATTCTCAATCGCCTACCTCTGCTGCAATATTCTCCCACCTCTCTATTTCTCTTCCTTCACTCTTCTTTCTGTATTTTCTTCTTCTCTTTCCCTCATTATCTATCTCTCCATTTCTCTCGTATTCATCGTCTCTAACACGAGGTACCGTCCATGAAAGGAAACTTACGTACACACAACCTTCGTAAAACACGCTACCTCTTGCAACAGGATTTCGGTATAATAGGATTAAATATGTAATTGAGAAATTCCTGATACTTGGCTATGAAAAGCAGTAGCAAAGAAAGATGATTATTAAAATATGTCTTGTGATAAATATAGTAATATCTACTTTAGTGGCCACCGTTATTTTTACGATTTCTAGGAAATTTTGCAGCGAGCTCGAGCATGCCGAGCGGTAAATTTTATTTCTTTCAGTTATGGTATCGGGTGTCAGTTACACAGATGAAATTTGACATTCGTATATTTTGTCCGCGTGGACCAGTCAAGGAAAAATGGACACTACTGAATATTAACATCATAAATTTGGCATATGTATAGACATGTAGTTTTAATACATGATCCATTTCAACCACAATTATAGTTACCAAAACGAGATAGTGCTGTTATTAGTTAACGAAATCTACTTTTTTGATTTAATCAACAATCTTTACTCTCGTATAACACGATTTTATATAAAACGGTACTTTTTCAGAACGTAACTACCCTGTTGTACCGGGATTGGCTCACATCGTACATAGCTGTACGATCGAACCCCTCCTACAGGCTAAAACCCCCCGACAACCTATATATACACACATAACCTAACTCTACAACAATTCCTCCCGCGGCTAGGAAACATACTTTTTCCAGCGGATTATCGATCCACGAGATCAGGAAAAGCTATATCTTACGCTACCACCGGCGAAAGTACCATTGTGGTGGCGTTATCGGAAACGTTCTCGAGGGATCGACAAAAGAGTGTAGCCAAACTTCGCCAACGCTACCACTCTAATACCATTCATAGATACTATCGTCGAAAATACCTCGGAAGGGGATTTCTCCCTCCGTTCTAAGCCGTCCAATCCTCCCTATCCACCGTATTAATCCCTAGAAGTACTGTCTCAACAGAAGGAACAACATGGATTCATAAAACGCGACGGTTAAACGATCGCAGTGTTTCTCTGTCTCACCTTGTCAATCGGCATTGAAGGGCACGCACGACAGAGGTTCCAGAATGAACCAATCATGAGGCCGCGGTGTGTGGGGCAGTGGAACAGTAGTGACACACAGTCGCTGGTGCAGCGACGGGGCCGTTTAGACGACGGACACGGTCGTCAGGCCAGGTTGATCTCCTCCCGAGGACGTGGCTCCTCGGCGACGACGATGCGGCTACACTTGCTTCACTTCCTCCTTCCTTCTTCCTATCTCTCCTTCCTCTGGCACCACCACCACCACTCTACCACCTCCTTCTACCTCCTTCTCTCCGTGACCACCACCACACCACCTCCTCCTCCTTCTTCTCTTCTATTTCTTCTTCTTCTTCCCGTGGCTTCGCTCCTTCCGCTCCTTCCTCTTCCTTCGAGGCAGTATTCGCGAACGGTGGTCGGGCGTCCGGCTTGCGCTCCCTCTCTTTCTGTACGCGTACGTGTGTGCACGTGCACCGGGATGGAGGACGGCCAGACGTATGGACGGGCGAGAGAGCGCGCGCGCGCACACGCGTTCCCGTGTTTTCCAGTGCGTGCGTGCGTGCGCCAGCGAGCGATGGACGACGCGGAGCGCCGGTTTTCGCGAGTCACCAACGTGGCGGTGTCGTAACGACAGGACGGAGAACAGAGAGAGATAGAGAAAGAGAAAGAAATAACGTGTGAGTGTCGTACTATACACAGGTAGAAACGGGGCTAGGGGAGGAGGTGTGTGCACCAGCGGCTCGAGGGTGTGCAGCCTTAGCGGTACTTTAACCCTTTGCACTAGTGCGTCTGCTCCCAGTCGCAACCGAACTGGAATACCGTGCTAGTTTGCATTATTTATTCAATCGATGGTATGCTTCGGGTAAGAAAGGTTTTAGGAGGTGGTTGTAATCGTTCTTGCTAGCGACTAGTGCAAAGGGTTCCGCTTATAATAAATTGGACGAAGGATGGACAGATGTACTGTATGAGAATAGAGGATAGCGGTTTTAAAATTTGTGATGTCATTCAGACGGCTGCAGGTACAGTGAAACTCCATTTATATCAACCTCTTGGAAGACAAGTCGCATCGAGTAACTAGATCGTTCATATAATAAGAGCTCATCTAGTCCTCCCTATAGCTTATCATAAAGCTAACTAGAGCTCCCTCCGTTGGTATAAAATGAGTACATATAAATGGAGTTCCACTGTATAGTAGAACCTCGTCCATCCGCACCTCGTTTGATAGGTGAGCCTCTATAACGCGTATGTATAGTCATTTCTATATGACGTTCAACCGTTTCATACTTTGCACGCACGATTTAGGTACTGAAAGAAGAAACCATTTAAGAGAAACGAAATAATCAACCTCGGTTTTCCGAATGTCGAGTCTCTATTATCTGAACTAACAGGAACGAGTGGAGGGGATATCTAGCGAACCTCTGTTACCAGGACCGCTCAATTATCCGAACTACCTTGCCTCCCGATGCATTCGGATAAACGAGATTCCACCGTAATCGAGTTAGAAAAGGGAGGAGCCGGTCGTGTCCGTTTCGACGGAGCAAGGCTGACGAAAACGCGAAGAGGAAAGGGATCACGCATCGCGGCAGCTCTGACAACGTTTCGTCGGACGTGTCGTCAGTTGAGGGCCGGTGCAAATTAAATACGAGAGGGGCGTTAAAACGGATTAAACGGAGCACAAAAGAAAGGAGCAGTAGGTGCGGACGAAAAGGGGAGAGCCAGGAAGCAAAGGAGGTAGGGGTGGGCCGAGTTCGTGGGCCTACCACTCCATCGTCTCCGTCGTCACGATTTTCCTCTTCCTTCTCGTCGACCACGTAACTCCTACTTTCCTCTTCTTCCTTTCAAACTTTCACCACTCTCACGTTATTCTCTCCTAATCTCTCTCTCCCTCTCTTTCTCTCTCTGTATCTTTTGCTCTCTCTCTTTCTCTCCGTTTCTGTCTTTCAGCAATAAGTCCTTCCTTCCCCCGAAAAGAGATAGATCGAACACGTAGGCAGCTTAAACTTCGATCGTGGATCGCGCACCGTGCAGTACAGAGAGCTGCGTCCCGGCGTGGTTCGTGCTCACCGGCTGAAATTCACCGCGTCCGGAAGTAATCTTTTCGCGTGGGTACGTGCGTACGTGTTTGCAACGCGTGTGTGCGCGCCCCGGAACGAGAGCAGCAACGAAGGCAAGAGAGCGGCCTTGGTCGCGAATGGGACCGTCGTCGATACGACGCGACGACACACACGACGACGACAACGACGGCACACGAGAAAGACGAAAGACACGAGAGAATTACAATGTTCCGTTCGCCACGTACCGGTGTGTCGTTCGGCTCTGTGCACACTCTCCCTCTCTCCGCGCGAATCTCACCGGTATATTCCTCCTCGAGAGCTCCACGAGCGACTCGTGCTGTGGCGATCGGCTGGAAAGCCAGGCAACGACGGAGGTGGGGGGAGGGAGAAATAAAAGTGAGAGAGAGAGGGAGGTACAGAGAGACAAAAAGAGTGGAAGAGACAGACAGAGCAGAAAGAGAGTCAAGGAGCGAAAAACAGAGAGAAAGAGAGAGACAGATATATATACATGTATATACGTGTATATATATATATATTTATCTATTAAAGTGTATGTACTATATAAGCGGCGATGCAAAGTTAACACTCGGACGCGTTATACGAACGGAATGACGAGACGGAGGGCAGAAGCGAGAACGGAATCGTGAGAGGCACTGGTCCCACCGTCGCACCGATCGCACCGACGACGTTGCGTAGAGCGCCGCGTCGCCGGCAAGACGGGCCGACGGTAGAAGGGGTTGCCAGAGCGCAGGCGCCCAACCGGATCGGGTCGATAGTCCGCAACGTTACTCCCTGTTTTCCGCTCTCTCTCTTTCTCTCTCGCTCTCTCTCTCTCTTTCTCTTCCCTCCAGCCACCTCTTTCTCTCTCTTTCTTTCTCTTTCTCCAGCCACCTTCTCGCTTTATTCCTCTCCCTTCATTTTCCCACTTTGCAACGTGTTTCCTTTTCGCCGGATCTCCTTTTCCCGTGCTCTCCACCCTTCGATCGTCTTTCTTGCTTCCTTAGATCGGACTTCGACTTCTCGTCCGTGTCTTTTTTTTTTCACGATTTTCGCGACTCTTCTTTTTTCCGCCTAGTCGTGTCTCCCCTCCCCCTCGCGTCCCTCCGCGCCCCCTCATTGTTTCTTCCCGTCTTTTTCCTTTCTTTTACACTTCGACCGCCTGCATACGTACCCGGCTTCACTACGTGTATCGAGGAGGTACACTCCCTTTCGGACAGCCTGTCTCTTTCGTCCCTCAGCGAGCGCAGACGTTTCCAAACTTTCTTCTCCGTCGTCTTCCCTGGTCCGCCCTTCGCGTTGATCGTTTCTTCCTTCGATTCCTCGTCCCCTGTGCGTACCCAGGGTTATTTCGTTTCCTCTTTTTCTTGCCTATCTCTGTCTTTGTACTTGCACGCTCTCGTGTACTCCCTGTCAGCTGTCTCGCTCACCTTCTGTCTCACCTCCCGGCGCCTCCCTGCCCCCCCCCCTGGTGTGATACGCTTAGGGGGGTTTCTCTCTGTCTCCTTTCGATTTCCGTTCTCCCTTTGGCGAATACCCCATTTGGTCGCCCCTCTCACCGCCACACGCCGTCTGTCGCGCCTGCCTGCCGACGTTTCCCACAGGTATGTACGTTTTCGAAACGCGTCTTCGCCCGTGACGAAAGCCATGCCCCGCAGGATTCCGTCCTCCTGCTGTCGCGATAATCCGTCAGTCATACGAACTTTATCCGTGTCCGTGTTCTGAATCGTTTTTCAGCCTTTTTTTCTGTAGAACATTTACCCCTACACAACGTGTGTACTCGCAAGGGTAGTAGCTCCTATCTACAGTGGCTCCGAAAAGTATTCGTACACTGTATTATAAGGAAATTCATCTACTTCTGAAATTCTGATTTCAATGAAGCTTTATGTGCGTACAGAGCATGGTGTATCCTACGTGGAGCAATTTTTTTAGCGGCAAAATATCTTTTTCAAGGGGTTGATACCGAATCTTAAAGTTTCAGTGATTTTTCACGCTTCGAATACAAGCTTTTCTGTGTTCTTTTTTTATGACAAGGCGATAGAGTATTCAAAATTAAACAGTTTCTGTTTGAAAGGTTTTGCTTTATCACGTACCATTACAAAGTTATGTTTAAAAAATGAGAGAAAACTCAGAAACTTCAACGCCGGTTTCACCCCCTTTAAAATGGCGTTTAGATAAAAAGAATCTACATACCCACAAAGATTTATCAAATACTTCTATCAGACTCAGAATTTCAACAAATTTATTTGTGACATAGTGTGAGAATACTTTTTGGACCCACTGTATGTATTTACGATAAAATCTGCCATGTGTGAAGTAATGGAGAGACAAAAGTTGAAAGGACGGAAGAACTTTCGAATAATAGAGCAATTACCTTTTATTACGATGAATATTTAATTTATTACAGTAGTGGACAAAAGTTTAAGACGACAGGACGATGTAAAGCATAATTTTATGGTTCGCAAATATTGTTTATCTGTTCAATTCTATCGTCGTTATGATAGAACACTATGTATTGATTAGCATCGAATGCAAATTTTATTTACACTGTTGTTTTTTATTAATTAATTAATTAATTTATTTTCTTTGACCCTTTGGTCTTAAATTTTTGTCCGCTATTGTAAGTGGACATTAACACTGTAACCACCAAGACCGGTTAAAATCGCCAATTCGTAATTTTTCGTGGTAAAGCTTTAACTTAGCTTTAACTAAGCTTTAACTTACAATGAGAAAAAGATACTGTGCTTAATACTGTCAGATTCAGTGTCAATATAAGTATCTATACATTATTGAATACAGTAATTGTATTCAATTTATATTATTAACACTTTAACTGCCACGTTGGTCATATATGACCGGCTACAGTTTCTCCAGTGACGTCACGGTGGTTATTGGTGACCAGAGCGTTTCAACTATTTGTAATTGTTAGAGTTGAGTAAAAAGTGACAGTTAATGCATTACTTAGAGGATGCTTTGAAGTAAAAGGTGCTCCATTGAAAGATGAAAATAAAAGATTAATTTCTATGAAATGTTGCATTTAGTGGTGTCCTCAGCAAAACATGTGATTTCAGCGTGGCAGGCAAAGGGTTAACACTGACTGTCGCGTTGGTCATAAATGACCGGTCACGGTTTTTCCTGTGACGTCACGGTGGTTATTTGTGATCGGCACGCTTCAATTACTTATAATCGTAAGAGTTGAATAAAAATTGACAATTAATGCATTAATTAGAGGATACTTTGAAGTAAGAGGTGCTCCATTGAAAGATGAAAATAAAAGATTAATTTCTATGAATGTTGCATTTAGTGGTGTCCTCAGCAAAACATGTGATTCAGCGTGGCAGGTAAAGGGTTAACACTGACTGTCACATTGGTCATGAATGATCGGCTACAGTTTCTCCAGTGACGTCACGGTGGTTATTGGTGACCAGAGCGTTTCAACTATTTGTAATTGTTAGAGTTGAGTAAAAAGTAACAGTTAATGCATTAATTAGAGGATACTTTGAAGTAAGAGGTGCTCCATTGAAAGATGAAAATAAAAGATTAATTTCTATGAAATGTTGCATTTAGTGGTGTCCTCAGCAAAACATGTGATTTCAGCGTGGCAGGTAAAGGGTTAACACTGACTGTCACATTGGTCATGAATGATCGGCTACAGTTTCTCCAGTGACGTCACGGTGATTATTGGTGACCAGAGCGTTTCAACTATTTGTAATTGTTAGAGTTGAGTAAAAAGTGACAGTTAATGCATTACTTAGAGGATGCTTTGAAGTAAAAGGTGCTCCATTAAAAGATGAAAATAAAAGATTAATTTCTATGAAATATTGCATTTAGTGGTGTCCTCAGCAAAACATGTGATTTCAGCGCGGCAGGTAAAGGGTTAACACTGACTGTCGCGTTGGTCATAAATGACCGGTCACGGTTTTTCCTGTGACGTCACGGTGATTATTGGTGATCGGCACGCTTCAATTACTTATAATCGTAAGAGTTGAATAAAAATTGACAATTAGTGTGTGGTGACATGGAACCCCTGCGGGTGTTCTATGGGGCTGCATCAAACGCTTCACAACAGGGCCTGAACGTCGGCCCATCCTTCGGCCCAAATGGCCAGACGACCTTCATTACCACGGGCGTTTGATTGCAGTCCCGTTACAATCCAAACAACACTCGCAGAGTCCTTTCCATGTCTCCATATTGTCCCCTTCTCAACGCGTCCAGGGAATATAAATACAGGACCTTCTTGGGCACGACTACACAGTCATGATACCCCACAGACGATCTCCTAAACGAGACCAATATTCCCCACCTTCACGCATACATATCAACCCTAATTAACAGATATGATGTCGCCCACCACCATAATCCCTTAGTCCAAATCACAGGGACTTACGACCATAACCGGATCCCTTACAGGACAAAAATTCCCATACCGCTTTCACTCAAGGCCCAATCATAATCCGCACTTTACACTCAACCCAATTGCCTTATCATCAATTCCGGTTAATCCATTCCTGGATAGGAGGTTTTTTGAAACTTTTCCTCCACACACTTCATGCTAATCGCAGATTTTATCTGCTCACTTCCGTAGCTAACACCATTCTACACAGCTTAGCCGATAAGTCTGGTCTCACAGACAGGAGCGGCGCAACTAGCCAGCAATCTTGAAAAAAAAAAAAAAAAGCGCGACTCATACAGTCATACATTCGATCTATCGCAGTCAATCTATCGAATATAAATACAGGACCTTCTTGGGCGCGACTCATAGTCATACATTCGATCTATCGCGGTCAATCTATCGCAGTGTATCTATTGTGGCTGTTGAGGTAGAGAGTGAGCGAGAAGGGAAAGGAATGGGAAGGGGTGTCTCGTCCGGGACCTGCTAGTGGACTCATCAGTAAGGCTTACCTAGCAGACCCCTGCCTTAGAAACAGGGATAGGAAGGGACAGGTCAGAACTCCAGAGGCTTTTCAAAAAACACGATCGAAAAACGCCAAAGAGCGCGATCGCGTTCTTTCGATCATGTGTTGAAAAAAGCCGAAGGGCGCAATAGCGCTCCTTTGATTATGTGCCGAAATATTGTTTGTCCTTTAAATTTTTCCCATTTTTAATTTATAACTTATTATTTTATGAAATATTATTATATATATATTCTTATATTAGCTGATGGCGATGCGACGTACATGCGTCTAAAAGTTTGAGCGCATTTTGGCAAATTGTAAGCGCGCCGTCAGTTGTCTGTATCGGTCAAATGTACTGGGTTTTCTCGACAGGAAATCGGAAGAGCGCGAAAGCGGCTCGTGGTACGCAAACGGTTAATAAACAAACTAACTAAAGTCTAAAAATCTGGAAAACTATCCTTTGGTGACTAATAGTAGCCTCTCGTGCGCAAAGGGTTAAACCGTCAATCTAGAGATCGTACGCGAAAAAATCGTTCGTCCGCATTCAGCCTTATCCTAGCAGGCGCGCGAGCAATTTTCTCCTTTTTCCGCGGCGCTTCTTTTCTTCCTCGACGCTGGCTACCCCCCACCACGTCGCCCCTCCCCACCCGCCCGCCATTTCAATCCCTAGCGAGCTGCAACCGCGCGCGTTCGGCGGCACTCGATCGGTTGCGCCCCTCTCCGCCCCCTCGCGCCGGTTAGTCGTCCCGCTCGCGTAGCCGGCGCCGCTGTGTCGGGCCAGCGTCGCGACGCCGCTAACCTTCCTGCGGATGCATCTATATAGTAGGCGCGTTTGCGGCACGCCGTTCCGAGCGTGGACCATCGCTCGTAAAATTTCGTTGCTGTTGGCCGTTTTGCAGGAACCGCCATTTTGTCGACCTGACAATTTTCGCTCACGAACGTCGCCAAACGGGTTGCGAGAGGAATTCCCCTTGAAAAAAGTAGGTACACTGCACGTCGACGAGGGGGTGTTTTTGCCAGGGGGGGGGACTGGATGTGTTCTTTTTAGAATTCCCAGTGCTTCTTCAGTACACAGTAGATGGTCATTGTGGAGAATTTAGTGGGTAAAGAATCTCACATAACCTAGCCACCACCCTCAGGAAGATGAGGTATCTTTTAGAACAATGGTCCCCAAACTTTTTTAGTCCACTAGTAGTTTTAACGTTAGAAAATATTTTCATGGACCAGCCCTTAAGATGTGGTGGATACATACATAAAATAAAATGATACGATAAAAGGGATTTGATATGGCTGCAATGTTATCCATATTGCTTACGTCAAATTGCCCTTTATTTCGAACAGATACGCATAAAATGTCGGCAGGGTTGGTGTTAATACTGCTGTAGATTGGAATTATAATCTGTGTTCAGGTTAGGTTCGTGAAGCCTGTGTAAGTCATTTCAATGGGACCCACGAACCTAATGTTCCTGCGAAAAGTGCGAAAATCAAGTGTGCCTACGAAGGGTTGGTTAACCCTTTCGACAAAGTTCACTTTCTTCCCACTTTCACTCCCTTTCAACCCCATGCACCTCCATTCACCCCAATTTCACCCACTTCTAACCCCTTGCACTCCCATTCATCCCCTTCTAACACCTTGAATATCCTTCAACCCCATTTTATCCCCTTTCACCCCCTTCACTCCCATTCACTTTTATTCAACTCTTTTCAACCTCTTTCACCCCTATTCAACCCAATTTCACCCCTTTCTAACACCTTTCAGCTCCTTTCACCCCATTTTACCCCCGTTCACCCCCTTCACTCCCATTCACTTCTATTCAACTCTTTTCAACCTCTTTCACCCCCATTCAACCCATTTCACCTCCTTCTAACACCTTTCAGCTCCTTTCACCCCGTTTTACCCCTTTTCAACCCCTTCACTCCCATTCACTTCTATTCAACTCTTTTCAACCTCTTTCACCCCCATTCAGCCCTATCAACCCCTTCCAGCCCCTTTCACCCCCATTCCCCCCCTTTTTGCCTCCCATTGCCTCGATTGTTACCACCATTATTCGGTGTTCCTCATTTTTCCATTCTGTTTCCCTTTTTTCCTATTTAAAGGGAGGAAGACAATGGAAACCGACCGGCACACAGTCGAAAATTCGCGAGGGTAAGTTTTGGAAACGCGCAACTGGGGATGTGGGTCGCGACAGGGGGGCGCGATGCTGATTTTTCGAACAGACGTATAACGGCTCGGCCGATGCGCGAATTGAAAGGGGGCAAGACACGCTCGAGGGATTCCCCGCGATCCGCGGATCGTTTTCGATATTGCGTCCGCCCTGTAGACAGGGGGTTGAAGGGGCCGGAAGGATAGGTTGCTCGTTCGACTCCAGCCGACCGATATTGCATATTGTTTTGGACGAAAAACAGCTGGCTGCTTGCTTCGGGATCACCTTGAATTGCCAGAGACTTGGATGCGAACGGACCGTGGGTTATTTAACCCTTTAATTCAATGGCGGATTTAGGTATAGGCTCATGAGCAGGCTATAGACGAGGTTTCGATAAAAATTTCTTCCGTACAGAATGAAGGGATCGTGCGATCTTAATCCGTTGACTGTAACAAATGTATATATACAGTGGCTCCAGAAAGTATTCGTATACTATGTCATAAATAAATTCGTTCAATCCTGGAATTCTGAGTCTGATAGAAGTATTTGATAAAACATTGTGGGTATGTAGAACGTAATAGTATACAATGGCTCCAAAAGGTATTCGTACACTGTGTTACAAATAAATTCATTTAACCTCAAAATTTTGATTTCAATGAAAGTTTTTAATAAAATTTTGTAACTATGTGGAACGTAATAGTGTGTTGATGGATTAATTTTTTCTTTTATTAAAACACCACATTAAGAAGGTGCAAACAACGTTAATCATTTCAATAGCTTTTTTCGTATTTTAAATATAATTCTGTAACGATGTGTGATAAAAGATGTTCAATTTTTAATCTTCTATCGCTCAATCATAGAAAAAAATTCCAGAGAAACTTGTATTCGAAGCATGAAGAATCGCTAAAACTTTGAGGGTAACTTTTAACCTCTCAAAAAGGATTCCCGTCGAGAAAAAAGATTGCTCCATGTATAACCCATTATGCTCTATACACATGCAAACTTTCATTGAAATCAGAATTTTAGGATTAGGTAAATTTCCTTGAAATGTAGTGTATGAATACTTTTTGGAGCCACTGTACGTATGAATTAATCTCTTCTTTTCATCTAAATACCCATTTTAAAGGAGTGAAACCAGCGTTGAAGTTTCTGAGTTTTCCCTCATTTTTTAAGAATAACTTTGTAGTGATACTTGATCAAGCAAAACCTTTCAAATAGAAAATGTTTAATTTTTAATACTCTATCGCCCTGTCATAAAAAAAGATCCCAGAAAAGCTTGTATTCAAAGCGTGAACAATCATTGAAACTTTGAGGTTCGTTGTCAGCTACCTTAAAAGATATTTGCATATTTGCAAATTAGATTGTTGCATCAAAAGGAAATTGCTCCATGCAGGACACACTATGCTCTGTACACACATAAAGTTTCGTTGAAATCAGAATTTCAAGATTAGATGAATTTCCTTGTAATACAGTGTACGAATACTCTTTGGAGTCACTGTACGCTCTCACAAGTCTATCAATATTAACGAAAATCGTATATATACGTCCTTATAAGTCTACCAATATATGCGAAAGGCATAAATGAGTTAATTAAAATGAGAGAATCAGAAGAGCGAGTCATAGAGAATAAGAAAAGAGAGTAAGTAACATAAGAGAGAAAAAGAGTGAGAAAAACTGATTGTAAAAATTGAATATATCTTTAGATTAAATGCATACAGTTCTATATTAAACTGCAAGATTAACAAGAGACGTTATTCGTCCCATTCTACTAACAGAAAATAGATAGATACGTTTGTACACAAAGTAAACACGAAGGACATCGAGGCACAAATGGATCATTAACTTGTTTACGAGATTCTACGAACCATGTAAATTCCCTGTTACCTGATCGCAATAAACAACTCGGCTCCTTCGGCTGAAGTTTCAAGCGGAACACACGATTCTGCTGCCATTATCAGTTCATCAATCACGGCTACTTCATCAGCCTCTGAACGTCCTCTCATCCGAACCCAAGTTTCGCGTTCAACCTAGCAAGACCCTCGATGTAATAACGGGTACAGTACCGTTCATAAGTAACCGGGTCCCTGATGAATTCGAATAAATAACACTATTTATAAGTAGCATGTTTCAGGTGAAATTTCACCCCTTGACATACAATGACGAGTTAGGGTCGCCATTCATTTCATGCGCCATTGTACACTTTGACGAGTCTGACTCGCCAAGAGCTGTTTTCAGCGAACGCCGTGAGGTATACAGGGTGTCCCAGGTTTTAATGTTCAAATTTTGTCAGTGTATTCTATGGCACAAAGTAAGAAAAACATGTAACAACTACCGTTAGTTCAGTAATTGAATTTACCATTTAGTAGGAATAGCGCGAGAAAGCTAATAAAAATACTTCTCTCTCTCTCTCACTCTGTCTCTCTCTCCCCCCTCTCTCCTCTCTCGCTCTATCTTTCTCTCTCCCCTCTGTCTCAATCTCTCACTCCTCTCTCCTCTCTCACTCTGTATTTCTCTCTCCCCTCTCTCTCACTCTGTCTCTCTCCCCCTCTCTCAATCTCTCTCTCCTCTCTCACTCTGTCTCTCCCCCCCTGTCCCCATCTCTCAATCTCTCTTTCCTCTCTCTTACTCTGCCTCTCTCTTCCCCCTCTCTCCTCTCTCTCACTCTGTCTCTCTCTTCTCTCCTCTCTCACTCTGTCTCTCTCTCCTCCTCTCTCTCCTCTCCTCTCTCACTCTGTCTCCCCTCTCTCTCAATACCTCTCTCAATCTCTCTCTCCTCTCTCTCTCACTTTGCCTCTCTCCTCCCTCTCTCAATGTCTCTCCTCTCTCTCGCTTTCAATCTCTCTCTTCTCCCTTCTCTCACTCTCTTTCAATCTCTCTCTCCTCTCTCTCTCCTCTCGCCATCACTCGGAAGGATGATCGTTACGTAACTCTGCGTAATATATCCTGTTTAGCCCTGAATCACTTATTTTCGTTGGCTAGAGGGACACGCCTGCCAACCGTTCCCGACCACCACGTTTCCATCGACCCGAACTCCACTTTTCCAGCGACATTCGCCGGCACGTAGACGCGTTTCTCAGGTTGCGTTAAATAACACGCAACGTATGCGTATCCGTGACCTAAATGATTTCAAATTTTTCGTTGATAAGCAGCCCGTCCAGAGGCTGGCGTTCGCAAAAATGAAGAAAATCCACAGAGAATGTGCTTAAATAAATGTATTTTAATCCTTTGAGTGATATGGACGCATATATCCGTCAGACAAAAGTTATTTGCGTGAACTGCAGTCGCATGTATGCGTCAGATGAAAACTGCCTATGTGAATTACAGACGTACATATGCGTCAAACGTAACCTACCTATGTGAGTTTTGGACGCATATATGCGTCAGACAAAAGTTACTTGCGTGAACTGCAGTCGCATGTATGCGTCAGATGAAAACTGCCTATGTAAATTATAGACGTACATATGCGTCAAACGTAAGCTACCTATGTGAATTTTGGACGCATATATACGTCAAAAAAAGCTACCTATGTAAACTTTGGACGCGTATATGCGTCAGACGAAAACTGCCTATATGAATTATAGACTTACATATGCATCAAACGTAAGCTACCTATGTGAGTTTTTGACGCATATATGCGTCACATAAAAATTACTAGTGTGGACTATTTCCACATACATGCGTCAGACGAAAACTACTTATGTGGGCCATGAACGCACATATTCATGTTTCGATTTTTCCCTAATCGCAACATAATTGCCAGTGTATAATTAACAATACTGTCTCCATCGATCGCAAAATCGCTGAAAGCGCGTCGTCCACGTGAAGCACTTTGGCCAGAAATATTCGGCATTCAAAGGGTTAACAAACGGTTCACGTGTCATATCTACGCTTAAGAGCGCCCATAGTCCTAATCCTAAAACACGTTTCACGTGTACACGTGTATTTTAGTACACATCTAAAACATGTACACATCGTACACTCTAGTATGTACCCTATAGTATAGACTCCTATATCCGAGGCCCCATTATCCGAGCTCGCATTATCCGAACGTCCGAGTAGCAAAATAATCTTCCATAGTCCATTCAACGAGACGGTAGATGAGGCAGCAACACGTGATCGACACGTGATTAGGATAAAACCGGCACATAATTTCAGGTTTCAGTAGCGGACAAAAGTTTAAGACCAAAGGGTTAAAGAAAATCAAATAATTAATTAATAAGAAATAACAATAACCAATTGTAAACAGCAACAGTAACCAGTCACCAATTGGTGATTATTCGTAGTAATCTTATAAATTTACTGTGGTAAAGTTGCCAAAATTTATTATGATTTTCTACAGAAGGTATAAATTTTATGTGTTCGGTATTTTTTCATGTAATTTTCAATTCGATCTCTTCTATGCAAATAAGTACACTTTAATTGTCGGTAGTTCTGGTGTTAATTTATAAGAAACAGTGCAATAAATAAAATTTGTATTCTATGCTAATCAATGAATAGTGTTTTACCATGATAGCAATAAAAATGAATAGATGAACAATATTTGCGAACCATAAAATTATGGTTTACATTGTCCTCTCGTCTTAAACTTTTGTCCGCTACTGTAGCTCAAAATATAAGAAAATAGGAAAGCTTTTTTAAATCCACTCTGAAGAAACGCTCATATTTAAGGCTAAAGGCATAATCAAATTAAATAATTAAATTCTGCGTAGATTTACTTGTAAGAATCATCAGATTAAATGGTAAATGGCCGCTAAAAATTGAGAAGCGGCCACTTAATCGCTGCTGTTGCATCGATCGCGTGAACTTTTTGTTTATTTCTAATAATTCTTCGCCTCGTTGCACGAAGTATACACATCTGCTTAATTTATTTATAAAGTTATACGGCTTAGCGCCAAAATAAGGTTATTTTATAGGTCAAAAGTGTTATTTTTTATGCAATAATAAAAAAAGACGTTTTTCTACCTATTATTTATCATGTATTTATAATGTCACACCTAAAATTACATCCATTACTTGTTCCCGTTGCAGTTCAGCATTACGATGCTACGAAACGAAATGTAAAATTATCACGTAGTTTCTCGAGCTTGCCCTACATAAGTAAATGAGAGAAAATACGTAGAGCATAAAACTTAAATGAAAAATATAAAGGTTCACATTTATTAATATAGAATAAGTTAGTATTTCTAGAAATTATAGGTTGCAACTGGATGTGCGTATTTTTATTTATTATTACAAGATAGATGAAGGAAAACTTATTCGTCCGACTGTACTTATTGAAATTTCTTAAAGCCAACGTTACATCCTTTAGAATGAAATAAACAAATTGTAAAATTAAAACGGAGGTAACCAAATTTGCCCTACATAACTAAAGGAAAGGAAATACGTAGAGCATAAAACTTAAATGAAAAATATAAAGATTCACATCTATTAATATAGAATAAGTTAGTATTTCTAGAAATTATAGATTGCAACTGGATGTGTGTATTTTTATTTATTATTACAAGATAGATGAAGGAAAACTTATGCGTCCGACTGTACTTATCAAAGGTTCTTAAAGCCAACGTTACATCCATTAGGATATAGTGAAGGAAATGTAAAATTATCACGGAGTTATGTTTGCCCTACATAAGTAAAAGAAAAGAAATACGTAGAGCATAAAACTTAAATGAAAAATATAAAGGTTCACGTTCATTAATATAGAATAAGTTAGTATTTTTAGAAAGTATAGATTCCAACTGCATTTGTGTACTTTTATTTATTATTACAAGACAGATGAAGGAAAGCTTACTGTACTTATTGAAATTTCTCAAAGCCAACGTTACATCAATTAGGATATAGTGAAAGAAATGTAAAATTATCACGGAGTTATGTTTGCCCTACATAAGTAAAAGAAAAGAAATACGTAGAGCATAAAACTTAAATGAAAAATATAAATGTCACGTTCATTAATATAGAATATGTTAGGGTTTCTAGAAATTATAGATTCCAACTCCATTTATGTACTTTTATTTATTATTACAAGATAGATGAAGAAAAACTTATGCGTCCGACTGTACTTATTGAAATTTCTCAAAGCGAAATCGTACAATTATCACGGAGCTACCCAAATTCGTCCTACATAAGTAAAGAAGAGAAAATACGTAGAGCAAAAAGCTTAAATAAAAACATGAAAGTTCACGTTTATTAATATAGAATAAATTAATATTTCTAGAAATTTTTAACCACAACTGTGTATTTTTATCCTCATGTAAAATGTAGCGAACGAAATGTAGAATTATCACGAAGTTACCCGAGTTTACCCTACTCCCCGCAACCGATCGCTATTTTAAGTCCGAGAGATGACCGGACACTAGCGTTACGTTCCACCTAAAAGCGGAGCCCTGTAAGCAAACTCATGAACTCTGGACGTCGGATTCGAGGGAATCGTCGATGGATCGCCTTTTATACACGTCGGTGCACCCGTACCCGGTGAATAGAAATGGAAATGTTCTATCTGCCTCCACGAGGGAACCCGTGTGTCCTTCCTCCCGACGCGAGTCCTGGATCGATCGATCGCGCGGAAGACCGATAGAGGGTTAACGCGTCTCGGATTTGCCTACGGTGGGAGACAGGTTCGCTTAGTTAACTTCCTGTTTGAACGGTTGCTTTAATTGACATTGCTGAGGAAAACGACAATGTTAACACTTTACCGACCGGAAGCCTATTAATCGTGTTGTAGTTTTAGATATTAAATAGTTTTATTAATCACATTACGCTTGTCCGCTCGCAACGCCTTCGTTCGCCATTCGCGTCTCTTGCTCTACTGACTACCTTACTCTACTGACTACCTTACTCTACTGACTACCTTACTCTACTGACTACCTTACTCTACGGACTACCTTCGCCCTTTGTCACACCGGTTCACGCGCTCTCTCTCGCTCTCTCACTCATTCCCTCTCACTCTTTCCTCACTCAGCCTATCATTCGCTCCATTACAAACAATCTAATTACCCATTCGTCTGTTAGCGACACCGCATTTTGGGTGGTCGCTGAAAAAGGGCCTAGACCGTAATTTAGGCGAGTGACCGATTTATGACTGGGTATCTGGTGTGCCTGGCGAGAGAACTTGTTGGAAAGTATGAATGCAACCCCAAGGTACCCCTTGACGGCGGACGTCTCGAAGACGTGCAGCCATCAGGCGCCAAGGGTGGTATTGTTTATATTAGTCGCGGGAAAGCCTAAACATTTGCGAGCAACCCGACGTTGCGTCGCCAAAAAGAAAGGACCTTTGTCCTGTAGGATCTGGCCACGGAGTGGGGAAGGCTATGCAGCCTTCGGGAAAGAGGACTGTGATGAAACACACGGCACTTACCCCAGAACCGTCATCAGGCATAGTCCAACCTTTCTTTTATCATCTTTTCAAACTTTAATAATCTAACACGTCCTTTTGAAATCTCTCTCTCTCTCTCTCTAAATCACTACAATCGGCTTTTTATATGCTTCGGTTTGTAAGTTTTGTAATGTTACACGAAGATTACTATTTTGAGCAAAATCGTATATACGTAGGAATGCGATCGAGCGGATGCGAGTTTGGGAAAGTCTGAAGAGTACTTGAGTTGGGCGATTGTCGTGCGAACGCAAAATGTTTGGGCTCGAATGTTTCTAACGCGTGAAAGATGAGAAGTTGAGAAAACAGTGCGACTGAGAAATTTTGGGTGGTCGTGACCGAATGCGTAGAGTGAGAAAGGTTAACAATTAGAATGAAAGGAAACGAGTGTTTGGAAGAATATATGACGGGGAAAATGCGAGCGCGAGGCAGAAAGTATTGGACGGTGAAGGCAGAAAGCTTTTGGCTAACGTAGAAGAAAGGTTTGGTTGTGAACGTAGAAAGAGTGTTAAAGTTGCTAAGTTGTAAAGTCGTTTAAGTTGTTTTTGTTAAATTGTTTTAAATATACTGTTATTAAGTTTTAATCGCTTCACTTTTATTTTTCACACCTGAATTCCATCTTCCGTTCTACATTTTATAGAACATTTCCTATATATGAACGGTCAAGAAATTAGAATGAGAAGCAATGTATGGGAAACAAGAAGGATGAAAATATGAGTGAATGGAGTAGAGAATGAAAAAAGTTAAATGAGGATCGTGAGTGTATACCTTTTGTTTTGGAGATTGATTGAGAATAGGACGTGTGAATGGGATCAGAAAATTGTTACATCAAATAAATAAGTTTATATATTTTTTAACATTGTCGTTTTCCTCAACATCCCATTCCTTTTCCTTCACACTCTTTCACCCCTTTCCTTCGCAACAGCCACAAAACATACAATTCTAATTTTACGTTATTTCGTTTACCCATTTCTTAAGGGGCCATTCTACTGTGACGGATTGAAAAAATTGAATTTTTTTTTTTGCATTTTCTTAGACTTTAACATGTTAAAAACTTGTTCCCAAAGGTATTTAACAGAATTCGAAAAATTAACGATGTTATGTGCCTTCACACGAAGCGCCGTTCTGTCGCGCACAGCTATCTGAGCGGTCGGCTCATCCTGGCAAACCCGAAATTCTATTATAGATTTGAATCCTTACGATAATATGATAGTGAAGAAGCTTGAATGTGTTCTACACCTGAAAAAAAGGTTTAGAAGTTGATTGAGAAGTGTGAAGAAAAAAAATAAAGGTATAGGAGGAAAAGGCTCCAGGAAGCTAGCTAATATCAACAATTTGACCACATATTGTGGATTAGCCATTTTATGAAACACCGATTCGGTTGAAAATATGAAGAACTCTGTATGGGAATCATAATTGGCCCAATAACCAAAACTTTCGTTGATAATCGCGATAACATCCGCAAAAGGCACGTAGCGATAAAAAGCCAATAGGCGTCGAAAGAGGCTCGGACAGCTCGTAGAACTGCAGCATCAACACTGTAGGAATTCTAGGAAGAGAAGGAAGGTGTACTGTACGGCCCTGGAATAGCTAATTAGCTTATAAGTATGATCAAAACTTTCTATATACACCTAAACAGTACTTGAAACTTTAAACGCGTTTTTCTCAAAACTACATTTTTGGAAATGGCTGCCACGATAGCTCCATAACGGATTGACCGATTCACTTCCCGCTTGGCAGATGTGTTCATTAGATGTGTCATTCTCGTCCCTACCAGAATTGCTTCGATTGGAATATTTTTAGAATTTTGGGAATGTAAAACATTCCGATTTTTTTACCAAAATTTAGAAATTTTTCTTTAGACCAGCGCCATTTCTTTTCTGTTCAGTATTTTCAAACCATTCTGGTACCGACGATAGCCACACTCATACAGATTAAGAATCTTGTTTATTTTCTGTTTTCAAATCACTACAACAGCTGGAATCATGGCAGCCATAGAAGGCTGTTTGTTTCACGACGTCATAAAAAACGTTCTACAATTTTACACATATATGCTCTCCTGGCTCGCAAAAATTTTTAAATAAACTTAAGGTTATAATAAACAAATATCCCAAGCCGCAAAATGATATGTTGTTTAGTTTACCCACAAAAAATTCCCAAAAATCGTCTTGATTTCGGGCCGTCACAGTAGAATGGCCCCTTAATATGCCAAATTTGTTTACCCATTTCTCAATACGCTAAATTCGTTTACCAATCATTGCATGCACTGTCGTCACTCAAATCATAAAGTAAGGGGTTAAACTCCATGATTAATCGAGAAACAACGACGGGTCCCCCCTTTTCCACGGGTTGCGCGTGTGAGCGGGGTTCTTGTTGGTCTCTCGCGTTTCAGATTGCCCGATTGGAAACTCAGCGGCATGCACGCGAGAACAGGAGAATTAATGGATACAAGCAATTATCGCGAGATTCCTTCGTACGCCAGTTCTCCTCGCGAAACAACGGGGGTACGTGCGGCAGGGAGACACGCGATATTTATACTTACCTGCCGGATAAATATTTATGAGTCCACGTGGCCGTGTCGTGCGGCGTGCGAGCTGCCGGATAAAGCGTTGAATTTTATATGTGCATGTGTGAGTACGTTGCCCACCGATGAACTGAACTATTTGCGACTAGAGGGTGCTACGAGAACTATCGTGTATGCAAGCACGAGTTTCTACAGCCTCGAGATGCTTCTAAAACCGTGTACTTGCGAGCCGGTGAGATGTCCCCTAGGGGGGCACAGAGGAAAAGGGGTTATTCACTAGCTCCGCCAATCGTCCACTACTTACGTTCACGCTTACACTATACAATCGCAAGTTAATATAGTAGTAGAACCCCCTCGACAAATAAAAATATGTAACGATTTAGAATGTGTATGGGACGAGACGAACCCCCCCTAATTTTAACCAGTCGTACCTAAATTTTTTCCAACGGACATTTCACCAGCTCCCTACTGTACTATTGCAAGCAGAGGTACAACGGAAAAGGGGGTTATTCGCTCGTTCCACCGGTCCCCCACTATTTACGTTCACGTTTACAATATACACTCACACATTGACATAGTAATAAGACCCCCCCCCCCTAATTTTAACCAGTCGTACCTGAATTTTTTCCAAGGAATATTTCACCAGCTCCTTACAGTACTATTGCAAGCAGGTGGGATGTCCCTGGGGGGTACAACGGAAAAAAGGGTTATTCGCTTGTTCCACTGGTCCCCCATTGCTTACATTCACGTTTACACTACACTATCGCAAGTTAACATAGCAGTAGAACCCTCTGGAGAAATAAATATGTAACGATTTAGAATGTGTATGGGACGAGATGTTCCCCCCCCCCCCAATTTTAACCAGTCGTACCTGAACTTTTTCCAATGGACATTTCATCAGCTCCCTACAGTATTATTGCAAGCAGGGGTACAACGGAGAAGGGGGTTATTCGCTGGTTCCACCGGTTCCCCACTACTTACATTCACACTTACACTGCACATTCACACGTTGACATAGTAATAAGATCCCCCCCTAATTTTAAC
Organism: Tetrapedia diversipes; assembly: GCA_033822845.1. Classification (NCBI taxonomy): domain Eukaryota; kingdom Metazoa; phylum Arthropoda; class Insecta; order Hymenoptera; family Apidae; genus Tetrapedia; species Tetrapedia diversipes. The sequence goes on along the minus strand of JAOPTO010002469.1, from coordinate 520,857 downwards.
CAGTCGTACCTGAATTTTTTCCAAGAGACACTTCACCAGCTCCGTATAATATTATTGCGAGTCGGTGGAATGCCCTCCTAGGGGGACATAGAGGCAAAAAAGGTTATTCGCTCATTTCACCGGTCCCCCACTACTTACATTCACGCTTACACTATACACTCACACATTGACATAGTAATAAGACCCTCCCCCCCCCCCACCAATAAATACGCAACGACTTAGAATGTGTGTGAGACGAGATGAACCCCCCAATTTTAATCAGTCATACCTGAATTCTTTCCAAGGGACATTTCACCAGCTCCATATAGTGCTGTTGCAAGCCAGTGAAATACCCCCTAGGGAGGCACAGAAAAAAAGGTGGTTCGCTTGTTCCATCAATCCCCCACTACTTACGTACACGCTTACACTACTCACTCACATATTGACATAGTAATATGACCCCCCCCCCCGTCAATAAAAACACTACCATTTAGAATGTGTGTAGAACGGGATAACCCCCCCCCTCCCAATGTTAACCAGTCATACCCGAATTCCTTCCAAGGGACACTTCACCAGCTCCCAACAGTACTATACACAAGAGCAAGAGGGGTTAGTTGCTCGCTCCGCCCTGTCCCCACTTTTGACGCTCTCGATGCCCCCACGCACGGTACCCGCCGGTATAGTAGCAGGAATTGAACATTTTCGCGCACCGTGTATATCTCTGACGCGAGTTTCCGTCCAGTGACGGTACTTCGGCGAACTGGATTGTCGTAGCAAAAGGGTTAAACCTCCAAATTCAAAGAAGGCTCCAAGCTCAAAAACGTCATTAATTGAAATACTATAATTTCTCAGCTAAAGATTTTAGCCCACGGTGTAGATGTATTTCAAAGATGAACACCAAGCTAGATTTGTCCAGTCGTTAGGGCACCATGTTCAAAGAGGGCCCCAAACTCAAAAAGGTCACTAATTCGAATACTACAATTTCTCAGCCCAAACTTTTAGCCCACAGCGTAGATAGGGTAAGGTTGTTCAAGTCGTACCAGTATTTAAGTCGTACCACTTGAATTTTGAATGAACTACAGCGATAACAGCGCATACAACCACAATCAAATATAATTTTAAGTCAACTGGTACTTCTGTCGTACCAATGTAAGCTTTTAAAGATATAGTTTATTTTAAATGAAAACATACAGATTTTCCAATTTCGTTACAATAAATAACAACAATATTAACGCAAGTTTTAAATAACACATTTAATTTCTATTTATTCGATAAATCCTAAGTTTCATACGGATTTTTCCTTAAGGGGTGCGACTTAAGCAACCTTACCCTACATTTCAAACATGATCACCAAGCGATCAGCATTTTCTCCGATGCTCGGCTCCCGAAAACAATCGCGTAACACGAGATACCCGTCTTAATCGTCCAAACTCCCGGTTCAGACATGACGCAGCAGCAGCAGAGTCAAATAGAAGAAAAGAGAAGAACAGAAACGAAAGATGAAGAAGAACAAAAAAAAATTATCCGATCTTCTCCCGTATCCGTTTGATCCTCGCGCGAACAGTCAGCTGATTGCTGTTAATTACTGTAATTGCATCGAAAAAAGGAGAAAGCGAAATAAAACGGGAAAAAAGCGAAGTACATCCAGCGTCCTCGACAACGCGACACAAATACGTGCATCGCGACGGAGAAAAATTGTTCGACCGCGGAAAAGAGAAAAGTGAGAAGAAAACGGAAAAAAGGTGGAACAGAGAGAAGGGAGGAATGAAAAGAGAGGAAGAGTGGAAAAAAATGGCGCACCCGCGACGAGGAGAGTTGCCATTGTGTGTTTACATCCTAAGCAGGCAACCGTCCTAATTTTCCTGGTTAATTGAATGAGCAGAAGCTCCTAGCGCCCCCTCCACCGCCCCCCTCCACCTCTCTCCCCGCCCCCCAGCTGGGGGAAATTTCAGCTGCCGGTGGTAAGGACAGGGAAAATAATGAAATTATAGGACATTATGATATCCAACAAAGAGCAGACGTCGACGGCTCGATTTAATTCCCCGTTCGCGGGAATCCCGCCACCAACGTCGACGACTGGTGGTGGTGGCTCGTTAAAAATGAACTGAGCCTTGGGGAGGGGGGGGGGGAGGTCTATGCGGCCGCAAGTGGGTTAATTAAAATCCTCAGTAGAGTGTCGCGTCGGTCTACGCCTATCTCAACAGGATTTATCGTTGATCGGCGGGGGCCGCAGGGGTCGCGGCACGGCGTTCCCGCGATAAATGTGACTTCGAGGTCCACGATAAATGTGAATGCGAGGTGCGCGATAAATTGAAACGCTTCGAGCTAGGAATTTATAAGCACTTTCATAAATTTCGATACACAAGATAGTTGTGTTTAGAAGCTTCGTTTCATCGTTAAACTTGTGGTGACATGGAATCTCTGCGGGTGTGTTCTATGGGGCTCCATCAAACACTGCAACCCCTTGCCGTGCTTTAACCCTTTGACTGCTATGAGCGCACATATGCACTCACAAGGGAAGGACCCCAACTGTACCACACGGATTTCAACGATCTTTCATAAGATGATAGAATACATATTAAGTATGTCTGCCAAATATTAGTCGTAGTTACCTGGTAGTTTTAACCCTTTGCGGTCGGCAGATTTTTCGGCTGGGACTACCAGCAAGTCGGGGCGAATTTAGCTTTTCGGAGTCATTGTTTTCTAAGCGATTTAAGGTGGATATATCTACATTTAAAATCACACACTATGTTGATGCTGATTTGTAACGTTTAATAGGGCTTAAACTGCATAAAAGCAGAAAGAGTTAGCTTTTTGGCATTGTCTCGTCTTCCGCTGTACGGCAAGACTTGTTTGGGAAAGATAGCGCACCGATGTCCTTTTCGGACTTCAGATAAACGCTCGGTTATCATGGCTGAGCGGCAATGGTTTTCATATAAAATCAAAGCCTCAAACCGTTAATATCGCCAACGAATCTACCTTGAAATCCTGAATAATTGGAATGTTTATTTCTTACTAAACTTTGAAATTCAATTTATAATTTATTATATTTTTATTTATTTATAAATTGATTTCTATTTACTTATATATTTCTCGATGGCAAAATAATGCGTGAGACGTCTGAAATGGCTAGCATTCTGTTAATCTAAGTTTTTCTGGATTACTCTTTCGAGATGTGATCATGCCGCCAAAGCGGCGACACCGACCGCAAAGGGTTAAAGATATAAACAATTAAAGACATATATGTATTGATGTACCATGATTATAAATTTATAATTGTAAAGTAACAGTGGCGAAGCGACAGGTTGTATGTATTGTGAATCGGAAATTCGACGATCGAATCTCCCCCTTCCCCATCATGTAATTTTTTTTTATATTTATTTTTCTTTTTTCATTCTCTCTTTAGTCACTATTACTTCACTGTGGTGACACTGTGCACGATGAGTTGACTATCAGAATGATAGTTATCGTAGATGTAAAAAAAATACAAATCGAAAGTTATTCCGAATCAGGATTACAGAACAAAAGCTTGTTTATTGCAGAATATTTTTTAATTTGTATGTTATCTATGTGTCTAGCTATACAGTTTCATCACAGTGAAATAGTAGTGGGACAGAAAAGAAAAAAAGACAACGAAAAAAAAAAATAAAAAAAACTTTTAGTGAACTGGGATTCAATCGCGGAACTTTCCGCTTATAAGTCGCACAACATTTCACTTTGCCGTCGTGGCTTTGCAACCAAGCATATACAATCATAACACTTCACGAGGTATGTACCTTTAACCAATTATATCTTTAAAACTATCAAGTAACTACGGCTAATATTTAGCAAACATACTTAACAATATGTACTCTATCAGCCTATGAAAGATCGTTGAAATCGCTGTGGTACAGTTGGGGTCCTTCCCTTGTAAGAGGTTAATTGTGCAATCTTTTTTCGTTGAAAAATACAGCTTTGAAGTTGCTCGAGAAACACAGTAAATCATAGGCTGTGATATCATTTTGTCGCGCACTGTACGAATACAAGAGGGAATAACTGTATACAGGGTGTTCGGACAGCCCTGGGCTTAAATTGAAAGAGTAACTCCCTGAGACATTCTAAGACGAAAATCAAGAGTAACGATTTTGCGTTTGAGGCTTTGTTTACGAGTTTTAACTAGTTAAAGATATCGTTTAATCCGGACCGTTCGACGCTTGAGAGCGGGTAACCGAGGCAACTCGATCGGTAACGTCGCTGAGTCCACAGTGGAGAGAGTCTCGCTCTCAGGCGTTCGAACGGTCCGGACTAACCGATTTCTTTAACTAGTTATAACTCGTAAACAAAGCCTCAAACGCAAAATCGTTACTCTTGATTTTCGTCTTAGAATGTCTCAGGGAGTTACTCTTTCAATTTAAGCCCAGGGCTGTCCGAACACCCTGTATACTGAAGTACATTTCCCTCTCAGTTCTGCAGTTTCAAATTTTGTTCAATGTACACTTTATTCCTTGGTATATGTGTATTGGAAATAGATATACAAGAAATGCTCGTAAATCTAGTGTTAAACTTCGGCGATTACCTCTACCCGCAGTCCCTATACAGGGTGTTCAGACAGCCCTGGGCTTAAATTGAAAGAGTAACTCCTTGAGACATTCTAAGACGAAAATCAAGAGTAACGATTTTGCGTTTGAGGCTTTGTTTACGAGTTATAAATAGTTAAAGATATCGTTTAATCCGGACCGTTCGACTCTTGAGAGCGGGTAACCGAGGCAACTCGGTCGGTAACGTCGCTGAGTCCACAGTGGAGAGAGTCCCGCTCTCAGGTGTCGAACGGTCCGGACTAACCGATTTTTTTAACTAGTTATAACTCGTAAACAAAGCCTCAAACGCAAAATCATTACTCTTGATTTTCGTCTTAGAATGTCTCAGGGAGTTACTCTTTCAATTTAAGCCCAGGGCTGTCCGAACACCCTGTATACTGAAGTACATTTCCCTCTCAGTTCTGCAGTTTCAAATTTTGTTCAATGTACACTTTATTCCTTGGTATATGTGTATTGGAAATAGATATACAAGAAATGCTCGTAAATCTAGTGTTAAACTTCGGCGATTACCTCTACCCGCAGTCCCTATAGAATTTCACGGTTGCTCCATCATAAATGTGAAATTCGGTTCCGAGGATTCCTCATATTTATCGCAGGAACGCTGTCATCGTTCTGCCGCGCCGAAATTTGCTCGGAAACTTATCTGGCGCGGGTAAACCCCTCGCCGTTCCGAATTTCGCGAGGAGAAAAGGTGGCAAATGTAGGACAAAGTTTAGATCGTCCTATAAACGGTGCCCCGTCGATTTTGGGTGTTTTCGATAGTTCACGGACGAAATTACATTGTTCTACGATCGTCGGGAATTTGAATAGATCGGATTACTTTAAATTTGTACTTTTGCGCTCTAAATAGCCGAGCAGCGCAAGCGAAACCGTTGGAAATTCGTTATTTCGTGTAATTTGGAAAATTCCAGGACTCGCAAGATCTATTTAACCCTTTCGCTTCGAGCGCCGCTTATAGGCGGCATCTAAATATATTTTGTATTTTAATAATTTTATATTTTAATAATTCTGTATTTTAATAATTTTGTAAGCCTTTTCATATTAAAAATGTAAATATACTTGTTACGTTAGAGCAGCGATTGTTTTATTCAGCACAATTGTTATTTAAGACTTAGAAAAACGCGCACTGTGCATATTTCTGACGCGTGCTTCCGTTCAGTGACGGTACTTCGGCGGACTGGACAGCCGAAGCGAAAGGGTTAATCATTTGCGCTCGAAAGGCGACTGTCGGTCGCGAAATTTTCGCAAATTTTCAGACTTTAGTCAATTTGTTTATTAATCAGACTCAGAGGTTAATTTTTCTCAGAAAATGTCATAATTTCTGAACTAACACAATAAGTGTAAAACATCAATGTAATAATAAAAGAGTTACTTAAAAAATTAAAAAATACTCATTTTTGTGCACACTTTTTTTTAACGATTTTTAGTTCTTTTTAGGGCAATGTAAAAATTCTATTTTTCGAAAAGGTGTTAAATCTTATCCAAATTTTGTCCATAAGAAATTACCAATAATCTTTCACTTCACTTTTTCATGGCCTAGATGATCAAAGAAAAGAAAAATACAATTTACAAAATAATTGTTGGTTACTTTATCTGTAAACTGCACAAAATCTCTTTCCAATCCACTTTTCTGTTAACCAGATAATTGAAAGAAAGATATGAAATTTATAAAATAATTTTTGGTTACTCTAACACGATATGTGCATTTTCAGAATACTGCACAAATCCTCACTTCAATCCATTTTTTTGTTAACTAGACAATTAAACAAAATATATATATACATATAATTTATAAAATAATTTTTGATCACTATATCATGATACTGATATCACGTACATATATAGAATAGTACATGTATAAAATAAAATCTCTCTTCAATCCATTTTTTTGTTAACTAGACAATTAAACAAAATATATATATACATATAATTTACAAAATAATTTTTGATCACTATATCATGATACTGATATCACGTACATATATAGAATAGTACATGTATAAAATAAAATTTCTCTTCAATCCATTTTTTTGTTAACTAGACAATTGAAAAAATGTATATATACATATAATTTACAAAATAATTTTTGATCACTATATCATGATACTGATATCACGGACATATATAGAATAGTACATGTATAAAATAAAATCTCTCTTCAATCCATTTTTTTGTTAACTAGACAATTAAAAAAATTTATATATACATATAATTTACAAAATAATTTTTTATCACTATATCATGATACTGATATCACGTACATATATAGAATAGTACATGTATAAAATAAAATCTCTCTTCAATCCATTTTTTTGTTAACTAGACAATTAAACAAAATATATATATACATATAATTTATAAAATAATTTTTGATCACTATATCATGATACTGATATCACGTACATATATAGAATAGTACATGTATAAAATAAAATCTCACTTCAATCCATTTTTTTGTTAACTAGACAATTAAACAAAATATATATATACATATAATTTATAAAATAATTTTTGATCACTATATCATGATACTGATATCACGTACATATATAGAATAGTACATGTATAAAATAAAATCTCTCTTCAATCCATTTTTTTGTTAACTAGACAATTAAAAAAATGTATATATACATATAATTTACAAAATAATTTTTGATCACTATATCATGATACTGATATCACGTACATGTATAGAATAGTACATGTATAAAATAAAATCTCTCTTCAATCCATTTTTCTATTAACTAAACAATTAAAAAAATATATACATACGTATAATTACAAACTAATTTTTGGTTAATCTATCATGATACTGACGTACATGCAAATAATACTAATCAATTTTTCTGTTAACTAATAAACAATTAAAAAGAAATATATATGATTTATAAAATAATTTTTTGTTATCTGCTGATATCACGTATATGGGGTGGTGCATAAATTTAAAACAGCCATTTTTTTGTTCTACCCATTTATACAATATTAACCCCTGAACGTTTGTTCTATCGATCGTCGCTCGTAATACGTTGAACGCGTTTAATTCCGGTGTGAACTCTTCGACTGTGGCGCAATATTCGCTTGTTACCGTTATGCTCGCTGACCAAAATTCACATTTGCCATTTTGCAGTTGCTACCTTACATGAATCAATAAATTCTGTTACATCAATTTAGTAAAATTATGGTAAGCCAAATTTAGAACGAGTATATGTATACAGACCTTTCGTATATATCGATAGACACGTGAGGACATATTTATACGTCTTTCGTACACACAGATGCATGCTTATGTATACGTCTTAACCCTTAAATGCATATCGTTGTAATACTACAACATACCATTCAAACGGCCTCAAAGTCATTAGCATTCGCTTACTGTCGTAGAATCATCACTATCTACATGATATATCTTATCGAGTGGCAACACATTCTTTTTTTTCAAAACTGTCAAATGTGAAGTTGACATTGACAAATCCAAGGCTATCGAAAGTCTAAAATAGGTATAAATTGCATTGTTGTTTTGCTATGTAATTATTTGACTTTCAAAGGTAAACGCGTACAAAAACAGTTTTTATATGCACTAATATATTTTCTTCGGTACAATTATTTTATTTTGATACAGTGTATCTGTATTTTTATCAACGTTATTTTCTAGTAAATGCACATATGCAGCAGAAGGTTTTTTAATGAATCACTTCAAAAAGATTATAAAAAATATTTTTTCTTGCACTAGTATGTAAATGTCTACATAATATATTCTTTTCAGGGTGTAAGAAAAGATCATGCATTTAAGGGTTAAGCTGTCAAATGGTTAATAGGCGAGGACCCGTAGAGTGGAAGAAACGATAATATAACGTTCAATAAAGCGTGCGCGCGTAAAGCGTGTGTCCCCGTGTACGTATGCACGCACGCACGCACGCACGTAGTCTGCACGCCCGCCGATGATAAGTTACGCTCGACTTCCGTTTCCGTTCGCTGCAGCCACACGTTCGGCCGCGCGCGCACGGCACCTGCTCGAATTGCATGAATTACGTCGCATCCAATGCGCGTCGTCGTTATGAAATGAAAAAAGAAAAAAAAATCCGTTGAGGGGGGCGGGGAAGGGGAAGGGGGTGGAGGGAGGGCGGGAGAGGGGGCGGAGGAAGCATACGTGGGGGCGGAGGGATGGGGGGCGGAGGGTTGGGGGCGCGGAGGAATGGCGCGGGAGAAGGGGTGGGGTCGGTGTTGTAGGGGGAGGGGCGGGGGGAGGAGAAAAATAATACGTTCCACGCTGTGAATTTATTTTCCACGCTTCGACAACAAAATTCATTCTCTGTTTACCCTCTTCCATTTTTCTCTCGTTTTCCTTTTTTCCTTTTTTTTCTCTTTGCTTTTTATCAATCACGCTTATAAACGTCCAACGCAAGAACGACTACAATTTTTTCTCGTTCGACAATTGGAAGGCGACCGCTAACGGTACAGTCGGACGCATAAGTATATTATTCGTCCGCTTAACGTGCTTGGGATGTGTAATGATAAACAAGAATACAGACACGCGATTGCGATCAACGATTACTGAAGATATCAACTTATTCTATATTAATAAAGATTGATTTTTTTATTTTGTATTTTTCATTTAAGTTTTATATGTACACCGTTATATCGAATGCGATAAGCGAATCGTGTGGAAAAAATTATAACCGTAAGAAACGATTATTTTTTATTAATTAATATTCATAATACGTATGATATTATTTTTCTTAGTAATAAAAAAATTTGAAACACTTCGAAAATTAGATTCAAGCTTCCATCATTACTCGCGTTAAATCTCAAAGGGTATCAGGACACCAAGTTGATCAAAACTTCGAAAACCCAAGATTCGACTTCACTACTGTTAGAGATATAGAAATTTCTAGCAAAACACCGATTATACTTACAGCCGTATTTAGTCATAAGGTTAGTACTAAGACCTTTGTATTTTGCTGTGCATGTCGCTAATAACCCCGTATAGAGTTTTATAGCTTAATAAAAAAGAAAAAAAAATATTCGATTTGGATTCGATGCAATTCGAATTTTCATCACGGTCGCTAGCCCGCAATTACACGAGCGAGGGAGGAAGAGAGTGGAGGGTGACGATTTAAAAACGATTCGGTGAAATAACAAAAGTAAAAAGGTGTCCCCAGGAACTTTAAGCCCACATATACTGGGTAAGCCAATACAGCTTTGCCAACTCCTGCACCCACAAGACATAATAGCAAGTGGTTCAAGTGGACTGCAGAAGTGGAATTGGTGTCGTCTTTTGTTCTCGCCGAATCAGCACCAACCTCTTTTTCTTGGCATTCTTAGAAATCAATACGTGCTTCCTAAGTTGCTAATACACGTCAGGCCTATCGCTGGTCTATATTATTATACAGGTCATTCGTGGGAAGTCATCTGCCTATTTTTTTTCTCTTCTCATCGCTGGTCGAATAAATGTTTTTTAATTCGTCACAATTTAAATAATTGAACCATTTTTTTGTGTCTTTAATTTCGCGTGATGAAATACTTATTAAGCCTAGCCTTATTATTTAATTAACGTGTAGTTGTGTATGCGCGCGCGCGCGCACGCCCGCTCGCGAGTAAGCTGTTACGTACCAATGAGTCTCTCGGGGACTTGGTAACGAAGACACGCAAACTTGGAACGTGCCTAATTTGTATAACGTGTAAAGAAGCAATTGTACAGGTACTAGGAGGTACATACCTACTGAAGTGTTCATGAGGATAGGAGAGGTGAGGGGTGTTCAAATACAGGTCCCGTAAAAAAATAAACCATTCAACTGATATATTTCAAGAAACCTTGTTTTTATATATTGTCACATTATACAGTAGGATTTTGAAAAAGTTTACTTTATCGGTGTTCATCGACGTGGCCGCGGAGCAATAATACACATCGCGTTAAGTCCCTCGTGATTGGACCAGAAATGCGGCCAAGAATAACAATCGTAACCTTTTCAGTAAATTTTATCACGTACCGATTCGAATATTATCAAGGACAGTCCGAAATATTATAGTATTAATTCCATATACTTGTGTAAACAGACATTTAAAAAATTAGAGGTTAGAATTGTCTTAAAAAGCGGGTAACAACTTTTTTGTTGATAGTAAAAATGGTTTTAATTGTTTAAATTGAAAAATCCGTGCTGCTATTAGAACAACGATATCAGTTTAATACGAGAAAAATCGACGGTAGAAACGAATCGGTACGAGATAAGCGTTTGCCAAATACTGCCGTCGGATGAATAATTTATTGTACTGATAGAAGAGGAAATATCAGAATATCGCACGTAAGTTTGAAGAACGCCGGCGAAATATGCAAATTACTTGATCGTTTCGACTAGGCGCATTAAATCACTGGAGGAACTTCGAATGAAAATTGCATCGTGACCGGCACCGAAGCATGCTTGCACCGATCGATCGTTCCAACCCATAACACTTCGGCCATGCATCAGTAAAGGTGAACAAACCCTACGTGTTTCAACTCGAGACATCTGTGCTACATAACCTAACCATCTACTGTCACAACATCTTTTCAATTTCACGCCGGTAATTCAATCTTGTTAAAAATAAAAAAGAAAGCCTAATGAGAAGAAACATAATCGATCACTCCGATTAATCATCGTCTCGCATGATTTAATCGCGTTCGTATCGAGACTCTGTAGGTACGAAAAATTTCATATTGAAGACGCTCATGTCGTACTCGGTTCGGTCGCAACATGGCCGTTCATTTCGCAAGGAATTAACGTGTCATTTCGCTCACTCACCAGATATTGCTTGCAATGTCTTTTATGCTTAACGGTGCAGCGTTTCTTCTTTTTGGAGGCACCCGTGGTCAAACCATTTCCGGACTTTTCTTTATGAGGTGTCGACAGGTTCCCCTTGTTCGCGGGCATCGCCGTAATCTTCGGTCCACGGAAAATTGGGTCGTTCTACCTGTCGACGGTCGCCGTGAACAGATGCACTGTTCGGTCCAGCGACGAAAGTGATTGATAACGCTCGAAACTTCTCTCTTCTCCGTATATACGATATACACGTGAGTGGTAGTACATGTGTACGTATACCTACTGAATATGCGCAAGGACACTGGACTACCCTGAGCTGATTATTCGAGGCCACGCCTCCCGTCTTCCGACCTTCCAATGTAACTGCCGCCCCTTTCGAATTTTCGAAATTTACGGGCAACCTTTGTTATATTCCTCGTTTTTCTTGCAACATTATCTTTCGGATCAACCCCCTGGTACGTTTTTATAATCGTTCCACAATAAATGTAAGTTCTAGAGCTTTTACGCACGATTTTAAAATAATGAACACTGAGAAAAAACGTGGGGGATGTTTGTTAGATACCAAAAAAATACTCGGCCCTGGTCATTTAGTAGCGCCGCTGTCTCAAAGTGGTAAATTATTTAACTACGAAATACGTTATGTACATATTTTAAATAAAGAACAAATTACTTATTTCTCAATGTAAATGCTAATTAAATTTCAATCTTATTACCGGAAGTCAATGATTGGACTTTAACGGTTAATGATCCTTCAAAGAATTTTTACTCCTTTTAATGAATTAGATATTTGATAGGTATATTTTTAAATGTTTATAATTTATATTACAACGATCATTACTACTTTTGTATTGAATAAAAAGCGAATATTAGAAATATCATGTTCATTGAATGAAAGCAGTTGATTTGTATTATTTAAATGAAAATAAAAGATACAAAATTTTTATTGGAATTTAATCGTTGTATAATTATCAATATTCTTCTATAAATTATATTTTAATTTTCTAATAAAAACACGTGAAAGTAAAAGAAAAGAATGTTTTCTTACCGACTACCTCAAGTCTTGATGTTTTCAACAGCACGTCGTAAGATGGCGGCAGACGCAATTTATGAGAAGGAGAGGAAGAGAAAGAGAAGCGGGTAACGGAGATAGTCGGAATAAGTTGACCTGTGTCTTCGCGGTCGAGCGCGCTCGTTCTGCTCGAAACATCCGAGCAACGAAACGTTACGTTAGTTTGTCATAAATTGAGTTACGTCTCATCGTATCTGCCGTACGGCTCGGACGTTGCATCGTGTAGTTCTTCTGTGTATGTATGTGTGTGTCAATGATTCGTTATTAACGGTGCAGTTTGGCCTGATACATCAGAAGATAAATTATGATGGTCTGATCGCGGTTCCAACATGACTGTGGATTTCGCCGACTACTTTTGGGTGAGTGTCTTCTCGCTTATTGCCTGAGAATGTCATCCTCGTTAGATTTAGGTTATGTATAAAGAGAAATCCTTTGTCCTTTCCTTTTCGTTCCATCTCGAGCATGAATTCCTAACGAACTCTTCTCGTGACCATCCCTATATCACGTCACCGTAACAGTTTTTTTTTCTCGATTAAATATTATCACGTTTCACTCAATGAAATCTCTTTCTGTCTTTTTTCCACCTTACTGTGATCATCCTCGTACCTCTTCTTTTCTCCATATTACGCGGCACGCTTGTCTTCACTTGTTTTCACGAATGCAAGGTTACGCGTTTCACCTTCTTGTCATCTCGTTTTCATATCATCTCCACGACCAACGTAGAAAAACACCGAGTACAAAAGACTGCGTATTCGATTGCACGTTGACATGTGCACCGCGTTTTCTGAACATGTTTATAGTTTTAGTGCAGAAGGGAGTGGAAACTATTAGTTTGATTAAAAGAGTTCTAATATCTTGTTTCATACATTTTATTTTGAAGCATACTATCAACTTTGATTAGTTTATCTATAACATTCTCATTGTATCATTTCAAATATTTTAATATATACAACTTTTTTTTTTAACTTGTTTATTACTTTTCCAAATAATTAGAACATAAAAGTTTACTAAATAAAATTTTTTGTAAACAAGTAAATAAAGTTATTACAATTTTCAAGTTTCTTGTATATCCTTAAAAATGTTGATAAAATATACATTAAAAAGTTTTCTATGAATTTATTATAATGATTTTAGTTCCATAAATTTTTTAGGAGACGTGACATTGTCTTCCTGACAAAAGCATGGTACAGATAAGATAGCTACACCATTTCCTTTCACTTCCTTTAAAATTTATCTATTAAAGATTGTACGGTATAATTCTGATGATTCAAATACTATGTAATTAAATTTTTATACAACAGAAGCTTTATTTTGATAGTTAAGACTTTATAAAACATAGGATTGTTGTTAATCTTGCATTGTTTAGCTTTAAAAGATTTATAAGAAAGCCTAAAAAACATAAGCTCTAAGTTTCAAATTATATTTCATTGATTTTATTAACAAATTTTGTTATTCTATTATAACAAAATTTATATTAAAGAATTAAGCCATAAATCATGAGTGGCAAGTAATATGTACAATAGGATGATAAGAGTAATAATATGTAATGACAGCTTATTGTGCCGATGCCAGTCAAGAGTCCTATTCTACGTGAGTTTACAGTATGATCAGGGTTCAAGTGTTAAGTGGCTAAGTGGTCTTAAGTATAGTTTTAGTATTTCTTTCAGACCTGGTGCTTTAATTGTAAATAAAATCTTTTTCTCCTAGTAAATAAATCTTGATGTTTACAATTATCAAGTAAGCTTCTAATTGAATTTTTCTACATACATTAAAAAGTGGAAAATGAAGATACACATATATATAGAATAATGCCTTGGATTAAACAGATGGAAAGTAGACAAGAAAATTTTTTTTTATAATTTAAGGGCGAAAAGAATAATGGATTTGACGTGCTATATCATAACATGAAGCATGGTGCAGTTGCGAGCAAGGAGTTGGCTGAGTTTCTAAAAGAACGATCAACCATAGAAGAAAATAATTATAAAGTTTTGAGTAAGCTAGCTAAACAAGCTGGCAGTAGTAGTAGTACTCAAGGAACATTTGCACCTGTTTGGGCTGCTTTAAGAGGTGCAGCAGAAAAACTTGCAGGTTTGCACTTGCAGATGGCCCAAAGGGTCACTGAACTAATAAAAGATGTATCAAAATATACAGATGAATTACATAAAAAACACAAGGCTGTACGTAATCTTTTGATCTTCATACTTAAAAATAATTCACATTATAATATTGTTTCTTTAAGTAATTATTTACTTTATAGAGCATGTTAGATTGCTAAATATACTTTACAAAGTAATATAGTGTGGGTTGTACTAGCATGTAACAATTTTATAATAGTATTTCATTGATTTGACTACAGAGCTTACCTTTGTTGTAACAGCATATTTCTTATTTGGTGTAATTGTTGCAACTATTTATCATATTGTAATATGAGTCATTTTGTATATTTTGTACCTTATCAGTATCCGCCCACAGTCAGGTCATTAGGTTCTCTCAAACTGTAATGTCTGTAAAGATATAAAGATAATGCTTATCAAATTAGAATAATAAATAATCATTTAAAATAAGTAATTAATTACAAGTATATTTTACAAGGATATTTATATTCAGTCATGTTAATATTATAATAAAAACATTAACATTAACATTAATATAAAAACATTAACATTAATATTATAATGAAAAGAGTTATATTAAAAAATAAAAAATAAAAAATATGTAGGTAAAAGAAGAAGAATCATCCACCTTGGAAGTTGTACAAAGTATACAAAGCATCACTGTGACCTTACATAAAGCAAAAGATATGCGTATGCAAAAAGGTCTTGAATTGGAAAAATTGAAGAAGGATAATGCTAGCCAAAAAGAATTGGAAAAGGCAGAGATAAAGTTCAAAAAAGCACAGGATGATTACAAAACTTTGGTTGACAAATATATGGTTATAAGAAACGATTTTCAAACCAAAATGACTCAGGCATGCAGGGTACCTATTATACTCATTAATTGTATAACAAATTTTCTAAAGCTCTATTATTTCTGGGAATACTATTAATAAATCAATTGTTTCCTTACTAAGCGTTTCCAAGATGTGGAGGAAACACATCTAAAACATATGAAAGAATTTTTAAACATCTATGCTGATGTTTTGCAAGCAAACCATGAACAAGTTGGACAAGTTCATATTGACTTTAAACGCCAATGCTTAGACATGACAGTGGATAAATTATTAGAACAATTTGTACAAAGCAAACATACAGGTTTTGAGAAACCAGGTAAAAATCTTTGTAATATACTGTTTGAAGTTTAACATTGTCTACATAATTTTCTCATAAATTAGGTATGTTTGAATATGAAGAAGTCATAACAGGTTTAGGAGAAATGACTGGTCATTCTCAATCGGAGACCAATATTGAGACACCTAAGGAAACAACGAAAGGAGCCAATGGAGAAACAGGCGTTGCTGGTAACATTCACAGTTCAAAAAAAGATCAGGGATTAAAAGGGGAGGGTTGTCAGGCAAATGAGGAAAAGGGTAGGGTACAAGAAAAAGAAAATGAAAGACTGAATGAAAGGGATAGAGAACTGTCACATGCACAAGCCACCAAGGCTTCCCGCCGTACTACCTCGCTACTCAACCTGTTCATGTCCAACTCCCAGGGTAGGTTTTTAAAGTTGAATAAAATTTATAAGATTTTATTCTTTTTTAATTGCAATAGTTTTTATCTACCTTGATATAATGTATTTTAGCTACTATATGATACATCATAAAACTGTTAAAATATATTGCTTCTTGAAAATAATTCTAATTTCAGTTCATTATATCCTGGTAGATGTTTTGCAGTTTTTATTTATTACATCGGTACTATTTTACTATTCACATATATACACTTGTCCACTTTATTTTTTAGCATTCAATCACAAATTTAATTGATCTAGGCATACGCAAAACAACTTTATTGACTTTTGCTTATGTGGTTGTGTTACAATGCTTGTGCGTTATAATCTAACAATAGGTGGAGGATGACATTACAAGTTATTATGTATTCCAGGGGGTTTATAAATATATTTATCTTTTTATGTTAGTATAAACACTAAATTTGTATTGTCAGGAAATGTGTTATGTAGTCTGTTTTAATTTGTTTATAGTTTTTGATAGAAAATTATTACACACTTCACAATAGAATAATGTCATTCAAACTTGTGAGATGGATAAACACCCCTCTGGAGTGCTATTTATGCCACTGAAAGTGCAAACTGTAATCAAATTTTGATAGATATAAGTAATCTATGAAATAGCAAGATGAAGAAAAAAGGGCCATTGGAGGCACAGTTTATTGAAAGGTATAAGCAATGAGTGTTGTTTCAGACAAACAGAAGCAAGCAGGGTCTGGTTCGGCACCTGCAACTCCTCAGGGGAACAACCTGCCTCCTGCTGTTCCACCTCCCAGCATCTCCAGGAACCCTCTCAGAGGATCTAAATGTAACTGCTTACATTGTGATTACCTGTACCCTTACCATACCCGTTACACGCATTTTAGAGTAACTGTTAGACTATCGGTTACATGGTACACACATGTACACACACAAAAAAATTTTTTTTTTTAAATATTGCTTATTTTGGTAGATTTTTTGAAATGAATAAGGTGAGGGTATTTCATTAGTAAATTGCTACAGCTTTCTAATATTTTTTCAGATCTTTATACGAATTATAAAAAAGAATTCTGATGTCTGTTCTAAGGTTGATAGGCTTTTTGAGCTTTAATGAAGAAGTTTTAAAAATTTGCATACTTACTAATATTTATTTGGTGGTCTTTCTATAAGCATTATGAATTCTTAAATATCATTAATTTTTTTTTTTTTAATATCAATTAAATATAACTAATTGTAACAAAAATGGCAACTTTTTCAATCCAATTCAAAGTAACAGTGATTACTTAACAGAAATTAATGAACAAAATATTTTTATGTAATTTTAAATGGCCACCTTTAATGAAGCACTCCTTTCACACACCTTTATCTTTGTCTTGCTTTATTGGTTGTTCTCTATCTATGGTATTTGGTAACAGTTTCATTATCATAGTTCTTCCAATACAATATCTTTTACGGCTATACAGGATATGTGGTTAAATAAAATATCTGGTGACTTACAGTGGTAACACGTATTATGGTTCCTCCACTCTGCACTCTTTTAGATCAGCAGTGTACGTATACTAACATGGTTCAAGCACATTAAATTAATGTTACATGTATAGAATCAGTCACAGTGTAGGATAATTAAAGATTTATTGCTAATTCACAGATAATTAGAAAGATACTTATGTAACATTGATTTATTATTAGCTTTGGAAGCACATTTAAAATATTTCTTCGCTTTGACATATATTAATTCACATTAAGGTATTTTATCAAAGAATGTTAGTGATCAACTTAGAACAGGCTCATATTTGTAGAGATGTTTTATTCTAGAGGGAAGAAATATTTTTTATTCTTGTTTGACTAACATTGGAACAAGCTTGCTTAGACAATAGGCTCTAGTTCTAGAATTACATGGTAATCTAACCAGGCAACTTAACATTTCTTTCTCATAAAATGTTACTTATATAAATTGTTTTTCTAACAATCTTTCATGTAAACTTGTATATCAAAGGGTTCTTCTATCAACACAACTCATTATGAAATTTTTACATATAATTGTTGTTTATATTTATACTCACTCAATGACATTATTGGTTTAATTTAAAGATAGATTTAAGGTGAATGCATTTTGGAAAGTTTCTAAAATTTTTTATATGTTCATTTTACGCAGTCATTCGTAGGCTGTATCTTTTTTTTTATATTATAAAAAACATATAATAACGTATCCGAGAACGAGTGTGCATAGTATATGGTGATCAGTTGAGAAATTATTTTTGAAACTTTCTCTGTTGCTCGTATAATAAACACGTGTTCTCATAATATTAATTAAATAAAGGGAGTTGGACTTGGATAATGTTGATATACAAATGTGGGGTTAGCTACTGACGGGGCCTCAGGTGAGCCATTTTTATGAGTCCATTACTGCATGGCTCACTTGTAATTTGTATTTATTTTCCAAGTGCAGATATCTTTCGTGATATAGCGTAATGTGATTCTGAAAGCAACCCTTTCTTATTTATTAGCTGCATCATTGTCCAATGTAGTTCTTAATATAAATGTTCCTCTTGTATCACGATATCTTTTCTCCCTTTTTTATTAATTTTTTTTAATAATTTAATCAATTGAACATGTGCACTGTTAAATTAAAAACAATCAATCTGTTCAAGATTCAACTGCTACTTGAACTGTCGTAAATTCTTATATCTCGTTTTCGAATTCTTACTTTATTCGTAACTCTGCATGTTGATAGTTAATATCCTTGCTTGCAGAACATGTGTATCGTATGCTCTACCGAATCTTAGAGAAGTCTACAATTTATATATGTATACATATACATGAAAAGATTGCGCAACCTCATAGGTCGTTAATTATTTTAAGAAATCATATTCCAACATTAATACTGTAGGACGTATATATAATTGTTAGAAAAACAATTTAAAGAAAAGACTGATCTTTTTCAGATCCATTTATAGGATTTGATGGTGATGGTGTATGGGATTTCTTATACCTATGCTAATGTAACGTGCTATACTTTTTGCTGTTTTCTGTATCCCTTATCTATCGTTTTGTCTGACTTAATGCAGACATTAAGATCTTGTTAACGTTTTTTTTAGAATGTGCTGATATGCTTTTCTGTTTTTATCTTTGGATATAAAGTAAAACTGTAATAAGAAGAATGTTTTTGAAATCATAAAAGAATTAAGGATAAGAAGCACGACGGTTCTTGAATCATACAAGATCGTTGATAATCGTTGATTCTTAATTTGAACAGGAATTTATATCAGCACTATTAGAAAGAATGTCGTAATTAGAAAGCTCATAATGAATGCATCCGCTACTTCTTGATTCGGTGACGATTATTTTGTTTAATCTGAAGACGTTATTTAATCACGTTGCGCTATGCCTTAAACACTTGGAAAGTAAATTGATTTTCATCTGTCATTGAACCACAGATTTTATATTAATTTTTCAGTATAGAAAATATATTAACTTTTTTGGTACAGATAAGTTGACACCGCAAATGTAGTTTCTTTTCTGCTTCTTAGTCTTAGTTTATAGTTACTTTGTTTTACTCTATGTAAATAAAAGTAATATCTTTTCAATATAGTTAACAAAATAATTACTGGATAAGAATTGTTTCTCTCATATGTAATGTAATTAGATTTAGTATATGTAAGCTTTCCATTTTATGAAGGTTTTAATATAACTAATAAGGCATTTATTTCCTTAATGTCAAAAGTATTTCAATTAAAGTGTATAACACATAAGAGAGAGACAATTTTTATTAATTTCAATAT
Source organism: Tetrapedia diversipes (assembly GCA_033822845.1). Lineage (NCBI taxonomy): Eukaryota > Metazoa > Arthropoda > Insecta > Hymenoptera > Apidae > Tetrapedia > Tetrapedia diversipes. The sequence goes on along the minus strand of JAOPTO010002469.1, from coordinate 501,011 downwards.
TAGATTAATAATTAGAAAGTAGAGATTATCTCTGTATCATTGATCATATATAGTATAAATTGTTGTTCAAAAACTTTTTAAATTGAGTATTCACATTAATCAAAAAATATTAAGAACTGTTTTGTTTTCTATATATTGTGTGTCCACAACCAACAGGGTTTCTTCGCAGCAGAAGAGAAAAAAGAAAGGAAAAGAAAGCAAAGAAAAAGAAGGATATTGTGGAAACAAGCAGCAACAAAGAAGAAAAGTCTGACCTGTCAGTATATGCACCTTCAGCAGATCTAGTGCACCAAAACTCAGTCTCATGATTAAGTTTAGAAATGCATAATTGAATATATGTAAAAAATTACTACCAATTTTGATATGGAAAACCTTGATCATGGGATTGACTTGATCTTAAATCTTTTTTATTTTTTGTTTTTAATTTTAATTTTTCAATTTTTACTGGCACATTACCAGCACTAAAGCACAATGACACTATAAAGTTAATAAAAGATAAAACGATTCTTAATCATTTATTTTTTTAGTGCATAATATGTATACAAAAAAAAAGAAATTTTAAAATATGTATATATATATATATGATGCACTGGGCCTGCTGGAACTCTTGAAAGTACATCCCACTGAACTACGCTAATTCTATATAATAGGGAGGATAAGGATGACAGTAGGAAGTCTGAAACACCAACACCAGAAGTGGACGAGGATGGTTTCTGTATTAGACCGAAAGCAGAGACGTGGGAGAACGCGAAGGGATTTTATTCTAGCTCAGACACCGATTCTGAGGACGAGAAGGATCGAAAAATTCGGGTGGAAATAAAGCCACTTAGCAATGGGGGAGCACCAATGAGCGCCAGCGTGGACGAACTCAGGGCGACGGTGGAAAATTTATCGTTATCGCCTGCACCGACGGTATGTACCATTTATTCGTTCGATCTTATCGTTTTAGAAATTAATCTTTTCAGAGATTCTTTTCCCAACAATATCGTTCCGATTACGTAACAGGGACGCAGAGGATCGAATACCGACTCAGATCATCATATGAAAAGGTCTCAGTCAGTGTCTCAGCAATTAGGAGGTAAGCCAAGCTCGGATTTACTTGGCCTAAACTTGTTCAATCCCAGCAGTACACCATCGAGCGCCTCAACGCCGACTGGTAGTCATCCGTACGCGCCATTGCAAAGTCCTCCGCCACTGTCTTTGTCACCGACGCCTCAACCACAGCCGCCACAATCCGCACCACCTACACATCCTCACTCGCGTTTCCCTGGTGAGTCTACGGAGTCACGTGGTTGCGACTCTCAACTCATCAGGACGCTTTCTGTGTCTTGTCGAAAATATCGTGTCGTTATGTGTATACCACTCCGATTTGGGTTTCTTAACCTATCTTTACAGCAGGTCCGGGAATTTAAAGGAACTTACTCGTTTTGTAGATGGAGATCTGTTTTCGGAGGTGGGAGATATTACTCCGGCCTTACCCCCTAAGCAATCTGCATCTTCAACTCCGACAGGATCTATTATCATTCCTAGACCGCCGTCCCGAAGAGGAGAGGGTCCATCGCCGAGGGGTAGAATGTCACCTGCAACGATATCCAGAGCCGACAGCGTGGCTAGCTTAGAATTTCGCACAGCTGGTGTTGGTGTCGGTTCTTCCAGAGGCCCGTCACCGCTCACGATAGGACTTGCAGACACTATTCCTTTAGCAGTTGCCTTCCATGAGATAGTACACTCATATTTTAGAGGAACCGACGAAACGCGGTGTCAGGTGAAGCTTAGTGGTGATATGATGTTATCGTTCCCTGCTGGTATTGTCGCTGTGTTAGCAAACAATCCGAGTCCCGCGAAGCTAACGTTTCGTGTACGGAACAGTAATAGATTGGAAAAATTGTTTCCTAATAATCAGCTTGTCAGCATGTAAGTGAATTCCGATACGATTATGATTATCGTCCGTCAGTGTTTTAAGGGAATGTTGTTTTATACAGGGATGCCACGCAGACAACTGTCGACAGTACAATTTTTGAATTCAACATGAGTGCCTTAACTACACTGTTACGCAAACAGGCTGAAGAAAATCCCTCGGCTTCGTATTTCAACGTTGACATACTCAAGTATCAGATCAAATGCAAAGAGGGCGCGGGTTCTTGCCCTTTCCAGCTGGTTGCCTACTGGAAGTGTGAATCGACTCATACAGATCTTAAGGTACATTTTGAAAACATTGATACGGTAGATTGTTACTTTAAACGTTTATGGGTGTTTCAGATTGATTATAAATATAACAGTCGTGCTATGGCTTCTCCAAGTCCTTTGTTGAATCTCCATGTGTCAGCACCCATAGATGGGGGTTTCAAGTCATTGAACAGTAAACCTCAGGCTCAATGGTTATCAGAAACGAATCGAGTGCTATGGAAGTTCACAGAACTGTCGCAGCACAGCGAAGGTAATGGTGTAGGCTCTCTAAAAGCAAGAGTAGAACTCGGACACGGGCCAGGAAACCAAGGAACGATATTCACAAAATTCAATTGCGAAGGGACCACATTATCTGGAGTTGAGTTCGAGCTCCTAGGCCCGGGATATAGATTAAGTTTAGTAAAGCGTAGATTCGTAGCTGGTAAGTAATATATATTTTGTTACTTTTTTAAATTTGTTTTTACCTTCTTTATTTTCAGCGACATTTCTGCATGCATTGTTTTTTTTACGAAGAAATAAAAATGCATAGAAGTTGTAGAATTGTGAACATTTCTCTGCATACTTTCAGGAAAATATATGTGCGATGGAGATTCTGATTCGCGAAGCAGATACGCTGCTCCCCCATCCACTGTAGATTGACGACTTCCAGAATGGGCGCCTCAATGGGAGAGCCTGCCCATTTAATATTGGTACTTGCTTGTTCATTCACTGCCCATACCACGACTAATGTCCGTTCAAACTCGAAATCGGCGTGGGGAAGCCTGTTGGATACCAAAGAATGTGTGCGATACAATAATAAGGTTGTCTAGTAAACGAATCATTTGTACAGAGACCGGGATACTGCATGGTTTCAATGTAGCAGAATGTAAAGGTTATTCGTTTTACCAGTTAAATAAAAAAAAAAAAGAAGGACTTTCTGTAAGAGGAAGTGACAAGAGGTCATAAAAATTCAGTATGGTAATGATATGATCCTAGATGAAGAGAGTACTTGGACAGAAATGTAACGGAAAACATAGTTGGACTTCGTAAGTCACTCGCTACCTGATGAATGGCGTTCTATGTGTTTTATAACTTGTATATTTTTCAATTTTTCTATATATCCTCGATTAGATTGTACTATTTTAGTAAAGTTTGTACGTGATACGTAAACAAGATGATGACGATAATGGAAAACTTCTAGGATGTCAGGGGATAAGTAGTCCATTCTCGCATAAACCCTTTGGTGTCCAGCATATTTTTTACCACGGTAATCTCGCCATATTATTGTGTCTATATACATATATATACATATATATATAATCAAAATGCGTTATGACTTTTTTTACATAACAACAAGGAAAAAACTTCAAACAATATCATCAGACAGTACAACGTTCTTAATCTATTGTTACATTATGCGTTAATTTTAATATAGTTATTATATAATGCTACCGTATCATTAAGAATTTTGAAGAAAAAAAATGTAAAAGTTCTGTAATGCCAATTAATCACGTGTCTGTATATTAGGATATGAAAGGTCAATATTTGTTTTGTAAATCTTTCAGTGCGGTCTTATTGCATGCACTTCAATTTTTTTCTTTTTTCTTTTTTTTTATATACGTGAAGTTTTCAAAAATATATTAACAACATACATGCATAGGCAGTAAAAGTGAAAAATTGGAAGTTAAAATGAAGTCGTACTATCTTGTGATAATTTGTTTACAAAAATTTCGTAGTAGCTTCTGTGTGCGTTATGTATATAAAATAAATCGAGACGTGTTGCTTTATTTCTGAACCGAGGATATAATAAGGGCGTACAGAACAAAATGTTCGATAGATCAATAATAAATTAATACATTTGTTCTGTGAAATTTGACAAGTAAGAAAAATAAGATTCTTTATTGAAACGTTTGACAATGAGATTTTAACGTTGTAACAAGTAGGGCGTCCGCGAAATACGCGATCAATTTGACGAATACTGTGAAATTTTTTAAAAACTACGAGTTAATTCTCTAATGATCCCACGATGATCATTTTGTTGTTTCCATCGTAAAAGTAATCCAGTATTTCTTCTACATTTATTTTTAGAAATAACTAACATAGAAATGTTTAACGAATCTTCTAAATCCTTGACAACATTTGACTGTATTCTATTGCATGGTTTCTCTTTTTTCGTTTAACTTTCTTCTCTTTTAGTGTTTATTTCATACGATTTTATAATTACATTCACGTGGTGAATGGATACCGTGTTTAGAGGCAAGTCATTTCGTTCGTCCACTACATGTGCATACACATCGTCGTGTGTATATGTATATGTGTATATAAAAAACGAAGTAATAACTGTAAGTCTGAGAAAACGAACTCTAATATTATATATATATGTATTACATAGTCCAGCACACACGATGCTTCCTTCTGTGCAAATTTCAATGTCGGTAACAAGTTAACAAGTAAACACCGTACATGTTCGTGCATAGCTCGGTCTGTAATTTATTTGTCTCTTTAAGTAGGAAAAAGAAATTTTTCGTTTTCTCTTTTGATTCACAATGTAAGATGTTATTCTTTACTTTTAAATTATTTACTAATATTTTAACAAAGAAACAAAAAAGAATTAGATTTTAAGTTTTACTGAAAGCAAGTGCTGTTTCTTTTTTATTTTATTTGATGAATTTTTTTTTTCCATTCATTTTTCATTTTTATTTAGATTAATGTTTTCTAACCTTTTTTAAGGTCTGACTCCCTCTGATATAAGCCAAATGAGCTGCGCACCCACATACAAAAATATTTTTAATAAGATAAAGAAAACGCTTTGAAAGTAATCGTTTCAAATGATAAGTTTAATTTAATATCTAATTATCTTCATGTGTAAATGTTGCAATTGAAGTCACCTTGGCGACTTCTCACAGAAAACAAACCTAAGGGGGTCGCGACCCACAGGTTAGAAAACACTGATTTAGATCATACGACGCAAATGTCAAATTCGATGTACTCAAAGATAATCGAAGCTTTTCTTTCTTGATCTATACACGAATTGTTGCGGTACTTGTTCCGAGGTATTCATTACCTGGCTCTAAAAGTGCATTATGCTGTAAGCTAAGTAGTAATTCGTAAAAACAGTACGAACTGCTGTGTTTGGTTACCGGATGACCGAGCATGGCGAACCTTTTCGTAGCTCTGATTCATCCAAAATCTAAAGCGGATATACTGTAAAATGATTTTACACTTTTAAGAAAACTGTTCAAGCGTTCAGCCGCGTATATATTTTACAAATTTACATTTCCTTTTATTACTATTAATTAATTATCATTATTATTACGATTATTATCATTATAATTACTATTAATATTATTATTATACACTTGTACGAGAAAACGAAGCGAAGGTCTACGAAGAGCAATATTTAAAAAAAAAAAATCCATCTAAGTAAATGCGATAAAATTGACACGACCACTCCATTCAATGTTGTTCATTTATTCGATAATTAACAAATACTATTAATATATATATATATATCTTCTTTTCAATTTTATACGTTGAACGAACTTATTTGTTATACACATTTGAGCGAAAGAGGAATCGTTCGAGAGCTGTTTAATTGCTCGAGCTTATCGAGCAAAAAAAAAGAAAAGAAAGTAAAAGATCTGTCTTTGGTAAACGGTTGCGAGGTAACGTTGAGGAAAGAGAAATCGAAAAAGGCGAAAGGAAAGAGCAAACGACTATTATGGAGTGGTTCCTGCAAAAAAAAATCGACTGAGCTCTCCTGTGATACGCAGATGTCACTATAATTTCGTAATAAATGTTTGTAACGAAACATAATTAATGTTAATACGATCGCGTTCACTTTTTTCCTGACTGAACTCCCGAACAAAGAATTAACGTTCGAAAAAAAAACAAAAAACAGAAAGAAAGAAAGTGGCTCAATACCACCGTATTTTTGACCTCGATGCAATTATACTGTAATTAAGCGTGTGCGTTTTTTCGATTCCTATGCGTATGATTGCGCCAAGACGAAACGTATGATTAGATTTTATGCTATTCGCTTTTTACGTATTATTGCAATAACGACGACGAACACAGATTTACCAACGTTAAGACGAAAACAGACACGTACATACATAAATACATACACTTATCTATATGCGTATACATATACAAACACACATACACACACGTACAAATATTAAAAATATTTTCGACAAACGCGCGCATTTTTGTGTCCATTTTTGTGACGGAATTGACGCGATAGAAAAAAAAAAGATAAAGGCAGTCGTGTGTACAGGGCTTGAAATTATGTGTGAGAGAAAGGGAGAGAGAGAGAGAGTATGAGAGAAAGTGAGTGAGTGAGAAAGTATGAAAGAGTTAAAGAGATTGCGTTGAGAAAAGAAAAGAATTGCAATGCAATTGCATATAAATAATAAACTCTTATACATAGTATAAATACGAACAAAAAGAATAAATTAATACGATATACATGTTACATGATACATAGGATGGTTATGTAAGCCTGTTGACATGTAATGTCTATGTTCTAATAAAAATTAGGATATTTTATATATAAATAAACTATTAGTTGCCGCGACAACGGACATCCTTGTATATACAATATAATAATGTATGCATTACTGTTTGTAATGTATAATGTTGCCGGTCTAACATGCTTAACAGAGACTATTATATATCTCGAGGAAGTTCGATAGAAGAAATTAACAAAACACTTTGTACGCTTAAAACAAAAAAAGTGAATCGAGATAAATGGAGCAACAGCAAAAATGAGAGTAACGTGAGATGTGTACGATAATAAAAAAAACAGGAGGACTGCATCAAATATGGCGTGTTAATTTCATTTAAAGCGATACGATTCCTTTGCGAGTAATAATACCTCTTTTGTAAACAAAATGATTATCCACGACTATCTTTTACATTATTTAGCACCGGTGTTCAGATCAAGTATTCGACGTTATAATAAACTATTCCGTTATAAGTACATTCAAAAATATTGAATCTGCTATTCGCTGTGTGTTTACTACAGTATGTTGCACTTTTCAATTATTGATAGTGTTTCCTCAGGTCCCTAGTTTTAACATTAGACCCGGTCAATGACCGATAAAAAAAATATATATATATTACTCTTTAAATTACTACCGTCACGTAAAAAGATTTCTGGAACTTGCATTAAAATACTGTAACTACGTTCTACCTAACCGTATGTGAACTCCTTATGGAGAACTTTTAAAAAAATGTCTCAGCGACTCGTCGTCATAGGCGTACTGAATAAGTACATCCTCGTACCTGAACACATACAAAGAAACATTTAAAGAAACATTTTGCTTTGTTATTTAAGATACTTGGATATTTAGTTTTTCTTACTTTAAAGGCACCTGGAAAGCATGCTTTCCCTCGAGAGGCCCAATTTGTCGTACCCTTTCCAAGATCGCCCAAGCCAGATCTCTTTCATACTCCAAATACTTCATATCCTGAGTGAACCACAGCGCCAGGGCGCATCTTTTGCCGCGCAGGACACCCCGTACACCGTGAAGGTTTTCTCCACCAGCAGAGAACGCCACCATCCGCCCACAACGTGGCGAAACAACAATATCCAACTCTCTTATCGCACGATCTTTAGCAAAAAAGAATTGACCGCCTTGGAAGTCATCGTTTAGGTACAGAATTGCAGAATAATCTCTCCAAGTGTAAGCCGGACTCTCATGAAGACAAACATTTTTGTTCTTCAACAAACAATTGTCTGCGTGAACCTGATGGCTCAAGTCATCACGAACCAGCGGCGAATCTTAATAAATAAGAGATCTATTATTATTTTTTTTTTTTTTCATTACAGACATCATGCGTTTTACGTTGAAGGAGGCACAATTTCAATGAACGTCTACTTTTTAATTTAGTACATGATTATTTAACTCTACTTTGGTCACCGTTACCCACAAGCCGTACCAAGTGAATCGGTGCAACGCGAATTCGGCTACGAGCGGGACCAGAAGAACGGTGATGCATCAGGTGAAAATTACCAGGTAGAGCCGTACGGCAGACCAAATGAGTGTAGGTGAAATACAGGTGTCGGTCTAGCCCAAAATACCTTTCCACGTACTCCCGTACTTGTTCAGTTTTTCTCAGAAGCAGTTCCAACCACTCGGGTGCTAGTTGTCCAAAGTACACCATCTAGAATTGTTATCAAGGATTATACTCTGATAATATTACGAGATAGCATAAAATACAAATGTTTTACTAATGCTGTTCTTCCAACAGTAATCCCTTCAAATTTTTCATACTTTGAATGTGGACTTTTGTTTTCGCTATAGCCATCTCCTTCTACCGCAGTCATCTATGTATATAATAGCAAATTAAAATAATTAATATAAATGTATGTTTTCGACAACAGGAAGTAAGTTGATAATGATAGTATATACAGAGGCAAACTGCATCAAAGATTTACACTCGCTAGAATTGAGAAAACCATCGGCCACATGGCGATTTTTTCCACCTAGATCTTCCTCTTTTGCTATTGAATAAATATTATCCTTGACCCTAGCTTGCTGTGTATCATATGTCTCGTAGCTCTTGTCTCGTGTAAGAGAAAGATTGCTCAACAATTTCGTGTGTGAAAATAACGAATGACCTGGTGGAGGGTGTAATACTGTCTCTTCATTTGATTTCTGAAAATAAGAAAAAAATTTAATATTTTCACTATTTATAACTACTTTAAGTATATCTAAGAATAAAATTTAATTCTAGAAAAGTCAATTAAAATTATAAATTTAAAATCGTACAACTCATCGCCTGTATTCTTGCACAATAAATGCATAGATGCATTCTGGGTTGCATTGTACAGGCGTTTCAATAAGAAGTCTAGTAGCATAACGTTTAATAGAAACAGAAATTATTCGAGTAAAAGAATAAAAAAAAGTTATGTTAACAATAAAGTGATTTTGCTTTGGAGTGTTTTATTAACTTTTGTTACAAAAAGTACAGGTAAAAAAGATGGATTTTTTCTAAACTACGAGAATTCGTTCACGTTTAAGCTCGATAGACGATCGACAAATTTATGCGTGCGTCGCCCTTTAAGTAAAAATTGAACACAATCATTTCGGTCGGTTGGCTTACAAATGTTATAAATACATTTTTATCACAGTCTGTTTTCTATTCCATTGTTTACCTTTCCCAGTTCCTCATTGTTATCGTTTGACATTTTCTTCTGATTTTTCTTCTTCTTCGTTTTTTTCAAATTGGCCTCTATAATCGAAAATTCATCGGTAATGTAACCCAGAAGACTCTTCTCGTATTCCTGCCTTTTCACATATTCAAGAGCTTCCTGAAAATAAAAGAATGTAGCTTTAATTATATATCTTATGTTTTCGTACTTTCAGGTATAAATATTCACTTGTCTCGGTGTGAAATACTCTTCCTTCACTTTTGGCTGAACACTGTAGTAATTTTTGTTATGTAGCATCGTTTCATCCATCGAGTCAAAGAGTAAATAACTTTCTACAGCAGCACAGGCAGCTTTCAAATTTCCCACTGTAAAAGCGTATGACATTATTACCCGTTTTGATATCGTAGCAAATTCAGCACAATATTTTGTAAGACTATCCGTGGTGTGAAATAAATTAGCTCAACAAGAGATTAGATCAGTGACAAAAACACTGTATTAGGCAATAGCTCGGAACAATTTTCGCGAATGACGACGCTATTCATTAAAATGAAACAAGCTGACTACTTAGACAAAAGTAATCGAATTAAGCCTCCTTCAAGATATGACCTCGAGCTTCCTGAAGATTTCATTCTACGTATAATGATTAATTTGACACGATTACTGCAAGAACGTATAATTTGTAAGATTAGCCACCGGTCCATAGAAGATCCGTTATCAATCAACTTTTTGCGAAGTTAACGTGTGTTTATAGTTTATCAGTCCACGTGTCCTTGTTGCTCACGGAACTAACTCATGCTTGATAAGAATTTTTAGAAATCAACGTTCTATGTTTGTCCAACAGGATACATAGCAACGATAAATAAGCTGGCTTCTTTATTATTAGTTTCCGTTTGACCCAGAAACACGTATATGTTTTAATTAGACAATAATCGTAAAACAATCACAAGTCAAATCCTTAAGCGGTTAAAATAACAGACCTTCAACTGTAAAAGTATTTCTCACCTTACTTATGATCTCACAGTTTCTCACAGCAAATATTTATACTCACATTTATAATAAGAGAACTGCAAATAATTATAGTGACTTCTGAGCATATCCTGGCGGTAATCCCCGTTCATGTTGTTTAACACATACGAGCAGGCTCGTTTGCATTTCAAACAGTATGCGAAATGATCTAAAAGAACAAGGAATTATTACCATCGTTATATTTAGAAAGCCGTAAATACTGGCTTCGTTTACATTTTAGGTCCACTCACTGGCGATCGAGGAAGTAAACTCTGGATACCAGCCCTGATCAAAGGGACCCTCGCAATAAAGCCTGCATTCGTTCTCAGCTTCTAAATACGACCGTAACGATGCTTCGAAAAATCCGGCCGCTTTTGCGTAGTCCTCGTTCCCATAAGCAGAGACCCCTTTGAAATAGATGCTGACATACGCCGGTGTTTCTAGGTTTACTACCTTCTCTTCTTGCACGCCTGGTAGTGTCAAATAACGTTTCAATGTTTCCACGCTTGCTTCGTGTTCTGGATGCACGACCAAAAAGGTAAACAATGTATTGGCAGCGTCCTGGTATCGGTTTTTCTGCAAACAAATATTCATAAAACAGTGAAAAAATAAAAGTATTATAATATGGAAGCACTAATGATAAAGCAAGGAAATTGTTCTATTAAAATATTGGGGTCAAGATAGATGCATTCATTACTGTTGCTGAGTATGAAAATCTATTGGCGCCATATTTCATACAATCACGAGGCTTCATTGTTTTCAAGGGGAGTTTATGAGCAGAACGTGACACGCTCAATGGTGTCTTGTACCGAACATCGACACACCAATTATGTAGGCCGAGTTTTATAGCCGGGGGGGGGCTGACCATGCCGAACGTTAAACTCATTATTTACTAAAAAGTTGCTGGTGTGGGATTAGCGTAGTCGCGATTACGTAAGCTCCCTTATTAGAATTCTTCGTGCTAACTTATGAGATGATGAAAAAGTATCCGGATCTCTGATAAATTTAAATCACTGAGATTCTAATAGATTGCTCAAAGTACTTAGAGATTTCCTTTTTCAAATCTTATAGTATGTTTTAACATAATTACAAATTTTAAGTGCAACTCAATCAGAATGAAAATGTTGAATTATAATTGAATTTTTAATCACTTCTTTTATTCATTACCTGATAATAACAAATGTGTAGGTACTCGTAAACTTTGTGCTCAACCAATTTCTGTTCGGTTTCTCGTGGTAACACTTTGAGCGCCTTCGAGCCAGCGATCTCTCGATATTCTTGATTGCACACCAAAAGACACAGTGTCTCTCTCACCTTCTTTTCGTAAAAGTGTAAGTCGTCAATGTTCTCCGGAAAAATCGGTGCTGCGCCGGCAGCCTTTACGCGGCATTTTTCTCTACAGTTTACGATTACTCGCTTATAAACCTTATATCTGAAAGAAACATTAAACATAAAATACTTCTTTATTTTTATTAATTAGAACGGTTAAAGATTTAACAATTGGAAACAGTTCTTTTTTTAAATATCATCCCTAAAAAGAGATATAAATTTCTTTTAGTTAAATCCGTCCTTATTTTTTCGATATTAACCTCATAAAATGATACAAGCTTTATCTACTTAAATTTATTTTACACGTCATCTTTTAATTTTTAATTTAGACATTACTTTCATTTATACAATTTTTTTTTATTTCAATTTGTAACTTCAATTTCAAATGTACCCATGAATAACTGCGTTGAAGTCTTCGATGCAGCGACTCCAGTTTTCCTCGAGATAAGCCTGAACAGCATCCGCGTAAACCTCATTCAAAGTCCTATTGTTCGGGAATATGCTCTCTTTTTGCCATTTTAAATCTAACCACTCGTCGGTCGGAATTACGTTGTTCAGAGTGTCGTTACTACCAGCAATCATGCCGCACAGAAACAAGAATATGACGAGCCTCATCATCGTGGATACTGCTCAGCTATCCCGATTCATACTGAGGTCCCCCAAGAAGAGCTGAAACTCTGTGAGATGTTGATCCACACACGAGGCATACGTAATCATTCATCCCCACCACACGCCTCTAAGTCTCCAAATGTAGTTTCAGTGCTGTACAATAACGACGGATACTTGAGCTTTTAACCTTCCCTGCATTTTCTACTATTTTAAGAATATTAAGGATTTCACTGACATTTTAATTTAGAAATAAAATATATTTTTAATTCAGCATATTAAACAGTATAAAAGGTGTTTAAGTATTCGATAAATTACAAGATAAAGTTCTGAGAGAATCAAATTTTTAATGAAGTATTTAGAAAAATGAAAGGCAAAAATGATATATTGGAATATCTTTTTAGGTATATATAGCTGTATCAAAGTTTTTCAAACTTGTTCCAAGGTTTAACGCCTCTTCTCCCACTCTTTCCCTGTTGCCATGGTGAAGTAACGCTAAATGATGCCATGCTATACAAGGTGACTTAAAAATGATTAAACAAGTTAAAACAGCAAAATATTCCATTATCAAAAAAATCAAAAAGTATTTTATCATCGTGCGAAGTGCAATTTTGTATCACAGACGTGAACAACTACGATGTTGTCAGTCAATTTATGGCGCGTTATTTAAATGATTGATAACAAAGCGCGCCAAAATATGCAGACGCCCTCTGTGTGACAAAATTTATAAAAATCATTTAATCTCCAGTGGAAGCAATTTTAATATTTGCTTAAGAAAAACAAAAATAACCTTTTAAATTACTAAAAAAATGACGATACTTTTCAAAATATCACAATTCGTTCGAATTCATCAACTTCTTCATCATAATGTGCATTAATGGTAATATCGGCCATGATCATTATAAGAGCATCAAAGTTGAACGACACTGACGTAAAAGGATGATCCTGAAAAATGTCATCCAAGTACATTGACCCTTGAGCTGCTCTAATTTTCATTTTTCATTCCGTTCGAACGACAACGATCTGGCACGTGATATCCACAATACAGAATGCATGAAGTTGGAAGGGCAAGTAATACAGTGTGTATAATAAGAAACAAAATTTTATTTCACGTGGAGAATATGTAATATAATTATCAAATGTTTGTCGAGTTCACTAATAAACACTTCTCATTTCTCATGGAGAACATCCGTTCGCTTATCACAAAGAAAAAAAAATACAACGAAGCCTATCGATGTTAAAAAGGAGAGAAGGACGAAAAAGAAGAAAATAAAAAACAGCTCAAATATTAATCGTAGAGCATCACATTCTACGATTTTCTTTATAATTATTTTAATGCTTCACCAATTTAACAATTCCAAGCTAATCATCGGTGGCGTCTTTTATTATTGTTTTTACGTGACTACAATTTTTCGTCTGCGAAATAAAAGAAAAAGGAAACATGCATAACAAAGCAATATCCTTTCAAAGTTGTTTCAAGTTATTCACGTTTTTCTTTTCCTATCAACGAATCGAAAGATTCGTCGATTCGAAAACACATCTTTAACGCTTATTTTGTTTTGTAAAACAATTTCCAACAAACTCATGATTCCCTTACAGCGATCACAACCCCCGTAAATGTAACAAAACAATGTCCAACAAGCAAAGCGTCAATCGTCTCTAACCGTACATCGCACAGTCACGCGTGCAATACTGCAGAAGTCTCTGTATTTCTCTCTCTCTCTCTCTCTCTCTCTCTCTTTCTTTCGTTCTCATATTTCATCATGATTCTAATAGATGTCACGCGTTTGTAAAAACTCGATCGATACGGATGCCGATCTCTACCAATCGGTTATTGCGGTTAATTACTAATGCTTTTAGCTTGTGTTCATTTACTACAATCGATTCTCCCAATTATGAACCGGAAGTTGCTCAGTGTCTCCATTAATATATCACGCATCGTTAATTAACGTCACTTACGCGTCTACGTGTGTAATAAGGATGGAAACGATCTACAAAGCGAAAGTAACGAAAGTAACAATCGACCATGGTTCCTCTACAATTCTACAAAGTTTTCCTTAGCTTCATTACCATATTATTACGCCTACTACAATAATAGATTAATAATACGCGACCATCGAAATCTTTCGTATAATTGCTGTAAATACTTTTCCTTTTCTTTTTCCCTCTTCCTTAAGTCTTTCTTCGTTTCGTCAATTTGTTCTAGATTGTAAAAACCGCGCCAAACGTGTGTGTCTTCCATGTTTAAAAAAGATTCAATCACGCATGCTCAGAGAAAAATAACCAATGTCTTCCTAGGGCTTTTCTTTTTTCTTTAATCACAAACGCGCTTCTATTTTTAACGATTTGTGTGTCTCCTTCTATTAAATGCGTCAGTCTCGAGTTCGTCGGATTCGAAAAACTGCCCAAGCTGCCTCGAAATTCTCGGGAAACGCAATACAACAACTACCGGACTCTTAACTAAGACATCAACGCTACATTATCGACCGTATATTAACCGTACAATGCTAAGCAGAGAGAATGGTGTATGCGGACAGAGAAGAAAGGCGCGTTTAATGGCTTAATCTGTGAAAGTCTCTTAATAACAACATAGAACATTATCTAATCGTGGAATAATCGGCACACGGAGATCTTTCTTGTTCTTATCGAGCCTTAAGATTAATCGTAACGCTTCGCCTGTTCAGGAAGCAATTTTATAAACGGATACAAAAGTCGTAACAGGGGGCCAAATCTCCTTGCATAAAAAATAAATTAATACAGGATAGATAGATAGATATATGTATATATGTATATAGGAAAAAGGTTCGGTTAGAATTTGTTGCGGGTGTTTGTTCGCATTAAAAAAGCCCTTTGCAAAGGGATGTGTAAAAAAATGATGATGACTGTGTTTGTGATGACAATAATGATGATGACGATGATAATGCTTATAATCGTGCCTCATAGCGCTGCTTACTTCTCTAAAGCCACTGTTTTCATTAAGTATTCCCTTATCGTCTATTCTTATAATTTAAAACGACGTACAATGCACAACGCAAAATGAGCTCGTGTTTCACTCTTAATGATCAGTACCACGCGGCTATATTATTCCACTTTTCTCTTTACTCTAGCTAATAAACGGCAAACACATTCTTCACGACGCTACTATACTTTATTCGTTTTTAAAGAAAACTGTGTATATATGCATGTAAAAAAAAAAAACAAAGAAGAAATACCACCACAGTTTCTGCTTTTTTTCATTATAATGATAATGATGATCATCGATACATTTAAAAATTGTCGGACCATTTCGACGCGAACGAAATGTATCTTTCTTATGGCAGAGACACATACACATAAGTTATAAATATTATACACATCGTGTTGCTCTTTATGGCAATGTTTCTTTTCTCCCTCTCTATGACAATAAAGCGAGCTTTTGCGAGAGACGCGTAGAAACACGGTGAACAACTTATAAAAACCAGAAACGGCAACCCATTTCGGTAATCATTTTTTTTTCTTTTTTCTTCCTTTCACGATTAAAGCATACACTTTTGCCCTTAACTAATATACATTTTATATACAGAATAAATTAACGAATGTCTAATACTAAAAGAAAAAAAATGATTACAGCGTGCCATGGGAGACCAAGTTTGGCTTCCGGGACGCTAGCAATTTTTATTTTTTTTTTATCGCTGAAAAAACCTCAAGATGCTTCCAATGCGATATGTTCGTACGTTCCCACTACATCGCTAAGAACATTTACATTTTCTTTCTTTTTTCTTGCTTTGCTTTTCAATACCTCCTCCTTTTTCTCTTTTTGTTATTTTTTTCTTTACCCATTTTTATTTCCTTCTGTAAGCGAGTGATTTAGGTACTTGAAACTTGTTTTAAGAGCACCAGTTTTTTCGCACGCGAGGATACCTGAGTGGTAACTGTTAGCACCAATTCGCATTAACCTCAATTAAATGCATCACAGAGTACGATCGAATGAAACGAAGAATGATTAATATCGTTGTGCATACGGGAGCATCTTGTACGCTAATCATTGTGGCGATAATTGTTTACCGTATATACTCGCGTAATAGGCCGATTACAGAAGAAAAACTATTTTGGAAATACTCTTTTCACGGTTAGCCATATCCATTTAATGAAAAACCCAATTCGTACAAAGCAAACTTAACGATTCAAAATTTTACAAAACTTATCTTATAAATAATTTATGATCAAAACAAATTTCACAACTGAAACTAATTCGTTTCACCTTTTTCTCTCTTTTTCTTTTAATATCTAACGCGTAGGTCCAGCCTTTGCTTCGTAATTTTATACGCTAAAAAATTGTATCTTTAAATGTGTAAACGGTATTTTAAGAAACAGAAAGACAGTGACTAAAAATTTCTACGGTTAGATCTGAATTACGAGTATATACGATACATGTTGCTTTCATTTTTCTTTTTTCACTTGACAAATATTATACGTATTGGAAAACTATCTGTACGCAATTTACTGACTGCTATATATGCTGATTCATACATGATGTGCTAATAATTAGTCGTAAATGTAAATGAGATCGTGTAAATACTGTAGCCCGAAGTGTAAATTACTCCAATTTCTTTCGTTCTTGTTTTCTTATTTTCACGCAGAGAGTTTAGCAACAACAATTTTAATAGACTGCTCTTCTTGTTTTAAAATCGTTGAAACACTAAATCGTAGTTATCTTCTACTTTCATCTCGTTTACGTTTGTATTCAATGATCGTATAACAAATATTACAATTACGCAATAGTGGCGACTATTAAACATCGCCACAAGATATCAGAAATACCAGCTAAAGCTATGTGTTCAGGTATGTTATTCGATGGAAGCCTATAAATACGTGATTCCAGTATAAACCACTTCCTTTTAAAGCTGTAAACACCAAACCAGTTTACTCGTTTTTTTTGATTTGTCATCTTTCTGATTTTGCTCGAGTTACAATATGTATGTCCGCGTATACATTAAACATTCAACTTTCATCGTTTATAAAATTTGAAAAAAAAAACAGAAGAGTTTTAAAAGAAACAAGCGATTTGTTTCACTGGCAGATAAAGTCTAAATTGTTTCACGCAGAAATTCGTCTCGTTACACTCTTAGACCTGATCGACCATTTGTATAACAGTTATTCAATTATTGTTTTTCTTATCCTTGGCTGATCCAACAGTTTCAAATGTGCTCGGATGTTGCGTGGAAGAAATGTTACTCGAGCTATCAGAGCTATCGACTTTGTACTTCTTCAATACTTTTCTTCCCTCTGCGTTAGCCTCTGAACTTTTACCAGCTCCCTTTTGCTCGGTTACTTTATGAAATACAGCTGATTTTTCATTGCTTTGAAGCAGTTTTTGAGAAGCAGCCTGCAAAGCTTTCTCGTTGTTTTGAGATGATTTCTGAGAGGCAGCTTGCAAGCAGTTTCTTTCGTTGACTTGAGATGAAGCTTTTTGAACAGAAGATTGCAAGCTCTTTTCGTTGCTATGCGATGACATCTTTTGACACGAAGATTGCAAGGCCTTCTCGCTGCTTGGCAACGTTTTTTGACATAAAAATTGCGAACCTTTCTCGCTACTTTGTAGCGGCGCTTTCTGAGGCAAACTTTGTGAGCCTTTTTCAATGCTTTGGGATTGCTTATACGATATGTTCTGCGTAGTACGTGCATGTACGTTAAAAGAATTATCCAATCGAGTACTTTCCTCGCTGCTATTAACGTTCGAAGTTTCTGAACCTTTTATACGCGAATTTTGCTCCTTTATCTTTGGCTCAACACGATCACTGCGTTCGATAATGTTCTCTAACTCCGTTAGTTTAGCCGCAGAAATATTAATTTTATCGAACTTATCAGAAGACAGAACTTCTTTCGTATAATCATCCCCCTTAGAACCGGTCGGTGAGTCCTTCTCTTCTGCTATTCTTGGCAGCTGCGTGCTACCACAAGAATTAGACATTCCCACATTTCCCAGGTTAATCGATATTCCAAGGGTTATCTTCGAATAATCCGTTTTCTGTTCTGTTTGCACCTTCTTCTCCACTTTCGAATCGCTTGACTCCTTGAAGCTCTCATTGCATTCCTCAGACGGTTCCGAATATGAAGCCTGGGCTATTGTTGCACGGGGAGTTACTTTCACCACGGTATTTGCCAATGGCGAGATCGAAGTCTTGTTCTCCGCGGAACGAGGATGAAGTCTGTCTGGACTGAGTGCTCTCCTCAACAACGGAGAACCTGGCTCTGCCGACTTTGGTCGCCCATAGCTTTTCTTCTGATTGTTTGGCGTTGACAAGCAAACACCTAAGTACGCGAAACAGTTCTGTATTAATTGCTCTAACATAATTACAATATGTAAAATGTTTAAAAACAATATGTAAAATATGAATTTGTGTCGAGAATATTTTTATAGTAAGCATCATTGTAGATCAAGTCAAAACCTTATGAAGATCATCCAGTTACATTTGAAGGTTGTTTAAGGCCATCTAAAGGTTAACCCAGAATCATTTCAAAGTCATAAATTTTACAATACTGAATTATAAGTACCTGGACTATAAGACTGCGTAGTATTGGAGCTACCAGGTTGGTGTCCCGTTGGGAACGCTAATGGACTAGGACTTCTGGTTGGACTAGCTGGAAGCGGTGACGGACTCGGAGTTCTGGCCAACGGAGACAATGGTATATGACCAACTGATTTCCTCCGATTTGGTGAATGAATGTTCTTTGCTGCTGTGTGTAATTTATGCTTTAAACCGTGAAGTGTGCTTGGCCTCTGATAATGGGACTGATTTGCGATGGTAGGTAGATTCGCAGCGGATGTAGATGAGCCAGGTGATGATGAATTCGGGCTGGAACAAGGACTTGAGTTCCCAGTTGAATGATAAGAATCAGAGCTAACGCGGTTCGTTGGAGGCGATGGACTACAAACAGATTTCGTGCAGGCTGCAAAATATGGTGACGTTTCCTGAGAACGCGTGAACGATTGGAAAGATCGACTAGGCGTCACCATTGACGGTGAACAAATTCCTGCAGCCATCTGGAAGAAAGTCAAGCAACATTTCTTTTCAATGATAGATACATTATTGCTTCAGGGGAAATAGCATCAAGTTCTCTTCTTTCTAACGCTCAATTATATTCTGTGATTGGTGTATAGTGTAGAACTTTGACATTGTCGCGGTCAATAAAAAAAAGAAAGACATTTAAAAGCTGCCACGTGATCGTGTTAGGCAAATGAGTATCGACCAAAGAAACAGCAACTAAAACCATGTTAGCAAGAAGTTCACGAAACGTTACAAAAAATCATACCATAAGTGGAGGTTTGCTGTCGCTGGATAGAATGGGTGCTGACAATGGACAACTGATAGTTAATGGCTGCAATAAAAAAAAAAGTAACACTTAACATAATAATGTGTGTTGCGTAGAAGTTACCGGTGCATTAGTATTTATGCGCGTGGTAATAGTAGTAATAGTAGTAGTAGTTTTGTGTTAAGAGAAAAAAAGAAAGAACGTACGAGTATACATTCACAATTCAAAACACTTTTTAAAATGTTCACAAGTGATGTGACAAAGACCACGAACATGTATCGTTGCACTGACTCGTTTCAACTACTGAGTTAAGCAAAAACGAGAAATTCACTTCTTCTATACCTGTTGCATTTCTACGCTAGCCCGTTTTGAACTAATTCGTTTAAAAAGGGACGTTTTTCGTTTCTTATCGGAATGATCACGCTTCAGTTTCCGCTGTTTATGCAGTGTTCTGCGTGCCATTTTGCTCTGAGTCAGATCTCTCTTCCGTCCGCCCGTTTTAATACTAGTATTCTCCAACGGCGTACTACGTAATGTTACGTGATCGCCGCCGCTCAACATCAACTGAAGAACTTGTATATGATATAAACCCTGTACTGGTTCGCCGTTTATATGCGTTATGAGATCTCCTGGTCTTAAACCAGCTTCAAACGCTGGGCTAGATTGATCTACAGCCTGTAGAACGTAAAATGAATCCGATTAGGCTATTTATGTTAGACGTTCAATTTTACTTCATTCGTTTATCACATACCATAACTAAGTGATGCATTGTATAAAAATCGCTGTCACCGTAATAAACTCTAATAGTGTGAACAGTAAAACCAAATCCACATGGTCCTCTTCGAATGATAATAGGAGGCTTCAAACTGGTTACTAGTGGACTTAATTCCCGACAAGGAGACGTATCCCTTGAAGAAGCAGTAGAAGATCCACCAGGAGATTCAATTGGTTGAGTATTTACTATTGCATCATCTGAAAAGCAATTAAAATTCGATATCAAACCGAAACGACAGATAATTTGAATGATAGTGAAACGTACAAGAGAAATCACTGGTCGGTATCACCAATGACAATCCACTAGTGGATGCGGACTTAATTACAGACCGCGATTTCTGTTTCGCGGACGGTATGATTGGCATAGCGCTAAACGATTCAAAAGAATCGGTACTAGAATTATGCTTGCTTTCCTCGGTTGTGTCTCTGTTTGCTGCGATTAAATCCAACCTGAAATAAAATTTATTCATTACAGGTGTGCACAACCTTTTTTCGATTGTGCACCAAAAATGAATGAGTTATATGGATGTTAAGGTATTGAATTTGATGAGTGGCGCTAATTTCGTGACGACGATCATAATGTTTGGGAAGATGTATGTCTGAACGACTCACATGTGTTCATCATCAATGCATATACTGAACCTGGGCAGCTTGTCACGAGAATGCACATGCCGCTTTCTCTGGATCTGCGGACTGATATCCTCAGACTCCGTTTGCGAAGAATCGGGTGTGCTCAAACTGATGGACGTTCCTTCTGTTTGACTATTCTTAATAACGGTTAACTGTGACTCGCTACTTGTTACTGTAGCGGGACTTGTGAACGACGAGTTTGATTTATCCAGCTTCGGAGGTGTTTCGATGCTGGTGGAACTCTTAATGGACGAAGAAGACCGGTTCTTTTCCAACGGAGTCGATTCCGCTAACTTGGATGGAGGCGTAATTGAGCTATTTGATCCGAGAGACAATTGTGCGACTGTGCGTTCAAGCTCAGTACGGAATAATTTTTTTGAGGCATCCAATTCTGCCTGTTCGGGATTTATCAGCGGTGGACGGGTTTGAGATATCTTTCGTGACTGCGGAGAGTATGAAGAGAATGATCCAAATAAAGGGGAATCATCGGTGTCATCGGTATCGTCGCCTATATCATGATTATATCTATCCATACGAGCTGGAATATTATTGCTTTGTTATATATTACAATATTAAAAAAGAAAACAAGAATTAAACTGTATGTATTGTACATACTATCGAAGTAACTTGTATCTTCGTCATTGACTAACTGCGGTACGAATTCAGCCTTTTGTCTAAGTAAACTATTCCAGTTTACTCCATAAAAGTATGGATGCTCTTTGACTTCATGAGATCCACCAGTGCCTAAACGATCTCTAGGACTTTGCTGCAGCAATGCTGTGATAATATCTTTAGCCTCCGGTTGAACAGGCCAGTCATCCTCATCGGGCCACTCAATATCATCTAAACAAGGAATATTCGATTATTATTGGCTTTTATTTTTACGCTATATCAATATTCACCGTTAACCGTATGAGCAAATAATTCTTCGGGAGTATCACCGAAGAATGGAACACAGCCAATTAGAAATTCGTATAATATAATGCCCATGGACCACCAATCAACAGGTTTACCATATCCCTGACGTAATATAACTTCAGGAGCAATATATTCAGGTGTACCGAATACCTGTTTATCAGAAAACTGTCTCGTATCCCTATCAATGTACCCCTCGTAAAGATTTGTTGCCACTGAAATTAAAAAGAAAATTTTATTCCTTTAGCTGTTTATACATTTATCAAATAATTTTAATTCCTATATCACTTACAGGACATAAGACCCATCTTACTAAGACCAAAGTCAGTAAGTTTAATGTGACCAAGGGCAGTAATAAGTAAGCTGAAAAAGAATGACATATGAAATACTTAATGTATTCATAAAATATATTGTGTTGCTTACTTGTCAGGCTTCAAATCTCGATGAACAATTCCATAACTATGCAAGTATTCAACAGCTAAAACGGTTTCTGCGAAATAAAACCTTGCCATATCCGGTGGCAGTGGACCAATATTTTTTAAAAGATTCGCACAATCTCCGCCCTCCACGTATTCCATTACCAAGCACAAATGTTTCTATAATTAAATAAATTCTTAATGAGTTCTATTTAAATTTTGTAAAACTCTGAGGAATAATGAATACATACTTTTGTTTCAAAGCTACAATACATAGAAACTACAAATGGATTGTCTGTAAAGCTCATTATGTCCCTTTCAGCAAAGACCTGTTCTACTTGATTTCGCAACATTAAATTGTTCTTATTTATTTTCTTCATAGCGAACCTTTGTCGCGTAGTTTTTTCTTTGACTAAATATACTGCACCGTATGCACCGTTACTGATGAGTTTTAATACTTCATAGTCGCTTTCACATGGAATGCGTCGAGACTTTTCGTCATCCTTATTTGGACTCGAAGCGATTTGTAAGTTACTATCACTTGAACTAGCCGAATCCTCTAACTTATTTAAATCTTCTTGTAGTTCTAAAATATAAAAGCACATTCAAAATTACCTTTTATACACCTTGAATAAAAAAAAGAAAAAACAGGATTAAACAACAAATGTTACCAGATATTGGGTCTCTATTAAGAGAAAGTTTGTTAACAATATACTGAGGTATATCTGTTTTTATTCCCGCATTAATTTTTGCTTGGCCTTCGGCCTGTTCGAGTAAATGATAAAACTCTTCTGGATCAAATTCTAAGCATTCTAATAGACGGGCTGGACGCGATATTACCAACAATAATTTCTTAATTAATCCTGTCAATCTAGTTGCTGCTTCAAGTGATTTCTCTTTTGTCTAGAAATACATTTTATTTATTAATTTCACATTTACTTAATTTATTGTATAACGTTTTGTAGTATTACCTCCATTAACAAATGTTCCAAATTTTCACTCATTTCGTAAAAGTATCTAGTTGTAATTAATTTTTCCTGAGATTTTTGCAAACAATCTCTTGCCATTTCAATTACTTGATGGTGCACAAATCGCAAAATTGGTAATGAATCTTGAGTCATATTTGCCATTACTTCGTATTCATCCAACTCTTTATTTTCATTGATAAAATTAGTTAAACGTTCCTCCATTTGCTGTGTTGCCTAATCAAATAGTTCTTAAGCTATTACAACATCATGAAAGCCAAACATTTTTTGTTAAAAATTTATACCTTTGGAAATCTTTCTTTATAAAGAGTATTCATCATAACAATTTCGCTGTCCAGTACAGGAGACCGACTCGGACTACTGCAATTAAAATTACACATACATTTATTGAAATGAACACATACAAATGAGTAAATATTAGGAATAATACTACTTTAAACATTTTGAAAAATAAAAGTTAAGTCGGTAGTATTTACCTTAAACTTCGTGAACGTGGTCTATGTAACGGTGATCTACGACCTTCCTCATCGAGACTTAAAGATACGCTGCCTGGAATACTAGAAATACTAGAACCGGGAAAACCTGGATGCGAAGAACATGGTGTACCAGGTTTAGAGAAATGGCAAGATAGCATACGCAATTCGTCCTTGGTGGGGACATTCGGAAGTTGGTGCAAGCGTTCTTGACTCGAGTACTGTGACTGATGATTGAATAAATTTGTAAGCGATTTTTTAAATTAGTATAAGTGTCTTCAAAGCTAGAATTTCTTAATAGGATACTAACCGAGACATTACTGGAGCCTGGCGTTGTTCCATACCCACTAGATGGCAAACTAGCAACAGACCATCGTCTCCCATCTCCAGTTCCTGTGGCACCTCCACCAATCCTTAAATAATATGAATATTTAAACGTAAAAAAATAATTTATAAAAACACTACTCAACACTACTTAACAAAACTAATACATATAAAGAGCAATCACTTTAGAAACAAATCTTACAGCCATGTTCTTCGTTTTTTATGAAAGATTTCACAGCCTAGTTTTTGCATCAGCATTTGTTTCCTTTACTATTAATAATGTATTAAAAATATAATGCTCACAATGGCGACACCTACTTACATAGGTAATCAGACCAGATTTAAACAGACTAAAAGTAGGTATGAAATAGATACCTTTTAATTGGAGCAAAAGCAAAATGTGGACTGGATGACATCCTAGGACTCTCTAGGGGACTGCCTACAATCGGGACGAATGCTATATCGGGAAATAAGCAGTAAAAGAAATTAATTGACTATGATAGTTAAAACGTATAAATTATATAAAATTCACGCTTCTAAATAAGTAAGAAATAATTTTTTTAAGCACATTCTTTGAGAACAGAAATTGAAGTCTCTAAAACTAACATATTTAAATTTAAATAAACTGCAAATTGTAATAACTTTTATATAGCCTTATTATATTTAAAATGTGAATACATGTATGTAAATATACATATGTACATATAGTTTTAAATCTTGGGTAAAGGTGTGCCAGAATGCTTATATAATGTTTTCATAAAATACATAACACTAATAAATAGACCATACACAAACAACAGATTAAAGAATTATTTGGAACACAAAAAACTATGACTATTTATATCTACATACCTGACAATGGTGAATGACAACGTGGTAAAGTTGGAGATGTTGTCGCAATAAAAGATTTACGATGAGCTGCTTTAGCAGCACGTCGAGGAATGTTAAAATCACGCTAAAAAATCAATATGTATACTATAAATTTCACTTACATTATGATCAATCTTAATGAATATGTTTATATTCATAACATATGATGTCGATATAAAATCTAACTAACCACATGAACTGATAAAGAAGGTGCAGATTTCCCAATTGCAGAATTCCTCATTCGAATCAGATTTGACAGTTCTCCACTAACTAAAAGTACAAAATAATTAAAACTATGAAAGAGTACATAGATTAATAGATGAAAAAACATAAAATTATATTAACCAGGTCGAACTGGAGCTTCCTTGCTTTCTACTTTAGGTGGAATTGGACATTTTTGCACCTCTTCAGTGCTACAGGCTGATTCTTCACTTTCAGCCTGATCAAACACAAGTACTCTGGCAGAATTGCCATGAGAACGAAGACGTGGTCTACTAGGTCTATTCCTGTTTGGATCCATCTTTCCTCTACTAATTTTTTTCTCAGAGATTTAAATTACCTAAAATTAAATTAATTTTTTAAACAGCTTCTATTACAAATAAAAGAAAAGTAATGGTATTACTAAATAATAAGAAAAGGCGTTTTAAAAGACGAATATTATGTGTATAAGAGGTAAATGTATACCTGGAATTGACCTGTTTTATTCACAGGAAAGAAAAGAAAACTGAAGGTAAGTCCGATGAACGAGACCGTCAAAAAATTCACAATCCATTCTTCCTCGTGAAAGTTCGATCAACGTCGAGACTGACAGTTTAAAATTGGCCGAAAACATTCGTGTATCCGCACAATTTTGATGACTCAAAATACCGTCTCGGACACAATCCTTTTCTATACTGTTGCTGCATGAAAATTCATAACATGTAAAAGGGCAAGAAATTAAATCATGCTCTGGTCGATTTAAAAAAGAACTACGAGGTTCGAAGAACTAAAACGGGGGATTCATTTTAGATAAAATGTACCTTAAGTTGAGAAACAGAGAAACAAGAGTCCTGCGAAAGAAGAGAACCGGGATACGAAAGGTTCGACGAGAGAAACAAGAGAAGAAAACACAACACTAGACACACATAATGGATACGAGCAGAGCGGGAGGAAGATAAAAGGTGCGCGATTTACCGGGCACAACGGGCATGTCCTCTGAGGACAAGCGGCCCGGGAGTGAGCAGGTGTCGTAGTCCCGGGTCTAGACTCGCATTTTTCTCGTCACCGCAAAAATTAATTACGAAACGCGGACCGACCATGGGTTCTGACTCATGATGGACGTACACACGCACACGATCATACACACATATGTACACGGGTGCACACGTATACACACACACCCGCGTGCATCTACACGCGAACGCACGCGCAAACATTCGTGCATGAAAACGCGCACAAATACACGCAAACACATCGCGTATATCCTTGGCCGCGAACTGCACCGAGAATCAACACCAAACCCTTTATAGCAGAATACGAGTACGTGCTCTTTACTGTGTTCACCGTATTGGTATTGCTGCTAGGAACCTCGCCATTGTTATATTCAATATTCAGTCGAACCTTCCTAATTTGAACCTGAATGGATTTCCTTTCGTCCGGTTGATTTGCGAGAAAGATCACTACCTTATTATATTCAGTTTCGTCAACGAATGTTAACGAGAATCTTTACTTTTTCAAATTTTCTGATTGTGTCAACACTTTCAATTTGAAAATTGATAGCTCAAACGGAAAACTGACAAATGAGAGTGTTTTCAGTTATTTATATTGTTTTAAAGTTGCTAAACATTATAAATAGATTCAAATAATTAATGGGAATATGATGCATTGAGTTATTTTAGGGGTCCTTTTATAGTTTACCGACGGTATTCTTATTTACTGCGACTCCACTTTTCAGTATTCATCGCGCGATATACCTTGAAATATTCTATGTTTATACGCGTAATATGAATTACATGTTAAAAAATGATGAAGTTATTAAACATAAAATATTTTCAACATTCTCAATTTAAGGTTAATTTTAAAATAAAAGTTTTGTTTCGATAGTATTGATATCATTTTCAACCTACTATTATCGATCTTGAACCAGAATCGATTACAGCCTTGTGATATACTTTAAGGGATACATGCAAGATCAAATCGTTAACAATTTCGTGTAGCTTTTAAGTTTAAACTGCATATAAATGCAATTAAAGTCAATACTTATTTAAATATATTATCTTTTCTTGTTTTCCATGCAATATCACCATTTTTAGATATATCATTATTCTTCAAAAAATGTCTAAAAATATCAACCGTTTACGATTGTGCGAAGAAAACCAAGACGGTCTTTTTTTGACACATGTCAGCTGACTGTATACACGCACTCTACTCCCATTATAAGAAACATTCGACATTTATTTATATATTCGATTTACATTTTTCTTTTTATAAATACTGTGTTTCTTTATACTTCTAATACAAACTAAAAGTTGGTTAAACTTTTCGTCTGTTTTTTTTGTCCATTCCTTTCCATTTATACTCTAACCTTATAATGTTCCATTCAAAGTAATGACTTTTCATATAATTCGGTTTCTTAATAACATTTTTTAAAATTATGTTCTTATAATGATCTCACTTCTATAAATTTATACGTATAGTACAAAGAATGTACTCCAAATATCTACAATTAACAACTGGCAAAATTTTAACATGTGCAAAAAAAAATCTTTTGTATATTACTATTCCTGAAACATTTTTCTCTCAGTACAAGATACCTGTCAAAAAATGGCAATGTTTAAAGCTTCAAAAATCAAATTTCCATACAACACAGAGACTACATTATCCTTCTTCTTTAACATTATGTTTTGGTTCGATTATATGTGGTTATTATGTAAGAAATTGGTGGTTATCACGAACTCCAGCACAGCAAGAAAAGTTTATAGGATGGTATAGGCAAAGGAAACATACTTTATATGGTAGCCTTCTTGTAATTTATTAATACTTAAAATAATAAAAAAAATATTTGTTACATGTATTTTTAGGTTCTTTGGGAGTAATATCTTTTATGTTATTTATTTATTTTTTAACTTGTATTGAAAGAGATCCAGTACTGCACAAATCACGTTTTATTTTATTCGACCAAGCTCAACGAATTCAAAATGCTAAGATACTTTATCATGTATGTATTTAAATAAAATATGTAATGAAATGAGATATTATATTATATAATTGATTATTCATATAGTTGATAGTACAAACTCCAGAAAATGTGGTACCATTAACTGATCCCATGTATACTCATGTTGCCAGAGCAATAAGAAGGTTGAAAAGTTCTAATCAAGAAATATTTGAGAACATTGATTGGACTATCACTATAATTTATCGTATATTTAATATAGCATCATTTCCCAATGTTTTAATATTACCAGTAGGTACACTAACAGTATATATATAAAAATGAAATGAAATTTTATCTTAACAAAATAGTATTTCATTTGAAATATTTTTTAGGATAGGAATATCATTGTCCTTTATGATATTTTTAATTTCATTAAAAGCAACGATCAGCTAACATTTATTTTAGCTCATGAAATGTCACATGAAATGCTTCTTCATACAGTGAGTTGGAATTTTAATCTGATCAATATACCATAGGTGACATTAATAAAAGAATAATACACATGTAATCATAATGTTATTGTTCTCAGTCAGAAACATTATCTTGGGGAATCTTATGTGATATTGCAACTATGTTATTTTCATTTTTCACTTGGGTATTCTATGACAGAAACATAGCAGCACTTATTTGTTCAGGCATGTACATATTTTCTTCAATTGTATTTTCCTGGTACAAAAGGCGCAGTGAAATCGAAGCCGACGAAGTTGGACTTAAGTTTGCTGCAAAAGTATGCAATCCCCTTTTAGCATGTTTTCTGAATTTTTTCTTTGTTTCAATTATAAGAATATTGCATTTTAGAGTTGCATTGATCCAAGAGAAGTTTTAGTATTCTGGGAAATTATGAAGACTTTTGAAGAGCTTAGTGGACATGGGAGTCTAGAGATACCATTATTTATGCAGCACCCTACTTTAGAACAGAGAAGAAAGAGAACTCTTGAACAGATGCCTCAGATAATGGAATTAAGGAATCAAGCAGATGTATTTATAATTCTTGATTATCATTTAAAAAATACAGCATATCATATAAGGAATGTATAAATTTCACTTCTGATTTAGTGTTCTGCATTGCCAACCAGCGATCCACGGGATAATTTGCCATTCTATAAAAAGGATGTTGAGAAGCATATGCAAAAAGGGCTAAGAATTTTAGGGATGCGACTATAAACTAAATCATAATTTTTGTTATGATGTATTTGTAAGACGATATTAAACTTAGTGAAATAAATTATTTCTTAGTCACACTGGAATAGTATTGCGATGATACATTTCTTTGCGATTGTCTTATCGTTCGCTTTCCTGTGGTTACAAAATAAAATCCGGAATAGTTCGTGCAACTTTATCCCGAAGAAGCACGTGTTAAGTTGATAGAATGCTTCTTAATGTAATATTATTATTATCTGTTGGAATTACGTACGGATACAATATAGACGTAGATTTTCCAATTATTTATTCCGATGGAGATGTAGTTAAAGATAGTTACTTCGGTTACACCGTGCATTTGTATCAAGAACCGATTAAAGATATATCCTGGTAACGTTCATTAATATACTTTTTATTATACTTTCATTGAACAGAATATCGATTAATATCATTTTTTTTCAAGTTATATCTAATCTCATGTAACAATTCCGGAAGGTTGATAGTTGGAGCACCAAGAGGAAATTACTCTTGGCCTGTAGCAAAAAAATTGTCGCATTTGATCGAACCTGGTGTTGCGTATCGTTGCCCGATTAAAGGCGAAAAATGTCAAGAAATCAAGCCACAAAACGTCGAGGACGAAGAAGGACACATAGCGCAATTTGAACTGAAGACGATCATTAGCAAGCAACGTGGTTGGTTTGGAAGTGCAATGTCTATAGATGAATCAAATGAGATTTTAACAGTATGTAAAATACAACCGGTTCTTTTCTTATTAAACTGTTCAATTATCAATAGAGTCTGTAGTTTTATGTGTTTAGACTAAATTTAAATATGTAAAAAAATTTTAAACTCATATCAAAGTAAACTATTAGTATAATACAAGTATAATTAATAATAATTAATTATTTTAATATTCATTTATTATTAATAATTATACTTAATTATTATTATTTATTTGTTTTAACTGGATGAACCTTTTTTTTATACAAAAATACAAATTTCAGTCAAATAGAGAGAAAAAGCTATAAGCAAAAGATAAAGAATAGAATTTTAGGGTATGGAACAAATCTCTATTTAGATTCCATTTCTTTTGGTATACATATACAAATTTGAACTAGCATGAAACTCCGCGGTCTAACTAATTAAAGTACATTTCAGTAATCATTCTAATTCCAGGTGTGTGCACCACGGATAATCGTGAACATTTTTAATCCAGATTCACGATCTCAACTTAATTTCGACACCATGCAGGGAATGTGTTACAGTGGCAACGTTTTTTCCAACACGCTCTTGATCGAGGACATAAATCTTGATTATCATGGTATACAATTAACAGTTGGATCGTTGCATAGGAAATAACAGCGGTGAAATTCTCTGTTTTATGAATTAGAATTGTTGACTAATTTTTACATGATAAAGCGAAACTTATTGCCCATCGTTTGAGATGCAACATCTAAAATTTTGTTTAATTATTTATTTGATTACTTATTTAAACGGGATAAGCCCCGTTGGCATATAAATGAAAATTACAAATACATAGTGCGAACGTAAAAAAACAGGCAAACCACAGACACATTCATAAAATAGAAAATAGTTCATTTAAGAAAAAAATTTCTGAATTGTTAAAAAAATTTACTAAACGATAACATTGTTAACAAACACACGTTAAACCTTCTTAAAGCTCTTTTTAATCAATTAGATGAACAAAGTTACCAGAGCTCATTATAATTAGTACAATTCACTACTAACAGTACAGTGGAACCCCCCTCATACGAATACCCATAATCCGATATCGTGCCCAAAAATTCCATTATTCGAATTGTGTGTCATGTAATAACAATATTTAATTATCATAAGAAATCGTAGAATTTTAACAATGAAAGAGATGGGATGTGTAAATATTTAAAGAAACTATTACCCTTCTGTTGATCGAAAATCCTTTTATCTGAACACCTTTGTTCCCCTATTAGTTCATACGTAGGAGGTTCTACTGTATTATAAATTTGACCTACTGGAATAACTTGATTCGAAATGATCACCGATGTATTAAATAATATTTTTATTTAAATCGATCAGATTTCAAGACACGATTTTGGTATAATCCGTTACACGGTTTCTCCGTTCATTACGCATCAACAAAGGTACGTAAAAATCATGTACTACGATACTATCCGCTCTATCGTAAAACGATTAACGTGCAATCGAATGTAACAAAAGGAGAACCACAAAGAGAAGGAAATAAATCGCATTGTAGGAGAGCCGGAACACGAAAGTTATGGAACCGTGGATATATTGTACTCGAATAAAAGGATGACCGTAGAGTTACCATCGAGCAGTGAATTGTCTAAATTTGGTACGTAATGTCACGTTGATAAGTTTATTTCTAATCATAACTGTGAGATCATAACACGTATACGTTCACAGGTTATAGCGTCGCGTCTGGCTATTTCTTTAAAAGGGATCAGCTGCTTTTTGCCAGTGGGGCACCGAGTTGGCGCTACGTAGGCTTGGTAATTAATAATTAATGATTACCGTGCTCACCCTCCAATTATTGGATAGCAAATAAATTTCTTAAAAATTAAACAGGAAACATGTAGTGATTAAAGTGATGTATCATTTAGGAATATAAATATTCAAAAACATAAAGCTTTATTTGCTTTAACTCATTAAAAGGGCCAACTTAGATCAATGTTCAGTATGGTTTATAATTATTTTTCAACTGTTTCACATTGTAAACTTCTTTTTAACAGTGCAATTATGAAAAGGCATTCTAGAGATTCACTCAATCATTTTTATACAACTGAAATATTAAGAAAAGAAGGTTAAATTAAAAGAGTTAATTGCTTCATACTTCTTGTTTAATAATAAGGTAATATATTATTTACAAGGGTGGATAAATACTTAAAATTTATTAAAAAAATATTTTTCTTTAATTTTTGAGAAATTTGTTCATTTTCCAGTAATTAAGTGATAGACATGGTAATTGGGCCAGTCACCCTATATACCATGTTCAATTACATGAAGGGAAGGGACCTTCTGTAATCAATTATTTTTATAGGTAGGAATAATTAATCCAGCATCTAATGTATCACTGGTTGCTAAACTACATGGCAATCACATTGGTGAATTTTTTGGAGCCAGTTTGGCTGTAGGAGATTTAAATAATGATGGTTTGGATGATCTTCTAGTTGGAGCACCGTACTGGGGAGAAGACAATGGCAGGGTGTACATATATTTCAGTACCTCCAAGGTAAGTAGTATCATTTAATAATTATATGTATCAATTGTACAAGAACTTTGGAATCCTCATTACACTATTAAGGAAGGCACATTTTACACACTCTTGTCCAATTGTTTTACAGGGACAATTTGAATTGGCCTCTATTTTGCAAGGAGCCATAGAAGGAAGCCATTTTGGTTACACTATAGTCAGCGGTGATTTGGATTACGATGGATTCTATGGTAATTCGAGTTTGCTGGCGAATGTAAATGTATTAGGTTTTCCTAGAATTTATTCTCCTGTTATAATAGATATTATTGTGGGAGCACCATGGGAAGAGAATGGCGTGATTTATATATACAATGGAGGTTCAGATTTAATGGACACGAATCTGCAGGCATCGGAGCGAATCGAAGTTGCAAAATTACGACAATTGAATTCTGTTCAAAAGATACAGAGATTTGGATTTTCAATATCGAAGCCAGTGGATATTGATGCAAACGGGTTGGTACAACTTATGCTATTGCGATGCTACAGATTTAAGAAGATGGAGTCTATTAATCTTTCACATGTAGGTATTTAGATATCGCAGTTGGAGCGTACAAGTCAGGGCACGTGGTAGTATTACGCAGTAAGCCTGTAGTGAAAACGGAACTTGTCATTCAGACAATACCTAATACTTTGCAACGAGACGCCAAGCAGTTTTTGCTTAGAATATGTCCGAAGTACACGGGATACAATATGCGAGATGTGCAAGGTAACTTGCATACATTTTTATGTGAAATTAAATTTGTTTACAGTCAGTCAGAAAAATATACATACAGATGTTAAATTTTAAATATCTAAAAAGAAAATGAATATAGGTCTTTGACAGTTTATGAATAGACATCCTCGTTTTGTATTTCCAATTCATCTATGTTTACTGATAAACAAGTGTAAGGAAAGTGACTATTTTTTTCAAACTTTATTTAATGTTGATTAATGAATAAATTAAGGTTCTTGAAATACTCAAAACTCTCCTTTCTAAATAATTAAAATTTGATAGATGTACGTACACTTTTTGTGACTGACCGTATATTTCCCAACGATTTCTAAAGCATTTTTACCCGCAGAATTTAAGATAACAGTTACCATAGATGTGCGATATCAGCGGACTAGGGAAACAGTGTTGGAATTGAAATCTAACTCAACATCAAACATTTGTTTATCCGCTCAAGTCAACATTTCGGTAATATAATCTGCTTTTTTTATCGTTACGTTAATTCTAAACCATCATAAGTTTGACTCAGTCTAATGATTCACAGAAAAACATACGAGATTTCATTGAGCCGATTAATATTTTTGCAAAACACGATTTCGTGTATGACAATTCATCGAGAGAGTTTTGTAAATTCTGTCCTGTGGAAAGGAGAGACAACAAGCTACAAATTGCACAGGCTTTGCTTTCTTTCAACATCGGTTGCGGGGAAGATAAAATCTGTAATTCCAATGTATCTGCTACTGCGAAATTCCATAACGTACGATATAACGATACGTGGGTCATCGGTTCGGACGATGTGAGTTTGGAGGTCAACCTGAAAAATCATGGAGAACCTGCGTATCTTATGACAGTCGAGTTTACGTTACCTGAGGGAGTGGTATTGCGTAGCATTCTACCCTCTTGTCAGGAAGATGCTTCCAAGGAAAACCTGATTGTGATCTGTGATACTGGCAACCCCATTTGGAAAGATGAAAAGGTGCTTTAGAATGTTTCTGAAATCAGCGGCAGATCCAGAGGAGAGATGATTACTCCAAAAGTAATAAAATTACAAATATTATGTGACATTCTAAAAACTATTAGATACATGCTTAATGTCCTGTCAATGTATATCTACTGGCCCAGTTGTTTGTAATTTGCAATACTCGTTAATATAAGTTTAATTCTTTAAGTTATAGCATGAAATAAGAATATTAAAATATAAATTACAAGCAAATTTCAAATCGTATACAAGAAGGTTCAAAAATGTATTATTCTCAGAAAAGCTTCTGGATCCGTCTCTGTTTGAGATTGTACTATTATATATGATAAATATTTGTACTTTAATTTACCGTAGAAAAACGTGAGGTTAAACTTAGATATGAGACACTTAATCAATGGTTCAGTATACGACAACAAGTTATATTTTCGTGTAACGATAAAGACCCGTAGTATAAATCTGGGTACAACGCTTTTAGTTAAAGAGCTCAATTTAGTGAACGAGGTTTCTCTATCTTTGCACGGGTTTGTATTATCTAGATATCTGTATCGTTTATCAAATGGTAATGTGCATTCGCGTTTACCAATTATATATGCCTTTCAGGAAAGCAAACGAGGAAGCCTATTATTTGACCAGTTTAGAGGAGGCTGCACCGAATATTAGCTTTCAACATACTTATCAGGTGTACAAACTTGGAGCGTCGCCTATACATGATGCACAACTTATTGTCAACGTGCCATTAACTATTAAGGGCTCAGAAACTTTGGTATACGTATATAAACCACAGGTAGGAATTCATGGACATGTTCTTGAAAGTGTCAATTCTTCATAAATCACGTTTTTACAGCTGTACATATCAGGGGAGCTTTTTGAATGTTTCTCAGAGGATACTTTATTAGATACTCAGCTAGTCGAGCTACGAGCAGATCCATCCTTGGACCAATTTGATATGTCAATGTTGTCCAATAAAATGCAACAGAACAAAACGCATACAATGGAAAAAAGAGAACTAGAGGAATCGTATTTATGGTTCTATGATGTAGAAAGTATTAAAGCCCCAAACGCTTTAAACGAGAATCGTTCCAGCGATGTAATTTATATGAATTGTTCAACTACTGATGTGACCTGCACAACCATCATGTGTGATTTAGATGCCTTAAAAACATTACAAGATATTGGAAAAATGATCATTAAGCTTTTGTTAGATGTTAATAAACTTAAAGGTAATTACTTACAGATCTATGTATTTAATTAATATATATTAATATAATATTAAATA
Source organism: Tetrapedia diversipes (assembly GCA_033822845.1). Taxonomy (NCBI): domain Eukaryota; kingdom Metazoa; phylum Arthropoda; class Insecta; order Hymenoptera; family Apidae; genus Tetrapedia; species Tetrapedia diversipes. Next base: position 465,491 of record JAOPTO010002469.1, on the reverse strand, counting down.
AACTAATATTAATATAACAAATTTTTTGAATGTATTAAGAAAATTTTGGGAACAACGGAGCTGTCATACAGTTTGCTACCGAGGCGAGAGTAAAAATAATAAAACCTGATGTGAGGCTATCCATTAATGGAACACGGTAAATTTTGTATTTTATGTATTTACATTTAAGTACTTTTTTAAATAATTTACAAATTATATTACAGATCTAATGTAGAAATTGTGACAAAGTTTTATGATACTCCAAAAGTGGAAAAGCTGCAATTATGGATTGTTCTCGTCTCCGTTTTAGTAGGGCTGTTACTATTAATCATCTTTGCTGTAATTTTAAGCATGGTAACTTTCCTTTTTTAATATAAATTTTTTTTTAACTAATATTGGATAATTTTTAATAATATTTTTATCATGTTTTGCAGATGGGTTTCTTTAAACGAAAAGGAAAACAAGACTTAATGGATTTAAGAACTAACGAGGTGGATACTTCGTAATATTTCAAAATAGAATTTAGTATGAGTTTCAAAGTAAAATTTAAATGTAATTAATACTCTTTTCATAGGTAACTGAAGGTTGCAACACGGCTAAATCCGAAGATACGTAACATTCAATGTACAATTACTTAAAGTATATTAAAATGGTGTTAAATGTAACACATATGGTTTGTAAAAAATGAATTGTATTTAATAAGTTTCTAACTTTTATTTACATTATCCTCGATGCATCCGATGAAAAACAACATATATACGTATACAAATGTTCATTTTTATTACTTACATGTTGTGTATTTACAATCCGTGTATTGTATTTAAACATTGTAACTTGGAAACGTATAATGCAAAAACGCATCATTAAACATGTACATCGATGAATGCAAATATTTACATATTTTTTAATGGAAAACGATAAAATCTACGCATTTGTTTTATCCGTGACTCTATACTATACTGAAAGATCCATATAACAGTGTTTTGTGAATCGATATTGCGCATAATGATATAAAATGATTTCTTCAGTTTCTTTTTTGTAGAGTGAATTGAACATATTTTCGTGAATAGATTTTACAATATAGCCAGAAATATCCTCATCCGGGAATTTAACAAAATTTGTACAGAATATGAGCATAAACTATTCTCTCGGTTGCATATCAATCATTCTTATTTTACACAACAGCAAAGGCAATTTACATCACAGAATCATTTCTTCAAACTGTGTTACATGTAACACACTTCGTTCCACTTTCTAGTTCTGCTTTCATGTGCTTAGATCAGTTCTGTTTGGCGGTATGATTTGCCTTGTCTCCTTAGAGAGACACAGAATGGAGGGGCGGTTGTAGCTTCTGTCTGTTCAACATCAGCACCGCACAAAAGGTTCTTGTGGGATTGATTCGCAGGAGCAATTGATGTGCTCAAGTGAAATTCGTCCTCTTTGGTGTTAATAAGGGTTCTTGACATTGCATGGGTACCATGTGACTGCTTTTGTCGAAGCGCATACTGTCGTATATCGACAAGCTCCAACAAGGAAGGTGATCAAACTTATAAGTTTGTCTCCAGTGCACATTCGTCTGTTAGGCTCCCAACTGACCCATCAGGGAAACTGTTTCTCGTTCTTTTATCGAAGCTTCTTTCATCAGAAAGGAACTATGGCGATCTTTTGTACTCAAAAATGAATAAACTCAATGGCTTACAGGTTGTAAGGGCTAACTGTTCCTTTTCCCTAAATATATGTAGCATAATATTGTCCAGTTAGACATGTATTCTTTATAGACACCAATAAATAATTTATGCTCATATACTGTACCTAGTCTTTGGACTTACACAGTGAATCAAAACAATTAAAAGATAATCATGAATTATGACAATACACTGAAGTACTCAATTCACAAATATTCTTCAATATGGAAAGCTAGCACGATATTTCAATTTCCATTGGATAATTGAAATATTTCAAACTGGCTGATTAGTTTTTTAAAATCATTTTTTTCTTTTTCAATATCAAGTTTTTTACCATATTAATATTTTATTGCAATAATTTTAATAACGACTTTACTATAAAATAAACTATATAATAAATTTCTTTAGTTATTTTTTGCATAACATTGAACAAATTATATGGTATGTTTACTATAAATACAATCAACCAGCATGATACGAAAGTCTGAAATTACCTTTCTAAGGTCTAACATTCTTTCCTTATATTGCAACCTTACAAAGTTTATTGTAAACTAGTTTATATCAAATAAATAATGATGCTTATTTCACAAAGATCGGCCCAATCAGAAGTTATATCAATACAAACACAAACTTTACAATCTGTAGCAACACAGAATTGTCTACTTAAAAACATTAGGGCGCAATTTCGCACGCAGTCTAAATTTGTACATATTACATATAAATTACTTGAATTGTGATGAGAAATAAACATCATTACATATATATGAAAACGTAATTGATCCGGTAGCACATGGAGTCTAAATATTACTTATATCTCCAATATTGAACATAATATGTTTGATTTTCGTACTCTGATATAAACAGAAATATCTAAAGGTATGCTTATTATGAGTGACAGTAAGAAATTAGTATACGTAAGTTTGTCATCTAGTATTTGACCTTAATTTTACCATGATTAATATGAAACATACAAAACTAAACGTAAAAATTCACCGACTCGCTTTCGCGCTATACTTCCCTGAAACTTTTTTAACATAGAAGTAACTACTAAATCCTTACTTCATTTTATGTATACACTGCAATCTGAATAAAAGACTACTGCCTGCAAACCACGAACCATGCACATACATTCTTCTTTCTTAACAATTAAAAGATATCACTTGTTTAATGGATACAAAAAGAAGTTCGTTGTTACATAAATTAATAATTAATTGTAAAAAGACTCAATATCTCTTTCTTTTCTATATTTTTTTTAATTCTATAACAATCTCCTTTTTGTTTACCATTGACATATCATTCATAAATTGCAAGCAGTGGTTTCTGGTGATTACAAAACAAAGAGAGAAAAAAAAAAGAAACAAAAATACCCATATGAAGGCACAATACATAGTTAACAAATGTTCATTAGAATTAACCCTTTCTTAATGGAAGGGAAAAAGGTAATTCCCAAAAACTACGTCTTCATTCAGACTGCAACGTAAAAATACCACATATTTTAAAGATACATGCAGCAGAAACGAATAATGAATAGAATTAGAATTTTCCTGAATCTTACTTTTTTCTGCACTTTATTCTTATTTGTTAAATGCTTCTGCTGGTATCTGCCCCCGCTTGTAGAATTCTTGAAATGCGGATAGCGCGTTTTCGTAATTCCATGACACTTCTTCCAAACACTTCAGGCTCCATTCCAAATTCATATTTGTCTGTTGGCTAAGCGTCATTGTCATTTGTTGTTTTACATCTTCGGGTAATGGTAGTGGCAGTGGTTTCGCGGCACTGCTACTTGAAGGGGTCTGTGATGATGGATCCGTCATTTGAGCCCCTGGTTGACTGCTTAATTGTTTTAGCTGTGCGTCTGTTGGTTGATTGATATGTAACTGTTCATTTCGAATACAATAACCACTTCCTTCTGGCACTATTATGAAAGTTCGATTAAAGTAACGAACAGGTTGTTCCCTTTTATCAAGCTCTTTGAACAGTCCTGTTACTGTGATTAACATCATTCCATCCTAAGAATTAAAAATTAACATGTAAAATGGTGAATAATTTCATAAATTTTATTATTATTTACGAAGAAGAAGGATCTTACCGTAACCAAACTAATGTCCATCGTAAATGTATTCAGATAGTGAGAAGTCTGCGGCATTTCAGAAATAAATGAAACTACGGGTAATCGACCTTGTTTCAATAACTTTTGCCTCTTATTTGATTCATTTATTCTATACAAATTTCTGTTTTCCATTAGATATCCATTCAATCTGTAATTTACCGTTTATTAGCAGAATGTATATTATATTTATTTCTAAGTTAATTTATATGTATAAACTTACTTGTTTGTATTGTGAGTGTAAGACACAGTCATACTAAAACATGCGTGTTCAACATATGCATCTAACAATGGCTGACGATTTTCACTATCAAATATCAGGAAGTATTGTTGTAAAAATTGGCTAGCAACTTCTTGTGCTTTTGCATTTGCAACAAACATCCTCCGAGAGGGGGGCATTTTATTTCCTTCGTCCGCTACGTCGAACAATATTGGTTTTGGAAGTTCCACACCGTCCTTATAAAATATTAAAGATAGTTGATCTCTATTTCCGAGGCATTGTAATAAATGTCATGATTACCGATGATTACTTACCAACCGTAGAAGCTTGGGGAACCGTTTCCGCACGTCGCTATGGTCGGGAAAGAAAAGCCAGAAGCCCGGAAGCTCCAAGTTAGTCGTATTAACAGAAATATTTGCCTTATTATTGAAAAGTATAATAAAGAAGAATATTACAAATCACTTAGAATTTTCAGGATCAATTATTTTTTCACTTTATACAGATCAACAATTTGATATTAAAAACGTGAAACAATGTTTTGTTAATTTGTCCACCTTTTGACAAATAATCCGATATTTTGAATACAGGGTAATGTGTTAGTTATTACTAATAACTTATTAGTATAATTGAAGCGATTGTAAATTTTTTAAACCTGAAGAACTCCATCATCAATGAAAAGCAAGATCATATTGAAACAATACGTTACCTAATATAATCACTTTGTCGCGATTTATACTTGTTGCAAACAGGATTTCCTGTTAATTTTAGTTCCTCCAGCTTCAAATCTTTGATGGGATCTAATTGACTAATTTCTTTTATCTATAAAACGTTAGTTACAAATAAAATGATGAATCATAATATAGACTATGAAATATTTATAATTTGTATTATTTTAAATTAATTACCTTATTATCACCAATGTACAGAATTTTTAACTTTGCAAATTTCTTATTCAAAACATTTAACTTTTCAATTAACTGCAACTTATTTCCATCTAAATTTAGTGCTTCCAAATCTGGTATATGCTCTGATACAATATCCAACACAACTTTTAACATTATTGGTCGGAACAACGCACAGAAATAATCGGTAATAAGATCTATGAAAAATAAAATTACATTAACACTGCTTATAAAACATTTTCTTTTAAACTACTTTAAATTTTACTAACCAGGATCTCTATGAAACTTTGACAAATCCAATGCATTTGTTTCATGTACATATCTTTTAGCCATGGCTTGCTTCAATCTTTCTTTTAGTTTATCATCAATTTCACACTGTGGAAAGCCTGGTTTTGAGACTCTCACTTGTAATTTGAATCCATCATTAGTTGTAATTTTGCGATCACAATTAAGTAATGCAATGGCTACTTTGTTATCGTCTACATAAAAATTGGCTTCATTTCCAACTACTTTATACTGTTAACAAAATTTCACATACAGTTAAACTAATACAAGTTGTTAATTATATAATGCAGTTATAATATTTCATGCTTACCATTATTGCAACAAAAGTTTCAGGTGCAATATAACTAAGAAGGTTATTTATAATGTAATCTTTATCATATTTATGTCCATATGGTATCTGTAACCAATCATTACTTTTATAATGTATATTAAGAGTTAAATGAATCAACTTATAACTTTATATACTTACAGTAATTTTATACCAACTAGGTTCTCCAATTGGAAGTTGTCTAGGTCTAGGAACCAATCCACCTCTAAACCTTCTGTGAGGTACAGGACTATTTCTTCCACGTTGCATTCCTCTGTCTCTGCCTCTAATAATAACTTGTCTACTATTATTATTAGAACTTGATGCCATTTGAACATCTTCATCTAAACATGCTAATGCTAAGCTTCTAGGTACATCTCTCGCTGGTCTTGCTTGGGTTTTAAATGATACTCTAGGCCTGCTTATAAGGTATGAACCTCCATCAGTTCTTGGTACACGATCATCGTGACCTATATGAAACATGAAATTTGATGATAATTAATTCCATGCACACACTGTGCATAAACCATTCAGCATAATTATAAAATACAATCAACAAAAAAATAAGCCACAAGAAATACAGAAGTAATAGCAAAAGAATGTACCAAAGTAGTGTTTATCTTCAAAATTTCCAGGTCTTCCACCCCGACCTCCCCAGGAGGTTTTATTCGTCTTCCTTGGCATCTTCTTCAAATTACACAGTAAACGATCATAAATGAGATGCAATTATCATTGCAAATTTTTATAGGTTAGAAAACGAACGTTTTTTTTATTTGTGTGATTAAATTACGGCGGTTATATATATACGAGCAGCAACAGTAATGTGTTAAAATCGTAATTCCTTAACGTACTTTTGTTCAACCTTGATCCGTTGTTTTAACGAATCATAAAAATTACGTTCTATGCAACGCAACTTTCTTTCTTCTCCTGAATTAGGAAGAAGATGGCGGGTCAAACGGAGAACTACTTTGATTTGCTTTCGACCAGTAACAAGTAACAAACAAAAGAATAACTTTTAAGAATATAACGTTCACTTCTACAATCAGGGCTATGCATTATAATGCAAAAATAGTTACATTTATTAATATAAATAATTATACAAGTTTATTGTATAAGAATATATTATGTAATTATTAATTTTGTTTATGTTTACGATTGTCTAATTTCTGTTCCGAGTACGGAACATATTATTTTAAGTTGGTAGTAGTGTCTTAAAGAAATAAGAGTAAAATATCGTTGGTGTTACTGAGAAAAATACCCCGCATGGTTTTATGTTTTGATTTGTAAAAATTGACTCAAATCAACGAATGTTGTATTAGTATAATTTTGTTTGTAAATATAATAAAATAATAAACATTAAGAAGAAATGGTAAATATTATTACATTCATAAAATATGTTTTTATAGACAATTCAGTATTTGTGTTTTGGTTATGTTTTTAAAGTCTGGTACTGTAATATTTTGTTCGATTTGTACAACATAATTTAAGATTATGTTTTTACTTATTTTTTATATATAGGGAAAGAATAAAAAAACGCGGAAGGCTGTTCTACAGAAATATGCACAAATGAAAAAAATGATAAATTTGAGGGATTCAAGAATGTAAGTGGTTTTTTGATTAAACTAAAATCATTTCTTTATTAGAAGAGAAACAAGTACCATGTTGTATACAAATGTTTTGTAAATAATAATTTATGTTTAGAAAACCAGAACTTCGTGCACCACCTAAAAGGATAAAAAAAGAAGATCCAACTCAACTTAAAATAACAGAAACGTAAATATTATATATTATGCGTTCTTTAATGTTTCAATATAAACATATAATATATATAGCAATTTATTATTACAGTCCTCAGCAATCCTCTGCACTGTTTTTTCAATATAATACACAGTTAGGACCTCCCTATCATATTTTGGTAGATACAAATTTCATAAATTTCTCTATTAAAAACAAATTGGACATTATTCAAAATATGATGGAATGTTTGTACGCAAAGTGTATTCCATACATAACAGACTGTGTGATGGGTGAATTGGAAAAATTAGGTCAAAAATACAAAATAGCTTTAAAAATTATTAAAGATCCTAGATTTGAAAGATTAAATTGTATGCACAAAGGCACTTATGCAGATGATTGTATTGTAAATAGAGTAACTCAAGTAAGTATAATTTATAGCTAAAATCTAAGTCTGTCCTGTCACAGCAGTATTCAGCATTTATAAAATTTAATTTTTTTTAGCACAAATGCTATATTGTTGCCACCAATGATAAGGACCTAAAAAGAAGAATACGAAAAATACCAGGTGTTCCTGTAATGTATGTTGCTCAGCATAGGTACACCATAGAGAGAATGCCGGACGCATTTGGAGCTCCTAAAAAATAATTGCGCTTTTAGAATAATTTTTTATTGTATAGATTTAACTAATAAAACGTATTTCACTAACAACCTTTACCAAGGGTAAATCATCGATAAAATGCTTTTTCACGCTTTGCGAAAGAGAATACACAATTTTTTTTTGTCGTTGGCAATTCAGAAGCGACCGACAATCGATACTGTTTTGCATGGTCGTTCAACAGCTGAAGATAAACAGGGGAGAATGTGTTACAGTTATTGTTCGGTGAAACAATGAAGCCGTTGCGTGTAACGCCCACGTGGCACACCGCAACTCGATAGAATTTTACTGTTTTACGAATGATACTGTCCCGTATATGGACGCAGTACGAAATAATGTTAGACAAGTGGGCGCAAAAGGCCATTTCGAGTGAGGAACGATCAACGGCATATTTATTATAGCCGCGCCCCGCAAAATAAGTTGTTAAGAAGTTTCCTGTGATCCTTTTCGCACTCGACCAAGATACTTTGGTTGGATAAGGACCGTGTTGGCGATCGTTACGCTTACCTACGCGGAAAGCGATCAGATTTCTAGTTAAATTGTGCCTTTCTCGACGAATTGCGACTCGCCGTACCATTGCGGATCTACCGATAAGATTTATGAAGTACTCTTACACGAATACGCGTTGCCACGATCGAGTAATTCATCGCGTACAATTGCAACTGTAACAAGCATTAACGTGACGGAGTATCCGGAAAATGGTACACAATTATCACGATACTTCTGAGATAACGATACGTAAATGCAGCATGTTGTTTGTTGAGCAGCATCGAAGATTTAACGACAAATGAAAGATTTAAAGAATGACGATGATTATTTTATTTTCCATTAAATTTATCGCATTCGTTTATGGGAAGCGTGTCGCAGATAAATCACCTTTTGTCCCGAGATTAGTTATTCCCACCGTGAGTCGTCTCGGCTGAGTTTTCACGGTCATTACTACTTGTTCTCTGCCTCTTACACTCCCATTCATATCTCCCATGCAATTAATCACACTTGGCTTGAAGAAAATCAGTTTCAACGCGTCGCTACCATTTTCATAATGCCACACGATCTCGATACGATAACAATGGTGAAGCTGAACGTACTCCAGAAATTCGTCTCATCCCGGATAAATGTCAAGATCTGGTGTCTTTTGGATCGTAACCTTTCGAACACCGCGGACCGACAAATGGCACATGCATGCACGTTGTCGCACGGCTGAACGTCGGGTATTAATCACGCGATACCAACGGCATCCTGCCGCACCCTCCCTCGCGACAAATACTTCGAATTAACTCTTGCCCACCAGGAAGCCAATATCCATCGTACTCGCGTATACGATAACGCACCAAGCAAACTCGCCTAACCTCAAAAAGGAAAAAAAAGATAGGAACCAAGTAAGAGGCCAGTTTTCGACAACGACAATCCCTTTCATCCGATACTTTCCCAACGGATATACGATTTCCATTATTTGAGACACTTCGAATAACTCTACTTCGGACGAAGCAAGCAACATCTAAAACGTTTGTTCTGTTACGAGTTAAAGGCCTCGCCTCCTAATTTCACGTGGCATTCCATGCCGAGCGTACAGCTACTTCCCGTTCTCCACTAGATAACGTTTCTTTAAACGTCCGAAGGTCGTCCTTATCTGTCGCCTTGTTCAAGGCTGGGTGCCAGCAAGTAGAGGGATCGAGGAACGGGAAACATGAAAAGAAACCAAGGAAGAAGGGAAGTGGCCCGTGGTCCTGCGTTCGTGTAAATCGGGTTAGCTATCGATACGGCAATCGGCACGTATTATCAACCGGATGAGTTTAGAAGGGGGCGGGGCGGGGGGGGGGAGGAGGAGGAGCGGTACCTATATAGCGGCCAGTACCCAGTAAACTAGATTAAAGGAAAACATCAAAGGGAATCTAGTCGCGCGTGCAGCTCGCGCATTCGAAGAGCAACGGGGAAAAACAAGACACGGAAGCAAGGGAGCGGCAGGGGCGGTGGAAGGAGGCGGAAAGTTCGAGCGAAGCGTTCGATCGTGGTAACGGATTAGTTATAAAAGTGGCTATAGGGCCGCGGATATATATCTACGGCATCGTGGCTCTGGACCTCTTCGTTCCTCCGTATCCCTCCCTCCCTCCCCCTCTCTGCCCTCTTACTCGCCACCCCACACCCCTTGTCGTCCTAACTGCCTCTTTCTCCCTCTCGCTTCGTCCCGACTCGCTTCTCCTCCTCCCCCACGCATTATTCATCTCAACTTTTCCCTCCTTGTCCCCCCGGTACGCGGCGTATACCTGTCCTCGTCCTACGAGTAGATCCGTCTCCCTTCCGCCGCTGCTCTCTTTCCCTCGTTCGCCCGTAAGCGGTCCTCGTCGCGAGCGCTTCTCAGCGGCGGCCATCTTGCATACCTGAGCCTCCGCATTGCTCGTTCCTCGAGGGCAAAAGGGAGAATATCTCAGCGCGAGACGACGCCGGGATGCGCGAGGATAGTGGAGACCCAAGGTGGGAGGATAACGGCCGCGGGGACAGAGACGGGGAACGAGGGCGCTACGAAGGGGCCCGACCACTTTCGTGGGCCAGGGGAGGGACGCGTAGGGCCCGCGGAGAGGGGGCCGGTACACTCGACTGGACTAGCGCGCCACGAGAGGGAAGAGGAGGTGGAGGCATGACGCTGGGCCCAGCTTGAGCCGGACGAAGAGGGCGAAGCGGATAAGATGGAAAGACTACCGGAACGAACGAAGACGGAGTGAGCGAAGGGGGCCCGACGGGAGAAGGACGGAAATAGCGGGTCCGCGGGAAGGGGGGCCAGCGAATGCTTCTCTAGACGAGGACGGGAAACGTTATCGAGAGGTGGTTGAAGGCAGATGGCGCGAGTAGAAAAGGAAAGGGTACTGGGGAAAGAACGGGATCGACGTTATCGACTGAGGGAGAGGGGAACACGAAGAAAGAGAGAAACTGCTGGAACGAAAGGGGATGGAACGAGCGGAGCTTTCCAAGAGGACAAAGATGGAGTTTGGTATCTGGGGGAAAGCAGGGCCCGCAAATGCTTCGCTAGACGAGGAGGAAAAGCGATAACGTGTGCTAGTTGGAAAGAGGCACAGCGACCCTAGAGAGAGAAGCGACGAAGGGGAAAAGCGACGTCGATGGTTCGCTCGCGAAAATTGAAGAAAGAGAGAGAGAAAGAAAACGGGCTTAAAGGAGGCTTTCCTAAATACCGCAAAGGGAAGATAAGTCCGCGGAGGGACCAAAGAAGTTAGAAACTGAAGCTAGAAGAGTTAAAGAGCAAGGAAAGGTGAACCCTAGGAGAAGAAAACAGATCAAAGGTTAGTTCATTCCAAACGGGAGGAAAGATATCGATAAAAGGGTGGCAAAAGGCGAGAAAGAAACACCCGACAAGGAACCTTCGTAGATGAACCACACAGAAAGAGTAAGAGAGAGAGAAAGAGAGAGAAAGAGAGAGAGAGAGAAAGGGTGGGGGAGCGTAAAAGACGGTGTCCGAAGAAAGAAAGAGGAACCTAACCCGAAGGTTTCTTCGGAGAAAGAGAAAAAGTGATATCGATGGAAGGTGTGCGAGCGCGGGGCAACGGAGGGGGGAGTAAACGGTGTGAGAGGAGAGAGGAATGAGGGAAGAGGGAGAGAGACGGTGGCGCACGTTGGGCCCGATGGATCGGAGAGGGACGGCGTCAGCCAGCCCGAAGAATGCTTCTCCCGGCAGCGGCAAGGTTCTGGGACCGTCTCGGTTCAGTCGAGTCAGGTCAGTCCTCGGGAAGGTGATATTCTTCGCCGTCGTACGTTCTCGGGGCCTTACGTCGTGTCGTCGCGTTCACGGCCCACGTTACGCTCCATCTTTTCGCTAGCTCCTACGTGTCCTCTGTGCGGTGTGTGTGCTGTGCTCCTTTTATCCGTTTGCTTATCGCCACCTTTTCCCCGTTTATCCCTCTTCGGTGAGCTGTCCGTGACGCGCGCGTCTTTTCGCCCGATCTTCGCGTGCTACCCGTTACCGTCCACGCCTCCTGCTCGTCCGTCGTTCTCGCCACCGTGAAACGAACGTATCGTACACGAGTGAGACGAGTCTCATGGTGGTCAGCGTTGGGAGATCCGGGCCCGATCGAGTTTCCGCGACGCGCGCGATCGACCCGATGGGCCCCGATCCGGCGTGAGATCGGTCGACGGTCCCGTAACGTTGCACGGGGCGCTGAATGGAAAACAGTAGCGCCGAGAGAACACACGTTGCTCCCTGTCCACACGCACGGCTCTGATCCCCTGTTCACCGTCGACGCGATCCGTCGTTCCCGTGTCGCGAGTGGTTGTGCTCCGTGTCAACCGTAGGATTCTTGACTTTCGCAGGACAGAGTGGTGTCGAGGTGTCATTCGATACGCGTCGCCGGGAACTCCTGTCGGAATTTTCAAGAGGAAGTGCCTGAGTACGGGGAACCTGTTGCATGACGGCGACATTTTCGTCCGCGGTATCGCTGGCCGGGCATTAACGTCCCGTTTCGAGTGACACGGCCACGCGAAGGAGCAGCGACCGCGAGAGTGTTGGTAACTGCGGCCAGCGTCGCGCGAAAATCATCGGCCAACAACGCGCGCACCGACGCTGGGACTCGTTTCGCAGTTCGTCCTGCGGGTCTTGGGAACGACTCCAAGAGGGTCGCGGAAGGTGGAAAAGCTCGCAGGGTAGGAGGTAAAAGCAGCAGCATCTGCGGACGCGTTTCACAAGGCGCGGCTCCGCGGGTCAGTGCCCCCTCTGTCGGCTCGACGGGTCCTCTCCTGTTCACTTGACTTTCTGCGGCGACCAGCAAAAAGGAGGGAATAAAAAGAAAACGCCCACACCTCTGAGGCATCGCTTAATCCGATTTCGAGTCGAGCCCGGTCGAACGTAGCTCGGATTCGAACGAAAAAACCCCGCCAGGGGTACACGGAACGGTACCGGGGGCCGGGCGGGCAGCGATAGAGAGGAAAGAGGGACAAGAGATCGAAACTGAAACCATGGAATCCGTTAGCCGTCCCATCGACCGCCGCTCGTTGTCTCGTTGAAGCGTCCCGATCGCACACGTTGGATTCCCGCGAAAGGCGTGCTATGTCCCATGTGCGAGCGGCAACAGCTACGTGAAAAACACGTGCCTAGGAGGAAGATGAAATTACCACCGACGATGAGGAAGAAGAACGAGAGGTAGTGGTAGCATCGAACGGACCACGGACAATTTTTTATGCCGCCTAGCAGAGAGGAGTTTGGCTAAGGAAGGGGGCGCGTTCGAAGGGACAGAAGAGATGATCATTCGAAGATCGATGGTCCTAGCCCTGGTCCTGGGACTGTTGTCGGTGGACCAAAATGGCGGCCAGTCGAACGGCCAGGAGAGACACGCGTCCGACTATTTCGCTGGGAACCTACCTCAAAGAGTGATGCGACTGGTGCCACGGCGGTCGCCGATGTTGCCGCAGGACAGCGCCACGATGGGCCTCGCGATGCAGAGTAGAGCGGTCGATACCAGGGTTCAGCTGGAGGTCAGGGAGGGCGAGCCGAAGGGGACCCTGGTGGGCCTGATACCGGTCAAGCCTGGCTTCACTTACAGGTTCAACGAGCCGCCGCAGGAGTTCGTGCTCGATCCGGAAACCGGCAGGATCAGGACGGCGAAGGTGTTGGACAGGGAGGCGTTAAGCAGCGACAGGTTCGACCTGGTCGTGTTGTCCAGCCAGCCGACGTATCCGATCGAGGTGAGGATCCTCGTGCTGGACATCAACGACAACGATCCAGAGTTTCCGGAGTCTAGTATCGCGGTCAGTTTCTCGGAGTCGGCTGTGGTGGGCACGAAGCTGTTGCTGGACGCAGCTACGGACAAGGACACGCTGGAGAACGGCGTGGTGGACGATTATTTCATCGTGGACGGGAACACCGACGGGAAGTTCCGATTGGAGGTGACCGGTAACCCGACCGGCGAGACGTCCTATCTGCATTTAGAGACAACCGGGAAATTGGATCGGGAGCAGGTGGAGTTCTACTCGTTGAACGTGTGCGCGAGGGACAGAGGACGACCGCCGAGGTTGGGCTACCTTCTGGTGAACGTCACCGTGCTGGACGTGAACGACAATCCGCCGATCTTCCAGCAAAGCGACTACGTGATCGCTCTGAACGAGAGTGCTCCGGTGGGCACGAGAGTGTTAACGGTTCACGCCACCGACAAGGATTCGGAGGACAACTCGAAGCTTACGTACTATCTGCCGGACACCGAAAGGCAATTCACGATAGACCCGGAGACCGGCACCATAACCACCGTCGAACCGTTGGATTGCCCTCAGCAGAGCTGCACGATCGCCGCGCGTCTCGGCGACGGTTGCCCAAAGAGCTGCGTCATAACGGTGTTCGCCCGAGATCACGGCTCGCCGAGGCAGGACGGTCGGACCTACGTAACGGTGAATCTATTGGACGCGAACGATCACGATCCTGAAATAAAGTTCAGCTACTTCCCGCCCACGCCGGGCTTCGCTACTGTCGACGAGAACGCCGCCAAGGACTCGATCGTGGCCGCGGTGGCTGTGATCGACAACGATGAGGGGCTGAACGGGAAGACCACCGTCGAAATTCGTGCTGGTAACGAATTAGGCCACTTCCGGCTGGAGCACACACAGAGCTTCGATATAGTCCGCGTAAACGGTCGATTGGATCGGGAGGAGATACCGAAGTACAACCTGACCGTGGTCGCCACCGATAAAGGCTCGCCGCCCAGATCGGCAACCGCCTACCTGGTGATCCACGTGAACGATGTTAACGACCACGAACCGGTCTTCCAGCAGAGCGAATACTCCGCGGTGCTGTCGGAGCTTTCGCCTACCGGCAGCTTCGTGGCGAGCATCTCCGCCACGGACGCGGACTCCGGCTTGAACGCGAGGATTTATTACGATTTCGACTCGGGCAACGAGCAGGGCTGGTTCGCGATCGATCAGGACACCGGCCTGGTTACCACGGTCGCGACCCTCGACAGGGAGGTGCAGGGCAGCATAGAGCTGCACGTGTCCGCCAGGGACGGCGGGCCCAATCCAAAATACGCGTCCACTCATCTGAAGGTGACAATACTCGACGAGAACGACGAGGCGCCCAGGTTCTCACAGAACGTGGTGGAGGTCACGCTATCGGAGAATACTCCTCCCCAGAGCCTGGTGGCCACTTTGACCGCGGTGGACAATGACCAAGGGACGAACGGTAGCGTTGCCTACAGCTTCCACTCGAGCGTGTCCAGGGACTATCCGAAAACGTTCGCCCTCGATGGGTTGACCGGCCAGCTGACCACGAAGATCGGCCTCGATCGCGAGACCATCGCCGAGTACCGGATCCTGGTGATCGCCAAGGACCAGGGTACTCCACCGCAATCGTCCACCGCGACGGTGATGTTAACCCTGAAGGATGTGAACGACAATTCGCCAGTTTTTTATCCCTGGAGGTACTTGATGCCCATACCGGAGGACGCCCCGCCAGGAACCTCGGTGGGCAAGGTGACGGCGACCGATGCCGATGCCAGAGAGAACGCCCAGGTGAGATACTCGCTGGAATCCGGTGGCGAGGGACTTTTTGCCGTGGACGAGAGAACCGGCGAGATCGCTCTTCAGGGCTCGTTGAGAGCCGCTCACAAGACCCTTTATGAGCTGAACATCTCCGCCAAGGACACCGGCGATAGAACCGCGACTAGGAACGCGGTGGTGGAGATCATACGAGAGGAGGACCTAGAGCATCTGGAGTTCGACACGTACAACGGCTACGAGTTCAGGATAGCCGAGGACAGGGGGGAGTGTGGCTCGATGTCGAGCGTGTTCGGCAGGGACGTGGGCACCGTCCAGGTCACGCAATACGGCAGCTCGAAGATCTCCTACGCCATTGTGTACGGCGACCCGAACGGCAATTTCAAGATAGACGAGGGCACCGGTACGATCAGCACTTCCGGCTGTTTGGACCGGGAACAGGTGGCCTACTACAGCCTCCAATTATCGGCAAGAGCCGGGCTCGCTTACGGACAAACCTCGGTGAACATCACGGTGCTGGACGTTAACGACAACCCGCCGAGGTTCCCGAAGGGCGAGATCGGTGACGAAGTGTATCTGAAGGAGAACGCCGCGGTGGGACAGGAGGTGTGCCTGGCCCGCGCCAAGGATCGCGACGCCAGCGCCAACGCGAGGATCACCTACTCCCTCACCCACAATCCCGGGGAACAGTTCAGGGTCGCGGAGAACTCTGGGATCATCTATCTGGACAAACCCGTGAGAGCGGCACCAGGAACGGTGTTGAACCTCGAGGTGACCGCGACGGACTCCGGAAGTCAGCCATTGTCCGCCCAGCATCAGGTGAGGGTGATCATCGAGGACGTGAACGATCACACGCCGGTGTTCAAGCTGACCAGCTACGAGACCTCCCTGGCAGAGTCCACGCCGGTGAACGACAGATTCTTCTCTCTGACGGCCACCGACGTCGACCTTGGGGCTAACGGCCGGGTCCTGTACAGCGTCACAGACGGAAATACCGAGGGTCGCTTTGGGATATTCCCGGACGGTCAGCTGTACGTGAAGAACGTCCTCGACCGCGAGCAGCAGGACTACTACGCGCTCGAGGTGACCGTCACCGATCAGGGCAGCCCGTCCAGAAGCTCGGTGGTACCGGTGGTCGTTCATATAATCGACGAGAATGACAACGCGCCAGAGTTCACCAATTCCAGCTTCATCTTCCACCTACGCGAGAACGAGCCGCCGGACGCGTTCGTTGGGAAACTGTTGGCCAGCGACCGGGACGTCGGCCGTAACGCTGACCTGATGTTCTCGCTCCCGACCAGCCAACAGGACTTCGTCGTCGATCCCAGGAACGGTTTCATCAAGTCGCTGCGAGTGTTCGACAGGGAGCTGCTGATGACCAACACCGGAAGCAGTTACATCACGTTGGAGGCCACCGTCACCGACAACGGGGTCGATCGGCTACGGGACCGAGTCAAGGTCATCATCTACATCACCGACGTGAACGACAATATACCCCAGTTCCAGAGGCTACCGTACAGGGTGCAGGTGAACGAGGGCGCAGCCACGGGGACGCAGTTGCTGAGAGTGTATACCACGGACGCGGATGAGGGATTGAACGGGGACGTGTTCTACTCGCTGGAAGACGGAAATCAGCACGGCCATTTTGCCATAGACGAGGCAACGGGACAAATCTCGCTGATGAAAGAGCTGGACCGCGAGACCTCGGATGCGTACACGTTGACCGTAGTAGCGCACGACGCAGGTCTAGAGACCCGCCTCTCCTCCAGCACGAGCGTGCACATCGAGGTGCTGGACGAGAACGATAACGTCCCCCAGTTCGTAGACAATAAATCAAGAATCTCCGTGTTGGAGACCACGCCGACCAACACGGAACTGCTCCGGTTTAAAGCCACGGACAACGATCTGGGACCGAACAGCGAGCTGGCCTTCGCCATATCCGCCGGCAACAGGAGGGACACCTTTTATATCGACCCTTTGACGGGCACGTTGTACCTGAGGAAGCCGCTGGATTACGAGGAACTGGAAAAGTACACTCTGAACGTGACCTGCAGCGACGGGGGTCACCCGAGGTTGAGCTCGGTGACCACGCTGATCGTCGAAGTGATCGACGCGAACGACAATCCGCCCGTGTTCCCAAACACGGCGATAGCCAGGCAAATTAGAGAGGGGATCCTGGTGCACACGCCGATAGTGACCATCACCGCGGAGGATCCCGACTCGAACGAGAACGGGGTGGTTACCTACTCTATCGCCAGCCAGGATCCGGAAGATCAGGTACGGAGGTTCGGTATAAATCCGTCCACCGGCGTGATACACACCCTGCTGCCGATCGATCGGGAGGAGGTGGACACGTACAAGCTGGTGGTCGTGGCCACGGATAGTGCACAACCACCTAGTGCTAGGTTATCCGCTGAGAAGCTGGTGATCGTCATAGTGGAGGACATCAACGACAACGCGCCGATATTCGTCAGCATGTCCGCGGTGGTGTTGCCGTTGAAGGGAAACTACCAGTTCCAGAAGGAGATCACGGTGACCCAGTTGGTCGCCAGAGACTTGGACTCCAGCACCAACGGCCTGGTCACCTACGAGCTGCTCAGATCGAGCGTCAATTACCCGGACATGTTTCGAATTCATCGAAACACCGGCCATTTAACTATGAGACTTCCGCGATCCCTGAAGAATAACTTCGAGCGGGTCTCGAAGTACCAAGTGGGCATCCGCGCGACAGACGAGGCCGTGCAGGCGGAACGCAGGTCTACGGAGACCTATCTGACCCTGATAGTGCCCGGGGAGGACGGTGACGATCAACCGATTTGGGAACACCGCGGCCAAATCGAGGGCAGCGTGTACGAGAACGAACCGATCGGCAAGAGCATTTTGAGAGTGAGTGCCCGGAGTCGTAGATCGAACATCGATCTCGAATATTACGTGACGAACGTGACCGCTGGTAGCGGCGGTCCGCAGGTCGACAGATTGTTCGACGTCGACACGAAGACAGGTATATTGTCGACGGCTGCCGCATTGGACAGGGAAACAGGAATCCAGTGGTACGAGGTGGAGCTGTACGCCATCGGTGTTGGTGGTACCAGGCCCAGTACGACGTCCACCAAAGTAAGTTCACGTCTTTGATTGATCATCCCGGTGATATTAATGATCCGCTGCGTTCTGAAAGTCATTCGCCGCTTTTTGTCGAGCGGATTCGTCTTTCTTTCTCTCCATATAACTCTCTCTCTCTCTCTCTCTCTCTCTTTCTATCCGTCTGGCTCTCTGTTCCTCTCTGCCGCTGGTGCAGAGAAACCGCGAACCCACGATTCTAGCTTGTCCTTTTTTTTCTCTCCTGTCTTTCGCAGCGCGCACATGTCGACCGAGTGGAAAAATTCCACCGGTGATCGTTCGAAGCGTTTCGTTCCATTGCGAAAGCGCAGGCGCGAGAGAAAAAGATGGATAGACGAAGAGAGAGAGAGAGAGAGAGAGAGAGAGAGAGAGAAAGAGAAAGAGTGAGAGAAATGCGTAAAATTCTAACGCCATCTATAATATTGCAAGAGTACTTCAGCATCCCGAGCTGAAAGTTCTCTACGTGCCGGAATCGCCGTCTGAAGTCGCGTAAAAGAACGAAAAAGAAAAAGGGAAGAGAAGCGAAAAAAAGAAACGGTTGATCGTGAAAAACGCGGATAGAATTGGCGAGGGGCCCGACGAATGGAGGGAGAGGCTTATCCGAGCTCGGGGGCTCGTTTATCACCAGTGGAACGCGACGGAATAGATTTATTAATCCACCGTTAGGACGCGTTTACACGTACCTGCACACAGGCTTCTCGTCTTACAGCACGGTAGTAGGTACGATAATTCGTCTGCTTGAGAATCGTGGTTATGTAACAGAGAATGATCTTAACGTAATTAGGGTCAACGATAGAGAGTTTGCGACGAGGAATCTGGGAGACGAGAGCATCGCCAGAAACAATACATCGATTGAACAAGGGGCTGAAAGGGGTAGAGGGAGGGGAGAAAAAGAGAGAAAGGCAGAGTGAGAAAGAGAGGGAAGGGGGAAGTGATTCGTAATAGCCATGCAGGCTTGAAAGGAGCAAATTGGACAAAGATGGTCGGAGAAATCGATATCGGCCACGTTGATTCTTCGCTAGGGACTGACTATTAGAGGCTTTGCAATCAACAGACATCACGGAGTGTGTATATACATACAAGCGTGGAAAAACGAAACGGTCGTGACTACGCGGAAACCACTTTCCTTCGAATCGTCCGTTAAAGGAATCTCGAGTGCTCAAATCCGAAAGAAGAGAACAGATCTTCGAGACACCTTCGAAGGAATGCGCAGTAGTCTTTCGCAAAGGTAGAGAACATTTTTCACCGAAAACTAACCGAACAGTTTCGGGCGATGGTTAGGACAGTCTCGCGACACCGTGTATAATCTTCGGTTAAAAGAGCGCGTGGGATGGGTGGCCAATGAGAGGAACAGGATAGTTGTTCGTTTTGGAAAGGGGGCACGTGTTCCTAGTGCGAGTCCATCCCTCGATTCAGCATTACCGCTCGCCTCCTGCGATACATAGGTACATCTACACATGTACACACACACATACGCATAGACAGGGTACTCATACGTACACACACTCATAGCGGGGATGATCAGGCAAAAGCGAAAGGATGAAAAGAGAGACGGGAAGGTAGCGAGAAAGAGCTAGAAAGGTTCAGTCCGTGGAGTGGGAGAGAATAAACGACAAGATGAACCGCGTGCCAGGAAATCAAGTTGGATTCGAGTCGGAGCTCTGCTGCTGGCTGCCTCGCTGCCGGAGGTTCAGAACTCGAGAAAAACTTGATCTCGGGTGAACGCATACAAACAGCCGGACGTAGGTAAAAGTCGGTCCATCTCTACCCCCGGTGCGACTGCTGCTGCTGCTGCTTCATTTCTGAAGATTCTCTCTCCCACCCCGCCCTCTCCCTATGGCTCCCTGGGCCACCTCCCCTGCTGGCGCGCTCTCCCCCCTCCTACCCCTTTGCCCCGTTTCGGGTCCCGCTTCTTCCTATCTTTCGTTTCTTCCGTCCGTCCCCGTCCTCATCGTTTCGTTTGGCCCTACCTTTATCGCTCGCTGTGGGATCTGTGACTGTTCGGGAACCGACTTCGCAGTTCGGACGTTTTTGTCCCAGACCCGGTGCTCTTTCTGTCTCTCTTCTTGATGACTGGCTCTCCTCTCCTCTCTCCCTTTCTCTCTCTCTCTTTCTCTCTCTTGCCTCTGTCTCAATTCTTTTCTCTTCCTTTCATCCTTCGCCTCTGCTCCTCATCTTTCTCCTACCCTTTTCCTTTCTTCGATCATACCACCGCTGTGTGCACACCGCGCACCCTTCGCACAGAGGGGGCCCGCGGGGCGGTTCTTTTTCTTCGTTCCATCGGGCATCGACTTCGTATCATCGGCTTTTTGCTGTGCGCTGCAACGGGGATGAAAGCGGGGATATATTCGTGGCCGATGTCGTCTCGGATCGCCCGGCATTTTCGTTAAAACTCCACCGTGCCCAGGTCAATTAGAACATTCTTCGAGCGGCGTAATTGTATTTGCATCGGGGACCCGGCGTCCTCCCAGAGTTTCCAGGGGAAAAATTAACAGGCCTGCCACCCGTTAACTCTCCTCTCTCTCTTCTCTCTCGCTCGGTCCACGGTCGGACAGAGGAGGCTGTTGCTCGTCGACACGATGTCGTCGTTCGTTCACGATCACCTCGTTGACGGATTTCATTAGCGAGTCGCCCTATGTACACATGGAGAATCGACGAGTTTCAAAGGAGAAAAAAAAGATAATAAAGGAATTTAAGCAGTCGTTCTTGTCTGTTCGATCGTTTCGCTTTGGTAGCCAGCGCGCTAGCGCGTACGCGAGCATCATTCAATTCCCTTCGTTAGGATCGCGATGTTAACGGACCTAATTACCGATATTAAACGCGCCTTTGGTAACATGTATTCGTAATACGGTGTTATTAACGCGGGTGCCGTAATAATTACGAGCATACCGCCGCGGCTGTTCAAGGAACGACTAATGATATGAAAACAATTAATGTTAAGTAATACGCCAGGTAAATTGGCGTCAGTCGTAAGCCGGCAGCCGTCTCACGATAGTTTCGTCCCAAGCTCTCCCCCTTTTCGTTGCTCTTCGACACAGACCGATAACTTTCAATTTGAAATTCTTTCGAATTTATCATCGATCTCGATCTACTTATAACCCCTTAAATTGTTCGACGTCCGTAGTTCTCGGCTGGATCTCTCGTTAATCGAAACTTTCCGCTTCTATCCGTCCCACGTGAAATATCGTTCCCGGTATCTAATATTAGAAAGCCTGAAACGGATAATACGGTAGGAATAGTAACGAGTAAATAGTCCGTGCAGCCTGATAGAGTCGTCAGTTCGAAGAATAAAAGTCGTAATACTGCATATGTGTACACGTACATGCGCATAGAGGAGAGGGACTTGTTGACAAAAGCGTAGAGAAAAGTTTCGATTTCAACGTAGATACGATAATCCCCGGGCGACAAAACGGGGGAAACGGATAAATAAAGTAAGTGGCACGGCCGTTTGATTTAAGAAAGTGGCTTTAACGTGATCTTGATGTATGGGCGCGCGTGAGCCACGGAACGGCAAACCCACACACAAGCTCGCGCGCCAATGGGTGGGTCCAGAGAGCTCGTGCGAAATGTAGGCGTAATGTTTCCTTCGTCCTTTTCTTTCTTTTTTTCCTTCTTCCACCACCTCCTCCTCCTCCTCCTCCTCCGCCACCTCCTCCTCCCCCTTCTCTTGCCACGTTAGATAAATATATCTGGAGTAAAGCGTGCGTTGGAGAGCGCGGGCGCGCACGCGCGTGTAGCATACCGGTCGCACGCGCGAGAGGGAAAGAGACAGAGAGCAAGCAAGCAAGCAAGCAAGCAAGCGCACGCGGACCAGGAGAATTTAATAATAGTCGATGATAATTATGTCGGTGTCCGATTAATAGCGCTCGTTTAACCGCGATAAACCGTCAATTAACTACGCCGATTTTTTCGTCCCTTTCTGAAATATGGCCGCGTAATAACGTGTATCGCGATACTCGCGGCTTAAATCGTTATTGCCGTATTAAGGATTTGGAACGGTGCTGCGGATTGCGAGCCACTTTTTCCTTCTCTCTGTGTTCGATATTTCATGGCTGATCATTTGGATTATACTCCGCTTCCGGTGCTTGCAGACTAACCTCGAAATTGTTAATGAAATTGACCGACGCACGGAGTAGAGATCATAGAATCTGTTCCATATTAAGGTAAACATGAGGTTATGGTTGTTATTGGTTCTATTATACGTAAAGGGGTCTGATATCGTTCTACTATTAACCATCAAGCTATAACAAAGATTACAGATGTATTAGAGATTCCTTTCTCTTCATAATACAGATCTATCTGTTGCTCCATTTTGTTTTGCAGATGTTTACAATGTTAGTTATAATTACATGACCGGTAATAGAATGACTAATAGGGAGTTTCATAGACTAGTATATTACCCTACTTAAAATCACTTTCTAGATTGTAACTATTTCAAATCTACTCATTTCCTTCTCAGTTTGAGTTTAACATCGACTTTTTTTATTTTTGTAGTCTCTTGACCAAAGAGTAATACGATTTGAATTCTTTTCCCTTTTTTTAACTACGTTTCTTAAGAAACTCTAATTTTTTAAACATATGCTACAAATCTTTCCATCAACATGTTACCAAATTTGTGTCAGATTGATATGTTGAAACTTGCATCGACGTTTCGATCAAAAATATGTCAAGTCTTGCAACATAAGTGACATCAAATTGATTACAAAACCGTAGCAAAGCTTGACGAAAGTAACGTTTCATCTGCTTTGGCGTTAATTTATGCCGAAGTTTGGTACAGATCTAGCATCAGGGTAAATGCAAAACAGTATTTCAGATGGATGTAATTTTTGTACCAAATCTGTTAAAAATAGGCTCTTGAGAAATAGCGTAGACCTGTCGCGTGTCATGAGCTTGTCTGTGTGGAACGATTTTATGAGCACTACTGTAAACGCTTGTCAAATATATGAATATTCACGACAAAGCATCTCGCAACCGCCATGAAATGGTGTGCCATTCAAATTAATTTATTAAATAGCAAGATGGTGGCCATGATAGATTCGCTATCTCTCCCACTATGAATCATATGATTAGCATAATCGATGACACATAGAAATTGTTCGTTAAAAAAATTCGGCGACTATTCGAGAAATCGGTGTCTGTTTGATTGGCTTCTGAGAAACAAGTCTCGGGATAAACGAATACACGCATTCACAGACGGAAGTAGCCGCAAGGAGCTGTTTGGAATTCTGCTTCGTTATTCCGCTTTCAGGGCGGTTAATTATTCAGATATGATCTCCGGTAGTTTCCCCGTTTACACAAGTTTCAGTTTCGATCATGACGCGCCTCCTGTTTTGTCATTGGACACTCTGTCCTTTCCATTACACACGGTTTTTAGTTGGTAACAATGTTCGACGTATGATCAGTCATAAAAGTGATCGATCGAGTAATGGAAGAAAGAGAAAGAAAAAAATTTAGAGCTACTTTTTCCAGATGGCATAACTAACCTCTTATCGTATGATTCCTTAGTGACCACATGTATGATGACATTAAGTACTCATTATTTAAACACTGTGATAAACATAAAGAATGATATAAGTAATTTGTGTTTGGTAATTTTCAATCTTATGAATTAAAGATATAATTGGAGGTAACGTTAAACTTTATTACAACTATAAAGTGCTTCTATTGCATTTAGACTATATTATGTGCTAAGGTTATAAAACAAGTGGTTAATTCGTTGTTTCACTAGATTTACGAATTGGCATCAAACCTGTTTTTATAAACGGAATGCAGGTAAAGAAGGTTCCACTGTATCGTTTACGTCTTATGTTAAGGTGAAAACATACTCTCTATATACGATTAGGTGCTATCTTTCCGTTCGTTAGTTCGTTTGCGTGTCACGAAGAATTCGTCGCAAAACGATCCACTATCCATTCATGTCACAGCGAAGTATTTTTAAGCCCTCGGAGAACCTACGGGAAAGCTGCTCGAAAGGGGAAAGGTCTACGTTAATACCCTGCTCGCTCATCATCATTATTTCCTGCGCTTTTTTTGCGCCTCGTTGTTGCGCCTGTGTACCGTTGCAACAATGTCTAGCCGCTGGCCTCGCAAAAAAGTCCGCTACATGAAAACCGCCGATCGAACGTTCGCCTCGCCGTGCACTCTGTGGTTAACAACGGTACCAACCAACTATTTCATGGTGTTCCCTCTTAGCATAAGGGTTCCCGAGGATACGATCAGCCTCTGATTTACGTAATATGTGAAATCTTAACAATTTTAAATACAATTAAAACAAAAATTTTTCGTGCTACCGAATTTTTTTATTTCGAAATCTCTTTTTTTATATATCAATGAGAATTTTTTAAATTAAAAACTCATATAGGCACATATAAAAATAGAAAAAAATTAATTTCAGAGAATCGTATATTTTTTAGGTAATTAGTATGCTAAGGTGAATCCAAAAAATGGAAAATAATTTGCTAAAGCGTATTTTTGCAAGGTCTGTTGTATTTTCAAATAACTTTAAACGTGAATTATTAATTTTTCCGATTTTTTTAATATCCTTTTTTTGGTGCATTAATGTGATTTCTAAGAAATTCAAAGTTCCCGCCATTAAGAAGAATAGTGGCACGCGGAGGGGGCGCAGAAAATGATTTACAAGGGCGCATTTATAAAGTTCGTCGCGTTCATTCCGGTCGGCCGATCTTCACGGGGCACGAAATAAAGGAAGCCGGGATGGCACCTTTAATGCTACGCTAATCTTCTACTTGCTCATCATCATCATCTTCCCTCTCGTTCCTGTGCTGTTCTCCGTCCCCACGTAATCACAATCGTCATCCTGTTCATTTTTCAACGTCTTCTTTAGAAGGCGCAGCGCGAAGAATCGGAACGAAACGACATAGAGGGAGAAATCAAATCTGTGGGCGTGAGGAATTGCGAACTGGAAATATGTTCGAAAATCGTTTCCCTACCGCGCCTCTGTCTCTATGTTACCGACATAACCTATTCTTTCAAATTTTCCCCATCGCGTCATTTGCATCATTCTTTTTTTTCTGTTGAAATTGAAGGTTATATTTTAATGTTCGCACGACATATGAAGGTTCATTTCAGCCTAAGTATCGAAGTTATCCTATTGCTTATAACTTAAGTCCATAAGTGATCATAAGTGAAAACATCTTTAAGATTTTTATTCCATTTTTGATTTCTTAAATAAAACAGTATCTTTGTTTTACTTAAATACGTTACTTCTTTAAATATCAATTAATTAATCTATAATCAGTTGGTTTGGGGAATTTTTGAACGTGTAATGCCTTCAAACTTTTGACTGGTAATATATATATTTTAGAATTAAATGTATTTGATTTTCTTGGAAAACTTCTTAGTAAATTTTATTCGCAACAATTTTCATCGCATTTTTATAACCCTGCTCGAATTAGAGGAAAGTTATGTGCGTGATACACGCTATGGTATCCTTTAAGAAGTTGAAACATTTAATCGAATCAGGTATCGTCAAGAAGCGGGAGCACGGGCACGTTGATCGAATTATAAGCTCGAAGGGTCACAATCGCGAGACAAGGGAATCGTCCGTGAAGAGGGCAACGGGAGAAAAAAGAAAGGAAGGGGAAGTGGAAGAAGAAGGAGAAAAATTAATCGTAGCAGGAACGAGACAATTTAAAGGCGGACGGTCGCCGGTATACGAAGGAGAAAATAAGAAGAAAAAAAGGAATAATCAGGAGAAAGAGGAAGAGAAAGAGAGCGTTACTTAACGAGGGAGGTTTAAACTTCGTTCCGCCCGTGCGCGCGCGCGCGCTCACGCTTCTACTACACCGAACGATATTTCAAGAGATATGATCCTGGATGAGCTTGCACATTCGAACGAAAGTCGGCGTATCGATCTCGGTCTTATACACGCACATACGCACGTATTCACGCACGTAGTGCAAGAGAAGGAAAGAGCTATATAAACTTCATTTAAAAAAAGAGAAAATGCGGACAAAAGAAGAGAGGTAGGAAAAGAAAGAATTATATGATTTTTAGATTGAAGAAAAGAAAAGAAAAAAGCAGAAAGAAATAGGTAAAATGAGAGAGAAAGTGTTATCCAAAGCTCCACTTCAAAAAAAGGTGATTAAAGAATCCAAAGTTTTGATTAAATAAAAACGAAGATAAAATAAAAAGCAGAAAGAATCTAAAAAAACCAGTGAGAGAGAGAGGAGGGGAAGAGAAAAGCAAGGTACAGTGGTGGGGGTCACAAAGGATTTTATCTTTCCTCGCTATCTATATAGACGTTACAGCCTCGAACGCGCCGGTCTTCGCTGTCGATATATTATTTTCTCTAGGTAGACGCACCCGTAAGATCCCGCGGCCGAGATGCAATAATATTCCTCCCCAGTGTGTAACGCCACCGCGAGAGAGGCGAAACGCATAAGGGAGTCCATTGAAATATTACTCTTGTTAGTCCCCTGGAAATGTCACCGTAGAATACGTCCCGCGCAGCAGGAACCAATGCCGACCTCGAGATTCGTCTATTGAAATCACCGGTCGCACAAAAAGGACGAAATTCCAGAACCGCATACCGTTTCGCCTATGGATGATCGTCCCGTGCCCCGTGGGGATATCTTCCCGATCTCCTCTTCCCTACCGACCTTCCCATCTCTTCTCGTTCGCCGTACGTCTCTCTCTGCCTCTTCTCGCCGACCGCTTGATTCTCTTGCTCTTTTACCAACGAACGGTGTGGCTGGGATCCTTTAAAGGACTTACAGTTCCGCTGCCACACTCGGGTCCGCTTTCAAAACGCAAACGGGTATACACCAGAGGCGCACGCATTGTTGTTCCTCGTAATCTCTACCTGCTTTTCCGATGGTCCTGGACATTTGACACGAGCATCTCGAAAACCAGCTATTCCCCCGCCGTATAATTTCTTGTATAGAGTACACTGGCCTGGTCCGCGAGCGGCCTGCCCCCTAGACTTCTCGTTTTTCATGCTTTATGGATTCTGATCACCGATTTCGGATTTACCTACCGAACTTAATGGGCCACTTTTGTCCTACTGTTTCCGTGGCACCCGTTGTGTCATCCTGATGCGGCGTAATGTTTCTACTAATTCTTGTATCTTATTCTTTTGTTGGAGTTTGAGATTCCTATTAATATTTTAGATTAACGCATAAGACATGTCGCCCTTGAAATAGGTTCCAAACATTTGATGAACGTTAATTTGTTGGATAAAATTAGGCAGATTCTGAAAAGGGTGACGGTTTTTCTTACACGCGTTTACAAGAAAGTGTAAGTAAAAAATAATTCCACGAAAATTGAAGTGTAATTGTTTTAAAAACGTTGTAGCGATGCTAACTCTCATAATTATAACAACAAATATGTATAGTAAATTTCATAATCTTATAATTTCTGATAATCATCTATTTCTTCAAAATGGAACTAACCTTTAACTCAATTAATGATCGTAAAATTTCCAAAACATTTGTTTTGTTTTTAATGTTACTAATGTCTGCCCAGATTTTCATGGCTGATTGTATTTCACAATACTAAAAATGTATCAATTCAGAAGACTCTTGCTTTAACCAACAATTTTTATTCTTCGAGTCAGTCATACTTACCAAAACCTTTTGTCTCGAAAGTGATATTTATTATGCAGGAGTCCAGTAAACGTTACATCTTACGGTTATTCGGTATTAGGTTGGTACACGTAAAGAAAACAGGTTGACAACAATTTTTGACCAGTTTTTGCAGACCCAGCATGGGAACTGTGCGCGGACCCATGCGCGGAAACAATCAATTTGCGGGTATGCGTTACAAATTAATACTCGGTTATCATCATCGATGTTTTTACCAGGCATCAGCGTGCGTCTTTTTACCAGGCGTATTTACGTGTGTAACTGCTTCAGTTTAAAGTGATCGGCGGAAAGCGACGGCAAGAAAACGGCAAAAAGCCAGATCCGCGGAAGATTATGGGCATTATTCAATTATGACATCATTAAGGGCTCGTTGCGCTTTCGGGACGTTTTACCGTCTGTTGGCCTCTCCTCTGTTTCTTCGCCAATCGTAAACGCGTCCAGAAATAGTACACTACCGCTCAAAAGTTCGGAATCATGCTGAAGCAGCCATAGTAATCCACAACCTGTTAACACTCCGTTGTCGCGCCGGTTTTACATTTAATTCAACTTTCAGTTGCTATTGTTTAAAAAATAACGGTGACATTAAACTGAAAAAATTTTGTAATATAGTTTGAGTATCGTAAAAATTAATAAATGGAGTGACGTCATAGCTTAAACATACTTTTCTTCGAGTAACCTCTGGTTTGTTTCAAAGAGTTAAGCACCAACGTTACGCTAACGGAATGTTTGTTTTACAGGTTTTTGCAGTCAATTTGCATTGTTGAACTTTGTTTCTTAACACTCTAATTATAAAAAATTATTAAACGAGTAGAATTGCTTTTAGAAATCACAATGCTAAAAATCTCATTTCCTCATATCCATCAGAAAATTTCCCAATGAGAATTAAGTGAAAAATATGTTCACGAAAAGGTTCTCTAGCTGTCAATTTCTTTTTTAAATCCATACTATTGCCAAACTTTTTACCGTCAGTGTACGCGTTCCGCAAATCACAGTTCAGGTCTGTTAGTTAAAATTTTCGAACGAGCTTTCTGAACCGCTGTTTAACGAACGAAATTTATTTATTGATTCGTAACGCAACCTGAAGCGTAAGTGGCAAATGAAGTTATCTCGATGCCCGTCGTATAAACACTTTTATGCTGCACCGACCTCTCGAATCACCGTTACGAAAAAGGGAATTAACCCTTCCGTGGATGTTTCCCCCGTGCTTACTGCCATATTCCCCGCGATAAGGGAACGTTCCACCCGTTTAACGCTGGTTCGGTATCCGCGGATTCCATATTTTTACTGCACTCCACCGGATATCGTTCGCGATCGGGGTGGGCCAGCGGAGTTATGATCGTGCAACCATAGTGGTTACCGATTTTTTCAATTTTACCAACCGAGTCTTGACCAGACCAAGCCATGTCGCTACCGTCAAGTTTTGTTACGGTTTTATAACCAATTATACGGTGTTACTTTTGCCGCTAATATGGTAATGAACTTACCGTGACGGTTCTGACATCGATTCGGTAAAGCTCATACCTTTTATTGAAATTATTTGAAAATTTGTCAATGATAGATTCAGCTTTTTTTCGAATCAAATTTAATCAAAACAGAACAGAAAAGAACATTGACTAACATCCGTTTTCGCGTACGAAAATCCAAATTCTCGGACAGAATTCAATGGAAAACAGTGTTGGACAAAGAGGCGGGGGAGGGAAGAACGATTCCATGAAGGCTGTATCTTTTCATAATCGGTTGACCTTCGCATAGTGATCATTCCTGGGAACTATGTCCTCTGTAAAATACTACTTGGTTGGTCCTCTGGTTTTTATCTCGCGGCTCAAAAGCGCGCGCTCGCTAATGACCGTCAGATACGGTTCGAGCGTTTTCGGCCCGACTCACCACGCTCTTACCCACGAGAGAACGAACAACTCTCGATGGGACCCTGCGTTGCTGCCGCCAGTTGCTTTGCTTTGCTAACGCACGGTAAGTATCGGCCGCAGACCCCCTTCGATCGTGTGCGTTGCCACCCGGTCAGCGTCTCTCTTCCCCCGCTTCATCTCACCGTTTCCTCCCTGTCCCCCCTCCCATGTTCCCGATATACTTTGTTTGCTATTCGCGAGTTTCCATTTCGTGCTAAAATACAACCGGACCGGAACACCTTCGGTTATCGCGGGATTGAATGTCCATTAAGCGGCTCTGTCTCTTCCGACGTCTTTTTCGTTTCTTTTCCTTCGATTCCTCGTCGATTACCCCCCTTTTATGTATTCTAAACTCGATAATGTCTGACGATCTTAGGGTGTGTCTCCATTGGCGTTTACGAATTATTCTTCCTAGAAATCGTCTGTTTCGCAAGTTATTCTAATTAGATAGTTATTTTCATTCAACTGGCGTATATCGCTGTACGAGAATATTCATATAGATGTTCAATGCGCACAATGGATATTCAAAAAGTATGTGTCAGTTTATTACTAACAATGTTCACGAATGTATCACGTACTGATTACGAGAAATTCGTGAATATTTGACGAGTATTATTCGCATATTGTTTGCATATTGTTTATTTATGAATACGCACCTTTACACGAGGCATTCCTATCAGCTGCGCGCATGCGCGGGCGTATGCGAACGTAAGTGCTGCGCGATATTTTCCGCGCACTGATGATTCATTTGAAGGATTAGCATCTGACATGTAGTAACGTCTTATCGTGCAGTCGTCGAAATCGTTCATTGTCGAAGTGTTCAGGGAAACAACAATAGGTTCACGTAGGTTGCAAAAAGAATCAGAGAGAACATTGCTTCGCAGTGTCCCTTTTTATACCCGTTTGATCGCAAACAAGGTATTCTTTTAACTGTAGTCCTGCCTCGAAACTCTCGCCGTCATCGTGACTCATAAATTGGGCTGAATAAACGTAAACAGGTTACGTTGCACGACGATAGTTGGCCATTTATCTGAACGAATTTTTCAATCGGCCGCAAACGAGAACAAATCGAGCATTCACGGACACGCGTTTGTTCGGTTGCTACCCCGGTGTTTTCAATTATTCGTATTCTGGATGAAAATGTTCTCTTTGGATACTTAAAGAAAAGCGGTGGTTGCGCCCTTTCACAGTAGTGCAGATCGAAAAATGTAGTGACATGTTTGTGTAACTGTTTAATCATAGAGGATTTCGACAGAAACGTTGAAACGTAGAAACGTAGAAACAAGAGAAATAATGTACAAATGACAAGTTACGAGTAAATAGGATAACTATAGGTTAGCGATATATTTTTGGCACTAGAACTATCGAAATTAAAGTGTACTTATTTGCATGGAGGAGATCAAATTGAAAATTATATAAAAAAATACCAAGTGCATAGAAAATAAATTTTAAAATCATAGTGAATTTTGAAAGTTTTATACAGTGAATTTATAAGATTGCTATTAACAATCACCAATTGGCCATTTTAACTGCTCTGGTAGTTCTAGTGTTAAAAAAGATTGCTAACACATGTAGTTTAATGTATTCAGACGTATTTATTTAATTACACGTGTTTAAACACATTTTACAATGGGTCAATAATCATCTGGTTTTACCACTTGTCCGAGTGCTGAACCTTTGTTGTCGTTCCTCAAACAACGCGTTAGTTCCTGGTGCGGACGGTTTCTACCTGATTCTCCGTCACACGGCCACGGTTTGTTTATTGCTCTCTTGTCCACTCGATCTCTTCCTTTTTTGCATAATTATACCGAAAAAGAAGCAGTGCGAACTGTCTGCCTACTCCTCGGGACCACTCTTCTCGCTTATAAATCAAACGAATTCGTAAATGTACTATAATTGCGTGTACATTGTAAATTTTCATAGCCAGCTCACTACATTGAACAATTTGTGGAGGTATAACATTTTAAAATTCCGAAATACAAGGCGATCTATTTTAATTTTTAAATGTTAATGATTCGGAAATTAAATTGAATTGAAAAACCTGCATTTAGGAAGTTAAATAAGGTCGAGAGAAATCATTATATAAGGTGTAAGGTTATTACAAAATTAGTTGGATCGTCCTAAGTGATCGATCATAGATATATCTTTTCCGCAAAATGATAGAAGATTAATAGGTTTTCAATTTCTACAGATAAAAATCAATTCGGTCAACCAATAATTAATATTTCATTTCATCTGGTTATGCGAAAATAATACAATTTCTCACGTACAAGGAGAAAGTGTAATTATAAAACGTAATATCCTTAAATAATAAAGAAGAAAGAAGTAATACTTATAAATAATTAATGTCTATCTAATAGCCATATTTATCAAGCTATCTGTCTATTTATCTAAATATCAGATAATAGTCATTTCATATTAAATTCAATCATGTACTCAAATCGTCTTATTAAAGTCTAAATCCTATTCTATTCATGACAATACTGTTTAAACGTCAAATTCAAATTTTCAATATCGGATAACCATTTATTATAATCGCCTAACTATAATTATCTACTGTTTCCTATAAAAATACATGTTAACATAAAATCCACAGTCCACGGACGTGACTCAGACCTTTCTTACACTCTACGAGCAAAGATCCTTAAAGAACCGTACATAACTCTGACTGGGTGGGAAAAATACCGCGGTTTCGTATTTATCCTTATCGAAGGTTATACACTCGATGACTGGAATGAATTCATCGGAAAGGCTTGGCATAATCTTCGTTGGCTCGGGATTTTTAAAAGGAGCAGGTAAGAGGGAGCAGAAAAGGTCGAGCTCTGTTGGTCGTGGCCAACCAGGAACACGCGTCGCCTAAACGTAAAATCGAATGATGCATAGGCCATCGGAAGATTCGGCCTCACCCCCTCCCCTTCACGACTCCCCCCACTCTGCAGGGCCGGCCGCCGTGAAGCTTCTCCTTCGAGATTACCGCGGTTGATTTACATTTATTTAGGGCCCCCTAGACAAACACTCGAACAAGGAACACGGATCTCTACACGTCTACCGGGCTCCCAAGCAATTCCATCTGTCAAGCCATTCCTCTTTCCTTTTCTACGAATTCTACAAATCATTGATTAACCCTTCTGTTGCTAAAAGTGACCGTGGTCACCCACCGTTGAACGTTTCTTATATTTGAACCCTCGAACAAGCCAAATCAGGATCTCTTTTAACCTTGCCTTTAGTCATAGTCTCGTTCGAAAGTATCAGGTTGTAATTTTGAGAGCAAACTATATTCTTAGTTTTTAGTTCATCTAATACATAACCTACGTATTCCATTTTCTGTTTATTTATTTGACTGCGCTGCAGTATTAAGGTTAACGTTTACCGAGAAATACGGTACATACCTCATTTGAACACTTATGAGTAAGGAAGTCTAATAAAAATGGTTGCCGCTATATAGATTAAATTAGATTAGAAAATGCACTCGTTTCACAAGTTTATTCGATTTAAGTATTTGCATTTACATTTTGTTCCAAATTGAGAATTTACAGATTAATTATGCTCAGAGGAATAAATTGATGACCGACTAGATAACCGGTGCATATTTACTTACATATGTATATATGTCAATGCATAAATTGGATGGAACTGTTATTTTAACCTAACTGTAGCTTAATTAATTTATTAATAGAACCTAATCCGAACCTAACCTAATTTAATATAAATTTGTAAAGTAGGTTCGTGTTAGTTGAAACCTCTCTTTACTCATAACCTTTTCTACGATGTACCACGATCCAAAATAAACGTTCGCCTAAATATTATAAGCACTAATATTCGCCCTTTACAACAAAAACCACATAACTCGCAAAGTTTTACCTCTGAGAAATGCTCGATCAACGATGACTATGTTCGTATGATTTTTATTACGCGGATATTAAACACGATTGAAAGACGAAAGAGACTTGTCGCGACGCGGGATGTGCTCCGTAACGAGGGAACCATAAACAAAAAATAATTAAGCAAGCAATTAATCAAGATAATCGCGTGTGGATCGGCACGTCGATTGTTAATAGAATGTTAATTGCACGTGCAATTACGTTGCCACGAGATTTTCCGGCGATCCGAAGCCCGATAACGAGGAATTCGCTTTCGTTGCTCGCTTATCGTAAAGCCGACAGTCATCCACGTCCGTCGGTTTGTCGGTTTGCCGCCAGGGGACGTCACCGTGAATTAGCGTTGGAAACGCGACTGCGACGGGGGAAAAGAGAAGGAAAATGCTCGAGCGAGTTCGCCGTTCCTTGCGTGCACAGTATGTCCGGTTTAATCTATAGAGGGCTGGCAAATAGGATATAAATCGATAGATTTGTTTTTAGAATTAGTACACAAGTAGATGTAAAAATTTAAATCACTTATAAATTGGTACCATTGAAGTGCATTTCACAAATTAATTACCTAAAGGATGTTGAAATACAGTCGAAAGTATAGAGACTTATAATTATTAATTATATTCATCATTATTAATTAAAAATACAGTAAAGAATAAATATAATTTCTACAAAAAAGAATCATGGGAACCTTTGAATAAATCTAATACCAGTAGAAGTTTTTCTTACTACTACTTAGATTAGAGTCGGCAGAATACAAAGTTTAAAAACTATGATTCATACTACAAATCGAACTTAACGAAAGGAATTGGACTATATTTCTCAAACTTTTTCCAAGACGTTTTCTAAATATTTTTCTGCAACCAACATTTACTGTTCTCCACAATGAATAAAGATTTTAATTATTTATTTCGTATTTACTTTGTATAAGTCGTACTCATTTTACGTCTGAAAAGCTGTAAAATGCGAAGATAATTTCGTAACGTTGCGTTTGGTCGAAAACCTATTGCCAACGGTAGTACACGAGGAATGCAAGCAAGTAACGTACGTGCCAAGAAGAGAGGACACGGAGAGGCCATCCACGGATATGGGATAGAAAGGAAGGGACAGCGTAAGAAACGCGAGGAAGACCAGGCGCGAAGAAAATCCGATTTTTCCCGCCGATCATCGATCAGCGGCGGCTCGAGGTTTCCGTTCGAGGTTCGATGCAACATCGGTTGGAATTAAAAGGGGACGGCAAGAGAAGATCGTGAGAAACGAAGACGCCGATGGTGAACACCGGCGGGAGGGGGAGGGTATAAAAGAAGAGGAATGTTTCAAGAAGAAAGATGACGAAGCGCGCGGGGGACCAAAAGGGAAGAAGGAGTAGTAAGTCTAACACAAAAAGCGCAAGAGGAAAAGGAGGAATAACAGGGAGCAAGAAAGAGAAAGAGAGAGAGAGATGCAGAAAGCGACGGTACCTACAACGAGAGAACTCCGCGAAGAAAGAGAGAGAGCGTGAGACGGAGACAGAGGGAGAGAGAGCGAGATAGTAACGGCATAAGAAAAATAGAAAGACAGGCAAAGAGACGCGTTAACCCCAAGAGTTTAGATTCTCTGGAGGACTCTTCGGAGGAGTCTCGTTTGTCTCCCTCGTTGGTGCCTCTTCTTCTCGAGCAGGGTCGAGCCTCTCTTCTCTTTTCCCTCTCGTTCCTAAGTCACCGTTGCAAGCGTCATCCTCCCCCCACCATACCCACCACTACTCTCTTATGTGTATACACTGTGTGGCTACATACGCCTTCGGTATTAGTCTACCTTGCACGCAGGATACTACTCTCTCCTCACAGCCGGTCGTCGCCGTCGTCGTCGTCGTCTTCCTCGTCCTCGTCTTCGTCTTCGTCGCCGTCGCGTTCATCCTCCTCTTCTCGCTTCTTCCTACACGCTTGCTTACCCACTGTTATTCTCCATCTTACACGCGGTCTCTTCCTGCTCGTCCTTTTCATCTCGCGACTGCGCGCTCTTCTCGCATATTCGCGTCCTTCTTTTTCGCTATCTTTCTCTCTCTCTTTCTCTCGCTCATTTTACACGCTCGTGGATCTCCGTTGCTCTTCCACAGCGGGGCTCGATACTCTTACTCGCTTCTTACATTCTTCCTCACGCATTCTTACCATCTTCTGCTTCCCTCACACTTTCCCTTCCCTCTTTCTCTCTCACTCGCCTGTGCTCAGCTTCTCCCTCTCCCTCACCCTCGCTTCTTTCTCCGTTTCCCCGGTGGTCTGTTTACTCTCTCTCTCTTTCTCTCTCCCTCCCTATCTTTCTCTTGCCTTGTATTTTCTCTTCTCCATCATTTCTTCTTCCTCTTCTCCTTCTTCCCGTTTCGTTTCCACGGCGTCTGTCTCTACTCCGTCTGGCTGACTGGTTCGTTCGTTCGCTCGTTCGCTTGTGCTCGTTCGGGGCTCTTTCATTCCATAGACATATATCCATCCCCACTCGGCCGGCAGGGCTCTCGCGCAGAGTGGTCACGTTGGCTCGTTCCCTCGGCGAGGCTGCTCTTTCTCTCGCGCGGTGGCCAACGGGTCCTTATCTTATGCAGAAAGGTGGTGCGGAACCCACCGGACCCCTTTGGAAGGCCCCGCATGACATTAATTTTGAAATATTATTTGGGCCCCCCTCCCGTGCGCCGCGCGCGACGGCCTCCCTTTTCTCTCCCGATTTCTCTACTCCTCTCTCTCTCTCTCTCTTTCTCTGTGTTTCTCTTACCTGCTCTGCCATCGTTCTTTTCTTCTCCAACTTTTTCCCTGTCTCGCTGCGAGCCACGGTCGTTCGAGCCTCTCCTCTCTCTTCCCCCTCTGCGTCGCGGAGCTTTTCGGACGGTTCTCGCTCGCAACGAAAATTCGCCTCGAAAAATTCCAAGCGAAACGATCCGTGAGAGACGGTGGAGGGGGAAAGAAGTTCCTAAGTTCGACGCGTTTCGCGGCGCTCCGCGCTGGCTGAAAATCGTGGGTGTTCTTCTAATCGTGAGAAATTATGGACGTATTTCCATCGCATTATTGTATAAGTAGGCGAGCACGTCGCGGGATAACATTCTCGGAATATTCCACGATGATGTGTAACGATAAAACGATAACCCTGGCGTTCTGTTCGAGGTATACACGGTCCGAAACGAAGAATATGTTTTAATGGATTCGATGTGAATTCAATAAATAAATATTAATCTTCGTGTATGCATGAAATGTATATTGGTTGCGTGTTTCGTCTGAGCTCTTCCATTCATAATAAACGTTATCTACAAGTGATTAAAGGTAGTGGTTCACAATAACGAAATACAATTTGATGGTTGTAACGTAATACATCCTCGTTGGCTACTTAGGAGTAGTTAGAAATAACCAATCTATCGTTGCATGACTTCCGGCTTTATCTCTTTAATGCTCTTAAAACTTAGCCATTAAAATAAGCAATATACCCGCGTGGTATCTCGAGATGTAGTAGACTTGTGCTTGGGTCCTCTACATTTCCCATTGTACATATCAGAAAATGAACAATGCATTATCATTTCCGGTCAATATCTTAGCGAGCAACAGAACGTATTGCTCTCGAAGTGAATAATTGCTAATTATGCAATTTATGTTAATTAGCAAAACGTCGTATACACATATAAAGTAACATAACAAATACATAAATATTTAATAATTATTATATTTATATTTATACGTAATACTTACATAAAAAGATATTTATGAAAAAATAAGTTCGCACATTAATAATTATTATATTTATAATAAGTTAAGACTTAACTTAAGACATTATTTACATTTGTATACAGTAGAGTCTCCCATATATAAACTAATAGGGAGGCAAAAATATTCGCATAAAGGAATTTTTGAATAATAAAGCAATTACATTTTCTTGCGCTAAATTTCATTGACTCAAATGTATATTAAGAAGATTAACAGTCCGTTTAAATATTTATGTATTCTATATCTCTTTCAGTATTAAATCTGACAATTTTCTAACGTGAAGAATTACTATTAGATGACACTTTGTTCAAATAACAGAATATCCGAGTACAATATTAAGATAATGGGTGTTCGAATTGACTGAATATCATCAATAGTATCGGTATCGATTCCATCACTAATCATTTTAATTGGTCTCAGTATCAACAAGTGATACCGAGTGCTTAAAATGTCGATACGTATTGATACCTGCTATTAAGTACTGACTTTCGTATTGAATTGCCTGAATATCATTAATACCACCAGTATCGATTCCATTACTAATCATTTTAAGATATCTCGATACCGACAAGTGATTCCAAGTATCTAACGTAAATATAGGGAAAATCAGTTTGTAAATTAGTTTCTATCCATTTATCTCCTAAATTTAATGCTGCAGGCTACTTTTGGGATCAGATTTGAATGCAACACATGAAAATGTATAAGAAATCTTTGCCATTTTAAACAACGAAGTCTCGTTGATCTCTTTTTTTCTATCAGCTTTCGCATAAAAATTTTAAATTTTCCATAAAAAATATAACCTGTGGTTAATATGTTTGCCTGCATTATTCAGAAAGAGACTGCATACAAATTTGCGTGTGCAAAATTTGTATACATTACGTTAGATTCAAGAAACACTAAAAATCACATGTTGTGCTATCATTTTGTCGTATCTAGTTTTCACCTAAAAATGTTAAATTTTCCATAAAAAATATAACCTGTGGTTAATATGTTTGTCTGCATTATTAATAAAAGAGATACTGCATACAAAATTTGTATACATTACTTTAGGTTCAAGAAACACTAAAAATCACATGTCCTATCATTTTGTCGCACCCAGTTTTCACCAAAAAAGGTTAAATTTTCCACAAAAAATATAACCTGAGGATAATCTTTGTCTACATTATTAACAGAAGAGACTGCATACAAAACTGCATGTACAAAAGTTGTATACATTACGTTAGATTCAAGAAACACTAAAAATCATATATTGTGCTATCATTTTGTCGCACCCAGTTTTCACCAAAAAAGGTTAAATTTTCCACAAAAAATATAACCTGAGGATAATCTTTGTCTGCATTGTTAACAGAAGAGATGTTGCTAATAACCCTGCAGTGGGTTCTACAGCGTAATAAAAAGAAAAAAGAAAGCAAACGAGATACTGCATGCAAGACTTGTACACATTACGTTAGATTCAAGAAATACTAAAAATCACATGTGCTATCATTTTGTCGCACCCAGTTTCCTCCAAAAAAGGTTAAATTTTCCACAAAAGATATAACCTGAGGATAATCTTTGTCTACATTATTAACAGAAGAGATGTTGCTAATAACCCTGTAGTGGGTTCTACAGCGTAATAGAAAAAAGAAAGAAAGCAAACGAGATACTGCATGCAAGACTTGTACACATTACGTTAGATTCAAGAAACACAAAAAATCACATGTGCTATCATTTTGTCGCGTACTGTAGGGAGAATTTCCCGTACAGTGTCCGCGCGGACACCGACGGAGATGCACCCTTAGATCTCTCCCGTTTCTTGTTACTCTATCTGTCTATGCAGCGACGATACTTTTCGCTCCGCCGCTCGTACAGGAAGCAAGATCGTGTTCTCGATTCGTTGAACCCTCGAACGGTGGCCGAGGCTGCAGCGGAGGATGAGATAAAGCGAACATCCTACTTCTTTTTTTTTTCCACGCTTTTTCAAGCCGGCACGGGATTATCTTACGTTTACGTAATTAATATCCCGGCGCAAGAACCCGGTCCCGTTCTGAATTAAGGGTAACGGGGGATAAATCGAGGGTTAATTAGAGGCGAATTAGAGGGGAAAGATGGCACCCTGACGCCGCGGTTGCACGGTTTTACAACAGTAGGAAGTTATTTCTCGCTCGCGTAATTAGTGTTTAGCGTCGGAAGGTAAGGTTGAACCGTTCGGTACAGGAACAAATTGAAATTTAATTGATAATCATTTTTAGTTTTATTCTGTTTTAAAAATAAACCCCGTTAATAACGTTCGAATTATACAGACATTTTTACAGTAGTGGTGACAAATACGATCGGCGGACTAAAAGCAAAAAAAATTTATTTTCTCAATTTCTGGTGGACATATATGTATACTTAAAATAATTTATAAGTGGCTATTTTAAAAGAGTGAAAAGAATCGTTGTAAAAATCTAACTTGGAACAGTTATATAAAACTTAGATTTTCAATCTATCCTTTTTTTATTTTATTTCGAGGAAAAGACTTTTGCTTGTTGATTGAGAATTACAATTACAAATTATTGAATAGTGAACGTTTAAAGGCAAAAATAAAGGTCGAAATTCCTACAACCCCGTCCGGGTCCTTCAACTCGTTTGTTCTGTTTCTTAACGTTTTTGAACTTTCTAAAATGCCAGATGTGGCTTGGATTTTTGGAAGAAACCCTTGAGAAAGTACGTTAAAAGAAAGCTGGTTTATGCTTAATTTTTGTTTCGTAGTATTTCTGTATTCAATTTCTAATACTCTTCCTATTCCTCTTCCTCTTCCTATTCCTCTCCCTTTTCCTCTTCCTATTCCTCTTTCTATTCCTATTCCTCTTCCTATTCCTCTTTCTATTCCTATTCTTCTTCCTATTCTTCTTCCTATTCCTATTCCTATTCCTATCCCTCTTCCTATTCCTATTCCTATTCCTCTTCCTCTTCTTCTTCCTATTCTTCTTCCTATTCCTATTCCTATTCCTATCCCTCTTCCTATTCCTATTCCTTTTCCTCTTCCTCTTCCGAATTTTCTTCCTACTCCTATTCCTATTCCTATCCCTCTTCCTACTCCTATTCCTATTCCTATCCCTCTTCCTCTTCCTATTCCTCTTCCTCTTTCTATTCCTCTTTCTATTCCTTTTCCTCTTCCTATTCCTATTCCTATTCCTCTTTCCTTCTTCCTTCTTCTATTTTTATTCTTCCTATCCCTCTTCCTCTTCCTCTTCCTCTTCCTCTTCCTCTTTCTTCCTATTTTCTTCCTATTTCTATTCCTATTCCTATCCCTCTTTCCTCTTCCTCTTCCTCTTCCTCTTCCTCTTCCTCTTCCTCTTCCCCAGCCCTTTCTGGTTCCGTTTCCCGGGTCAGTCGCTCTATTACAATCCCATTGCCCGAGTCGCGAACATCTTGGGTGGTAATCGATAAATTTTCATAGGCTCTGCCCGAAATCGTACGATTGTGACGTACGGTGCCTCGGCGGCGGCTCATTTGAATACAATGCGATTCGAATATCCATCTTCGCGCGTTCTACCGGCCGCGAAATTCCGTGTTGTTCCCTGTCTAATAAACGTACGGGGTTTTATTTGTCGTTCTGATGATACTTTTAATACATTTACGTTCGCAAGGCAAAAGGCATACATGAAATTCACTCTCCCACTGATACGCATAAAACCAACACTCACAGCTTTCTTAACCAGTTAACTGTGGCGCCCCCTTTTTAAAGCGCGCACTTATATGTGTCGTGAAAATTGAGCGATGACGAGTATACTCGTCAATCACAGAGTAAGTGTCGCTGTTAAAATATTGGATCAAAAAGATGGGTTTATTATATAAAATTGACAATTTTATTACTAATATCTACTCATTTGGTTAACACAAACATATATTACATACATATTAAACGAAAAACACAAGAAAAATTAAATACATATAAAGATAAGAATTTAAATTCCTGTTGTCCTGTGGCGGACCATCCCTGAAGGAATCTTATAATAAATTAACTTTCCCACTTTTGCGTTTGTCCCTTTTACGCTAACATCTAAAAAACGTTATCATCGCACATAATAAATTCGTTATGTGAAGTAATAAGCTGTTTCAGCCGGTGCATGCGGGGGCGCATGAGTTTATCTCAAATTATTTATATTTTTTATTCGTTTGTTTTATTCCGGCCTGGCCTCAACATATTCTAAACATCTTGAAATTTGAGAATATGTTTTGTTTTTCTCAAAAATTACAATTTAAATAGCCAATGGTCACTAGTTTATACGCATGACGAGTATACTCGTCAACACACAAAATCGTGCCACTTCTCCATGACGAGTATACTCGTCAATCACAGTTAACTGGTTAAGGATTGAAGATCTGTTTTGAAAAAAAAAACCGGCTGATTTTCGCTGGAACGCATCGCCGTCACGGCGAACGAGCGACTTCATCGAGCACAGCGGCTCGCGTCCCAAATTTCCAGAGCATCGATGTCACCGATGCTGAGGCGGGGAAAGATTTGAAGCTTGTGAAAGGACACGAACTGCGAAACGTCGATTTTCTCATACGTCCTTCATTGCACTGTTCTGTTCGTTAACTTTATTTATTTTCTAAATAAATAAAGCATCCCCGCCTTTTGTCCTTTATTTTGTAAAATCAATGCAAAATTTAACAAAATTTTTTAAACTTTGAAAAAATCACTTGTCGACACCCAAGCCTCTTACAATGATTACATCTTACTTTTCTGTAAGATTTACGAACCTTCAGGAACCCAGGAAAAATTTCCTGACTCACTGAAATAAATTTTCAGGAACATGGTACACGCCAAAAATATCCTCAAATTC
Source organism: Tetrapedia diversipes (assembly GCA_033822845.1). Classification (NCBI taxonomy): domain Eukaryota; kingdom Metazoa; phylum Arthropoda; class Insecta; order Hymenoptera; family Apidae; genus Tetrapedia; species Tetrapedia diversipes. The sequence continues at coordinate 423,107 of JAOPTO010002469.1, read as the reverse complement.
ATTCAAAGTAACAAATCAATCAAGTCGTATCTCTTTCTCTTCCTCTTTCTCCCCCCGTCCTCTCGTTCTCTCACCCCTCTCTCCTTTCTTTCTCTTTCTCTCTCCACCCTCGCTCTTTTTCTGTCTCTCCCCTTTCTCTCTCCCCTCCCATCTCTCCTCTCTCTCTCCTACTTGCTCACACACACACACACACACACACACACACACACACACACACACTCTCTCTCTCTCTCTCTCTCTCTCTCGCTCTCCCACTCTCACTAACTCACCCCCTTCGCTCTCTTTCACCCACATTCACTCCCTCTCTCACTCAGCCTTACTCACTCACACTCTCTCTCCCTTTCATTAACCCACCCCTTTATCTCTCTTTCCCCCACTCTCTTTCTCTCTCTCTCACTTCTCTTCCCTCTCTCTTTCTTTCTTGCTCTCTCTCCTTTTCATTAACCCACCCCTTCTGTCTCTCTCTCACCCTTCCCATTCTCACTCTCACTCACCCATCTTCTCTCTCTTTCACACACACACACGCGCGCGCGCGCGCGCGCTCTCTCTCTCTCTCTCTTGCTCCCTTCTTTCTCTCATCTTTCCTCTCTTTATCTTTCTCTCTCTCACACATATATATATATCTTTCTCCCCTCACCCCCTCACTCTCATATCATTCTTTCTCTCCCCTCTCCCTCCTCACACCGTCACTTTCTCTCTCTCCATCCCGCTCCCCTCTCATCGGTCTTTCGCACTATCTCTTTCTATCGGTGTCTCTCTATCCTCTTCTCCCCAGCACCGACTTCCCGAACGTATAATTCTCCTGCGGTACCGTATGGCAGCTTGTAGCTTCTCCGGAAGGAATCGACCTCCCAACGATATCTAACGAGCTATCTTTGGCAAATTAAGCGACACCTCACCCGAGCCTGCGAGACACGTAGCTGGTGCCGGTGGAGCACATTGCTCTGCTGCTCCCGCGTAATCAGCCGTTATTTACGAATCCTGCGGCGCCGCGTAAACACGTACCGCGGGTCTACGAGAAGAAGTCTAGCGGGACGGCGCAGGGGCAAGGGAGGAGAGTACTCCGCTCGCTCCACCCGTCCCCCACCATTCGCGCTTATTTAGTAGCTTTCGGTGGGGCGCGTTGGCATAGGCGTAGAATGTCCATAAATACGGGGGGGAATGTACAGTAGCGGGCAAAAGTTTAGGATTAAAAGGTCAGAGAGAACAAATTAATTAATTAATAAGAGATAGAATGATAAATAAGAATCGTGTTCTATGTTAATCAATGAATAGTGTTCTACTATAATGATGATAAGAATAAGTATGTGAACAATATTTGAATACCATAAAATTATGTCTTAAATTGACCTATCGTCAAAACTATAAGATCAAAGGATTCAAGAAAATAAATTGATTAATTAATAAGAAATAGCACGATAAATAAAATTCGCATTCTATGCTAATCAGTGAATAGTGTTCTACTATAATGATGATAAAAATAAGTGTGTGAACAATATTTGCATACCTTAAAACTATGTACTGCATTGTCTTTTCGTCAAAAGTTTATGACCAAAGGATCAAAGAAAACAAATAAATTAATTAATAAGAGATAGAATGATAAATAAGATTCGTATTCTATGCTAATTAATAAATAGTGTTCTACTATAATGATGATAAGAATAAGTATGTGTACAATATTTGCATACCTTAAAACTATGTACTGCATTGTCTTTTCGTTAAAAGTTTATGACCAAAGGATCAAGGAAGACAAATAAATTAATTAATAAGAGATAGAATGATAAATAAGATTCGTATTCTATGCTAATTGATAAATAGTGTTCTACTATAATGATGATAAGAATAAGTATGTGAACAATATTTGCATACCTTAAAACTATGTTTTGCATTGTCCTATCTCAAACTTTTGTCCGCTACTGTATAAAAACAGGGAAATTAAGTTGGTTCATCATGAACAATTGAAGTAATTAAAATTCTCTTATTATCGATTAAAATACAATGGAGAACTAAAATGGTAATGACAAGAATGCTTGCGATGTCATTTACCCCTTTTATCGCCACAAGTGACATTTTGAAAATATTAATTTGCCCGTATAACTTTTCCCTACGCAAAATGAACCAAAACAGAGGACACGACAGCGATAAACAAAGCAACCCGAAGTACAGCTCAGATCATAAAAATTGAAGTAATTAAGATTCTCCTATTATCAATTAAAAAACAATGAAGAACTAAAATGGTAATGACAAGCATGCATACGTTGTCATTTACCCCTTCAACGCCACGGGTGCCATTTTGAAAAACAGAGAACCCAGCATCGATAAACAAAATAACCCCAAGAACAGCTAAGCCTCGACAAAGACCATCTAAACGAGGGCCAACAAGACGCACGGAAACAACCGATGAAAAGAAAAACGAAAAGGTGGCAACTAGACCGACGTGGAGCACGAGGTGGTTCCGTGGGTGGGACTTGGGAAGCAGAAGAACCGCCAGAGGCCCGAAAAATCGGCTCGAGGACGCGCGTCTCGAGCCCCGAAGACAACCGAATGCTCTTCCAGATTTTCGTTAAAAGAAGATAACGGCCGTCGCGGTACGAAACGGCAAGGTAACGTAATGTAAGGCACGCACGCACTCACACCGCGGCGAATAATGTACATGTACGTGAGATCGAGGGCGTGGGGCCCCTGGGCTTCACTGCTGGCAGAAAGGGGACTTATATACCGAGAGGCACAGCCGGCTTATCGGGCATACATCCTCGCTCGCAGATTAGCATAATGTCTGCTGCAATGCGTAGGTACTCTTCCTCTCCCCCCTCGCCCCCTTTGCCCCCTCTTCACTACCGGGCCCCTTTCTTGCCCCCTACCCCCCCCCCTCCCTTCGCGGTCCTCCTCCCTCCTGGGCTGCCGCTACCTTGCTCTTGCTTTGGCTCTTCCTCTTTCGCCTCTCCCGTGGTCTACCCTCCTCCTTCTTCTACTTCTTCTTCTTCTTGTTCTTCTGGTAGAGCTGGAACCACACCACCTCCCGTCCTCGTTCGCCGGTTTTCAAGTCGAGCACCATCCTCATCACCATCGCAACAGCCTCGTTCCACCACCCTTGACACCCGAGGGGACAATGGTGTGATCATAAAATAATAGTAATAATAATAATATTAATAATAATAATAATAATAATAATAATAATAATAATAATAATAATAATAATAATAATAATAATAATAATAATAGTAATATTAATAATAATAGTAATATTAATAATAATAATAGTAATATTAATATTGATAATAATAATAGTAATATTAATAATAATAATAGTAATATTAATATTAATAATAAGAGCAATAATAATAATAATGAATAAATAAAGCCATACAAGATCAAGTAATAGCCACAAAAACAAACTTAAAACATATCATCAAAGATCCAGACACACAAAATGACAAATGCAGAAAATGTAAACAGTTCCCGGAAACGATAGACCACATCACAGGAGGATGTAAATTACTTGCAGGTAAAGAATATATAGAAAGGCATAACGCAGTAGCTAAAATAATTCATAAAGCAATTCTCAACGCCAATAATATAAAACAAGACTACACACCGTACTACAAATATACACCAACAGGAATAATCGAAAACGAAGAATACAAAGTATACATAACAATACGGACTGATAAAACAATAAGCCATAACAGACCAGACATCACATTCATCAAAACGAAAGAAAAACGAACATACCTAATAAACATTTCGATACCTAATGATAACACAAAACTTCAAAAAAAACACCTAACACAATTAGAAATAACCACAGATATCCATAGCGAAATACAAAAGGCAGTAATACTACATACATGCAACATAACCAGGAACCCACCTAAACTACAACAGCTAAAAATCAAGCTGGACTTGGCAAAGTCCCGTCCAGTGCGGAAAATCCCCCTTGAAAAAGGGGAGAAAAAGAAATAAATAAAGAAATAATAATAATAGTGTAGAAAAAAAGTTCTTAAAATTATTATTATTATTATTATGATTGATAGAAAAATTTACAGTACGCAGTAATTTCTAATCCAACTCTGCCACGCAACTTTATGTTTAATTCTCAACTCTACATACGATTCCGAATCTCGGTTTTCTACTCAACCCTGGTTGAAGGTTCTTTCGAGAAAACCCTTATAGGCATTTACCTCTTCTCACACTGCGCTCGTTAAACATTGCCAATCTATCGGTGAATTGACAAGCGCATATATCCGTCCATGGTCTCTACGAGCAATTTTTGTCAAACACATATATGCTGTGGATCGCCCACTTTTTATGAAAAAAGCACACTATTTTATAAAACTATACCGCGTTCATAGCCCAGATTGAATGGTTGTGTGAAAACCCATATACGCGTTTGTTAGCGCAAAATCGTTCAAGGCATCTGTGAGGCGAGCCGACTCACAGTATGCCATGCATCAAGCATTTTCTAGACTGTTGTCAAACGAAAGAAAATTTGAATAAAGGCGGCAAAGTTCAGCCAGGGGTGGTAACGAAGAGACGGTTGATATTATAAAAAAGAAAAGGAACAGACATAAATGTAACGTCGAAGGGGTCAGACGTGTTGCCTTGCTCTTGAGTTTTATTTTAATTTTAATAGTCAGACGCGTAGTCTTATTCTTGAGTTTTATTTTAATTTTAACACGTTCATATCCAAAATTGAATGATTGTGTGAGTACCCATATATACGTTCATAGCCAAAATTGAATGGGTATATGGGAACCCATATGTGCGTTCATAGCCCAAATTGAATGGTTGTGTGAGAACCCATATATGCGTTGATAGCACTCAAAGGGTTAACTGTTAGCCGACAAACGATAGTTTCGCGAATTTTCAAACTTCAGTCAGTTTGTTCGTTAGTCAGACTCGGAGGTTAGATAGTCGTATATGTAAATTTCAGTATACGACTCAACCCTTTAACTGCTGGTACTCAAAGGGTTAAATAAGCAACTATACGTAAACCTAACCCTAAACCAAGTTGTAAGAGTTCGTTTTTCCCGCTCCCTTCTCCCTTTACCTCGCCCGACACGGTGAAAGTCGCGGCAGTCAAAGAATTTTCTGCCTCGCTGTTTACCCGTTCCGTTGTCGCCGATTTCTCGTGTGAAACCGGGAAAAACCGTGGCCGGACCGGAACGGAACCCGGTCGCGTCCCACACGCATCGCTCCACGGAACGGCGTGCGCGCGCAACATCTACAGCCACCAACGTGGTCCCAGAGATAATAATAGGAGGCTCGTTTCGCGTCTCGGAATTCCGAGCTGATCGCGGAATTCCAGGGTTTTCACGACGCGATGCGGAGAAAGAGGAGAGTTGCACAGGGGGGGGGCAGGAAGAGGGGGGTGCGCGGTGGCCTACTGCGAAATGAGAGGGTGGGAAAGAGGGATAAAGGAATAGAGAGGGTTGGTGAGAGATGGAGAGGAAAGTGATAGAGTGGGTGAGTGTGAAGGAGAGAGAAGAGGGGTGAGTGAGAGATGGAGAGGGAGGGGGGAGAGAGGGGGAGAGAGAGTGGGTGAAAGAGACAGTGAGATAGAGGAGGGAGAGCGATAGGGTGGGAGAAAGAGAGAGTGAGAGAGAGAGGGAGAGAGGGGTAGAGAGAAGGTGAAAGAGAGAGGGAGAGGGAGTGAGTAAAAGAGCGAAAAAGGGGTTGGTAGTGAAAGGGAGAGTGTGTGTGAGTGAGAGAGAGGGTGGGTGAAAGAGAGAGAAGGGGGTGAGTGAGTGAGAGTGAGAGGGAGAGACAGTGTAAGTGAGTGAGTGTGTGTGTGTGAGAGAGAGAGTGGATGAAAAGGAGAGAAGGGATGTGAGTGAGTGAGTGACAAAGATAGAGAGGGGGGGTGTGTATGAGTGTGTGTGTGTGAGAGAGAGAGAGAGAGAGAAAGGGTTGATGAAGGGAAAGAGAGAGTGCTAGGATTGTCGGGTGGGGGCGAAGGGGAGAGGAAGCGTGCACAGCAACAATACGTATCGTCCGGCGGTGTAGAACGCCAACGGGTTACGGGGCCCGAGTCGTGGGCCTGGGATGCAAGAGAGAACAGGCCCAACCTCGGCTGCCACTGCTATTATGGCCAATAATTCATTGAGTGACTGTCAGGCCCTCCGCCGACCAGCCCAGAACTGCCGCACCCCTCGTGTGCATTGCGCATACGGGGTGCTGCGAAAATACGGATTCAAGCCGATAATAAATCGAGCTCGCCTTAACGCGGCCTGAAAATCCACTGGTTCGTGTGCACGGTTGCGTTCGCTGGACAGAGAAGTCTCGCACGACGGGAGAGGAGCGAGAGAAAAGTGCTCGGCACTCGGACAGCTCAGCGTTGTTGAGCGATCGATGTCGTGGCTAACGCTGCGTGATGCGATTGGTGGATGTTACAGTACGCGACAAAATGATAGCACAATATATGATTTTAATGCTTCTTGAATCTAACGTAAGGCATACAAGTTTTGTGTATGCAGTTTCGTATGCAGTATCTCTTTTGTAATAATACAGACAAAGATATTAACCACAGGTTATATTTTTTACGGAAAATTTAACCTTTTTATGCGAAAATAGGGTACGACAAAATGATTGCACAACATATGATTTTTAGTGTTTCATGAACCTAACGTAATGTACACAAGTTTTGTATGCAGTATCTCTTTTGTAATAATACAGACAAAGATATTAACCGCAGGTTATATTTTTTACGGAAAATTTAACATTTTTATGTAATAACTGGGTGCGACAAAATGATAGCACAACATATGATTTTGAATCTTTCTTGAATCTAGGTAGGAAAATAGATATCAACTGGACTTTGTTTTTCTTACAAAATGTCATAATTGCTGAACTAACACAACATAAAGTATCAATACAATGATGAAAAAGTTATTTAACGAATTTAAAAAATACTCACTGTTTGGGGCTTGGTGGATGTTTGGAAAGTTACAGATCAAAGGGTTAATCCCACATGAGAGAGTACTTTCATCTTTAGCATTTATTTAAGTTTCAGTGCCAAACACATGAGATTTTCTACAGTTAATCGATTTTGTTGGTGAAACAGCGTAGTGTGAAATCGATGAAAACGCGGTTTCCTTAAACGCCAAGTACGTGCGTGGATTTTGTTCACATTTCAGACGAATTCGCTTTTATTTCTGTTGGTTTTTTTTATCAATTAACGCTTTAACACTAGAACTACCATAGCAGTCAAAATGACGGATTGATGGTTATTCATAGCAACTTTATAAATTCACTTTATCAAGCTTCCAAAATTTACTATGATTTTCTGCAGAAAGTATAAATAAAGACTTGTTTTCTGTGTATTCGATATTTTTTCATGTAATTTTCAATTTGTTCTGTTCCATGCAAATAAGTACACTATAACTGTCGGTAGTTCTAGTGTTAAGTTTTGCGAGGACCAAAAATTGGTTGAGAAAAATAACAGTTTAATTTAGGAAAAGACGAATTTGCTTTTGTTTCTGTTGGTTTTTTTGATCAATTAGCGCTTTAAATTTTGCGAGGCACCAAAATTTGTTGAGAAAATTAATAGTTTAATCTAGGAAAACGTTTAATCTTCCCGAAAGAAGGCGGGCGTGGAATTGGCGCTCGGTTTGCGACAAGATGGAGGCTCGTCGGGATGACGGGCCAGTGGTATGGGATCGTCGGTGGTCAGACAGTGAGTCGTGTTACATGCTGATGCTACTGACAGCAGGTGTAGACGCCTGCAGTATGACTTAACCTGTTCTTTCCTCGACTGAAAGATCCACCTTGTGGATAAAAATCTTTTTTGCCAATACTACTGTCTTGTTTAAAAATAGTGTTAACAGACTTCTTTAAATTGTTACGCGTACGTTTTCTTCTGAGATTTAGCTAATTTTATGTATCATATGTTTTTTAATTATTATGGCATATTATATCTTTATTTATTAATAGGTTATCCCATAGACAAATAAATAAATAAATAAATAAGTAAATAAATACTAAAATAATGTTAATTACATAGTAGGAATTCAAAAATTTTACATACGTTTAGCACACTAACCTAGATTTGATGTTTTTTCTATTTAATATATGATGAATTTGATTTGCAAAAGGGTAAAATTAATTTGCAAAAAGGTGAATTTGATTTGCAAAAGGGTGAATTTAATTTGCAAAAGGGTGAAATTAATTTGCAAACGGGTGAATTTAATTTACAAAAGGGTGAATTTAATTTGGAAAAGGGTGAAATTAATATGCAAAGGAGTAAATTTAATTTACAAAACCATCTTCATTTTACGATTCAAACTCGTGATATTCATGTTTCATCCAACATTATTATCACGAATCAGACTCGTCAAAGTACGTCAAGGGGTGATACAATTCCAAAAATTGAACAATCAACGGATTATCACCGGATAGACACCAACGTTTTATCTGTTATCGCTCAATTTACGCTACAATGAATCACCATGAAAAATTCTAAAAATAAAACCACTTCACTCTTAGAACCGTTCTACGAATAATCCTCGTTTTCGCCAACAAAACGTTTCCACCGAGACATCACTCCTACGCAACCATCGAACACCTTCTTCTTCTCCTCGGATACCGCGGCGTATCGCTGGCGAAGGCTCAAACTTCCAGATACCTCGGGCACCTGCGGAAGAATCCAGCCGCGAACCCTCTAAACGCTTATCAGGAGCCATCGCAGATATCCTCCCGCGAGTAAGACACCGGCGCATGAAGCGACGTCCCTGGAACGCCTTCGCTGGTGCCACGGAAAAAATGAACGGGGCGCCTTATCGATAGCGAGCCTCTCGCATTCGCGAAATTGCCCCTCGAGTTTAGCGGAAGAGGACGAAGTAGAAGCCAGGGGGGCGGGACGAGGAGGAGCACTGGCGCGAGGAGGTTGGCGCGCGCGGCGCGTTTCCACGGAAATTAAATAAATACCAACGAGAACGTCTTCCTCTCCAGGTATCGACGTATATCGCATACGTTGGCCGCGGAAAAATCGAATTCCTCGATCCTCCGGAGGGAGGAAGAAGAGGATGAGAAGATGGAGGAGAAGGTAGAGAGTTGGAGGAGGAGGTGAAGAAAGTGGAGAATAAAATGTATAAGGAGCTGGAGAAGGTGGATAAGGAGGTGGAGGCGAAGGTGGAGGAGGAGGTGAAGAAAGTGGGGAAGGAAGTGCATAAGAAGGTGGGGGAGAAGATGAAGAAGCAGGATGGAGGAGGAGGTGGAGGAAGGCACTTAAATTCTTTAGGAGAGGGGGAAAGAAAAGGGGGTGTTGAAGAAGGTGAAAGAAGGCGCCTGAGGTCCTTAGGAGAGGAGGGAGGAGGAAGAGGAGCAGGCGGAGGAGAAGGTAGAGGAGTTGGAGGAGGAGGTGTAGGGGAAGATAAATAAGGAGGTGGAGAAGAAGGTGAAGAAAGTGGGGAATGAAGTGCATAAGGAGCTGGAGAAGGTAGATAAGGAGGTGGAGGTGAGCGTGTAGGAGGAGGTGGAGGAAATGGGGAAGGAAATGCATAAGGAGGTGGAGGAGACGGTGAAGAAACAAGATGGAGGAGGAAGCGAAGAAGCAGGATGGAGGAGGAGGTGGAGGAAGGCACTTAAATTCTTTAGGTGAGGGGGAAGGAAAAGGAGGTGGTGGAGAAGGTGGAGGAAAGGCGTCTAAAGTCCTTAGGAGAGGAGAAAGGAGGGGGAGGAGCAGGCGGAGGAGAAGGTAGAAAAGGAGGTGGTGGAGGAAGGCGCCTAAAGTGCTTAGGAGAGAAGGAAAGAGAAGATGGAGGAGGATGTGGAGGAAGGCGCCTATACTTGTTAGGAGAAGAGGGAGGAGGAGGAGAAGGTGGAGGAAGGCGCTTAAAGTCCTTAGGAGAGAAAAGAGAAAGAGGAGGAGGCGAAGGAGAAAGTGAAGGAGGAGGTGGAGGAATTCTCCTAAAGTCCTTAAAAGAAGAGGAAGGAGGAGGTAGAGGAATGCGTCTAAAGTACCTTAGAAGAGTATCGAGGAGGAAGAGGTTGAGGTGGATGAACGCACGGTGCAAAAGCGCGTTTCGACGGGAACTAAACAAATACCAACGAGGACGTCTTCCTCTCCAGGTATCGACGTGTATCGCGTACGTTGGTCGCGGAAAAATCGAATTCCCCGATCCTGCGGAGGAGGGGAAGGATGAGGACGAGGAGGAGGTGGAGGAAGCCGCGTAAAGTCCTCAGGGGTGGAGGATGGAGGTCGAGGTGGATGAACACACGGCGCAAAAGCGCGTTTCGAGTGAGAAACCGAGAGAGTGAGAGAGCGTAGAGATAGAGAGAAAGAGAGGCAAGAGTGGGGAAGCACGGAGCGGCGTAGAGGGGACAGGGGGGATAATTGCAGAAGGGCCCCCTTCGCGTTGCTCTTGCAAAGAAGTCTTAAGACGAGATAAGGCCCCGGCGATAACGATTGAGCCCCGCGGGAACTGTTGCCTACGTGTTACACGCACACGCACCGGGTCCGCGTTGCTCGATGCTCGCACACGACGTCGGATTTAGAGCCCGTCCTCACACGTGGCATACGTAAACGCGCGCAGCGTATCCGCGCTCTCTGGCGTACGCAAAAATGCGTGGCCATACCTTACCAGTGTACGTGTACGGTGAGTAAACGCACGCGCGTGTGTTCGTGTGTGTGTGTGTTTGCGCGCGCGGAGAGAAAACGAAAAAAGGGGAAAAAGAAAATCGCGCGAGGCCGGCGTGTACTCGCGCGCGCAAACGGTGCTGCTACACACTCTGTTACGCTCTCTCTCTCTCTCTCTCTCTCTTGTTTTATTTATGTATCTCTGTCTTTCTTAAACGGGAGGGCTGGTAGGAGAGTCGAGCATCGCAGCAACAACGCTCAAGAAGAATTCGCCCAGGGAAAAATTGGCCGGTTGAATTAATTAATAGTGCTATCGAGCGAGTAGAGTGAAGCTGCGATACCTATATATATGTGTGTACGTGTGTGCGTGTGTGTGTAGACAGAGCACCGGCTGCAGCGGCGAGGCAAAAATTCCTGGAACGAGTCCACCGCGATTTAATCGATTTCCACTTGCTCACCAATAACTGTGACCATCGCGTAAATCTTACGTTTTTTCACGTTTTGCTCTTCGTCTAGCCGCGACAGAGCTTCCTTCTTAGGGGGATTGGTTTTTCCTTGGATCGGCATGAAAATGAACTGTGGGTTTATGTGTTGGAAGTCGTTCATTTCGAATTTCCCGATATTTTTTATAGGATTCAGTGATTGAGAATGTAATTAATCCAAATATGTTTGGTAATATATATGTTATTTATATAGACTAGTTCTTTTGCGAAATTGAAATCCCTATACTGTCTCGCTGATTCTTATTTATGTTTAACTTTGATTTAGGAAAGTCAAGTTAGTCTTGCGTTTGGATACAGAATTGACATTATAATAGCATCTACTCTGATTTTGATAGATCGAATCAATTGTGAATTCATGCATTGTTTTACCATTTTGCTGTAGACGTCTCTACTATGAAACATCCACTTGATACAGCTGTAATAGAGGGATGTATATGAGAGGGATATCTGTGTATTTTAGGAGTGTAGAACTTAAACTGTTGAGCAGTTGGTACGTAAACGTGAGGTCGTGATTATTCTTCTGTTTTCAAAAGTTCACATATTGAGCAGCTTCAAAGTATTGTCATAATTATGACAAGCATTAAGTATAGATCTATTGAGTTTGTAATGCTACCAATTGAAGACAAACTTCAGTGTTCTCCAACATTTCGAAACGCCAGAAAGAACTGCGCAGCCGTCCCTGGTAACCGAAGGGTTGAAATCTCAAGGTGACTTCGACATCTCGTCTGGTAGCGTGTATCGATTCCGTTTAGCTGAAAAGCTCGCGCCCAGCGTGCACTCGAGGAAACGTGTGTGCTCCCATAAATAAGAACAGGTATGAGAGAGAGAGAAGGAGAGAAGAGAGAGAAGGAGAAAGATGAGAGTAAGAGAAAGAGAGAAAAGGGAGACAGAGAAAGAGGAGAAAAGAGAGAAATAAAAAGAGAGAGAGAAGAGAGAGAGTGGAGAGAGATGAGAGTAAGAGAAAGAGAGAAAAGGGAGACAGAGAAAGAGGAGAAAAGAGAGAAATAAAAAGAGAGAGAGAAGAGAGAGAGTGGAGAGAGATGAGAGTAAGAGAAAGAGAGAAAAGGGAGACAGAGAAAGAGGAGAAAAGAGAGAAATAAAAAGAGAGAGAGAAGAGAGAGAGTGGAGAGAGATGAGAGTAAGAGAAAGAGAGAAAAGGGAGACAGAGAAAGAGGAGAAAAGAGAGAAATAAAAAGAGAGATAGGAGAGAAAGAGAAGAGAGAGAGGAGAGAAAGAGAAGAGAGAGAGTGGAGAGAGGTGAAAGCTACAGAAAGAGAGAAAAGGGAGACAGAGAAAAAGGAGAAAAGAGAGAGAAAAAGAGGGAGAGAGGAGAGAGGAGAGAGAGTGGAGAGAGAGAAGAGAGAGAAAAAGAGAGGGAGGAGAGAGAGATGAGAGCGAGAGAAAGAGAGAGATGAGAGAAAAAGAGAGAGGAGTGAGAGAAAGAGAGAGGAAAGAGAGAGAGGAGTGAGAGAAAGAGAGAGGAAAGAGAGAGAGGAGACAGCGAGTGGAGAGAGGGGGGGAGGAGAGAAAGATGAGAGCGAGAAAACAAGAGCGGTGAGATAGAAAGAGGGAGAGAGAGAGAGAGGGAGAGTAGCGAAACGAAAAGTAAGATAGGGATAAAGGCACGCTCGTGTATGTATGCTGAGAGGTGCAACGACTGACTCTCCTCGACGCTGGGAACAAAAAGAAAGGTGCACGCACGGAAATTAACATAAATCGATCTCCGAGCGGAGATCTCCAAAAGAAAATATTATGTATTACGCGCTTATGGGGCCCGGATGCACGGGCCCCAAAGGACAAAGCGGGCGGGGCCCGATCCGGACGACCGAGACGACTCTTTCTCTCTGTCGTTTCTCTCCTTTTTAACCCCCTGCTCTCCGCCCTTTTTTTACGTGACAACCACCACCACCACCACTACCACCACGACAACATTTCTTCCAGGTTGGATATCCAACGAACTCCAACACGATCGCGACGCGATCCGAATCTAGAACTCTGTATAAGTGCACTCTGTATCGTCGCACGTTTAATGTGCTTAAGCAACGAAATGATTGTAAATCTATAACAGGTAGGTCTCGATTAAAGTGAATGATAAATCTCAGGAATTGATGACATTGTTTGAATTCGCGCTGCATGAGTACGTCAAATATAATAATTGGTTCCAATTTGATGGAAATATGAAGTATTAATTTTCACATGTCTACTGAATTACGATGAAAACGTATTTATTGTTTTTCTGAAGTATTTTTAATAATACAAACTGCACTCTTTTCTTCTTTTTGAAATATTGTATATTTCATTATGTATACCGTGAAAGAAAAAAGGTTGAGAGTCACTGTTCATGGGGAATATTATAGATTATACTCTCAGGAGAAGACTTGCTTTTGCCACATCGCAATGAAAAATAGAAGTAGGGATTGATGGATTAGAAACGCTTAAAATACTGAATTTGTGAACATATATATAAACCTTTGTAAAAATGTCTTAATGTAGTAGAAAATTTTTTCCAAATTCATTGCTCAAAGCTTCTAATCTGTTTATTGTCAACCTATATATACTTATATTCGCCTTTGAACACTATATCTTTCAAATCTAGTCTATATAGTCCAACATGTACACCTTAACCTGAGTATTACTAGTAGTATTGAATATTTTATTCAGAATCTACGAGCTTACCATAGCTCATGAACAGGATTGTACACTCCTAGCCAAAAGTTTAGAATCAATCTTTCATTTACATTCGCATCAAATTATAATTAGAAAACTAATACTGCGGTAATTAACATTTATATTTTGATACATTAGTCGCCCAACAGTTTCTTACGTGATACAATTCAAAATTTTATTACGTTTTCTTGATAAGAACAGTAATTAACCCCTTGACATACAATGACATCTGGAAGACGTCACTTTGACGTCTCCGAGACATCAGGAATTGTTTACGTATTCCAGAATGTTTTAAAATGTTTCATGCTCTACTGAACTACTAATTTGTTATTTTATAATGTTACTCAGTATATCAACCTGATTAAATGTTATGTAACAATGCAAATTTCAAAATCAAATGTTTTGCTTTTAAATTTGCACATAACTATTCAGTTGAGACAAATTAAATAGTATTTTTCGAACGAATTAAATTCTGTTTTATTTGTATGTCAAGTGGTTAAACTTTCGGTCGATAACGTAGATATGGGTAGAGAGTATGACATAGTGAAAACATGGGGATTGTGGAGGGAGGAGGGGGGAAAATGAAGGAAACTAACAGTTTAATCCAGTGGGACTGCTTCTTCTAACGCTTCTTACAGCCTGATTTATACCGTCCACCTCTCCGATTACAATCGACCAAAATGAAACTTTGTTAGAAAATTCCGACTCGTTTCGTGTAAGCCGTACGATGCGAGCATGGTAACACGATTCTGCGGCTGCATCGCGGAATACCTTGGCGTCTTACTAAGATAATCGGAAAAATGAAACGCATTTTCTTGCAGACTACATTATCGGCTAAAGATATAAGATCGAGTCCTTGGTGAAAGCTTTGAGCGTCATTTACTGAAAAAACTGATAAGTTTAATATGTAAGTGGATTATGCATATTTATGCAAATATGGGCAATTTCAACATGCAAAAAGGTACAAAATATATGTAATGGGTATAGAGATTTTGTAACATCTTAATGATAGATATATTTTTAATTCTAATGATTAGTTTAGAACCAGTCTAATAATTCAATCCTTTAATAGTTAATTAATAAATATGATGCATTTAGATATTTAATATCTATAACGTCTAATGGATGAAACCACTTGTTACATAGATTCCATTTCATCAGTTATGTTTATAAAACTGTAATACCGGCAAAGAAACCCTGGTTATAGTAATTTAGGTTCCTTTCCCTTTAGTCGTATTTACAGAGATATACCAGTAATGAGGAGATATCGGTAATAAGAAAACACTTTATTGTTTGGTATTTCATGAACAAGAACAAAGTCACTCTTGAACAGGAATAGACATTAAATTTTTATGGGTCCAGTTTACATCAACATAAAAGGACGGTCTCGTATGTTTCGGCTTTTAATACGTACCCAATGACGGAGATTACGATCCCGGTGAATAAATTCTAATTTCTACGTTATTTAAAACTATCCACAGTGTGGTTAACCCTTACATGCTACTTATACGTAATATATTTTTCATTTGAAAATGTACCCACCGAGCGCTTATCCAACCGCTTCCTGTATCCCCGGTCGAGCACTATAATTCCTGCTTGAGGAAGCTAATAATTTTATGTAAATAATCATTGATTACCAGACGGATTTAGACGGCGAAACGAAGTGCGACAGAGAGAAATGCTAAACGACGGATACGCGATAATAATTATTGTCCGTTGTTACTAGCGATGGGATCAAGTTCAATGTTTTCTCATGAAACTATCGCAATATCGATACAAAAATTTTCACTTTATGAAATTCCAATACTATTTATGACATGACACATTATTATGCATACGCGAAATAAATACCTCTAAGGTTCAAGAATATACTGACACTACTAAGTACTCACACACTGTATTTTAAGGAATTGCAAAGATTTAACCAGTTAAGTGTGGCGACCTCTTTACAAAGCACCCCCCAATGTGTGTTGCGATAATCAGGCGATGACGGATATAGTTATAAATCCAACTCAAATTATTTATAATTTTCATTTGTTTTTTTTTTATTTCGTGTTGACCTCTAAACATTTTAAACATATTAAACTTTACGAATATAATTTAGTTTTCGCCTAAATTACAATTTAAATATCAAATTGTAACAAAATTTTACGCATGACGGATATAGTTGTTATGACACAAAATTTTGCCATATCTCCATGACGTATATAGTCGTCAAACACACTTAACTGGTTAAAGAAAGATTAGTTTATGATTGTGCTTTCCTGAAAAACAAATCTTTATTCGTACCTTCTTCTGAAAATCATAGCGAATTTTCGAAGCTTCACTTTACAAACAGGTTCGAATCTACTTGCAATATACTTGATCCCATCACTATCTCCCACGAGTTGTGCAACCTATCTGCAACTAATACAACAAAACGTCCGTCCGCCCTTTTTGTGGTGGTTAAGTGCTGTGTCCGGCGAATTCTCGCGGAATTCGACGTAATGACGGTTTAACCATTCGCGATCCCTTGATTACAAGCCACCAGTCGACCATAGCAACATTGTTGCCCGCCGATTTCACGAAGAATTCGTTGCAAAAAGGCAGCTGCTTGAAGCTAGGCCGCCACGAATACTGGCCGCACGTGTCTTATGGCAGCCGTTGTAGTGGTAGACTGTAATAAACACAGTTTCTTAATAAAGTTTTAGGTGGTAAGCGCAAAAGTAAGAATTTAAAGTATTTCGATATATGAGCAATCTAAAGAAAGTTGCGAATTGTACGGATGTTTGTGTTCTGAGGTTAATTAGGGATTTATCTTTTGTAAGATGCGAGGCTGAAGTAAAATAATCAAAAGTTTAAAACATGTGAGTAAGCGATATGTTTACTTGAAAAAAATAATTATGAAATGAGTCTCTAAGCATTTCTATTTCGACACACTGTATAATCCGGTAAATGTAATTAAAGATATTTGAGAAGTTTATATTTTTAAAGTTAAAAAATATCAACACTGACCATCAAAATTTCGAAATGGTTCATTAAAACGTCATATTAAATATTTTAAAAATAAAACATAAATAAATAAACTTAATTCAAAACAAAGCTACAACAAGATTATGCTTTAAAAGAAACATTTTGTAATTTAAAAAAAAAAATTCAAAACACCTTCTTTCTCTGGTTAAAATTGCGTTACTTTTGTGTCACCCTATACTACAAAAGAAAGAAAGAGTAAGAAAAGAAGAAAGTAAAAAGAGTGTTAAGAAATTATTACACGTGTGCTCACTGTGACGGAAGAAGGAAGACTGAAAATAAGCTCGCGTCGCGTCGAGGGGTCGACCAAAGGTGGCACACATGATACGGCACCCGGTGTTTCTCTCTAAAATTTACCTTTGTCGTTTCATGTCGTGCTTCTTTTTTAATAATCGCCACCAGCCGGCTGCACGATCCCCGCTAAAAAATATGACAATGTTTATACGTGACCAGGGCGCTTTGTACTTCGACGCGTTATTCTGCCTTTTCTTTCAAGGGACATCACAGTGTACTTTATATGAAAGACGTTGTTCATAACTCTAGATAAATGATACGAGTTCCAGGAAATAAAAAGGGAAGATCGAATATGACGGTCCCTCTCTTTTTTCAGAAACGACCGGCTGAAAGTCACGAATCGAATCAATTGTTTTAAAAACATTACGAGTTGAATATTTATAAAACTCATTTCTTTCTGATTTTTTAACTTGCCTTATATTAATCGTTCTAAATAAAGAATTTCACTTGACAATTACTTTCATCATTATTTACTGTTCTTACCGTATCACCATTATTTCGAAACTGAATTAAGGTTAGAATACACAATATTTTATTTCTTGTTAGTTTTTCTGAAGTTTATACTCCGTCAATCATCATACTTCTCACACAATTTATTCAATTCACACTCACTTACCGAAATGAATCAGTATCGCGTTGAATTAAACGGTAAAACCGAGCTCGAGGATCGCGTGAAAGTTTCACTTGATTGCAGGTTACACGCGACACGTGCGTCATTGCTCTCCACAATTGAATATTTACTGCGGGTACAAAATGTATTTACACACCACCGCATTTATTTCAGCATTTACACATTGATTGTTCAAATTAACAAGTACACATTAAGCTTCATAAATCAAACTATAAAAGGTATGTGGATATTAATAGAAATAGAATGTTGAACTTAAACAAAAATGTCACACTGCAAAATATAGATATGTGCTAATATGGTTTTCTATGATATTTACTGTATACAAATTTATAAAACAATTACATCGTGTCTATCGATCTTGTATCGTTCAAATTCTTCTGTTTGTACACCTATTAGAAAAAGTTTCAAACGCCTATGGACATTAGCGTCTTATAGATTAGTTTACGACCGACATACGCATCCCTAACGACGACCGTTTTCCTTGAGAACGGGAATTAACATAAATCGATCGCCTAGCTGGAGATCATTTCAATGAATACGTTACCAAAACGTTGCGTTCGTCAGCTCAGTCTAGATTTTATTTTTTATTCGAACGCGAAGTCAAGTGCTTTGCCTTCAGCACTGTTCTGGCATTGATATTTTTATTTCAGTTCCAATTTAATATACTTTTTATAACTGTTTCTGTTACTACAATATTATTATTCGTTCTCTTATCATCTTTCTTTGATTATGATCCAGGTACAATAATCAAACAGGACTTACCATTAGTATCTTGTTATTTCAACTAGCATTATTAATAATACATTACAGTAGCAATTTTATACTTTATATTATTTTTTTAATTCTTATCCTATTTATTAAATATTATTTTTTTATTATTATTTCATCATTTTTCATTTTATTCTTTTGTAATCGTTTTGATGTTTTTTTTTTACTCTTTTATTGCTATTCTATTATCACTGTTATCTGTTACCATTATTTTTTATTTGCTTGGTAAACACGACATAAAAAGCGTAACGGGGATAAAAGAAAATAGAAAGAAGAATTCACTTAATAGGTTAGTTTACTAGCTCGCAAACGCCAGAAGGTTCGGAAGGACGAGGAGGGCGGGGCCCGCTCGGTCACTCGGCTCGTTCCTCTCGTTTTTCTCTTCCTCCCACTTCTTTTAATTGTATCTCAAACATAGCTATTCGATCGTGCCAAACACCGTGTAAACACGTGTAAATTTTTCTCCATCTGTCTTCCCCCTCTACCCTCTAAGCCAGTCTCACCTCTTTTCTCTACCTCTTTCTATTCCCCGTACGTCGTGTTCCACGAAGATACTGTCGCCGTTTCTATGGGTCGGTGTTCGACGACACGTTCCACAGAATGGAAAGGGCTCCGCGACATATGACGGTTTCGATTGTGATTCGTTTGATTAACAACCCAGGTTGAATCTAAATACTCTTAACCTCAGACAAATCAAGCATTGTACTTAAGACCATGAATACATGTGGAGGTGGCATTTGCTGATCCACTCAGATTTGTTACATTTTTATTCGAACAAATTTTAGTCAGAAGCAAATATTGTAATAGCAGTTTGATATATTAGGGAAAAAATAGCATTCGATAAAAAAATGTTAGTAATATTTTTAAATAACTTTCTGAAATGTTTTGGAAGACAGGAACAATATAAGAAGTCCTCTCTTGCAATTAATTTTTCTAGACATAAACAAACAAAATTCCTTCGATAGATATAATAAAACGCAAAAGTACATTGACTTTTAAACACACCGGAATGCACTCGTACCTTATAACGGTACCCGTTTACACTGCACGGTTTGTACAACTACTCATTTTAGTTAACAAATTCGAGTAAAAAACATTTTGTTTGATCGAGATAATTTTTATTAACTTGCACGTATACTTTTTGATGAAAAACTAGATATACGTTGTAATAGAAGTTAGTCACTTTAACGGATCATTGGAATATGGTATCATAATATTTTTGTTTCATGTAAATCACTTCTTTGTAAAGAAAGTTATTTAAATATTAAATTTCTACGGTTCTTGAATTCTGTATACACATATATAACAATACCCGTTTGGACAATAGATGTTAAGCTATGAATTCATAGATCTGAAGCTGAACACTAACCTCATTGTTATAAACAAGGTTCTATTGTACCGTCACCATTTTCTTTCGTCGTATTATGCGAATCCGTGTTACAGCGGAACGTGTTATACGTTACTGGATATATACACAACTTCTGAGGATTAGTAGCACTGAATATGTTAACAGGTTAATCTCCTCCATCGAAAGAAATTCACAGAATCGTCCAACACAAAGAAGCACGAAGAAAAAAAGAGAAACAAGAAGGAAACTGTAAAAGTCGCCGAAACACTTATCAAACAAATCCCCGTTAGCCGGTGACGCGATCACGAGAAGAGATTCGTCCGTCCCCCGTTCTCGAAGCTGACACTTCGCGATACAGTTGTACGCGGAACGTGGTGTGCTCGTCCCAGGAAGAAATGAGCAGAATATTAATCGTCCTTACTACGGGGACACACCGAGATCATTTCTACCCGTCGATGCTTTTACTCGTCTCTATCTTTCTTGCTTGCAAGAAGAAAAACGAATCCGAGTTAACCTATAACCCTCTGACAGCTGACTGCACAGTAGCGACGTGGGGGATTGAAACTGTACTTCAATACTTACTTCTCTATTAAAATTGTATCTTATTAACATATTGCAGTGATAACGGATCACTTAGTGACATTTTTATTAATAGAACCTCACATGTTGTTATTCATAATATTCACTTTCTCGCATTTGTAAACGGCCAAATCAATTCTATAACTAATAAACATTGGGTGTAGCCTATATAGTGTTGGTAATACGATGCCATAAAATTAGTTATAAAAGTTATATAATCGAAGTAAATATCGCATTCTCTAGAAAACTGGTTTTGTCGTAATATCAACTTATGTATAGACATCACACAACAAAACAGTATGTATACATATAGTGAGCCTATAACACGATTAATTCGTATTGTGTGGTATTGAAACCGTGTTAATCGGAACTTAGGAATTATAAAAAACTAAGGAATTTATTCCAAGCATTTTTAATGGTCTCTACGCGCTATAAAAATGTGTCATGTTATAGGAGGACTGCCTCAACTTTTATATCGTATTATGAGAGCAATCTGATAAGAAATGAATACAATCGAAAACGAAGTTTTCAGTCACCAAATGAAATGGTTCCGTGGAGCCCAAGGACACGAGGCCGAACGACGACCCTGGTCTTCCGGCGACGCTCGTTTTGCTTTCAACTCGCGTCTGCCAAGGCGTGCGCGTAATTGTTATATACGAAGTTCTTACGTCCACCGGCAATCACGTTCATTACTATTCCTGTTTTTAGCCCGAACCGTGGGGCGAGAGCATTGTTCTGCAGCCCGGGTAATAGTCGGTCATGTATGTAGGTGTACCGCGGGATCCCCGTCTCGAAAATGTCCCGCGTTGCTGACAGAGTGGCCACACCATAGAGCCACGACGATCTCTCTCTCCCCTCTCTCTCTCTCTCATTTCTTAGGGTCCGTCTACACCACTTTAGTTCGTGAATAGTAGGATTAACTACCAAGTAGATGGATAAATTGAAATTTAATTAATAATTATATAAAAACTAGATTTTTAATCTACACTATTCTTATCTCTTTTTTTAACCTGTCTATTTATCGTTGAGAAATTATTCATTTACAGATTATATTGTCCATCTACTCGAACTTACAGAATTTTTTTATATTTTTTGTTTCAATAATCTAATTTTCTTTCTTAACATTTATTGGATTTCATTCCTTATACATTTTAAATATACAGAACACTTGTTTTTTATAATTGAAACAAATATGTTAGCGAAACATTGCAGCAGTATTATGGAATCACTAAGCCGTCCATCTGCTGGGCTGCTTACACTATACTAATTATCTTTTTTTATAAACTGTTTATTTAAATTAAACTTTTTAAATGGAACTCTATGTTTTTCATATACATAGTATAATATGTGTTTAATAAGCCAGACGAAATAAATAGACAAACTAATTAAATAGCATCACGAACATAAATTTGATGC
Organism: Tetrapedia diversipes; assembly: GCA_033822845.1. NCBI lineage: Eukaryota > Metazoa > Arthropoda > Insecta > Hymenoptera > Apidae > Tetrapedia > Tetrapedia diversipes. Next base: position 401,316 of record JAOPTO010002469.1, on the reverse strand, counting down.
GACCAACACGTTTTGTACAAAAATTGATACTTATGAAGAGGAGTATACAGATATCTGAAACCTCTACACTAAAATTTTAACAGACCGTCTTTTATTTTATGTGCACTTCCACTCGCGGATAGTACGCCAACTATTTATGATCGGCAATTATTTTCATTTGTCTGCTATAGATAGACTGCTGTAGTAGCATTTTTATACAGGCGTTCAGAAATTGTTCTTCGATTCACTACAAGCAACGTTCGCGAACGGATCGTGTACTGATCACGAAAAGTTCGCGAACTCCTTGCGAGCATTGTTCACGGGCAGTGCTCGCCGGTGAATACGCACCTTTAGACGGGAAAGAATACGAGCAGGGTAGAGCCTAGGGGTCGTTCGTTCGGTAAAGGATCGTGCGTTACGTTTGGTTTAAGGACGACTTTACGGCCCACCACACGTTCGGCTGTAAACCGAAGTTTATATCGGAGTTCAAATTGTAAATCACCGTTTCTCCGTTTACGTTTTATATGAATTCTGCTTTTTTCTACCCGAAACGACCGATCATTTCCACCGAGACGCCACTAAAAAATTGATTTATTAAACGGTGTCTTTCGCGAGAGAGGTTCGACAACACCGCACACACTATGCGGATATTTTTTTTCATTCAATTCGATTGATTGTGAGTCACACAGAATAGAGCTTAGAACTTTCGATCGTTCTTCTCGTGTCGTAGAACTATACTACATCCGAATCCGAATCCCTAAGATGGTAAAAAAGGAAGGCTACATTGCGTACTCTGTATAGGGCTGCCATCTGTCCACGTTTCCTCAGATTTGTCCTAGTTTTCGAAACGTCTTCCTTTGTCTTCCTCGAAATAGATTGTAAGATGATTTTTGGCATTTATTTTATCTTAAGATTCATCTGTGGTAACTGTCAAAGATTTGTCGTTTACTTTAAAAGCCCTATTTATTGATGCCAGATTTTCGAAATAATGGTAGAAGCTTTTCCACTAACATATTACCAAATTGATTTGCCAACTTTGTCAACAAATGGTTATTAGAGTACTTGGTAAAACTCTATTTTATCTTTATTTTTATAGCGTTATTGCAATATATAATTTACCAAAATTTTTGTCCTGGGATATCAGACTTGATCTAAGAAGTAGTTAAAAGTATCCAAGTTTCAAGCAGAAAAGTTCAAGCTAACCCTTCCCATCCTAGATCAGTGATTTTACAGATGGCAACCTTAACTATATAGAGCGTGGCGGACGTATAGATGGGTAGGGGGGACGAAATCGGGTGAACGGAGAGGCGAAGGGGAAAGGCAGGTGGATTTCGCGATCCTCGCCAGTATGTGATTATCATATCATAATAACGGCGCCGGCGCTATTATGCTTTTAATGTAGCGCTACATTTCGGCCCGACAGAGAACCAGGGGACCACGCTCCGGCCGACGGATAGTAGAAAAATTAAGGTATACTTTACGGCCCACCGAGGGCATTAAGACCGTGCTTCGAGAGCTACCGTGCGAACGAACATCCTGATGTGTAGCATCAAAGAAGTCCGATAATCAATTTCCGAGTTTTACTTCATCCCATTAAAGGAAGAAGAAAGAACGAGAGAAAAAGCAAAGAGCAAAGGAACACCGATTAACATGTACCAATAAGTAGTTTATGTGAATCTTTATCTTACATTAAGAAAAGATAAAGGACAAAGTGGTAAGGAGAAAAAAAGGCATTGATGAACACGAGTTAGGTAGTTACAACGAACAAAATATATCATAGCACCAAACAATTCACAAAAAAAAAGAATAACAACAAAATAGGGATTAACACAATTACTATTTAAACAGTTTATGGCAATAAAGTATTATAAAATATGTGAAAAAAATAAAAAACAAAAAAGGGAAGAACGGAAACACCTATTAACACACATTAATAAGTACTTTGTTCAAATGAGATACTCCATAATACCAAAACCTGAAAAGAGAAGTATATATAAAAAAGCTCCTACTAACATGCATTAGGGTAAGTAGTTTATGTGAATGAACAGAAATAAAAGGAAATCACAGGGCAGGGTGCCGAGGCAAAAAATACTTTCACACCCGGTATACCGTGTCGAAAGGGAGGGAAAAGGTGAGCAATACGGAGAATGAAAGAAATACTGAATATAGCGGCAGCAACGACGCGACGATACGGCGAGTTCTTGCTTAAGAGGCCGTACTGCAGAAACGCTGGCCGGGTATTGTTGCGAACCTCTTTTCAGGCCTGAAAGAGGCATGTGAGCCAACAATGTTGACCTCGTGGCGAACTGGCAGACACTGAGGCCTTGGAAAACCGTCCGCGATGCTGGCCACCAGCGCTTAACATCACGAGCCCCGATGTTTCGCGAGAATTGCCGATTTACCATCTTACTCGTCACCCGTGAGACGTCTCGCGGTCGGTAACAAACGTAACACTCGGCCCAGCTCGCCTCCAACTTGCAACAGAATTTCGAAACACGGTGTTCTTTTGCCTTCTGCCGAATCTTAGTGGGACATCTTGAAAGGGGACCGGTCTTACACGGGGATGGAAACAGTGTTTTACCATTTAGTGAAAATATTGTGAACAAAAGGCTGCACAGTGATGTATTAACGGTACATGCATTGCAGGGAACTGGAAAGATGGCGGTAGAGTCTAATTGGTTCTAGTCTTTATAGACCCACCTTCAACACAGTTCTAAGAATAGGAAGATAGTAACAGATTAGATCGTATATCAACGTGTAACGAGTACTAAACGATATTTGCTTCTGTAACTATTCTGACTGCCAATTTTTCAGCTCCCTACGTGTATGTAATGTAAAACTTTGTGTATGGGAACGAGTACACAAGTTCATAACTGAAACTACATTATCTGAACTGTGGTCAAGCATAATTTCAGTTATACGAATATGCATTGTTCGGTTAGTTATAAAAATCTATATAAGCACATCTACTTTTTTAAAATATTTAAACCAAACACACAAGGATTTTAAACGTCTTATAAAAACTGATTCATTTAGTAACTAAAATTGAATGGGTTCTGAAGAACTGATACAGTTTTAAAAACTGGTTTTGTAACAAAAATTGCATCAAAGGGTACAAATTTTGAATCTTTTGCAATTGAAGCACGTAAACACTTCTAAATCAAGCTAATTATAATCTTGAGAATATGTTGTTCATTAGTGGCTAATATATCCTAATAAAACTGGCACTGCATCGCGGAGCACGAGGTTTCTCGTCAAAGGAATGCTCGAAACGCATCGGTAAAAGGGAAATAAGATCTCCATGGGGGAAAAGAGAACAGCCTCATGGTAATTGTGCGAGGGAGGGCTAGGTTCAGGTTAAAAAGAGTGTCAGCCGGTAAAAGACGGTTAAAGGGAGGGGGAGGGAGGGGGAAGAGAGAGAAGAAAAAAGGGTAGCATAGAGAATACCCTCATTAATAAAGGCTCCATTTTGAAGGTCATCCAGCGGTAGATGCGAGGCGAACTTTTGTGCAGGTATGAATTAGAGCGCCGCGAGACAAAAAGCTCCCGGTAAATGTGCAATCGGTACAATGGCACTCGGCGGCATTGTGCCTGGTTTCGAGACTTTCGAACCGTAAAAAAAAAAACAAAAAAAGACCGGGACCGTTCGTCGGGTTAGGCACGTTAACAAAAATTCCCTTATAGTACGGCCACTTACAAAACTACGAACTAATTCCACCATGGAAATAACCCTAAGGTGTATCGAATGTCGTTTTCTCGACTCCGTGAATCTTGGAACCGGCACCTGATTCTTATTCTCCTGCTCTAAGGAATACGTTTGCGAGCGAGAATACTTGTTTGCACTAAAGAAATCAAATTAAAGATTGCATGAAAAAATATTTCATTTGAGAGAGACCAATTTTTTATTTATTCCTATTTTAAAAGATTATGAAAAATTTCCGAAACTGCACTACAATAAATTTATGGAATTTCTATGAATGTGAAAAACAAGATTTGTTTCTCTTGAGTATTTTTGTTTTTTAAATAATTTTCAATTTGATTCCTTTAGTGCATATAGGTACAGTTTAAACGTCAGTAGTTCTAACGTTAAACCTTCAAGAAATATTTTTCGTTTGAATGCGTATCAGGTCAGAAGTGATCCGGTGGAATTAAATATGCTAGGATATCAAGCAGCTGCCTTCGTTTTTCCTAAAGTTAGGTAAGAAAATAGGAAATAGGTGCAACAGCTCGCGCAACCTTCGGTTGCTGTCATACTTAATGATCGTTCAACTTAATTAGCCATTCAAGTGGAACGTTATCATGTTCATTAAAACGTTATTTACATGTTTCCTAGACGCCACAGGTTTTATTCAACTCATGCTGGACGTCTAACGAGATACCGTAAGGCAGGGGGCTACGACAATACGATGATATAACGTTCAACCGTAAACGCGATCACAGCTGCGTGAAGCAAAAAGGCGAAAGAGAAACGAAAGAGAAAGAAAGAAAATATCGATGATGGTTTTTACAGTGGCCATGAGAGGGCCTCCTTGCACACGTTTCTTCTTCGTTTTTACGCACATGTCAACCGGTACGGTTCGGCGGTGATAGTAGAAACTGTGGATACTTTACAGCCAGTACAGTTAGGTGAGATATTTCGCCGGTTATTTACGAGTTTGTCGTATGACACGAAACGGTGTTAGAATTCGTTACTTCATATATAATTAGGTGCACGATTTATATACTAAGCGACACCATGAGGACAGTGAGTGAAGCTGCGTCTATAATATGTAACAAAGTACGTTACTACGTAATAGATTTTGGGTAATGACTATTAAAAGAAAAATATGTAATCAAATAACAGCAGATATATATAAATCGTAAATTAAATAATAGTTAATACAGTAAGAAATAATTAATGAAGCAGTAGGAAATGGTTTATAACTTTGTTACACTGGTTGAATCAATTGACCAAATTCTGCAGGACGTTTTCTAACCTTCTTTTGGATTATACAATTTTATAATTCTGCTATATAACCTGTTTTTTCACGTAGTGTAGATGCAGTTTAAAATTAAAAGACAAACATTTTAAGCATCTTTTAATTTACATTCACAGAAAAACAAATTATTTCTTTCAGTGGCACTGAAATTATTATTATTATTATTATTATTATTATTATTAGGTTTAATTTTGTGCGAAATTTTCGCCAACCAGCGTTCAATATAAAGGGATTAACGTCGCCTGTAATTGTAACACACCGGTGATTAACATCGTCTTTCCTTCTCGCTTGAAATTTCACCTGACAACGCGGTCATAATAATGCTCGCCTCTTTTTATCGACCAACCATTGATTACTGAGTTAATTAACATGCGAAAGTAACCAGCCAGTCTTGATTCGCCCTCGATTCGCGCAGTTCACCTTTGCATTTCACTCTGTGTACTCTTCTTTCCTTCTTCTTGCGCGCTCTTTCTCTCTTCCTTTTCTCTCTGTGTTTCTCTCTATATCAAGCGAGGTTTCCGTTTTTTTGTTTCACACGTGGACTCTCCCTTATCCACAGATTAATCGACACGGTTCGTGTTTGTTCGTCCGTATCGAAATGATTCGCGGTCGTTTTCATCGATGAGTTTCGCTTTCTTCTTGACTAATATTAACCTTTACTTTCAACTGATTGCCGACCCGATAATTAAATTTATCGCGATTATTCCTCATCTAGTCGTCGATATTCTCTTGATTGTCTCTTTTCCTTTTTTTTTTTATACGATAACGGTAAATTGTATACACACACATACGTATATATACACATCTACAGTCAGCTACAAAAGTTTTCATACACCGATCAAAGTTCAAATGTAAAAAAGAACAAGGATTATCAACATTTTATGAACGTTGATTTGAAAATAGCAACTTCTCTTAAATTTGTTTACCGGAAAACATAACAAAAATACAAAATTATGGAATCTATTATACAGTTACTGTAGTTATATTAAAGTTTACAAAATTTATTGTTACTTTATTGATCTTAATGCACTCATGGTAACTGTATTTAAATTTTTGTAATATTTTATTTTTAATTCATTTAAGTAATCTTCTAAACAAACATAAAAGACATTGTTAATTATTATTTGAAGTATGTTTAATTTCAACGTGAATGTACGAGGTTATGTTTGCAAGATGTTTTATCCTTGTCATATTCGAAATTCTACAATTGTATAGAAACTTTTGTCATCGACTGTACGTACACGAAAGCTGTGGTGAACTTTCGTTGGACCGGTATCTAGTATTCAGTACTTGACCTTCGATTATCATTCCGTCCTTTCTAATATCCCCACTGCGGTCTGCCGGTGCTCTAAATAAACCGTCTGACCATATTGCCGCGGTTTAGAAAGTGGCGCCACGGAAAAGTCGCCATTTTTCATCCGCCTCGTCTCGTCCCTTTTGCTAATCGCGGTTTACCTCTGCTCGTATCCTGCGCGCCGCGATCATACCCCGCTGATGTTACTTCTGCTATTCGTCTTGGCCGGGGACTTTGCCCGAGTCGTTTGATCAATGAGAACAGGAAACACGGATAGTATCGTCGTTCTATCTCTTCTCTTTTTCAACGGGCGTTTATCTTCTACGATGAGAATAATTTAGCAGACTCTCGCGTTCGCTAATAATCGGTCGCGTTCTCGCACTCGAATAAATATCATTGAGCAAACGACTTCACTCGGGGGCCTGCACGATAAAACGAAACGAACAGAAACATCAAATTCTGGCCGGATGGAAGAATAAAAGGAAAACAAGCGTTGCAGGGGAATTAAACGCGTCCGTGGCGATCGGACACGAGGAGCAGATACGTCGTCGATATCGACAAAGAGAAGAGCCGTGACCGGGGGGCGGCGAGGGGGAGGGGCAAGGAAAAAAGAAGAGGGACGTAGGAAGGAGAGGAAGAAAGAAAGCAAGAAGAAAAGAAGGCAAGCGGGGGAGAGAAAGAGATGGAGAAAGAGAAACAAGGAGGGAGGAGAGAAGGAAAGGAGGAAAGAAATGGCTGGAATTCTTTGGAGGATATCGCGGTGTGCGAGACATTCCATCGTAATCTATTCGTCCACTTTAAATCTCGATATTTTTGACGATACGGTGGACGACGGTGGGTCGTCGATCAATTTAAAACGGACCCCGCAGCCAGCCGCCCAAACATCGCCGAAGGTCCCATCCTCTATCACGGTGAAAAGTCTTTCTCTCCGTCTCTGGTCGCATACTGGGATATTTGCATTGAAAAGTCAGAAAAAATTATTGTCCCACGTAAATCGTGTTGAATTTAGGTAATCTAATTTTTCAATGAGAAAATATATAGGGTGTCTCTACGATCGTAGTATATCTATCTGAAAAGCATCGATAACACAAAAACTCTTTAATTTCTTTGAAACACAAAAATCATTGACAAGTAAACGATGTTTCAAAGAGTTTTCAATTTTCAATGAAACACAACGTTTCATACACAAACTGGAAATTTTCATGTAATTTCCTGTTTTGATGATAAAATTGGAGAAGTGAAATTTACATCAAGATTTGTTCCACTATTTATAAAAATTATTGTAATATGCGTTATACATTGGATATTTTGAATATTTTTCCCTATTACTTGCATCGTGCACCTTTCTTCATACTCGACCCCAAAAATTCGTAGTCTATTCATGAGTATAAAGACCAGAAGAAATATGCTAGGGCGTTGTCGCCGGGATAACGAAAACTGCAGCATCTACACACAATTTTCGAAATCGACTTCTGTCCAAATTTTGGGTACTCATAACCTCACCGTGGGTCGAACAGAGTCGACCACTGCGCGCTGGCTGGCTGGCTTGTGAACACCGACTTTCAAGCATGCGAATCGAAAGAGCCGCACGAAGCCTACGGCTAGCATGACGGGAACCAGAATGCTTCGTTCCACCATCAACCGGGGAACGAGGCTCTCCTCTCTCTCAAGAGAGTCTCGAGAATCGAGCCGAAGAAGCAAGTCAAGCCCCGGACCCGGGGTCTCAAGCTGAGAGAGGCTGAATTCCACACTCTATAGCTTTTATATTGCCTTTGACTATGCGAGCCGTTGGCTATGAGCGACACGCGAGTTCGTGCGCAACTCTCTCCCCCACCCTCTCACACTCTCGCTCTCTCTCTCTTTCTCTCCCCTTCCTCTCCCATTTCCTTTTCTTCGTCTTCGACGCTGTGTCTTCCTTCTTACTCCCTCCTTCGCTGCTCGCAGGCTGCTTTCTATGCCTTTTTTTCTTCCCCGCCCTGTGTGTGTTATCCGGCTCTCGCGCGCCCGCACCCGTGCCCGTTCGCGCGATTTCCTCTCCGCGCCTCCCCCACCCCTCGCCCCGTACCCAGAGAAGGCAACATTTAATTATGCATCTTGCTGGCTGACAGCCTGAATTTCGTGTGCTGCATTTCGTACGTGACTCTTTAGAGCACCGGCCGCCGGTGATTATAACTTTGTTGAATATCTTTCCCTGTACGATACCATACTCCAGGGCTCTGATGTCGTTTTTTCTTACTCTGGCCTGGCTACCAACCACCGTTGCCTTGTTTCCTCTCTCGCTGGCTGTACCGTGCCCGTTGCACCTATCGAACGTTTCGCGCGAGAGAGTAACAGTACCAGTCTGAGCCCTGTTGGTCTCGCGTGCGATATCGCCTTCTCTCTGCTTTACCATCGAAATTTATTCCGGCTTGGTAAATCAAGGTTCGATCAAGGTCGGACGATTCGATGCTACGTTCCGTGCACATCTTCGCGCATTCTTTTTCTTTCCGTCCCTCCTTTTCTTTTCTCTTCTTTTCTTTTCTTTTCTTTACTTTACTTTCGTTTCCTTCTCTCTTTCTCCTCCCTCCCACTGGCCGTTTTCGCGTTTCACAATGCAGCGGCCCGTGTTATTTTGCTCGTAATTTGCCAAAGAACGCCCGCGGTGGAGGGAACCGCTTAAATTCCTCATGAATGAAAGGGAATTGTATTTACCGTCGTCCCAGAGGAACCACCAGAGGAATCGTTGCACGCCCACGATCGGGATACGCTTTAATTTCAAGCCCACGTTTTTGCGCCACAACACGGCAACGTTACCTTTCAATGAATCTACGTCACTAGATTATATCTACGTTCGATTTTTCCGAGTTTGTCGGAACTCGACTCCAGGCTTCTGTCCTTGACTAGGACGAGCACCGTGTTGGCTACGAGCTATGTACGAGTCCGTACAAGTATTCGAAGCCTCTCAGCGATGCAAAATACAGTTGACCTTCTGGAGTGGGAGAGGGGGGGACTCTGTTTTGGCCTGCTTCCATATAGTCGTGAATACTGCGTAAACAGAAAAAAATGATATATTGTGTCTGGAAAGGAGTATAAAATAAGACAAATGGGGTATAGGAACAAAAAAAGCTCTATGAAGTATAATATATTTAAAACCAGAAAATAACTATGTATAGTGGAGTAGAGTTAATTTCTAGAAATATATTATAGGGAGATTGACTGTACATATATAAAAAAAAGGCACTTATCGCGATAAAAATTGAAAATGATACATCGTACACGCAGTAAATATAGAAAAACGGAATTGAAAATTATTAAACGAAATTTCAATATTATCCTCGAGCAACATGCGTTTCCCCGCTGCTTGATTTATATTAATTCCTTCGGAGGAATCATTTACCGATCTCTATGACCAGATAAAAAGGCAGCTACGGTTTTCTTTAAACGCAATTCTATTTGGCTCGCTACAACACCGCGAACAGCCCTCCTATCTTCAGGTAATCGGTTCCAGGAAATTATTTATAATGCTCCCCAGCCTGTTGGCTGCCCTTGACGAGAAGAGGAACGAACGTGGACGACGTATCCTAGCCGTGAGATAACGCATCTATGATATCCTAGAGGCGCACCGAACGCGTCGATCCCTCCTATAGGAACAACCCACCACTATGATAATTACCAAGGGGCACGTAATCAATAGACCACGGATATGTGTGTTCATGGGAAAACGCAATTTTGCTAAAAATTAAGAACTGCACCTAACTTAAAAAAATATATAGAAAGCCCAACTGTTTCTCAATCTTTTTTTTTAAGTCACAATTCTGTTTTATAATTAGCAGCTAATGTACGAATCCCCTAATGAAATATAGAAAATTCAGTAAAGGATATATTTCAGAATATATTTAATTCTAAGTTAATATTTAATTATTTTGTTCAGTGCAGTGGTTGGACTTGCATCTGGAAAACCAACTTCGAAATTCGGAGCTGTGTGTTTACTAAAATCATTCTCATGTCAACCTCGATATTCTGTCTGTTGTATTTAAGTTTGCCTCTCATTTATACTTGATTAAAACTTTATTATATTTGTTCTCTTTCATTTGACAAAAATTTGTGTCAAATACAGCATAACATGCAACCAGATTAAAATAAATGAATATTAAAAATAGCCACAATAGTTTCCTAGAAAACACTAGTTCAAAAATTGGGAACCCTAGACACAGGGATTAAAACAAATCAGCGTTTAAGCACCGGTTTATTTAGCTGCGATTACAAAAATATGAATTTGCATAAAAATCTGCGCGGTCTAATGACGAACGGATCCGGACACCACCGAGCCGAAAATCTTCGTACATGTACGCACAGTATCCCTCGGGCTGAGCAAGCCCGAAAGTGGAAGAGGAAAAAAGAAGGGAGGGACAAAGGAGGAACGCGCGAAACGGAGATCGGGACGCGGAAAGAAAGGAACGAGAGGGGGGAGAGCACGAAGAAGCCCGTACGAGATTATTTACGACGCTTCACGGTTTCCCCGACGCGTTTTTCGAGGTTTCACCTCAAAGGTAGTACCTTCAACGCGCGACGTCTCTACGACGACCAGCAGCCAGCAATGGCGGAGAAAGAAAATCGACGAGAGACATGCGCGGACACCGAGAGAGCAAGAGGGAGAGAGATGGCGGTGCGTTGGAAGGAGAGGGAGAAGAGGACGGCGACGAACCGAAAGAGGCGCGAGTCTCGGAATGCCTTTTCGAGTTTCTCGCCAAGTGGCCATCAGTTCGGAACGCCGGTCATCCGAGCCAGCCGGAGTCAAACGAAATCACACGGATTTACATATTATGATTTACATCCTTGTCCTCTACCTCCTCTGCTCTTTCTCCTCGCTGTGTCCTTGTCTGGCGTCCCTCGGCAGCGCCATCTCTTTCTCTCTGTCTCTACGGGACCCGTCTTCCCTTTTGTCTCTTCTTCTAGCGCTCTCTTCCTCTTCTCCTTCTTCTCTTTCTTCGTCTTTACTCCTCACCACCGACGTCGTTTTCAAGTCTCCTCATTGGAAATTGGAAACGGTAAGAAATTCGAGTTTATTTGTTCGTTGGAATTTCACGATATTCGGAATTCGAGACAGCTTCTGAATTATGGTTCTCGTTTAACATTCTAGGTGGATGACTAGTCGGGTTCAAGTAATTTGACTTTAAATTTGTGCGCGTATGTGTCAAATTTTACTTACTCGAAGTCGATTGAAGTTAGGTAACCTGATTTCGAGTAGTGGATGTATAAAGTAGAGTCGAGGGAGTATTGGAATATCTGTAACAGGTTCGCTCAAATAGAAACAGTTTTATTTGTTATCTACATCATGTCAAATGTATTGCTTAAAAATCTTATACCGCTTGTTATTTCTGCTGTGAATCTACGAAGATAAGGTGACCATTAAAAAATATGTTATCGAACAAAGCACACCACACTAATAACATTAATAATCTTTATGATAGGTAAGCACGGTTCAAATTTTATATCTTATACCGTTCACTAAAAAGGACAAATGCCCTGAGACTTTTGAGCGGGAGTGTATACGCTATTCAACATTTACAATCATATCGAATGAAAAGAATAAAATCTGATTTTTATAGCCCACTGAATATATATGTTTAAAACAAAATTGCCAAAAATTAGTTTTGAATCCCGCAGAGATCACGCTCGGAAATGTGTTTGGCACTCAAAGTGCTAATCAGGTTCTGAACAACTTTCTTGGACCTTTCACCGATTCCTTCTGCCACGAAATGATTCCCTCGTATTTTTCTTGTGCTTGTTCCGCGGAAACCTTAGATCCCGTCCACACCGGCGGACGCTAATTGAGTCGTAGAGATAACCTTTTTTTTCCGCCGTCAGGTTTTGCCTCTCTTCAGATCTGAACAAGATTAGAATCGGATAGATGTAGTCGAAGCCGATCGATCGCGAAGAACTTCCGAAAGGATCCGTCCGCTCGGTTAACTCGAACAACCTTATCGACATTCACTTTCGCGAATTCGAACGCCTTTGATATTTTCCGGGAGATGATTTACACTCCTGTTCTCTCTGTCCGTTTTACATTTCTGCTTTCTTCTACCTTGGCATACTTGAGAAATTCAAATAAGGTTCAATCGTAAAAACATCGGATAATAAATTTTGTTCTTCGTAACATTATCAAAACGAACTTCCATTTGAATTATTTATTAGTCATTGTCTCACCTCGGTATCCTTTAGAAGTATGAACAGGGTTTAAATGCAAAGATGTATTCTTGTGTCAAGATTGCATTAAATTTTGTTTTTTATTATTAAGTTTAATATCATCGAAATGAATTTTCACTCTTTCACTTTCTTGTTCTTTCACTTTTTGGTCTCGATATTCCTGAGAAGTTGAGAGATCAATCACAAAAATTTGTTTTTGCTTTAAATTTTTTCGTAACGTTATTGAAGTGAATTTTTTATTTCTCCTTCATGTTTTATTCTAAAATGTTATTAAAATGAAATCTGGTGGAAATTCGAATGAATATCATCAGAATTTTTCGTTAACAGTGAAACGGAACTCGTGTTGCAAGTAAAGTAATTTTACTAATTATTCTGTTAACCAAGTTCCGCCATTGGAATAGTACTTATTTATGAAAACGTAATGATAGAGGACGCGGCAACCGATTTTGCATTGGACAATCCAGAGAAAATTATAGTAACTGAAATATGGGCGTAACTTAATTCAACAGAAAAAGATAAAAGAGATCGTAATCCTGGATTCGGTTCAGTGACAATCTTTCCAAGACATTTATTCTCGATCATTAAACTTCCTGTTTTATTATCTCCGGCCTTTTGGCTACCTAATCGTGAAAGTAACCCATATACCGTTCAATTCAATATAAACTTAAAAAGTATGATGATAGATGACGCTACAATAACTATATATGATTAAAATGTTTCTTACTGCTGATGTCACATTGGTGTCAACTGTTCTGACATCTCCTGTCATTCTAATGTTACCATTTTATCGTTAAACGTTGCTCATTGTTAGCAAATTAGCAGAGGTGAAAATTTTATTATTTTCAAAACTATTGTAAAAAGTAATAATCAGAAATTGTAAAGGCGAGCGAATTTTTCGATAGATAGACGTGCGAATGAAAAATAATTGCCAACCACTGTACTGGTGAAAGTTACTCGTGAAATAGGTAGTCGTCATAATGTTAATTCCACAATGGCACATTGGGTTTTCCGTGACCACAGACAAAATCTTTTGGTTCATATATCACAAAGGAATCGGAAATATAACACTTTTCTAATCGTTTTTGAACATTTGAATTTTATAGTTTCAAACTATATACTTAAAAATATATGAGTGAATTTTTACAGAATCTTTTCGCGTGTGCTAACTTTATAAAAATCACTCCGAATTTAAAAGACCACAATGTGACATTTCATGGTTCAAGAAAGCAGGATCCCAGTGTAGGGTTAATATTCTCAAACCAGCAGACAGAATAAGAGAGCAGAGCCTGGAAACCCATGTCTATTCCAGTGAACTTGCATTCTAAATATAGCTCTCACAAAGGGAACGAAATTCCGGGATTATCGTGCGTGCCGATTGACGCAACGAGATCAGCTAGAGAGAGAGAGCACCGGTTAGATTGCGCGATCGAAATGGCGCACGACTGGCTATAATACGCATGATATCGTACGCGATATCGCGGTTGCGAATAATACGACGAGATTTCCTGAAATTCCAATTAACTTTCCAAAACAATTTATACTTGTAAATAAGCATATTCTCTGAATAAAGTATTTGAGGTATAGGATTAAAATTGATAAAAAGAAATAAATGTAAATATGAAATAACATGTTTCTATTACGAAATTTTAGCAAGCAGGAATTCTAAAAAATCTCTGGGATTTCCTTTTATTACCATAATATTAGAGAGATAAAATCGAACAATGGAAATATATTACAAAAATTATTGTAAAATGTTGTGTAAACATAACGTCGATTCTTAAGGATTAGAAAACAGAAAAAATTAATTATACTCAAAATATCGGTCATTCGGCGCGACGAATTAACTCGTCTTCGGTTAATACTAGAAATAAAATCTTAGCGACCATTTCAATATGAACACTATGAAGAGTTAAATTTCTTCCAAATAATTAAAATATTTGTACAATATATTGAAGTTTGATCGATGCTTGACATTCACTGTGCAGAAGGGAAACTTTGAAATTCGGTTTATTTAATGCACCTTTTTGTTTGTATTCTTATCTATGGATTTCATAACCTACATCAACAACTGTAGCTCGGAGTAACTGTTGGGACAACCATTATCGGTTATTTTCGGTGGTGGCCGGCTATTGTCGTGCATCACCGCAATCGACTCGTGTCGCGCTGCGTTGCGTTTGCCTCAGCTTCCAATACGTATCCAGCAACATAACTTGTACTGTAGTAAGCGAATTACAACTAATTCGCAACACCTCCCTTTATTCGTTAGAACTTTACTGCACTATTTGCCGCATGTGGCCCTGAACACCTTGACTTAATGCGTTTTACCGTTCTAACTTTCGACCAACGCTATATTTCTACGGCAACTGTAAGAGACATTTGAGCCCGATCAAGGTATCGCGTAATCGCTGAACGATTTGCCAAACGCAAACACTGGTTGGAGTTCACATTCGTGGCCAGTGGTCGTTATAATAGTTCGAGGAACGAGCAATCGCGTTAGAGATCAGAATTGTCTCGATATTCTTGATCAGAAGAAAGATAAAAGCTTTGTACGTATGATCGGGCAGCGACGAAATAGATACATGAAACGGAATTAACGGTAGGAAAGTAAGAAAAATGGCTAAACTATAAATCTGGCATAATTGATCGAGAGAACGGATTGTGTTGGTTATGCATACTAGCTTATACGTATACTGAAACCTCGATAACTGGCAAGCAAACTTCGTCTCTGTAATAAACATAGTCGTACATTTATGATTAAACAAAGTAAAAAGTAATAATAAAAGAAGCAATACGAATTTTAGTTTAATTAACTTATACACTTATATACTTACTATATGAGTATACTTATATATAATTTTTCAATCACATACAATGTTAATTATAACATTAAGGATATCAAAATAATATCCTATGATATATGTTATTTAATTTTTTTCGAGATTTGTAACAAACAACAATAATACCCTAAGCCTTTCGAGCAGAAACGTATCATGACCACTGAAAAACTCATAAGACACAGAGAGTCAATTGCACGAACCTCCCATACTTGCGTGCATCTTCGATCCTGTTTTCGTGCCACCATTATCGAGGTTCTACTGTACGGCTGGCAAAAGTTCGAGCAGAGAGGGTCGGGACACGTGGCGGGTCGCCAGGCGCAAATATAAGGCTGGGGCTACCCACGTTATTGGAGACGCAGAAAATCGAGGAATGTGCATGTCGGTGCATTATCGCGCAGCCCACAGCCTCCGGCCGAATGCGAGAAACGTTACCGGCCGCGATATGTACGTATGTACATGGTGTACAGTATTACAAGGGCGTAGCCGCGAAACGGCTCTCTGGCACCGACGATCGTCTCGCGGCGAGACTTATTAGACGACGAGAACAATGCCGCCGCAGCCAGAGCGTCGAGGAGGGCTTCACGCTTTCTCTGCCTTGCCTCTCAGAAATTCGTCGGCAAGGGGCTGACGATTTGAACCCTTTGCCTTGCAATCACGAGTCACACCCGTGGTGCAAATTATGGTTCAAATAGGTGTAATAAAGACACGCTACGCTTGTAATAACTATAGTTTATAAGATCAAGGATTACTAAATATAAATTACGTACATATAATATTTCAATTATATGCATTGTTAATGTTAACGTCGTATTGTTATGATTAACATGTTTAAGTATGGGCGAGTAGGCGAGAAAGCAAGGCAGTGGATTATAATAATGGGATACGAACTGCAATAATTTGAAGTAAATGCCATTCTTTCAATTCTTGCAATACTTTATACAGTTATATTTATAATAAATAACATAACATTCTTCCATGACATGAAGATGATTTTCTTCTATCTTCTATATTATTCGCAGAAACATGTTAACGCGTTATTGGTTACGAAAAGTATAAAACTATACAGCTTTTAAAATTAATTTATTGAACATAAACCAGTGGGAAGAAAATGTCTAAATGTAACTTGTTAATCATTTGGATTCCGAAACAAATCAAGAAATTGTAGATTCTGTCTGATAAAAATTCTCAGATAAAGGGTGTAGAAACTAGAAAAAAATGATCGATCGAGGAATCTCGGGGTTCGATCCGCTAGGTGTATTCTCAAAACACACAGATAGATCGAGAGAGAAAAAGAGGAGGGGGGAGAAGGTCGAAAAAAGAAGCGGTCACCAACGAAAAAGTGACAGCTCGCATACCAGGCATTTTTCCGATAACTACTACCCTTTCCCCTCTGGGGAGAGGAACGTGTTCTACGCGCCTGCACGCTCATATACGCATACGTACCTACACTCGTGACTGTCGTGCGAGAGTTGTTCGACCGGCGTGTTCTTTTTATTCTCCACCATCGCCTTCCCCCCACCCTTTCGTACACCGCTCCGTCCCAGCGACATGCGCAGAGAGAAAGAGCGCGAGCACGCGACGGAAACAGCCCGCGAGAAAGAAAAGAGGGAATGATAAAGGGAGTCGTAGAGGGGGGCGAGGTGTTCGCAGCGGGAAAGAAGGAGACGGAGGGAAGAAATGACCAATGAAGCGGAGGGGAAGGGGAAGACAGGGAGGGAAATAAAAAGACGAGAGAGCCTGCAACCCTCGTTCCTCTCTCTCTCTCTCTCTCTCTCTCTCTCTCTCTCTCTCGCTGGCACGAACAGCGCGTGTCATATCCCACGTATAAGTAAAGTGCATGTACGCGAAGAACCCACGGGAGAGGGACACGTACCTACTGCCATAAGCCACGTCCCCGTATAATTGACGCGACTTTCTCTCCGTGGAAGCTCGATATCGTTGAGCCCACCCGGTCTAAGAAGTCGCTGCTCGTTTCGAATCTGTGCCTCTCTGTCAGACTGTACCAATCTGCGTTCTCTCTTTCTCTCTCGTTTCCCACTCCCTTCTCCGCAGTCGCGATTTATCGTTGCTCTGATCCATCCGCCGACCGATGACGAGGATCGGAACGAGCGACAAGAACGACGAAATCAGGGAAATTAAGCCGATCGAACGAGTCGAGGACTGCCATTCGAAGCGGATTAAGAGGTAAACCGCGCGGAATCGTGCGGTCTACGACGTTGTCGCGGTCGCGGCGATTAAAATAAATCGACCCGCCGCGGGGCGAGGAGGATCCGAGGGGTTGCGCGTTCAGTCGAAAGCGAATACCGCCTCACGGAAAATGTCGGTCGATGTCGATTGCAAGACGCGGCATTGGAATTCCCGAGGAATGTCTCCGGCACGATATAGCATACATATATCTTGATACGATCTCACCGATCCCAGGATACCGGTGAGATCCATTTGGTCTTGTGAAAAAATGCATCTGTCTGACTAAGAACTAATACCAATTTATTAATAATTAAATGTGCACATACAATGGCTACAGGAAGTATTTATATATATGTATGTATGTATATCACCCATTAATATTTTTAGAGCTAATTAATTAGATGGGGGTTCTCAGATTTTTGAATGGGAGTATAGTTGTCGTTAACATGAAGAAGTCGAATTTTAGAAATCTTTTCCACTCTTCAGATTTTCGAGTAAAATAAACACATGTATATCCAACACACATAATACGCAAAACTTGTCTTTTTCTGTCCAACAACAGAATATAATAAAATATTAAAAAGAAAATTCTTTCCACTATGGTCAGCAGTAATAAAAATTTAAATAAATCGTCAGCGCACTACCGCAAACCATAAAGCGGAATGACACAGCAGCAGCGTGATCACAGAGAGCACGGTGATCTCGAAATCGCGGAAGCTTTACGGGGGCCTGGCAGTTCGTCGAAATTTTATGTATCGACGAGAATGTTTTCGTTAAAAAATGGGTCTCGTGCCGGTGCCGCATGGCCATAAGACGGCACGTAAAGTTGGTGGCGTAACCGGTAGCATCGGCGGTCCTCTTTCAATTAATAACGTGATCATAGGTTGTTAGAGGTTCCTTCGCCAGACAATCCCCACCTCATCTCTCTCCCCCTTATCCCTTTTTCTCTCGTTATTCTACTTCCACGCACGTCACACCACTTACCTTCCGCCACCTTTTTTTCGCCGTTCTCATCGCCGTTCCCCCTCCCCTTGTCCACTTCCATCTTTTCCCTTCGCTGCCTTCCTTCCCTCTTGTCCACCTCTTCGAGGTGAGAGATCACTCGTCGTCACCTCTTCTCTTCCTTTTTTCAACAGTTCTGCTACTTCGTATCGTCTTCCGCCCACTTTGACCCTCGTGTGACCTACGGCTAGGTTATTTGAGACGACATAAGGAATGAATATTGTTTACTTGGTAGTGATACTATGAAAAGTGTAGAACGTGATCGATACATAAATATATTTTTGGCAAATCGTACAGTATAACTTTATACTTCAAAAGCAAAACACCTGCTGTAAGATTTGATTTGATAATTTTTGTTACAAGTATAATTTTCGTAACTTCATATCATGAGCAATTAATAATTAACTTTTATTTAAATGTACAATAGAAATATAGCATTGTTCTGTTCAGTAATCAAGTAACGTAATAATTCAGAAAGATTAATTTATTACTTGAAATAAATTATCATATAGTTACACCTTAAGATATCTTCTAATTAAAAATAATGATATGTAACTTGAATAATTAATTTTAAAACGCTTGATTTGTCTTGCTTGTCTAACCTACCGTTAATTTCATAGCTTCTCTACGTTTCGAATAATAATAACGGATATATACAATTTGTAACCATACTTTTTGATTTATCATCTCCAACGTAGTTTGAAAATTATGAAAAAGAAGAAACACCTATACGGGTCACAATTGAACCAGCTATCGTTATTGATCGACCGATCTTCGCGATTACACTCCAGGAACTTAGGAGGTTGCTCCACAGAGGTTCTCACCTGCATGATCCAATGAAATCGAACGAATCGTAGGGGACTGTTGATCGTTTTGTTTGACAACACTGTGGGCGACTGATAGAAGAATCCGAGTGTCGAATAAATGGAACACAACGATAATTTTTTACCGGTCATCTTCCTCGACAACGTCTTCCTTTCTTTCTTGTATTCCTGTAAAATATGATTACCATTTTCTTCGCGAGTGAACATTTTTTATTTCCTCTGCCTCTTCTGCTGTCCTTCGTTCCCGTTTGTTTATTTGTAACTCGTTTTAACGTCTCGATCGTCGTGACGCGCATTTATCGGTCCGGGGCAACGGTATTCATTACTCTTCGTTTGAGCGGTATTGTAATATAATTTTAACGAATTCTGCGAAGGCACCGAAATAAAAATAAGAATCGGCCGAGGATTTTGAAAAGGATGATCCATCACTGACGCTCTGACGGATCTTGCACAAAGAACATCTGCCTAATCGACATTTCTCTCTCTCTCTCTTTCTCTCGTCGTCGTCGTCTCTTTCTATCCTCCACGGAGTGATACCCGAATGACAGAGAGAGAGAGAGAGAGAGAGAGAAAGAGAGAAAAGGGTTGCCAAATTAGGATTTGCCATGTATATCGAATATTTTTTAATAAAGAAAAAAATATTCATCGCATATTATCATCACAATACAAAAACACATTCTACAGATGAATACTCTGAAATAAATGAGAATTAGTCTTGCTATTAAGTCACGGATCACTTCCACGGGAACATGTACAAAGGTTTTAATGAATTCTTGTTCAACGCTTCTGCCTATTTATATGCAGCCGTAAAATACATAGATAAGGATGGACTCATGGTCAGTGGTAACGGTACAAAGGTAGATATCCTAAAAATCTATATTTTGCTAATTTACCTTATGGGCCGTCGTTCTCGTGGCAACGATCGTATCGATGAATGCGCCATACGCCAGGCAAGAAAATTTGAAACGTACTGGTGTAGCCTAACGAACCTAGCGGTACATCCGTAATACTACGAAGTGTAGTTGAGCGCGATTCCCTTGTAACTGCCGCTAAACGGGCTTTTTAGTGACTTTACTCGGAGATCGAGTAATGGCACCAAACATTTTCCCTTTCTCTCAAGTCAATAATGCAAATATAACAAGGAAATTGGATAAATAATAATATTCCAATATTTATGTTGAAGTTTTTGTGAGAACAACATATAACAATATTTATTCTGATAATAGTATATAATAATATTTTTTCTCAAATATAAAATATTCAAATATTACAATTTGTATTTTGAAATCCTCAATTACATGAATTGAAACAATAATTAAAATTAAAATTAAATTTGATTGTAAACACAATGTAGTTGTATTATATTTGGACAGTAATCTATGCCTTGAGTGTGACTCGTGGTTACAAGGCAAAAGGTTAATGACGATCTTTACGTCTCATCTACTGCCAACTGGTCATTAGCAAGAAAGAAAATCTGCTTTTCCTTTATATCAAACCAGTTAGATTTTATAGTAAAGGTTAGTGTCTTTTAGGTAAATTAGGGTACTGTTATGTAATCCTATAATGCCAGAATCGTGTCCGGAATCAGCGCATATTTTTATATTTGCACTTGCAGCTTCCCGCACTCCTATAGCAACAAGTGGGTCGTTATTCCGTTATTACAGAGCTTGCACTTTTGTTTTCTCTATTATGTTATAAGATATGATTAAGTTAATCCTGTCGTCAATGACCGATCTTTTGGCTTACCTTTTATTTATTCCAAGAATATTCGAGTTCTGGATCACGGGTGAAACGGATGCAATAAGGAAGTAATGAAAATTTACGCATTTCTGCAGCTTGTCCCTCAACATGCTATAATTAGTTCTTCATGGATTATCTTGGTGTGGTCAGTTCTAAATCGTGTCTTAATCGCTCCTCCTTTTTTTTTTTATACTACAGTCGACCATTTTCATATACGTGTAAGTACCAACTTAAAGACACAAAAAGGGAAAGATAAAAACCGGCAGAAAAAGAGAGGAGAAAAGAAGTACATACCACCAATTCCTTCACGGCCGTTTTCTGTGACATATTCCTCTTGTAACGGACACTTAACCCGCAAGCTGCGGTTGACTGTGTAGCATCTTACATGAGGCCACGTCTCCCGGTATAAATTCAATATCCTTCGCCCGTGTTCTTGGCCCATCGGGCGAAAGTCCAGGTTACGAGAGAGGAGAGGTCTGTCTCTCTTAGGGGAGAAACGACGGGATAGAAAAACAAAGCGAGCCTGCGTGCAGAAAGCCAGTGACCGCAGTAGAAACTTCGATGGCTTCTCCCGCTGGTGTTCGGTACGCGGGTCTCTTTTTCATCTCCCCTCCCCACCTCTACCCGACACTTTTTCTTCTTTTTCTACGCGTATATACACACTTTTTTCGTCCTGTTTCTTGTTCACTTGCTCGCTCACTTTTTGGTTTTAATTGCATCCTCCCGAATTGGGGAAAAAACGCGAGGCTCGTCACTGGATCCCATATGCGCACGACTCGAGGCAAGGTGTATCGTCCCCCCCACTTTTTGAGAGACGGTAGACTCTCCGACAGGGGGAGATACGTGACGCAAATCGAGCCTGACATTTTTACGATCGATCGAATCCAATTTCCATATTGCAAACGATCCGCTCGTTATCCGGAAAAACTGTTTCGCCGCTGCTGGTCGCCGGGTCGTTTCGTGACGCTCTGCAATTCGTGTTTCATCGGCCATTCCGTTGATCTGGTGGAATCTGGTCGAAGAACAAAAATATACACGTACAGTGCACAAAATAAAAAATAATATAATGCATTCCGGTAATGCAATTAAGTACAATTTGAAATGGTAAAAAACGTCATGCCTTGGAATGAATATTACCAAGTTTAATCAAGATCTGATCAGGGAGATTCCTGTGAGAGTATGTATACCTCCTGTAAATTTAAGATTAAATGGTTATTGTATTAAGTTTCCAATAAAAATTTGTAAATATAGTATAATTTAATATTCTTTACAACACGAATAATTTACTTTGTAATTATTAAAAATGAATTTTGTTTCTCTTAAATTCTTTTTTATTAAGTGTATTAAACGTTTTTGATTTATGGATAGGAGTATATGTTATATTTTTGTGGAAGAGAAAATGAAATATGCAATCAAATTTTGAAGTGATAGATCACTAGAATTATAAGTAAAATAAGTATTACTGATTGTACTAAATCAACTTTAGTACTTCAGTAAACAGTTTTTAGCAAACGATCCATAAACACTTGGTTATTTAGCAACTGCATATCAGTATTCTTCGATGCAATCTCTTCCACCACTTTTTGTTCTTCATCCTTAACACTTCTAAGTTCTTCTCTTTCATTATCATTCACCGTTCATCTTCCCCTTTTAACATGGAAATCAGCAATTTACAACCAAGCACTATCCTTTAAGAGAGAAACTAATAAGAAAAAAGTTCGACGACTCTCGTGCAGTAATTCCAATCAGAAATAATAAAACGAGAAACAAGCGAAGAAACCAAAAAAAAAACACAGAGGTGACTGTCTTCGGATCGACTTATCCATCTTTAACTGGTGTATACATGTAACGAACACTGACCGGTAGGGCTACTTGAATTTCCTAATTTAACGTGTTTACTATGTTGACCCGTCCAAGGTATAAATTAGTATGTTTATCACGGAGCAGCGAGTGTCGCGGGGAGAATTTAACGTCACCACTCACGAGTTAATCGTATGGTAACTCGATATATCTTGAATCTTATATATATATATGTATATGTATACACAGTTATGCAGGCTTTCGCGTAGAATTCCTTTTCATGATGGCTCGCAGTATGCGAAAACCGCGCGCATGCGCTAACTAACATATCACTCGTAATAAAGATACATACTTACAACGCAGACCAAGTGTGTAACTGGTTGCTGGCGGACGGTTACATAAGAGAAGCTGCCGCAGCGATCTGGAGCCGTCCGTGCATAAAGAATGCTCATTAATACGCGTTACGTTGTTGTTCCGCCGATGATCGTTGTATTTTATTACGCTCTCATGCCCCCGGCCGACTCACGCCGCGTACGCTTAATTCTACCGTCGGAAAATTACGAGCGAAAATCTTCGCTCCCCGTGAAATATTAACGGCTCAAGATCAAGGACGTGGACACCGGTGATTACGTTTAACGATATTTATCGGAATTGCAAATGTTACTTAATGTTTCGACCCTGTGATTATTACGTGTAACGCCATCGATTGGCGACGGTGACAAACTTACGACCACACGCCTCGATCGACATGTTGATACTGATCACGTAATCGTGATTAAGCTGGGCATTCTTTTCGGCTTGTTGTCCTACTTGAGTACCTGAAATTTCCTATCCAACATATTTGATTAACTTCCGAGGTAACTTTAGTACCTGTTGCCTGTACATGGGTTCCAAAAAAATTACATAACAAGATTGTTATGAGATAATAACTGAAGTTATAAGGTTCGATGAGGGAAAATAGAATTCCTAAATTTCTATTAAAAAAATTCGTACTGAATTTTAAGTGAATAAGGAAGTTAATATTTCAGCGTAATGTTTCAAGTTTCATTTATAAAAAATAGATAAGAATTTTTCCTGAACTTAGAAATATCCAGACAATTAGAATAAGCAAAAGGGTACGGTCAAAATTAAAAATTTGAATTATATATTCTTATACCACTATATTTATTTAATCCAACATTTACGCACTACTTAATTAAGCATAAATATATTAAAATTTCATCGTTTAATACTTCTTGCATAATAATCAAAAGATTTGAATAAAAAAGAATCTTATTAAAAAAGACAAATTTTGAGTATATATTTGCATCTACTGTTATTATTGAAATTTAGGTGAAATTTCATGAACGAGTCCTTCGATCAGTACCCCCCCCCCCGTTTCCTCTCAAAATATTCCCTCTTCCTTGACCGATTATTTATGAAACGTCACTCGTTAATTTATGTTTACTCGTCTGCTTATACTGGCTGCGAGTGAAAGAGAGAAAGAGAGAGAGATCCGGCCGTGTCTTTTTTCGGATTATTTTTCCGCCATATTTCATACAGCACCGCATGCCCTACAAGGGGGCGCGTTTGCATTCGGTGCGACAGAAAGTTATAAATGATCGAAAGACAACTTAACTCGAACGTAAGCGCAAGTATTCATCGGCGAGGTCTGCTTTGACGTAGACATATCTACGGCGAACTCGAGCCCGTCCATGGACGGACCGCTCGGTGTCGTGGCACTCGAGAGAAAACAAAGCTATTAGTCGTAAGAACCATAGATATATATCTTATTGTCTCCAGCCGCTAGACGGAATTACAGTGTACCCTTTAACTTCGCCGTATCCTATGGGAATCCATTCGGAGGAGCGTTATTAACTTGACGGAGAGAGAGGGAGAGGGAGAAGGGGGGAAAGAGAGAGAGAGGGGGGAGAGTCCCATGGCTTGTGCGGCTCATGCAGGGACACATCGTTCGCTAAACAGCCACGAACACCATATACGCGAGAGTCTGTTCCTTCTCTTCTTTTGTGATTTAACGCGTCTTCTTGTTCTCCGTGTAAAAGCTGTTACGACTTCGAAATTCGTTCGAGTCGACAGAAACGAAGAGAAGAAAAAAACGGAAGGAAATATAGTCGGTTATGTTGCAAAAAAAGAAAAAGAGGAGACAAAGAAAAGAGAAACGTCGAGACGCCGCTCGTGACAAAAGCAACGCCCAGGGACCAAAAGAGCGATCCGACGCACAAGGGACTCGAATCTCGTTCGGTAAAAATAGAAGAGCGGTCGCGAACGATCGAGCTAATGCACCTCCATTTACTAAATATCTCTATCTCTCGTCAGACACCGATGCGAGCCGGAAAAAAGAAACGGACAGCGCGCAGGGGGAATTATTAGTAGATATATATCTTATTGTCCCCGTTGGGTATACAGAATTCCGTGGGTTTAAAGTCCACCTTAAGGTCCCCGTTCTCATCGTCCTCCTGGCTCGTTCGTTCGTTTGGCATCGTCGTCGTCTTCGTCCTCGTCGTGGTCTATGGGGGCCCCCACGAAGATACGTTATTAATCGGGCGATGTCAGTGGTTCGACCCCTCATAGAGAACCCATAGGACCCCGTTCGGTAAAAGGGACAACGAGGTGAAGGGGAGTAGGGGGAGGGGGGAGGGGAGGGCTCCGGGCGTCGTTGTATCGGTTCGAAGCTGAAGAAGGAAGGCGGTATATAGAAGAGGCTCTCGCCACGGAGCGAGGGAGTAAGGGCCTGAGAAAAGACAGAAGCGTGTGAGGGAGAAAAAGGGGGAGAAAGAGAGTGAGGCGAGCTCGAGGAAGACGCAGGCGCAGAGAAAGAGGGAGAGAAGGAAAGAAAGCAAGGGAGAGAGAAAGAGAGAGAGAGAAGATGACAAGGATGACGACGAAGAAGGAGAAGAAGTGGAAGAAAGAGATGAAGGAGAGGGGGCGTGGGGCAGAGCAGGGTGAAGGGGGAAACAGAAGAATGGGACTCACTTCGTGCATGACCCAAAGAAACCCCCGCTGAGCGACTCGATCCGATCCGCTGATCCCCGACCGCGCTGACGCAGATACCATCTTTCCTTGCACTCCGAATGCTCTCCGGGCGTTTCTTACCGCCCATATACCTCGCTCCTCTCTTCTCTCCGGCTGCGACCAAGCAAAGAAGAGGGAATATTCTATCCGAGACAGCTATATGACCGCACTGATTTGTCTGCTTATTGTTGCCGGTTCCCGTCTCCTTGTTCTCCGATCGTGACGATGACGCGACCGTCCCTACGGACATTCCTTCCCGCGAAATTCGCGACTCGACTTCGTTTCTTTCAACGACTCTCCGAACTACACACAGTGGTGCCCACATTAATGTCTGGAACTCTGCCACTTTTAGTATCCACCGCTGTCGTTACCAATTCTTGAAATTATGGTCACTGAGCGAGCTTCGAACAGTCCATGTTTAAAATAAATAAAATTAGCTGAACAACAGTGTGCATAATAGTATCGGTATCTCATTCGCACGCTGAGTTTTCCGTTCAGACGAATTTTCGAAAACTATTTGCTTGATTTCAAACTGCGGACACTGAATCGGGCACCACGGTACATATCACACACAGTTAACCGTCTTTGATCAACACACGGACACGATCAGTTCGGGTAGAACTCGATCGACCTCGAAGCTCTTTTGATTGCCGTCGTTGTATAGCCTCGTCGCGATGATCGCGATGGAATATCTTAGATTGGAATGTTGAATGAAACGATCGAGGAATTTGAAAGGGGGAATAAACGAGTATGAATTTTGTGTACAATCTCTATCTCCCACGAGGTTATCGAAACGCTACCGGGTTTAACACCAAGCTACAGGTTAAGCTATCTTAGCCCGATCGTGTGCACTATACCAGGCTAGAGCCGTTTAGCTCAAGCTGTCAATTGTAAGAAACTTGCAATTAACGACACGCTGTGTGTACCTTCTCTTAAAGACCCCTTAAGCTCAGAGACAAGTTTGCTCGGAGGGACTTCGCATAAATTTAGCGTTTGTTTTCGTGTTCCTGCGTTGAATAGGCGAACCATTAGATACCGTACACCTAACGACTATCGGTATTTTCGATCTCCGCCAATAACGTCGATGCTGTGGCGCATATTGAATTTTAATGACGAACGAACAGGGTCACCGATGGTAACGATTAATTGTATTCGTGTTCGAGCTACTTGAAAGATGGCAGCAGCTACAAGATCCGACATCGGGTAAATAATTAAAAAGTCAAATTTATTCATACGCGTGTCACACTGAAATCGAACGTTTAGTTTGAACGACTCTCACGAGAGACAGCGAGCACTATTGTTTCATCATTCCGTGATACGTTCCTCCTTTCGTGGCACGCCTAAACGTTCGAGGGCAAATAATCGATGGCACGCACTTTGTCAATGACGACTGAACCCCAGCTAATTACTAGAAAGATAGATGCGTTCCACAGGGGATTACGTAAGCTTAAAGATCACCCTACATGCTTCCATATTTAGTATTCTTCGACGTCGTGAGATCGTGTCGATTATGAGGGAACGGATCGTGAAGGAAGGATGAATGAAAAATAAAAAAAGATTACTTGTTTGAATTTCTTATTTGAGTAACGCTTCCTCGTGTGCACGTTGAGGTTTCGAATAACACGGAGTTCGTACAACACGGTTAGTGAATTTATAGAGAACTTAAGAGAAGATTAATTTCATTGTGTTCATTTGTATACAATGACTCCCAGAAGGTATTAAACGCTATTCCTTTTTACGTTTCCTACTTCATTACAATATAATTGCTAACCATAAATTACATAAAATTGAGAAGGTATAGAAAACAATATTTACATATCAGAAGAAAAGGAAGGTTAAGTTTACAAGTGGATTTGATAAAAGAATGTGATTCGACCATTTGATGAACTTTGTGAGTCACCGTATTTTGGTGATGATTCCCTATTCCATATGCGACGCGATACGACTATACATTCAAATGTTTCTATGCGGAATATCAAGTTTCGTACGGTCAGCCCGATAAATTTTTTCCACGATCTCGGTAGTGACAGTTTGTCGATCGTGGAGATGTGGCCATTGCTAGCCCGATGCTTTTCCAATAGTACACCCGCCGTTGTTCCCTCGGTTGGTCGTTTCGATACACTGGCTTCTGGTAGTCACATAAACCTTGGCCGCTGACGTGACTGAGAATTTAATGAAATGAGACATGCACAAGTCGGATCGAAAAAACTAACTTTCTCACGATTCTTCGCATGCATACCGTGACTTCGTCGCAACAACGGTCCGTAGATTTATATTGATTGCACATAATTATATCCTGGCGACTGACAAAACTTCCAGACAGAATCTCCCCTCCCCTTTCGCTCTCTCTGTACCGTTTCGCACTACGCGTCGAATGATTTGGAACGCTTCTATCGGTTAACCTATTAATCTTTTCTTCGTTAATGGAGCATGCACGTTGTATAGAATTTTAGAAAATTAATTGTTGTTGGAATAGAAACGTACAATGACAAACAAGAAAAATAAATTTTCTGTTAAATGTAACTGTAAGCTTATCGTGTTCAGTAATTTTTTTTGGAAAACAGTGACGGACCCAGCAAGCTGGGGGCCCTTGGCTGAAAAATTTTCGGATTCCCAAAGGTCTTCGACATCATTTTAATAAAGAATTTAATTCATTCTGTTTTCTCAATCGAAGGAAAAAACACAACCACAAAAACTTGTATTTCAGTTGATGGGCTTTCGGAGCTCGAGGCTCCTGACGGTCGCTAAATCCGCCGTTACTGAAAATTGTGTGCTGTTCCAAACCACTCGAATTGTTTAACTGATCAACGTACATTAAGGCTGTCATTTATATCTCAGCAAAGCAAGAGGCACCGCTAAATACGTAAACGCCGAACGATACTTGAAACAAAACTAAAGCCGTCGAATCAACCGTTTTCTTCCTAAAAGTGACTATAATCACCCAATGCTTAACGCCCAACGATTTTTTTTAATTTGCTTATCCCGGCGCGCATCTGCATACTTATAATGCTTCCTATATTAAGTGAAATGGTCATGTACCCTATATTAGGTCACTTAATGGTAAAATAAATGCGGGTATATAAGCTCGGGTAAGAAACCGATAATTTGCATAATACGACAAAGTATCAGATGTTGCTGATAAAAGCCGCTGTAAAAACGTGCTTGCGGCCCAAGTTCCGCCTCGTCGAAGGGGTTAAAATCCTTCGGAGATAAAAGCCGCGAACGACTTTCAGCTGGAAAAAAAGTGCGCATGCGCAAGCGCGCGCGCTCCCTCTGTCCGCGTAGCGTGTAATTACGAGCGATCCACACGGTATCGTACAAAAATGTTTAATTACAGGTACGGGTGACGGTTCTAGACAAGAACGACGTGGCGCCTACCTGGGGGACCGGCACCTGGAGGTTCAAAATCTCCGAGGAGGCGCCACCGAACACCGTGGTCACGGTGCTGAAAGCGTTCGACCCGGACACGATTGGCACGCTGACGTACACCTTGGTGTCTAACCATCGCCAGGACGATCAGGTTAGCGAGCAGGACGACGAGTCGGAGAACGAGACCGAGTGCCAGTTCAGGCTTCACCCGACCACGGGACAACTGACACTCGCGGAGGCCCTCGACAGGGAGACCAGAGAAAAGTATGTCCTGAAAGTTCGGGCCGATGATGGATTGCAGCACACCGACATCACGTTAACCATTCAGGTACACGATGTTCCGTTTCCATATATCATACCGCTCTTGACTACGCATAATTTTTTATCCAGGCGATCGCTGCTTCTAATTAGAAAGCTTTGCCCGATTTTTTCGATGCAATTACTCATGGAGAGTCGATGGCGGATTCAGAAGGGAAAAGAGGTGGTGGTGGTGGTGATGGTTGCTCCTCCTTCTGCAAAGAGTAGTAAAATTTGAGAGTACTTTTTATCTTTATTATATATATGAGCTGGTTATTATGAAGGTGATTTAAGTCAAACATCTTATATAAAATTTATATCTTCATTTTTTGTGATTTGGCTGATCTGCATTTTTGGAGATTTTCGAGTTACACCACTTTCACAATCACCAGTGCATACATATAAGGAAGAGGGAACTGAAGGGAAATATATTGGGTGTCAGTTGAAAAATTCAGTTGCTCTTTTTGTCTTTGCAGAGGACCTTTTTAAATTAGCATTGCTATGTGATTTATTTTGTACAAATCTGTTATAATCCGGTGGAAGACTTTAGAAGGGGATTTTAATATGTGCATATATACCAATATATTATTAGACATAATAACTACACTAAATTTATTTTGAAAATATTTAAAAGCGATTTGATTATACTGCTAAATACCTATATTATGTGCCAATTGTAGAACAAATAAAATAGTAAATATACAGTGTTTGTAGTTAAGGGTTAATCAGTTTGTTAGATAAAATTAAGTAGATAGATTCTGAAAACGTGATGGTATCTCTTACGTTTGTTCACAATAATCGTGTACCGATGTTCTCTGTCGAGTCCCGTTACAGGCTGATTATCCTGTAATTATACGGGGTGGCTACTGTTACCTTGGTTATTAGAGTGCAGCGTCCCGTTATTCCACCACTATTGGTTACTACGAAATCAATCAACATTTGTAATTGAATATGATAGAGAAGACACGTCTATGGTTTGAAATTCTATTTACGCGCATAGTCTTCTGTATTTGATCAAAAGCCTCCTATATTCGTATTCAATCAATTTGAAAAAACCATCCATTTTTGTTCCCAAATAAACAAAAAAGAAGTTAACTACATTTGAAAAAGATTAAGGTCACCTAAAATTTGATATATTTAATTCAAAAGTTCGGCACGGAACTCTTGCTCAACAAATTCAACAAAAGTTTCCAATTTTTTTCTAAGTACCCTCAAAATTCTTCTTCTAACTCGAAACGTCCAAGTTATCGACTGGACTAAAGAATAATTAAACGTTACCTAAAATGTGCCACGTGTAATTCAAAAATTCAGGGTGCAACGCAACAGACGATATCTTATTCAGCAAATTCGGGGAAAGTTCCTAGTTCTTTTTTAATAACACCCCAAAAAGCTTTTTCCGACTCAAAGCGTTCAAGTTACCGACTGAGCTCTAAAGAGTAATTAAAGGTTACCTAAAATCTGCCACGTGTAATTCAATAATTCAGCGTGCAACGCAACAAGCGATCTCTTATTCAACAAACTCGGGGAAAGTTCCTAGTTTTTTTTCTTTCAATAACACCCCAGAAAGCTTCCTCCAACTGGAAACGTCCAAGTCATCGACTAGACTCCGACAAAACGGAAAGAAAATAAAATAAGGTTACGTAAGATGGGGACGAGGACTCAATTTCTCGAGTATTATACCCTTAAACCCGAGCACCGTCGAATCACCGCGGTTTCCCTGGCGTTCCGCCTTATAATTCATTACGCTGGCCAACCGAAACGATTCGCAAGCGATAAAAAACGCGAGGAAGGGCGGCCGGTCGTTTAACGAAGCTGGAAGCCACTGCGACGGTGGTGCAGCCAGTGAGGAGAACAAGAAGGAGCAGGAGCACAAGCGGGAGGGGCAGGAGGTGGCCACGCCGGGGGGAGGGGGGTGGGGAAGGAACAGGGGTCCAGATCCTTCGGAGACAATCGCAAAAATTATCCTTATGACGTGTAATGGCTGGAATTCTTTTAAGGTTCTCGGCTGGCCGCCGTCCGCTATTCTATCCGGGTCTCTTAAAGGCAAAAGGAATGCCAGTCCCGATCATAGCTCGGCTCTTTGGGGCTCCATGAAAGAGGCCCGCTGCCGACAGTTGCGGAATCTGCCCCTTCTGGCCCCTTATATCCCCCCCCGTCCTCCTGTCGACCTTAGAAGAGTTTCTCTTCTCCGACCTCCTCTGCCCCACCGCCTACCCCTCTACGCCCTTCGTCCTTCTCCCTCTTTTCCTCTTCCATCACCTCTTTTCTCCTCCTCTCCCTTTTTTATCTTCTCCCTCTCCTTCTTTCCGTTTACTGCCCCCTTGCTACTTCTCTTCTCTATCATCTTCTACGTCCACTTCTCCTCGTTCGCTTCTTCCATCTTGCTTTCTCCTATCTTCCTTCATCTCTTTTCTCCTCCTCTCCCTTTTTTATCTTCTCCTTCTCCTTCTTTCCGTTTACTGCCCCCTTGCTACTTCTCTTCTCTATCATCTTCTACGTCCACTTCTCCTCGTTCGCTTCTTCCATCTTGCTTTCTCCTATCTTCCTTCATCTTCTTCTTCTCCTTCCGTATGCTTCTTCCCTTTCGTCCTCGACCTCCTTCCTTCTCGTCCTTCTTGCTTTCTCTCCTCTTTCTTCATCTTCTTGTTAACTCTTCCCCTTCCGTTTGCTTCTTACTTTACGTTCTTCCCTTCTCTTCCTAGTTTGCCTCTTCCCTTTCGTTCTCGATCTCCTTTGTCCTTCTTCCTTTCGACCTTTTTCTATCTTCTTCTTCTTCTCCTCCTACTTTGCCTCTTCACTTTCGTCCCTCTTCCTTTCCACCTCTTTCTATCTTCTTCCTCTTCTGCTTTCCGTCCGCTTCTTCCCTTTCCTCCTCGATCTCCTTTCTGCTCGTCCTTCCTCCTTCGTCGTCTTCCTCTTCTCTTCCTACCCTGCTTCCTCCCCTCCGTCCACGATCTTCCACCGGTCCACCAGATTTCTTCCCGCTGTCGCTCCTCTTCCTCTTCTTCAGCCACTTCTTCTTCCTCCTCCTTCCAGTCGGTCATCATCGTGGGCCTCTACTCCGCTTTCGGTTCTCCTCTCGTCATCCGGAGCGTCTCGGGGCAACCGTCACTTTTTGCAAACGTCTCCGAACCCTCCTTAATCAAACCGTGCCCACCTCCGCTTTATTCTTTTATACCGCCACCGCGTGTCGATCCCCTCCCTCCCCCCTCCCGCCCTCCCTGCCCTTCGAGACCTATTCACCGGACGCACTCTGACTTCCGAGCAGCAGGGAGGGCCCGGGGACGGATCCTTCGAGAGACGTCCTACTTCGATGGATCGAAGTGGTGCGTGTTCATTGGCGAACGGTTTCGAACACTGTTTCTTGAACAGGTCGCGATCAATCGGCAAACTATTATAGTGGAATCTTGGTAATTCTAATCTTAACACTAGAACTACCGACGATTACAGTGTACTTATTTGCATGGAACAGATCAAATTAAAAATTGCATGAAAAAATACTGAAAACACAAGAAACAAATAAAGAGATCAAATTGGAAATTGCATGAAAAAATATCAAAAACACAAGAAATAAATCTTTGTTTATATCTTCTGCAAAAAATCATAGTAAATTTTGGAAACTTTACCACAGTGAATTTATTAAAGTTACTAGGAATAATCATCAATTGGTCATTTTCACTGCTCTGGTAGTTCTAGTGTTAACACGTTAGAGTATACTTATTTTCATGGAAGAGATCAAATCGGAAATTAGATGAAAAAATACCGAATACGTAGAAAACAAATCTTTATTTATACCTTCTGCAATAAATCATAGTAAATTTTGGAAGGTTGGTAAAGTGAAATTGTAAGCTTGCTATGAATAATCATCAATCCGTCATTTTTACTGCTCTGGTAGTTCTAGGGTTAAGAGAAGCGAAAGAACCTTCGAATTATAGAGGTCTCTACTTCTTACCGAAGTTTCGATTAAATAAGGTTCAATAAAGAAGAATTCGAATTATAGAGAGGTAGTGGAGATAAAACTTCGAGTTACAGTGGTGAATTTCAATTTGTAGAGGTCGAACTTCTTTGGATTCGAATTGCAGAGGTACAGTAGCGGAAAAAAGTTTAAGACGAGAGGGCAATGTAAATAATTACCAAAAACATTCCTCGAATTCCTTCTCAGTGACTGAATCAAAAGACATAAATGAATTATTAGTATACGGAAAAAAAATTGGAAAGCGATGACTGTCGAGAGGATGACTATTTCGATAAGCAGGCTTGTTTAAATAGATGTGAATATGATAGTCAGACATACAACAGTATTTAAAAATCGACAAAATTCCCAATGTAAATAATTACCAAAAACATTCCTCGAATTCCTTCTCAGTGACTGAATCAAAAGACATAAATGAATTATTAGTATACGGAAAAAAAATTGGAAAGCGATGACTGTCGAGAGGATGACTATTTCGATAAGCAGGCTTGTTTAAATAGATGTGAATATGATAGTCAGACATACAACAGTATTTAAAAATCGACAAAATTCCCAATGTAAATAATTACCAAAAACATTCCTCGAATTCCTTCTCAGTGACTGATTTTTGATGGTTCATCGTTGACGTAAAAACAACAGGAAGCTTTCCTCGACGAAGTGCTCCGTCGTCGTCGTCGTCTTCGTTGGTTCGAAGGTGAAACGAGCACCAGGAGGCACAGACCGACCGGTTGTCTCGAGGTTTGATTGAAATATGTTTATTCAGGGACGACGTCGAGTACAATCGAAGGAGAACAGGAAGCGTTAGCTCCGGATTCTGAATTGTTTATCCTGACCCGTTGCCTCACCCCCTCCCCTACGCCCCTGGATCGAGCTCGTCGAGGAGGCTGAATCGGGAATGATCAAGAATAAACATCGATTATTCTTCCAGTCCCTTAGCATGTACGCACACGAA
This sequence comes from Tetrapedia diversipes, assembly GCA_033822845.1. Taxonomy (NCBI): domain Eukaryota; kingdom Metazoa; phylum Arthropoda; class Insecta; order Hymenoptera; family Apidae; genus Tetrapedia; species Tetrapedia diversipes. Next base: position 366,885 of record JAOPTO010002469.1, on the reverse strand, counting down.
TGCGTAAAGACTAAGAATCACAGAGGATCCTTTTTCTTCTTTCTTTAAATCGTCCACGATTGCGTGACTTGTTCTGAAACTGGACCTAGAGAGTTCGATCGATAGATTCTTTACACTAGAACTACCAGAGCAGTCAAAATGACCAATTGGTGATTATTCCTAGTGACTTTATAAATTCACTATGGTGTAAAGCTTCCAAAATTTACTATGATTCTCTGCAGAAAGTATAAATAAAGATTTGTTTTCTATGTGTTCAATATCTTTTCGTGTAGTTTTCAATTGGACCTCTTCCATGCAAATAAGTACACTATAATTGTCGGTAGCTCTAGCGTTAAAGATGCATTAACACTAGAACTACCAGAGCAGTCAAAATGACCAATTGGTGATTATTCCTAGTAACTTTATAAATTCACTGTGGTGTAAAGCTTCCAAAATTTACTATGATTTTCTGTAGAAAGTATAAATAAAGATTTGTTTTCTATGTGTTCAATATCTTTTTGTGTAATTTTCAGTTTGATCTCTTCCATGCAAATAAGTACACTTGGTAGCTCTAGTGTTAAAGATGCATTAACACTAGAACTACCAGAGCAGTCAAAATGACCAATTGGTGATTATTCCTAGTAACTTTATAAATTCACTGTGGTGTAAAGCTTCCAAAATTTACTATAATCTTCTGCAGAAAGTATAAATAAAGATTTGTTTTCTATGTGTTCAATATCTTTTCGTGTAGTTTTCAGTTTGATCTCTTCCATGCAAATAAGTACACTATAATTGTCGGTAGCTCTAATGCTAACGACCTGTTAAATGTCAACCCTTAACGAACGAGCGCAATTTTCCGGAACAATGCAATTCTAGAATAAAATTTTTTCTTTGTGTTCCGTGCATTAGTATGAACGTAATATTTTTTTTTCAAGGTGTAAGAAAAGATCATGCATTTAAGGGTTAAGAAGGGTAGAAAAGAAACAGGATAGCAATAGATTAAAATTTGTTTAACAACGATGCTTTCATCTTCAAAAATGAGCTGTACAAAATATTACAAGCTTATTATTATACTATTGTACTATAAACAAACTATGATGAACTGTACAAATTATTATAAATAATATTTTTATTTAATTAAGGCGCTGTGCTACATCAAATACGTATTATGTGAACTTGTTTCCGTTTATAGCAATAAATTAATCCTTAACGAACGATTTCTCTAGTATAATGACCAGTAGATCGACGGACTTTTAAGAAATTAATTGCTTTATTTCGAGTGCAAGAAAAACTGCATAATTAATATCGATTTTATGGGAATTTTCAGTAATAATAAACACACGAACAGATATGTCCATAAAAGGATACTGAAGTGAAAATGACAGAAAAATAATGGGAGTTGGAATTAAACGAATAGATTTGTATACATTTATAAATTTATTTCTCACAGATTTACAATGTGTTTATTCAAAATTACTTGTATTTCTTTTTGAACGTGGCACTTCACCCAACACTACCCTATTGCCAATCACCTTTAGCCTTAACTTGCACAAGCACTCTATCTTTATTTTTGGTTGCTTAAACTCTTGGTTATAACCGGGAATTTTTTATTTCTATAGCCTACATGTAATCGCAAGCGTTAGTTAGTCCTTTTCCGATTACATTTCGCCCAACTCTTCCACCGAGTGGAACAATAATAAGAAGGATAATATCAAGCAGTGTGTGAAACCGAGGTGAATCGTTGGATTTTTCAGGTGACAGACACGAACGACAACGCGCCAACGTTCCAGAGCACCGCGTACTCGTTCGACATAGCCGAGAACATGCCGAGGGGTAGTCGATTGGGCCAGGTCGTCGCGACGGACGCCGACGCGGACGGGCCGAACAGTCAGCTGAGCTACACACTGATTTCCGACTGGGCAAACGATGTGTTCTCGTTGAACCCTAGCACTGGCGCGTTCACACTAACGGCCAGCCTCGACTACGAACAGGTACATTATACGTGTTTAAAATTTTTATTTACAGTGGTGGACGGAAGTTTAAGACTAAAGGGTCAACAAAATAAATATAAATTAATTTATAAGAAATAGTACAATGAATAAAATTCTTATTCTATGCTAATCAATGAATAGTGTTCTACTATAATGATGATAAAAATAAGTATGTGAATAATATTTGCATACCATAAACTTATGTCTTATATTGTGCTTTCGACAAAAGTTTAAGACCAAAGGATCAACAAAAATAAATTAATTAATTTATAAGAAATAATACAATGAATAAAATTCTTATTCTATGCTAATCAATGAATAGTGTTCTACTACAATGATGATAAAAATAAGTATGTGAATAATATTTGCATACCATAAAATTATATCTTACATTGTCCTTTCGTCAAAAGTTTAAGATCATAGAATCCAAGGAAATAAATTAATTAATTAAAGAAAATAGCACGATAAAGAAAATTTTTATTCTATGCTAATCAATGAATAGTGTTCTACTACAATGATGATAAAAATAAGTATGTGAATAATATTTGCATACCATAAAATTATATCTTATATTGTGCTTTCGACAAAAGTTTAAAATCATAGAATCCAAGGAAATAAATTATATAATTAATAAGAAATAACACGATAAAGAAAATTTTTATTGTATGCTAATCAATGAATAGTGTTCTACTACAATGATGATAAAAATAAGTATGTGAATAATATTTGCATACCATAAAAGTATGTCTTACATTGTCCTTTTGTCAAAATTTCAAGACCAGAGGATCAAAGAAAATAAATAAATTAATTGATAAAAAATAATACGATAAATAAAACTCGTGTTCTATGCTAATCAATGAATAGTGTTCTATTACAATAATAATAAAAATAAATATGTGAACGATATTTGCATACCATAAAATAATGTCTTATATTGTTCTTTCGTCAAAAGTTTAAGATCAAAGGATCAAAGAAAATAAATTAATTAATTAATAAGAAATAGCACAATAAATAAAATTCGTATTCTATGCTAATCAAAAAAATAGTGTTCTACTATAATTATAATAAAAATCAAACCATAAAACTATGTTTTCCATTGTCCTCTCGTCTTAAACTTTTGTCCGCTACTGCAGACACAGGTGTAGACAGAGTTTCGCGACCGACTGTACCAACGCAGATCTCTCCCGCGTGGACGTATCCCTGCGTCGATCAGGCTGTGCCAGAAAAATTCCCATTCTTCGGCTTCCCGACGCAAGTGAGAAGGTGGCTAGGCTGTGAACGTGCACTTTGCATTGACAACTTGTCGAATTATGAGAGCTCATTATGAATAATTAGATAGGTGACGTTTCACTCTTCCAATTAACGCGAACACCGTATCTCGGTATCTGATACTGACGAGGCTAATTGTAATCGCGTCCAGAAATCGAAATGAACGGCGTCGATGAACGTTTTTCTCGATGGACAACTATTGACGTGTAAATAACGCGACTATTGTTTATAAAAAAAAATTATATAAATCAGGATAAGGTTGATCAAGTCGTGCCACTTGAATTTTGAACGAACTACAGCGACAACAGCGCATACAATCACAAGCAAGTATACAGTAGCGGACAAAAGTTTAAGACCAAAGGGTCAAAGAATAGAAATAAATTAATTAATTAATAAGAAATAGCACGATGAATAAAATTCGTATTCTATGCTAATCAAAAAATAGTGTTCTACTATATGATGATGATAAAAATAAGTATGTGAATAATATTTACATACCATAAAAGTATGTCTAACATGGTCCTTTTGTCAAAATTTCAAGACCAGAGGATCAAAGAAAATAAATAAATTACTTAATAAGAAATAGCTCGATAAATAAATATTCGTGTTCTATGCATACAGAATCTACAAATACCGCAACTGCCAACACACATACACTCACACATCCGAAATGTAGCTATACTTAACAGAGAGACAATATTAAAAATTCTCGCAATAAAAAACACCAGCATGAACTTGGTACAGCCCGTTCATGCTGGTTACGGACCAGAGAGGAAATCCTCTGAGAGTTCGAAGAACAACAACAATAATAATAATAATAATGATAATAATAATAATAATAGTAAGTCAAAAAGCACCTAACACAATTAGAAATAACCACAGATATCCATAGCCAAATTCTAAAGGCAGTAATACTACATACATGCAACATAACCAGAACCCACCTAAACTACAACAGCTATAAAACCAAACTGGACTTGGCAAAGTCCCGTCCAGTGCGGAAACCCCCCATGAAAAAGGGAGAAAAAAAAATATAATAATAATAATAATAATAATAATAATATAATATAATAATAATATGATAATAAACAATATAATAATAATATAATAATAATATAATAATAAAAAAAATATAATAATAATATAATAATAAAAAAAATAATAATGATGATGATAATAATAATAAAATCTTTGAAATTCTCATCTTTTTGTCCGAAGCGTCAACAATTTTCATCCGCGTACACGCAAACTTTTGCAAGCGACTGTACGCACGGTAAAACGCATAGCCGCCCGGGGCAACGATTATAACCATGAACACGCCTCTACGTTCAAGTCCAAGCACACCTATTACATTAGCTTTCGACTAGGAGGCTACGCTAGAATTTAGGGTTTAGCGCTAACAGTCCGACATCGATCGATCAACAGACGTTTTTAATGGCGGCCAGCGATGGCTACGTTGCGGAGACAAGCCATACTTATTGCGTAGACGCACGCGTGCACGTTCGTTTCGTCCAACAACGTCGCGGAGATCGTTTTCGACCGGTGGTCACCGGTGACCCCCGCGGAAGTCAACGTGTTAAATTAGTATTTTTCGAATGCATCAAATTCCATTTCGTTTGCATGCTAAGGGGTGAACGCAGATGAAGTTAGCCGTTTCGTGGAAGAGTGGTGTCTCGACCGGCGTTATAAAACTGACAAGGGAAGGACCACCCCAACTGTACCACACCGATTTCAACGATCTTTCATAGGATGATAGAGTACATATTGTTACGTATGTTTACTAAATATTAGCTGTAGTTACTTGATAGTTTTAAAGATATAATTGGTTAAAGGTACATACTCCATGAAGTGTTATGATTGTATATCCTTGGTTGCAATACCACGACGGCAAAGTGAAGTGTTGTACGACTTATTAGCGGAAAGTTCCGTGATTGAATCTCCCCAGTTCACTAAAAGTTTTTTTAATTTTTTTTTCGTTGTCTTTTTTTCTTTTCTGTCCCACTACTATTTCACTGTAATGAAACTGTATAGCTAGACACATAAATAACATACAAATTAAAAAATATTCTGCAATAAACAAGTTTTTGTTCTATAATCCTGATTCGGAATAACTTTCGATTTGTATTTTTTTTTACATCTACGATAACTATCATTCTGATAGTCAACTCATCATGCACAGTGTCACCACAGTGAAGTAACAGTGACTAAAGAGAGAAAGAAAAAAGAAAAATAAATATAAAAAAAATTTGCATGACGGAGATTCGATCGTCGAATTTCCGATTTACAAAATACATACAACCTGTCGCTTCGCCACTGTTGCTTCACAATTGTAAATTTATAATCATGGTACATCAATACATATATGTCTTTAATTGTTTATATCTTTAAATATACCAGGTAACTACGGCAAATATTTGGCAGACATACTTAACAATATGTACTTTATCATCTTATGAAAGATCGTTGAAATCCGTCTGTTTTACAGTTGGGGTCCTTCCCTTGTGAGAAAGGCAGAAACCTTTTCGTTCTCCCCGGACAAGCTGCTCCGATTGCACGGCGCTCTCGTACGAGCACACCGGCACCTAACAATTTCGCGGCGACTAATACGAGTTTCGTGGAAGCAACGTGTTGTTTCTCCGTTTCCGATGCGCCCTCGGATCTTCGAATGCTTTCACAGCGTTCGAACTGATCCCGCCCCTATATCTGGTGAGGCATTACGATGATGAAGGGTTCTATAAACTACCCTTCGTCTCTTTGTCTCCCTCTCTCTCTCTCTCTTTCTTTTATGCAGCGTCTCTTCGTATTTGTCCTGCGTTGTTCTTCTCACCGAAATTTTGCCTTAGTCGGTGTTATACGACGTATCGTAAAGCACACAGACCAGTGGCGTACAGTAGCGGACAAAAATTTAAGACCAAAAAGGCAACGAAAAAAAATTTATTTATTTATTTATTAGGAATAGCACGATAAATAAAATTCTTATTCTATGCTAATCAATAAATAGTTTACTACCATAATGGCGAAAAAAATAAGTGTGTGAACAATATTTGCATACCATAAAATTATGTGTTACGTCGTCCTTTTATCAAAAGTTTAAGATCAAAGGATCAAAGGGAACAAATTAATTAATTAATAAGAGATAGAATGATAAATAAGATTCGTATTCTATGCTAATCAGTGAATAGTGTTCTACCATAATGGCGAAAAAAATAAATATGTGAACAATATTTGCATACCATAAAACTATGTGTTACATTGTCCTTTCGTCAAAAGTTTATGACCAAAGGATCAATGAAAATAAATAAATTAATTAATAAGAGATAGAATGATAAATAAGATTCGTATTCTATGCTAATCAGTGAATAGTGTTCTACCATAATGGCGAAAAAAATAAATATGTGAACAATATTTGCATACCATAAAACTATGTGTTACATTGTCCTTTCGTCAAAAGTTTATGACCAAAGGATCAATGAAAATAAATAAATTAATTATACTATTAATAATATTTAATAAGAAATAACAGGATAAATAAAATTCGTATTCTATGCTAATCAAAAAATAGTGTTATACCATAATGGCGAAAAAAATAAATATGTGAACAATATTTGCATACCATGAAACTATGTTTTGCATTGTCCTATAGTCTTAAACTTTTGTGCGCTACTATATGTACAGTAGTGGACAAAAGTTTAAGATCAAAGGATCAAAGGGAACAAATTAATTAATTAATAAGAGATAGAATGATAAATAAGATTCGTATTCTATGCTAATCAGTGAATAGTGTTCTACCATAATGGCGAAAAAAATAAATATGTGAACAATATTTGCATACCATAAAACTATGTGTTACATTGTCCTTTCGTCAAAAGTTTATGACCAAAGGATCAATGAAAATAAATAAATTAATTATACTATTAATAATATTTAATAAGAAATAACAGGATAAATAAAATTCGTATTCTATGCTAATCAAAAAATAGTGTTATACCATAATGACGATAGAAATAAGTATACAAACAGTATTTGCATACCATGAAACTATGTTTTGCATTGTCCTATAGTCTTAAACTTTTGTGCGCTACTATATGTACAATAGTGGACAAAAGTTTAAGACCAACGAGTCAGAGAAAACAAATAAATTAATTAATAAGAAATAACAGGATAAATAAAATTCGTATTCTATGCTAATCAACAGATAGTGCCCTACCATAGTGGCGAAAAAATAAGTATGCGAACAGTATTTGCATACCATAAAACTATGTTTTGCATTACCCTGTCGTCTTAAACCTCTGTCCACTACTCTATATCAGTTTCAAACTAAACGGTTCATATGTACAGTAATGAACAAAAGTTTAAGACCAAATGGTCAAAGAAAACAAATTAATTAATTAATAGGAAGTAGGGCAATAATTAAACTTCGTATCCTATGCTAATCGATAAATAGTGTTCTACCATAATAGCGATAAAAATAAGTGTATGAAAAATATTTGCATATCATGAACATATATCTTATATTGTTCTGTCGTTTTAAACTTTTGTTGATTACTGTACGTCGTCTTTATCTCTTTGTAGTATTTTTGCGTGCATTGAGGGGGAGCAGTAAACTCAGAGGCGGCTTTAGTTACGCCAGTGCCCTGCTGTATCTCTATAAAAAAATGTTTTCGATAAAAACGAATGATATCGTCACGGTGTCTACGCCATTGACGTGTGTGCTTCACGGTGCGCCGTATAATACCGTATCGTGACTCGATTCGCAGGTGCAGCACTACATCCTGGTGGTCCAGGCGACAGATGGCGGCATCCCAGCGCTTTCCTCAACCGTCACCGTCTACTGCAACGTGGTGGACCTGAACGACAACGCGCCGATCTTCGAGGTGGGCCCGCACGCAGCGGACATCGTCGAGAACACGACGATCGGCACCCCGATACTGTCCGTGGCAGCGCAGGACCTCGACTCCGGGGACAACGGAAGGGTTGTCTACGCGGTCGCCGGCGGTGACGAGAACGGCGACTTCGGGGTGGCTCCGAACGGCACCCTTTTCACCCGGAAGCTGCTCGACCGGGAACAGAAGCCCCTTTACAATTTGGTCATCAGCGCCACGGACAGCCCTGTGCCACCCGCACGCCCTTTGTCATCCACCGTGCAGGTTAGTGTGTATTATTTGAGGGGAGGAAGTACTATAATTAATTTCTAAGAGGAGGAGGACGGTTCTTTGTCATTCACCGTGCAGGTTAGTGTGTGTTATTCGAGAATAGGAAGGGGTAAAATAAACACAAAGGAAATTGCAGTTTAACAGATAGAAAGGAGGTACCATAACTATTTTCTAAGAGAATATTGTACAAGAGGACAGCCCTTTGCCATCCACTGTGTAGGTTAGTGTGTGTTATTTGAGGACAGGCAAGAGTAAAGTAAATACGAAAGAAATTGTAATTTAGTAAATAGAAAGAAAGTGCTATAATTATTTTGTAAGAGAATACTTTACAAAAGAACAGTCCTTTGTCACCCACCGTGCAAATTAGTATACCTTATTCGAGGGTAGAAAGGGGTAAAATAAACACAAAGGAAATTGTAGTTTAATAAATAGAAAGGAGGTACCATAATTATTTTCTAAGAGAATATTGTACAAGAGGACAGCTCTTTGCTATCCACTGTGTAGGTTAGTGTGTGTTATTTGAGGACAGGCAAGAGTAAAGTAAATACGAAAGAAATTGTAATTTAGTAAATAGAAAGAAAGTGCTATAATTATTTTCTAACAGAATACTATGCAAAGGGACAGTTCTTATGTCATTCACCGTGCAGGTTAGTGTGTGTTATTCGAGGGTAGGAAGAGGTAAAATAAATATGAAGGAAATTGTAATTTAATAAATAGAAAGGAGGTACTATAATTATTTTTTAAGAAAATACTATACAAAAGATCAGCCCTCTACCACTTGGACGCACTTTGTCATTTATCGTACAGTTTAGTAAACCTTATTTGACGGTAGGAAGGGGTAAAATAAACACGAAGGAAATTGTAGTTTAATAAATAGAAAGAAAGTACTATAGTTATTTTTTAAGAGAATTTGTACCATACATAGAAGAAGAAAGAATGCTGCATCTTCTCTCAGATCGACCTCTCTCGGACATATCGTTCTCGAGATTGGTGAATTTTACAGCTCGAATTTAGTCGACGCATTTAAGAATGCGACCTACAACAAACAACCCTTCAAATGGTAGCCACGCCAAAACAATTTTCAATCATTTTTATTGAACATCGAATTGTTCTCCTTAAATACCCCGTTTCTCTCGCGTAAACGCATAAACTATAAGAAATCCGTTCGCCCAATTTCAAATTCAACACCTCTGTATCAATTTACATGCGTATAACTAATCACGTTATACCTGTTTTCCCACGGAACCTTTTGCAATACTTATAAAATTTTACGAAACACCTGTGGCGATCACTCAAGTAAACAAAAGATCGTCAAATCAACACAAGTGACGCAAACGTATTTATAATTTGGTCCTCTTTAACCCAGGTCCGTAGTTCAATAGTTAACCCTTTGCGGACGAGTGTCGGATATATCCGCCCAACTCTCGCGCTGCGGCTGGCGTTTGTCTGTCGTAAACGACACGTATAAGATACGCATGGGTATACTAGCCTAAGAAGTCAAGTTGGCCTAAATTTGTTTATTTATGATTTTGTTAGATTTTATGAAAAACTTATTTAAATACAGCTTAGTTTTTATAACACAAATGCGTGACGTAACTATTTTCTTTACTGCTCCGTCCGCAAAGGGTTAATTCTACAAATCCACGAATCCCTGAATTTTCACAAAAAAAAAAAAAAATCCAATGATCCTACCCCGTCTGATCGACAGGTGACCGTGGTGTTGCTGGACGTGAACGACATGTCACCGGAGTTCATATCCCCGACGAAGATTTCGATAATAGAGAACGCGCCGAGCAACACGGTGGTGATGGCCATTAAGGCCGTGGACAGGGACGAAGGACGGAACGGATACGTGGAGTACTCCCTCGAGGACACCGCGCTTCCCTTCACCGTCGGCCCCGTGGACGGGCTGCTGCGCGTATCTGGCCCGTTGGATCGCGAGCTAAGGTCGAACTACACGCTGGAAGTGACCGCGAAGGACCGCGGCGAGCCTCCGAGATCGTCCTCGACGACGGTCACTGTCACGGTCCTCGACGAGAACGACAACTCGCCTGTGTTCGATCCTCGACAGTACTCGGCCACCGTTGCCGAGAACGCCAGCATAGGAGCCAGTGTACTACAGGTTGGTGCAATTTATTAGTATACGAGATGTTCTATAAAATGTAGAACGGAAGATGGAATTCAGGTGTGAAAAATAAAAGTGAAGCGATTAAAACTTAATAACAATATATTTAAAACAATTTAACAAAACAACTTAAACGACTTTACAACTTAGCAACTTTAACACTCTTTCTACGTTCACACCCAAACCTTTCTTCTACGTTAGTCAAAAGCTTTCTGCCTCGCGCTCGCATTTTCCCCGTCATATATTCTTCCAAACACTCGTTTCCTTTCATTCTAATTGTCAACCTTTCTCACTCTACGCATTCGGTCACGACCACCCAGAATTTCTCAGTCACACTGTTTTCCGAAGTTCTCATCTTTCACGCCTTAGAAACATTCGAGCCCAAACATTCTGCGTTCGCACGACAATCGCCCAACTCAAGTACTCTTCAGACTTTCCCAAACTCGCATCCGCTCGATCGTATTCCTACATTAGTAAGGGTCAATGGTAATGACTTTGGAACAAGTATTTGGTAACTCGAAAGGTATTATCCTTGGATTTTCCTAATTGCTTGGGTGTGTTCGCTGAAATGATAATCATCTTACTAATTTTAATGAATCGGCAATTATTTTTAAATAAGTATGTAATAAATCTCTTCGTGATAACATTTTTAGTTTCTTACTAGCTGATTTATATTTGATATTTTTTTAAATAAAATATTTATGTATGCGTACCTGATTTGCAAAAGGGTGAATTTGATTTGGAAAAGGGTGAATTCGATTCGCAAAGGGGTGAATTTGACTTGTGAAAGGGTCAATTTAATTTGAAAAATGGTAAATTTAATTTGAAAAAAAGTTAGTTTAACTTTCAAAAGGGGGTGAATTTGATTTGAAAAAGGGTCAATTTGACTTTCAAACGAGGGTGAACTTAATTTGATAAAGGGTGAGCTTCATTCGCAAAAGAGTGAATTTGATTTGAAGAAAGGTCAACTTTATTCGTAAAAGGGGGGTGAACTTGATTTGAAAAAGGGTCAATTTTACTCGCAAAAGGGGGTGAACTTGATTTCCAAAAGGGTCAATTTTACTCGCAAAAGGGGGTGAACTTGATTTGAAAAAGGGTGAATTTTACTCGCAAAACCTGTATCCCTCGAATTTTCAAACACTCCACCCACCCGAATAACTTATCAACCTGGACCTAAATTCCTGACGCTAAAGCGGGCCGGCCGCAGCGAGCACACGTGTAAGTGCCGTGTGTGTCCGTGAAAGTGATTTCATTACAAAGAGTTACCGTAAAATCGAGATTACACGGGCAGTTACGTCACGGTAATTAAGTCGCAACGGGTGCGTTCCGTGAACGAGTTCCGGCGCGAGCGGAGCGTGAAGAAAAGACTTAAGGAAGGTTTAAGGAGCATTAAACGCCGTTTTTCTTTTATTTGCAACGCCAGGTACTCATGCGAGCCCGCCGTTTGATTTCAGGTGTCGGCGTTGGATCGGGACGAGGGCGCGAACGGAAGGGTGAGGTACAGCATCGCGATGGGGGACGATAATAGAGACTTCACCGTCTCGGAGGACGGCGGGGTGATCAGGGTGGCGAAGAACCTGAATTTCGAGCGGAAGTCCAGGTACCATTTGACCATCAGGGGAGAGGATTGCGCGTCGGAGGTCGGCGAAACGCCGCGGGGTGACACTGCTCAGGTCACCATCACCGTGCTGGATATCAACGACAACGCGCCAGTTTTCCTGGACTCACCGTATTTGGCACACGTCATGGAGAACATGGTGCCGCCTGGTGGAGGGTTCGTCGTACAGGTGAAGATCGAGAAAAATCAATTACTATTGTAGGATCGGCGGTGATCGCGGTGTTACAGTAACGGACAAAAGTTTAAAACGACAGAGCAATGTAAAACATAATTTTATAATTCGCAAATATTGTTTATCTACTCATTTTTATTGTCATTATGGTAGAGCACTATTTATTAATTAGCATAAAATAGAAAATTTATTTATATAGTTATTTCTTATTAATTAATTAATTTATTTTCTTTGATCCTTTGGTTTAAGCTTTTGTCCGCTATTATATATGGATTCATTAAATAGCCTAGGAGAAAACGACTTGCCGGTTGGATCGAAATAGCGTAATGGTTAAAGCAGTCGCCTGGCAAGCAAAAGATCCCGGGTTCGATTCCTGCCGCGGTCTCTACGCAATCTGAGGAATGGCTTGATTGATAATGATTTCTTTTCTCCTATAATTTGGGGGCTCGTCCGAGATAGGGTACGATTGCAAACTGTGTTGTGTATTCGCGAATCGTTGTTGTGTTTAAAAACTTGGTCGAAGGGTGGTGGTTGGGAGGGAGGGGGTGGGGGGTCATGCAGTGTCAAGACTGGCCCAAACAAAGACTACTCTCTATAGGATCATTCAGCGTACGATGGAGAAGATCGATCTTACCCCATGGTAAACCAAAAATATATACAGCAGCGGATAAAAGCTTAAGACCCAAAGGGTCAAAGAAAATAAATTAATTAATTAACCCTTTGAGTGCTATGGGCGCATATATGCGTCTGACAGAAGTTTGCTCTTTAGGGACTATGAACGCATTTTAATGTTTTAGTGAAGTTTCCAGCGGCAAAAAGTAAAAAAAGGTACTTTCGATTGTTCAGGTCAAAGCTTACGACGCGGACACACCACCTTATAACGATCAAGTGAGATACTTCCTAAAAGAAGGCGACACGGATTTGTTTCGGATAAACGCGAGCACGGGTGACATTTTTCTGCTCCGGCCACTGGACAGGGAAATGGTACCGGAGTACACTCTCACGTTGGTGGCAATGGACACCGGTAAGTGTACTGAAAAGATTCTTTCTGCTAAACTACGTTTTATTAATTCTAAGTGCAGTTGAGAAACAATACGTGGCAATTTCATTTGCCACCATAAATTAAGCGCAACGTATTTTCTATTTTGCGAATGCTGGTTCTCTGAAAGACGCATGACTCTCGAACATTTGTGATACCCAAAATATGTCGTGACTAGGTCTGGCCACCGCTATTACGGAGTACACAACTGTTATCGCATACTATTTTCATCTGTTCATCTCTTAACCCTTTGGGGCACGGTGAGATTAAAAATGTCCCACCTTTTTGTTGCACGGTGGTAATGCATGACGGGACATTTTTAGACCCACCTCGAAATCTTGCAATAGCTGCATGCACATAGGTTTATATTTAGTCTGAGCCTCAACGAGTTAACGAATGTAATATCATCATACGATATCGTTTAACATCAATTAGTATCATTTAACAATAAAAACGAGGTTTCCACCGGAAACTGTACGTGGCGAATAATTCCGTGAACGTAGCGTTAAAGGGTAATTTATAATTGCCCGGACGGAACTAAAGGAGCAAAACGAAGGGGTTAAACGAAAGCACAACGCCGGGGTCAAATACGCGTTGCAGTGGGAATAAAGGATAAAGAAATCGCGGGTAGCCGCGCGTATTTACCCGGTGGATTCTTTAGAGCGTACCTTAGGGGAACAGCTAAATAGGTGTATACCTGGGTAGGAACTGCACAAAGAGCGGCATTGAAAGGGGTGGTCGGTGTTCCCCGGAGAGAATATTTTTCCGGTCATCTTAGTAACCGGTCTTAGCTTCTATGTAAACTGGTTGCGAATTAGCACGGACAAAGGACTTAATTATATTGGGTTTGGCACTTCTGAAAAAAGCCACGGTAGATTGAAGGACGCGCGACCAACGGGAAGAGAAGAGAGAAAGGGGGGGGAGGGAGATATGAAAGAGGAAAGAGTGATGAAAGGGGGGAGTAAGAGAGGGATATGTGAAAGAGAGAAAGAGATCAAAAGAGAGATAAGAGAGAGAAAGAGAGAAAAAGAGAAAGAGAAAAATATGAGAGAATGAGAGAGAGAGAGGAGAGAGAGATGACAGAGTGAAGAGAGAGAAATGAGAGAGAGAAGAGATGAGAGAGATATTAGAGAGAAAAAGACAGATGAGATAGAGATGAGAGAGAATGAGAGAGAGAGAGGAGAGAATGAGGGAGGAGAAAATGAGAGAAAGAGAAGAGAGAAGAGAGAGATATTAGAAAGATAAGAGAAATAAAGAGAGAGATATTAGAGAGAAAAAGAGAGAGGTGAGATAGAGGAGAAAGTTATCAATTCTAACCTTAATCCTTTTTTGTGGCTACTGTACGTCTACATAAATAATTCGCGATGTGTAAGTATATTTCTAATACCACGGACCCATGCATCATAGTAATATGAAATAAAGCGAGTCAACTTGGATGTACAACCTTATATACGGAGGCTTGAACTCGAGTACACGTAGCTCGCTATAAATTCATCGAACCACATTGACAAATCTATGACACGGTATCTACAAATCGCGGCTATCCCATAACCCATCGACGCAACGATCGAAATGCCACGAAATGTCACAGAGGACATGGGCGACGCGTGCCGATTCCCGAGACAACTGGCGCCACTCCGTTGCATGAATTATTTTTCCATCTATAAATTCCGTTAACTGAATTGACACCGTGATTGCATAAAACCGGATCTACGCTGTGAAAGAAACAGCGTCATGCATGTAACAGGTTATAATTTATAACATTGTTGTACACCCATTGAAATTACATGTTTTACATGGTTACAGATTATAATAAAACGGAAACTTTATTAGAGAACGTCACCGATTCGTTATCATGTCATTATTGGAAAAAAGAAAAATAATTTCAGCTTTTTCTTTATACTTGTTACATTTTCAAATAAAGCAAAAATTTTTTATCATTTCTTTTTATTAGAACACGTACTTTTGTCCCTTTTTCAACAAGTTTTATGACTTTATTATACAACATATAGATGCAATTTTATACTGACTTGAACTGGTTGACACTGTTACGCAACAATGCGTTCTAGCTTCTTTTGATCTTTACCGACACTTGACGAATAACATACAACCTGCTGTATAAAGTAAGGTCTGCGTTGTATTATATAATAAAACATTGGACGTATAATAAATAAATTTTATTGTATAATTATAACTTTATAACTGGATCATATTCTTTTATTTTTTAAGAAGTTTTATAACTTCAATAGCTTAATATTTTGTATTTAACTTAATGTTGTCCTTTTTAATCAATTTTATAACCCCTTTTTTGTAACGTGCCTTATTACACAGTATAAACGCAACCTAAATACGTGTCGCGCGCACAACACAAGAATATCACCCTGCCTCCCCCCTCCGGCGAATAGACGAAACAATAGACGATATATGCGATGGGTTTAAGTAATGAGCGGTAATATACAAATTGGATATAAATTTGTGGGTTGTTCGATGAGATTCTTTAAGCGGTGGGCAGTTCCTCGTCGAAATCTTTTTTATCGTGTGTAGTTCCTCTGACGAAGCCAGTAGTCCCATTCGAGGGTGCCCCTCGCCCGCCCCCTTGGCCCAAGCCATCGGGGGCCCGATGGCCCAATCGGTCCCCGCCGAGGTAGACAAGCCTGCAGAGTTATGACGCGCGATTATGATAATCGCTCTCAAATGCCTTCCTCTGCCTCGACGCTGCACTCTCTTTCTCCCCACCCTCTGTTTTCTCTTCGCCCCGCACTCCGCCGCCCCCCTCGCTTTCTTCCAATCGCTCCCTCCCTCTCTCTTTCTTTCTTTCTCTCTCTTGCTCGTCTCCCTCTCCCTCTCCGCCGCACGGTCCATCTCTTCAATCCCCCTCCTGCTCTCTTCATGTCTCTCCCTCATCCCACACCAGCTTTCGCTTGTTGTGGACCTTTTTGGATCCTCTCTTTGGAGCGAAACGCGCATCTCTCTCCCGATGCGAGATCCTGCTCGAGCTTGAACGCATTATACTCCTATTTTATTCATACGTTATGGCTGTCGCGTGTATGCGCCACCTATAGCGCGCACCGCTCCGACTGTGTCCGCTTCGAAACGCGTGTCCCTACCACGGTTAACCGTAAGAAAGATTCACGTTACGCGGCTCTGGCCTGCTGCTTTGTGCAGTTCGAACGGAAAAGAAAGGGTTTCGCATAACACACCGATGATAAGTCCCGTGGAAGTAATGAGGGAAGGTGGGAAGACTCGAGTAACGAACGATATTAACGCATTCAGTGCGATGTCGATAGGCCTGTCAAATAGGACACTTGATTGACAGAAAGATTTAAGCTGAGAGTACCAACTGAAATTAAAACCACGTCTGCGAACGCTATAGTAGGCAATCCTGTGAAAATGGTGGGGATGACTCTGTGTCTACTATCGAGGCACTACTGTAATTGAGCCATCCATCTTACAAAATTCGTTCTCATGTGTTCTTAAATTTTAGGAACCAGTATGGCTATCTCGTAGCCACATAAACGGACAGACCCGTGGTCATGTAAACGGACAACGTAGAAAGTAGAACATAAACGGAAGACAAAAACTGTCTCCGTTACGGTCTTCCATTCTTATCAAAAACTACTCTAATAACTCGAATTGAATAGCATTGGAAATAGAAAAGAAAAAGACGTATGCTTTTTTCTGTCGTCGTGAATTAAACGAATAAGGAGAATACGGTGCTACTAGTGTAAGCTAGCTACTAGTTTTTGCCGGATTGCCCACCAGGGGAACACCGCCTATGGTGGACCACCACCACCATTGTGCCGTGCAATTGTTGTGCCTGTAAGGCTCCCTCCCTCGTGAGAGGTCCACGTGATTGAACGATATACGTTTATAGAGGCGCGTGGCCCTGGGCCACGCCAACGCGCACGATGTACCTGCTGCAATCAGAGAAATCGAGTCCCCCAGAGAATAATGGCCTGTTTTAGGCGGCACAATTAACTCGATGGTAACCCCGCCCGCCTGATTCTTTGTGAAATCGCTATTTGTCTTCTCTAACATGCGGCAATTGAGTCATTGAAACTTTGACAACGTTTCTGTTAAACCATTAATAAATATATATATATATATATATCTAGTAGTTTTTATTCTTAACAAATTAAAAATGTTGTAGTTATAATATTTATATTTAAAAAGAACGAATTAAAATTATTTAAACGTTTATTAAAAAATGGTATAAAAGGAAGAAATGTTATAATTTCAGTTTTAAGATTAAAGAGTAAAAAGTGTATTTCTGAAGATTTTCACCCCTTAAAGAAATTCCAATTTTTTATTGATTTTTTTCATTTTAATCTTATTCATAAGAAATACGAAATACTTAAAACTTTTCATTGTTAAAACACTTCAGAATATTTTTCTATCATACTTACCTTCAAATGGTACGTACCTACTTTAGAAATTGTCTAGCGGGTGAAGATTTTTTTCACACGTTTGTTGGAGATTGTAAAAACTAGGGAAACGTATTTTTTCGCATTTGAGGTCGCATTGTTTATACACCAACAGCGACGAAATGTGCTCGCGTAATCATAGAACGATCAATCTACGATTACCGAACCTGTTCTACAGGTTCTCCGCCGTTGACTGGATCGGGCATCGTTAGAATCGTCGTGCTGGATGTCAATGATCACGTTCCGGAATTCACTAGGCAAGAGTACAAGGCAACCGTCACCGAAAACTCGGCTTCCCGAACCTGGGTGACTAAACCACACGCCACGGACAAAGACGAGGGCCTCAACGCCAAAATCAGGTACGTTCATCACGTCCACAAAGGTTATGTAATTCTTAGATCAGTAGGTGTTCTAATACGTAAGAATGGGAACGTATCATTTTTACCGATATCTGATAAACAATAATTGTTACCAACAGATACAGCTTACTGGGAGAATACTCGGAACGTTTTACCGTGAATGCAGAAACTGGCGAAGTGTTCACGGTAGTTCCACTAGATCGAGAACAAACGTCCGTTTACCATTTAACACTGGTCGCTCAAGACTCAAGTCCCACGGAACCGCAAGCCTCTGCAGTCAATCTGACGATCCTTGTGACGGACATGAACGACAATGCCCCCAGATTCTCTAGTCCAAGATACACGGCCTATGTGCCAGGTGCAACTAAACCAGGTAAAGGATTTATAAGAAAAGAGTGGAAAAATTCTTTAAGTCGTTTTTGACACTTTTGAAAGATCTATTGTTAACAGTTACTCAGTCTTTAACTTGACACTGTATAAAAGAGAAATATTTTTAATAGCAACAGTGGTGGATTTAGCAACACGAAGGCCCCTGACCATAAAATTTCTGAGACTTTAAAATCCAGTGACACTATATTAATAAAGAATTCGATTAGTTTCCTTTTCTCCACTACAGTACAGATTACAATTGCAAAAGATGTGGGGTTTCAATCGATGGTTCCTTCCAGTTTGAGGCTCCTTTAGATTCAAAGTCTTTGTAGGTCGTCAAATCCGATACCCGCTAAATCTGTCACTGAATAACAAGTACAAATCCACAATGTAAAAATCATACCATTCTGCAACTTCCTGACTCGTCTTTGGCGAACCTTAACATGAGTCCCAACACGTTAAGTAACACCTGAATAACAGAGGCTCCGTGAACCTAACCTGTTTTTGTACGCAACGTTATTGAACAGCACACTGTGTTTCCTTTAAAGGGGATTTCGTGTTCGGCGCAAAAGCCGTGGACGACGACGACGGAGAAAATTCCCGGATCGTGTACCGTCTCCAGGGGATCGACGCGGACAAGTTCGTGATCGATTCGAACAGCGGCGTGATAAGAGCGACACAGGAACTGGCCGATGATGAAACCACTTACCAATTGCAAATCCAAGCGTCCGACTGTGGCGCCAAACCGCAGTCGGTCACCGCGGACTTGGTCATACATTTGTGGGAGAGGCAGCTATTTCCCAGCTTTCGTTCCAGCATCAACACCAGATTCACGTTGCCGGAAGACGTGCCGGAGGGGCGGGTGATTACTAAATTGAGCGCTACCACGCCGAAAGTTGGCGCAGCGAGCAATTTGGTTTACGGAATGGCCGGTGGAAATGTTGGCGACGCGCTTAAAATTGATCCTCACACCGGAGAGGTCTGTATTAGTGTGATTTAAATGCTTACAGTAGCGGACATAAGTTTAAAACGAGAAGACAATATAAAGTATAGTACCATGATTTCTAAATATTATCTGTACATTCATTTTTATTGTTAATAAGGTAATGTAGTTCTTATTGATTAATACAGAACACGAAATTTGTTTATTAGGCTATTTCTCATATATTAATTACTTCATCTTTGTTGACTTTCTGGTCTTAAACTTTTGCCTGCTACTGTATATTAACAGTTGAATTCGGTTTGATTGCTCCTTTAATTTCTTTTTGAAACACTTAAATACTATAACATATTAATAATAGCATTTATTACTACTACTTATTACTAATACTGTTAGATATAATAATTTCTTGTACTACAAGTATGATGGTTATAGGATGTCTTTAAATTAGTATAACTTATATTTTAAATATATACATACATTAGGTATGCTTATCACCTTTTTATTTGTATTTTATTTTCTATTTCATTTAAACTTGAGTAACTACCTTAGAACACAGGGAGAAACGTTTTACTAAATTTATCAAAAAGACATGCAATCACAATTCTTACACAATTGACGTCCGTTTTACAAGCAGAATACAAGAATTTATGTTAATTACTAGAGGAATGTTAGTATTAATAATACTATTCATAAATATTAATATATTATTTTCTGTAACAAGATAGAGTAATCCTGCTGTAACGCAGGTCAAATTTTATTGAAAAGCACAAAGTATCCTAAAAAAAAAAAATATATATTTTTCAATACACACTAAGAATTACTAAAATCTTCGTTTAGAATACTTTTCAAAGACTTTTCATTGCTACATCTCGAAGATCCTCGTGCGCTCGAGTTCTCTCTGTAACTTTTAACATTTGAATTATTTTATTTATATAAAGAACACGAATTACAGATCGTTCCCAACGATTGTGCCCGATGAAAGGTAAATTGGTTGATCGTTTCTTTTAGGTGTTGGTCGCGTCTGGCTTCGATTACGAAACCGCGCCGTTCTACGAAGCCTGGGTCGAGGTTCGTGATTCGGACACCCCGGCACTCAGGAGCGTTGTGCAACTGCTGGTGAACGTTACCGACGCCAACGATAACGCGCCGATGATGGAAGCGTCCATCTACAACGCGACGGTGCCCGAGGACGAGTACCCGCCTCTGTTCGTCAGCAAAGTTTCAGCGAGCGATCGCGATTCCGGGGAGAACGGACAGGTGTCCTATTACCTGGTGAACGATTTCACTGAGACTTTCATCATCGACTCGGTTACCGGGGAGATCAGCACGAATACAAAGTTGGACCGCGAGGAGGTGAATATTCGGTTCAAAAGTATTGCTGAAGAAGCTCGATACTAACCCCTTGACGTACTTTGATGAGTCTGACTAGTAATTACAATATTAGTCCAAATATGAATAGCTCGAGTTAACATTAGAATGTTGGATATGTTAGAAATTTAAAAAGTTGAAAGAGTATGAAAGGTTGGACTATGCCTGATGACGGTTCTGAGGTAAGTGCTGTGTGGTTCATCACAGTCCTCTTTCCAGAAGGCTGCATAGCCTTCCCCACTCCGTGGTCAGATCTTACAGGACAAAGGTCCTTTCTTTTTGGCGACGCAACGTCGGGCTGCTCGCAATGTTTAGACTTTCCCACGACTAACATAAACAATACATCCCTTGGCGCCCGATGGCTGCACGCCTTCGAGGCGCCAGCCGTCAGGTGGCGCTTTAGGATTGCATTCATACTTTGTTACATGTTCTCTCGCTAGGCATACCAGATACCCAGAAAAAAATGAGGAATATTGCAATGTTTCTTTTTGAAGTAATAAATCAATCGCTTTATAAGCAAGAGGATGAAGAATAACATTGTTGCTTTGTTTTAGATTGCTTCATATGAATTAGTCGTGGAAGCTCGAGACCATGGACAACCCTCGTTAACAGGCACAGCTACTGTCCTACTTACTGTGTTAGACAAAAACGACAACCCTCCACAGTTCACACGACTGTTCAGCGTTAACGTGACAGAGAACGCGGAAATTGGCACGTTCGTCATAAGAATCACCAGCAGCGACCGTGACATCGGCCAAAACGCCAACGTCACCTACAGGTTCACTGATAATCCGGGCAACAAATTCGCTATGGACGCTCTGAGCGGCAACGTGACCGTGAACGGACATTTAGACAGGGAAGAACAGGATGAATACTTATTAAAAGTTCGTATTCACCCGTGAAATCGTAATGCTGGGTCCACAATATTATTCTCGAACTGTTTGTGAACTATGTTCACTTGACGATGAAATTAATCCTGTTTTTATCTTAGACACAAAATTATTTGAAATAGATAACACTCTCTCACCGAGTACTAAACTTTATTTCATCGTTTTCAAAGTATCCGATAATAGATCTAAATTTTTAGTCGTTTCATTAATCACCTTAAATACTGAATTGCTCTGAATTCATGCTTGAGGCGATTTCAAGCCAAGATATGATTATGGTTTTACTTAAGACTCTTTGAAGCACACGATTTTGAAGCAAATAAAAACCCAAGTTGCACAGAATTGTTTTTAATATAAAAAAATGAAGAAGAATATTCATTTCAATCATTAAAATATTAAACTGTTTGACTGGGTAACTTCAATTTTTTGAGGTGGGTTAAAATGTATCCCACCATGCTAAACGAAGGATGGGACCCGTTTTAACCCACCTAATTTCAAAGACTTAAACGCTTAATTTTTAAATATTAATTCTGCTATTACAAAACTGATTTTAAAAAAAACTAACGATTTCTAACATAGATAGTGGAATAAGAGTTCTACCTATTATGGATCCAGTATAAAGCACACTTTAGTCGACCATATAATACTCATTTGATTAATTAACAATTTATGGTATACAGCTGGTAGCAGAGGACAGAGCCTGGCAGTCGGCAACCGCCCTAACGATAACCATCCAAGACCAGAACGACAACCCACCGGAATTCGACGAGGACTCTTACCACTTCCACTTCCCAGAGCTACAACCGCCTGTTGCACACGTCGGTCAAGTTACCGCCATTGATCGCGATAAACAGGGTCCAAATTCGGTGATATCCTACAGTCTGCTGCAGCCTTCGGATCTGTTCATCGTGGACCCAGCAACTGGTGACGTGTTCAGCAAGAAGACCCTTAAATACAAGCACACCCATCGTCCCTCCTCCCCGGAGAACCTGTACTCGCTCACAGTGGTCGCCACTGACAACGGGAAACCACCTCTGTCCTCCAAAACAGTAGTCTACGTGAGCGTGGTGGATGCTAACAACAATGCACCGAGGTTCGAGCAGAGGTCATACTTGTACCCGGTACCTGAAAATTATGGAGTCGGTAAAAGGGTGGTGCAACTGGTGGCCAAGGACGACGCTGACTTCGGCGTGAACGCGGAGATCAGCTACTTCTTCGTGAACGTCAACCAAACTGATTATTTCGCCATAGACGAGAAGTCTGGATGGGTGTACGTTAGAAGCAGTTTGACCAGCGTGCCTGTGAAGACAACGTTTTTATTGAAGGTCCAGGCTATAGACAAGGGTGTGCCACCGCAAAAGGATGAAGTTTCGTTGACCTTGGTGATATCAGGAGAGAACAAGCATGCTCCCACTTTTGCTGCGGTTAGGTATCAAGTCAGAGTACCTGAGAACGAACCTGTGAACACCACCATTTTAACAGTTAGTGCCACTGACGGCGACGATGGTCCTAATGGAATGGTACGGTACAAGATATCAGCTGGGAACGAGAGGAACGAGTTCCTTGTCCATTCTATCACTGGAGCAATAACCATACTGGAGCCCTTGGATTACGATCTGGTACAAGAGTACAGATTGAACATCACTGCCACGGATCTGGGGTTCGAGCCGAAGCAAGCTGTCGCTACTTTGACGGTTAACGTCTCTGATATCAATGATAACCCGCCGATATTCAATCAAAGCGTTTATGAAGCCTATCTGCCTGAGAACTCTCCGCCAGAGAGCTTCGTGTACAAGGTACTAAACGTGCCTAATTTCAAGTTTCAATTGAACTTTATCTTGTTATCCATAATTGGTATTAACTATAATTTGTCTGTACCACTTGTGGGGTTATGAAAAGCGACTTGTCTTTGCCATTCTATATGCTTATATTTAGATTGTTATTTTCCTTTTAGCTATGGTCACATAGAGAATGACAAGCAATAGAGTAATAAGCGATAAATCTCACCATTGGTAATAATAAACATAACTGAGCAGCAACAAATTTCTGTCCAATGCTGTTATCGCTTAATTGCTGTATAGCCTAGTTCACACAAATTTGTTTTATTTATTTTGTGTCGCTTTTCTGCGTGTCTACCCCTCTTGTCCAGTGCTAACCCATGGACTGTGTGGTGTCATAGTCCCTAAATGTTCAGCTTAAGTGTAAAACTTTATAGTCCAGGAAGTCTCAAAGCTGTCCATCTTCATTTCCTAAGGGGTCACCCCTAAACCTAAGCCACTCTGACACCTGTCAACCAGACTCGTACACGTTTTCTTACACAATGCTTCACGTTGCAGGTCATCGCACGGGACCTCGACTCGCCCAAGTACGCCGTGGTCGAGTACAAGATCCTCGGAGGGACAGGGAAGGAGCATTTTCGCATTCGCGAGGACACTGGTGAGATCACATCTCTGATCAGTTTCGACTACGAAGAAGCGAACGAGTACACGTTGGACATAGTCGCGGCCAATCCGGACTCCAATCCTCAAATGGTCGGGTTCACCACCGTCCTGGTGCACATCACAGGCGTGAACGAGTACTATCCGAAGTTCATTCAACCGGTGTTCCACATGGACGTGTCAGAGAGCGCGCACGTCGGCACCTCCGTCGGCGTGGTGCAGGCTACCGACCAGGACGCAGGCGAAGACGGACGAGTGTACTACCTGTTCGTCGGCTCCTCGAACGATCGTGGCTTCTCTATAGGTTCCGAGACCGGTATAATCCGAGTCTCACGGAGACTGGACCGTGAAACGCAGAACAGAGTGGTATTGACAGTGATGACAAAGAACGGCGGTGGGATACGTGGCAACGACACGGACGAAGCTCAGGTGATAGTCTCGATACAGGACGGAAACGATCCTCCGGAGTTCCTGCAGAACAACTACGACGCCACGGTGTCTGAAGGAGCAGCGCATGGAACCACCGTGTTGACCGTCAGAGCGGTGGATAAGGATATAAAGCCGCAGAACAATCAGTTCTCCTATTCCATCATCAGCGGCAACGTAGGACAGGCGTTCAAGGTTGATCCTCAGACGGGAGACATAGAAACTGCCAAACAGTTGGACAGAGAGACTATCCCCGCTTACGATTTAACGATAGGTGCCATTGACACCGGGTCACCACCTCAAACCGGCACCGCGGCCGTTCATATAGAGCTGCTGGACATTAACGATAACGGACCTATCTTCGATCCACCTGAAGTGGTCGGTTACGTGAACGAGAACGAGCCTGCTGGAACGGTCGTGATGACACTGAGCGCCACTGATCCAGATCTACCACCGAACGGAGCACCGTTTACGTATAGGCTGGTTGGGGGCAGACAGAGTGACATGGTTACTTTGGATAAACACACTGGGATGCTGAAGACCACGAGAAGTTTGGACAGAGAGGTTATGCCGCAGTTGGATCTTGTGGTTGGTATATCAATTTTGAAGAATCGTTTAACACTAGATTTACGGACGTTTCTTGTATATCTATTTTTAATACTCATGTATTAAGAAATAGGTATACATCATAGAAAATTTTAAATTGCAGAGCTGAGAGGGAAATAGATTAGGGTACATTTGTATCACTCTATCAATAAAAGTGAACAAAAATTGCTAAGAATAATAGTAATTGTCTATGCAAATCTTGCTCGTGAAAACTGAAATTCGTCAAATTTATGGGTCCCGTAAACCTAGTGTTAATACTCTTGCAACGATACGCAAGCTTTTATTTTCTACTGTACTATAGAGACAAATTGATCGGTACGATGTTACCGATTGTTCAACAGATTCGAGAATATGTCTGTCTCCCTTTTTCTTTTTTCGCTTCCTATCTCTTTTCACGTTTATTAGCAGCAAAACGCAGAGAACGTTGTGCCTACGCGATAAGTGTGACTTCTTTGACGATTTCTGAGATACCGGTATTAATTGTGTCAGAAATGTAATCTGATATTCAATTCTAAGTTTAATGCATTCAGTGCGTGACCAAAATATTTTATTCAACACGTGCTAATGCAGTTAGTATCTCCGGTCGGTACCTTACCGATAACTCAAAAAGTTGACAGATCTATCAATAGTACGTCGAGCATATTAATCAGCTCAACCATTTAACTGAAATTAATTTTTGTAGGTCGAAGTGGAAGACTCTGGAGTACCAAGAATGAGAAGCGAGCACACGATAACTGTAATCGTTACAGATCAAAATGATAGTCCATCGTCTCCAAGATTGGTTCACGTAATAGTTCACTCATTCAATGAACAAATTCCATTAGGAAAGATCGCTGATGTTCATCCTAACGATCCCGACATTACCGGCAGTTATTCATGCAAAATACTTCAAGGATCAAATCCCAAAATTCTTAGTATTCCTGCTGCCTGTGATCTTCATACGAAAAAAATTACACCAGGTTCGTTAATTAATATGATATTCTTATCGATAAACGATATAAATTTAAAGTATTCAATTTTTCATCAATTTTTCATTTTCTGATGCAGGAGTCGGTTATTCTTTAAGCGTGTCTGGAAACGATGGTCGTCATCCTAATGTGGTATCTAAAGTCACGGTAGAATTCCTCGTTTTTACCAATAACACGATCGAAAACAGCGTGACACTGCAAGTGTCGAAGCTAAGCGCAAGAGATTTTTTAAGCCAGTACTATCGTGCCTTATTGGACCTTTTGCAAGAAGAAATTGACGTTGGAGACACTCTTAAAATCTTTAGTCTTGGAGAGAGCGGGTCTGATTTGAATATTCACATCGCAGTAGAATCGCCGCAAGGTACATTTTTTATTATGTATACGCGTTTAGATTACCTACAGGTTCAAATTTCAATTTAAAAGTTAGACAGTCAAAAACTTATAAGTTTATATAAGTTAAACTTATAAGTTTAATAATGAAAGAATTTCAAGTATCAAATACAAATTAAAAAGTTCAGATACTCAAAACGTTGAAATTCAAATTTCAATTGAAAATTTAAGGATTCAAAAAATTCAAATTTAAGTCTATAAATTCGGAGACTAAAAAACTCAAGTTTTAAAAGCATTTAATTTAAAGTTTAAACATTTAAATCTACCACACAGGATACCGCAGCAAGTACGAGGTCACCGAGTTACTAAACCGTAATCGAGACAAGATTCGTTCACTTTTCGATGGAACGACATTCACAATTGGTTACTCGCCCTGCAAGCACATACCCTGCGAGAATGGAGGTTCTTGCAGTGATAAACTAGTCATCTATGACGATGCAAGGGTTACCGATAGTCAAGCGCTGATCCTCACGTCACCGAGAATGATGCACGAGATGACCTGCAGGTGTCGCGATGGTTTCACTGGTGACAGATGCGAGAGAAGACAAGATCCTTGCTCACCTAATCCTTGCTTACTGGTAAATATTCACACTAACTCTACCCTTATTTACATATTGTTCTTTTTCCAAAACATTTTAAGATCCTGTCTTTAAATTGTTTACAAAAAAAACTCGGTCCTTGCCGTTCTAGTCACTTACATTCGGGTAGCTCCTTTTTCTAGTCGTCTAGAGTTAACCAATGGGCCGTGTGACGTCACAACCACCCAATGTTGAATCTAAGTTCACGGTGAACTTAGATCGGTGTTTCCCAACGTGGGGCCCACGCCCCACAGGGGGGCAATTCGAAAATAGACTCTATATATGTTTTGAAATTTTACTTACTGTGTTTTGTTAACAATTTTATAGTGATTTCGAACCTATCATTTATGTTTCTTAAGTGAACAAATCAACTTTTTAATGTTAAAAATTATGTATGTTACATAGGGGGGGGGGGCAAGAACGTGGCACAAGAAAGGTTGGAAAACACTGACTTAGATTGTCTAACTTCGTTTAATAAGAGCTCACCCTGTCGGTCAAATCTACACACTTATCACTACAGTATTAATAATTTTCAATTTTTTATTTTCAGGGAGGACAATGTAGACGACTAGGATATGATTTCCAGTGTACCTGTCCAATCGATCGTGAAGGGAAATTATGCGAATTGGAAAGAGGCG
Organism: Tetrapedia diversipes; assembly: GCA_033822845.1. Taxonomy (NCBI): domain Eukaryota; kingdom Metazoa; phylum Arthropoda; class Insecta; order Hymenoptera; family Apidae; genus Tetrapedia; species Tetrapedia diversipes. Next base: position 339,145 of record JAOPTO010002469.1, on the reverse strand, counting down.
ATGCTTGCGCTAGCAATCCATGTAGGAACGGTGGATCATGCAGGAAGAGTCCCGATAGCTTCAGTTTCTTCTGTTTGTGTCGAGCTGGTTACAGAGGAAACCATTGCGAGGCGGTTACGGACTCTTGCAGACCAAATCCTTGTCTGTACGGAGGCTTGTGCGTGGGAGAGAAACCAGGGTAAGCCAGTTCAACCAAAAACTGATTGTAAATGCTACAGAACCGACAAAATTTATTAACGACTGATGATAACTGTTAATAATTCAGGTACAGATGCAGCTGCCCAGAGGGTCGCTATGGAAGACACTGCGAGCGATCCACATTTGGATTCGATGAACTATCCTACATGGCATTCCCAGCCTTGGACTCAAACACAAACGACATTACCATCGTGTTTGCAACTACAAAACCGGATGCATTGCTGCTGTACAATTACGCGCCGCAAACAGGAGGACGTTCAGACTTTGTAGTATTGGAACTGGTGAATGGAAGAGTTGTGTTCTCGTATGGGGGTGCGAGGAGTGCTATTACGTCGATTACAATAAAAACTGAAAATTCTGTGTCTGATGGAGAGTGGAGGAAGGTAACAGCTACCAGGAACGGAAGGGTCGTGTCTCTGAGCGTGTCCATGTGCAAGGAACATGGTGACATTTGTGACGATTGCAGACCAGGTGATGGTACTTGCTATGCGGACGACGTAGGACCAACTGGGTTAGTATTCTTCGCTTCTTTTAACACTAAGTACCAAATTAGCCATTATCTTGGTGACACGAAAACTTGCATAAATGGGTAATAGTATTGTCTATTGAAATAAAGTTTAAATTAACGAATCAATAAATTGATAAATTTACTTCATTTCTATGAATTATATTCTAAAAATTCTTGGCACTTAAAATGTTAATATTGCTCATTTTTAAGGAACTAACAATGTCTCTAAAACTGACTACCGTCTCTTACAGAACTTTGAACTTTAATAATAATCCGCTTCTGGTGGGAGGATTAGAAAACGCAGATCCAGTGCTCGAAAGGCCAGGTCAAGTGCATTCAGATGATTTTGTTGGGTGTGTCCATTCCGTTTCCATAAACGGAAGAGCCTTAAACCTGTCGAATCCCCTGGCATCGCGTGGTGTTAAGTCCACGTGTATCAGATCAAAGAAAAATCCTTGTTTAAAAGACGGAAAGGAGTCGATCTCTGTTTGTGGAGCAAACGCTAAATGTTATGACAAATGGCACCAAGTGACTTGCCAGTGTGGATCTGTAACAGCACCAAATTGCGATGGGGCACTCGAACCAGTCACACTAAGTGAGGGTGGATACGTCGAATTCAAAGTACGTAGAAACCAGAGAGACTTTACTTCTACCCTACTTTTTGTAAAATTATTCGAGAGTGATTTAATTTTGTTGTGGCATAGATTTCAGAAAAACACAGAAGAATGCAATTATTGGAATATTTATATGGAGGCTCAACAGTGTGGCACAAGAGTAGGGCAAAACGAACTGTCGTTGAGGATACAAGCTTCATCACCAATCCATCGCCGTTCAAAACTATTGGACTAATGTTTAGAACAGTCAAACCTGATGGTATTCTCATCTACGCTGCAACTAATAAGCACTTCACATCCGTGGAGGTAAGAAATTACTGATCATCCAAAAAATACAAGAATAAAAATTCTAAGTAAATCCTACTTCAGTAATGTATACATAACTTACAACATAAATATCTTGTATTATAGCTTCGCAATGGCCAACTATTTTACGCATCCCTCCTCGGATCACCAGTAAACATGTCAGCCAACATAGAAGGAGGTCTAGCAGACGGTCGCTGGCACAACCTGACTCTGCACTCCTACTTTCGAGGCCTGAGATTATTCATCGACGGTGTTCAAACCGGTGAAGAACTGGACTCTGCCGGTGTTCACGATTTTCTAGACCCATACCTGTCCGCCCTATCGATCGGTGGGGTTAGCCAAGACCTATACTACGCTCACAGCGCTGGCGCCAGGAGTTTCGAGGGTTGTTTGGCCAACTTCACCATCAACAACGAGATCCAGCCGTTCAACGGATCCGGCTCGATCTTCAGGGAGATACTTTACCATGGGAAAGTGAGCACCGGGTGCAGAGGACTGATTGGAATCAGCGCTGCGGCTACTGCTGATCCTCTTAGCATAGGAATCACCCTGGTCATAGTGTTCTTTGTCATCCTATTGATCGCTATCCTGGTCAGTTTCATAGTTTTCCGTCTGAGAAGACAGAACAAAGAAAAGTCTGCTCCCTCGGTAGTAAACAAGAACACCAATGCTATAATGACCGGGAATCCACTGGTTGGCACCGGAAACGACAATCTAATGTCTCGTCACGAAAACACTTACATTTCTGACACGTCTGACCTGCGAGGAGTGAGTCACATGGGTCCGGAACTGATCTCGAAGAAGTACAAAGAACGAGAAATAAACGCGACCACCGAACACCGACCACAGAGACCGGATATCATCGAGAGGGAGGTGACCAAGTCGCCACCTATCAGAGACGAACATCCGCCTCTACCTCCGCCTGCTCAAACCTCTTTACATTCTCACGAGCATAATCCAGAACCCGACATGCCCGAGCACTATGATCTAGAAAATGCGAGCTCTATAGCGCCCAGTGACATAGATATCGTGTACCACTACAAAGGTTATCGCGATGGCATGCGGAAGTACAAAGCCACGCCTCCACCTATCAATAATTACGCTAACCATCACAAACATACGGGCCAGCAACACAGGCATACGGGCCCGTTTCCTCCGCGGGCCTTACCACCGCCCAACGTCAGTCAACCCCCTGGACCAACCCAGAAATTGTTACAAAGCACTCCGTTGGCCAGATTATCGCCCAGCAGCGAACTGTCCGCACAACAGCCAAGAATATTGACGTTGCACGACATCAGTGGCAAACCTTTGCAAAGCGCCTTATTGGCGACAACCTCTTCGTCGGGAGGAGTAGGAAAGGACGCGTTAAATTCTAACAGTGAAAGAAGCCTAAATTCACCGATCATGAGTCAACTGTCTGGATCAACGGCCAGTCGAAAGGCTCCTCAGTCCAACAACGAAAACTCAGTAAACAACGTGTCCTCGGGACCGATGGGCCTAACCGCAGAAGAAATAGAGAGATTGAATTCCAGACCGAGAACTTCCAGCCTCGTTTCGACTTTGGACGCCGTTAGTTCCTCCAGTGAGGCGAGAGGACCCCCCACCCATGGTCCTCTCCACCTCCATCGGCGACACACGCCACCTGTTGAGAGGCTCGAGCGAAGGAACTCGTCCACCACCGACGAAAGTGGCAACGACAGTTTTACTTGCTCGGAGTATGACAATAGTTCGTTGGTGGGTGACAAACGGTCGGATAATCCGTTCGCGAAGCAGGATGACGAGGAGGTGAACCAACGAAGCAACGAATCCTCGCAAACCACGAAACCACCGTTGCCGCCCAACGTAAATTACGACGGATTCGACAGCTCTTTCCGTGGATCTCTCAGTACTCTGGTGGCTTCTGACGATGATCTGTCGACGCATATGGGTGGATTGTACAGACCTACCAACAGTGGATCCCCATCGACGACCACGACCGCTCTCAGTTGGGACTATCTATTAAATTGGGGATTGAATTTCGACAATTTAGTCGGGGTGTTTATTGATATTGCGGAGCTACCGGACAGTGCCAATCGCGTTCCAAGTACACTTAGACTGCCAGCTAGTATACCCAAGCCATCCGAGGAATACGTGTGAAGTTTCTTAGTGTTAGACGATTAGTAGAACTTTTAGCTACGTATAGTTGGCAGCTCAGGAGTTTACACTCGGTACGGCATAGAGGCAAGATGGATACTTCAATCGTATCGTCCGACTTTTTCAATCCCGCGGTGTTGTACAATTCGATTCGTTATAATGAAAATACGTGTGATCTATTTTTATAATTGTGTTAACGCGTTCAGTGCGGGAGTGTCGCGTAAGTTGCCCTACGTATACTGATGCACGATTTGGAATGGTTTTGGTTTCAAATCGGTAATCACTCGAGATTCTCCTCGATAAATTTATCGCGAGATGACACACTGAACGTATTAAGAAAAGTGATTCTAGAAGTTATAACCAATTAGATTCGCTATTTCTTCCGTGTGCAAGCTTTTGAGCTCTCGATATTACGTAACTTACACTGGGTGCCTTTTTCTTTTCTTCTAAATCGAGATGATGCTCAACGAAATTGTGTACGGATAACCAAAACGCCACCAAGAGTGGAATACGCTTTAATTGCCAATTATACGTAGGCCATAAAAGAAACTGAGAGGGAGAAAAGGAAAATGAGCGACGGAGCGACGGACGTTTTATTAGGTACTTAAGCAAATATCGTTACATTTTCGTGGCTCGTCGATCGTTCAAGACTCCAGTGTAATGTAACCATCGTCTTGCCATAATAATAGGGTTTTTTTTTTAATTATTTTTACACGGCTGCATTAAACGAAAATTCTGGTGTCTACGTGATTCAAGGATCGTCTCGGGTTTTTGTGTCAAAATCGTTTGTGAATTTGTAAATAATCCGCGAGACTTTTTCTCGCCGTTAAACATACGGATGATTATAGTGAACGTACTCTACATCGAGCCTTAACGAATTTATGTGTATCGATGGACTGTGGATTTTTATGCATTTATAGAAAATTCAAATATACAACATAGTACAGAGCACACGTACTGTGCAAGAGTATACAAAATAATTCTAAGTATATAGGTACACATATGTACAAGTATACTGCATACAGTGTAGTATAGTTATTTACTTTTTAGAGGTTAAGATCTCTCTTCGAGCTTCATTCGTTTAGCTGTGCTCATAAGAATTCGAATTTGCATAAAAATCTACAGTCTATATATTATTGCGTCGAGGTGGCCGCGACCACCTAATAGTAATTAATTTTTGCAATTAGCTACGAGTTCTGTGGAGAACTCGTCGCCGATAAAAAATAACTGTTGCGCGACTGTATCGCCAATCGCAGTGAGTTGCAAACTGCAGATGTTTATGCATTTATGGAAAATTAAAATATGCAAAAAAATGCATATACCTACAAAGTACATATAATGTACAAAAATATACAAACTACTCAAAGTGGATGCAATAATATTTAAAACGGGAAGCAAAAATCTATCTGTAAATTGAATTTCTTTGGTTATGTTCATAAAAATACGGGACTGCATAGACGTTTGTGGTACGATAACGAGTAACTATTAAATACCAATTTTTATTGTATATACAGTATTTTATACGGATCCGTGTGCCAGATAATCTCGATACAGTCGCACAATACCGAACGACGATTATTAGACTGCGGATTTTCATGCATTTATGAGAAACTTGAATATGCAAAAAGCACACATGCAAATATTCATATAACTGAGATAATTAAAAATAATAGGTAATAGACTTCGCTTTATAGTAATCAACTTCTAATTTATAAAATGTGCGGGTCCTAAAGGCTTCTGACATTATTTTAATACAAAACTTGATTAGTTTTCTTTTTCTCAACTAAACAAAAAATTATAGCCACGAAAACTTATAGAATTTCAGTCAGTAGTTTTTTCAAAGTTTGAGTCCCCTCGTTTTAACTTCGGGCCCTAAAGGTCTTCTTTAGTATTATTTTAATACAAAACTTCGTGAATTCTCTTTTTTTCAATCAAACAAAAAGTTACAGTCATGGAAAATTGAAGTATTTCAATTGGTCGCATCTTTTATTTTGGTGGGCCCCCTTCTAGCTTGAGTAACCTGATAGCTGTCAAATTTGACACCCGTTAAATTCGCCACTGTACATGCAAAATAATTTTATTATCATTGTTTCACGTACAGCAAGCTAACACAAAATATCCAAAGTAAAGCGCAGGCTACGCAATATTTAAATAATGAAATAATTATCTGTTTTTGAACTTCATTTCTGTTTTATCAAAACATGAATTTGCATGAATAATCTGCAGTCTAGCGATGATCGAATCAAGAATTAAATGGTTTAGAATGAGATAAAGAAGAAGAAACGATCTTTTTTGTTTTCCTTTACGCTTTTCGCGTTCCTGATGGTAGCTGTGTCGCGACGGCTACAACCACTCGTTCGACGTCCTTGAATGACCCTATAAAATGGTCAACAAACATTGAACAATACTTAGTAGAGGTATGCGAAATACCAAACATTGTTTTCGGTATCGAGACAAAATCCCGAAGAATCACCGAGGATTTTGAAAAATATCCAGTTATCTCTAACAAAGTCCAGGATTTCTGAAAATGCGCGAAAATGAATCTCGGCACTTTCCGGAATCCAGGACTTTCTCGATAATTGGAGAATCAAACATTTTCAGAAATCCCCACATTTTTGGGAATCTCGCGCACCTCTAAAGTACTTCACGCATAGGTTCATCCAGAACGTTCAACAGAGTGTAACCACCTACAGACTGATTATATTTTTTGTTGTCACGAAGTCTCGAAGCGCTGTCGTAGACAGTCTCATAAAGTGGCACTGCGATCGTCAAAATTTTGTAAATTACGCGAACTGTCCGTTGTTGTAAATAATCGTACGCCTGACCTGTACAAAATGTATGAATGAGAAACGCGTGTGCACTATTTTATCATCGATCGTATTTGTAATAAACCAGACATTTGTAAAAAAAAAAAGCAATCGACGTATCTTATTGTCTCCCGTTCCTTACCAGAAATGTCCAACGATAATCTGTCAGACACGATTTCCCGTGTATCCGAAGGCGTCTGCAAGACTTCACTCTGAACATGTCCCTAGTCCCGTATCGATTCGATATTCGTCTCGAAGACAGGAACAATTAAATGATCATTTGAGAATTCACCGATGCTAACAAAAAATATAACACGTAGAAGGGAATATTACTAGCCGGCGAGATAGTCGATACATATTATTTAATTGCTTACTAAAATACTACTCGACCGGTTAGAATGTTCAGATAATGATATCTTCATTCCCGTCATACGACGAAGAGCTTTTGAACAGCGCCTATGCGAACATAAGTCTAATCGCCGACAAAGCTTGGACCTTCGACAAGGAGGAACCCTTTCAAAAGTTGAATCAATCTTTGTGGATTCAGGTAAGAATGGCCTTTGACTTTGATCATTTTGTTTATTTTTCATCATTTCGTTTCGAGAAATGCAGTCCTTTCACTACGGCGCCCTCAAGCGTTAAAAACACTCTTCATAAAGCACTGTAGGGAGTCGGTAAATTGCCGAGTCCAAGGAATACAGATCCGATACATTTTCAAATACAGCTATAAAAATAGAACACGTGTTTTCATTATTTCCTCTTGCCCCTGTTCCGTGCTGCTCGCCAACATATCAGCTTCCCGCAGCATACATATCTATGCATCGCAAATATAGCAAAAATAAATGTACGAAAATTTACATATGTTGGGGACTCCCAAATTTTTAGACTGAGACCTACTTTCAAAAACGGTAACTTTTCGCAACTCACTCACTTGGGGAGGACAATTTAGAACTGATTTGATATAAATTTGAGAGCTGAAAAAACTACACAGAAGTAGTAATCCTCGTGTGATCTTTACTTGAACCGACTTTGAATTGTTCGTCCGATGATTTTCGATGAGTAAAACTTTTTAAATAAACTATCGTCATATTTTAACGCGACATACTGATGGGTCGAGATCCACGATTTGGAAACCTCTAAATCTATAAGATGACGATTGTATCGGGTTATTGCTCCCTGGGGGTTATTCAAAAGAATGTCTTTGAGAACATATGTCAAGATCAAGACCATCGGAAGTGACTTTTATATACCGAATAATTACCAAATATTTCTTACGACAGAACTATAAACTGACTGCAAAGTACAAGGAGAATGATACCTATCGAACGAAACGTGTTCGCGACGTCATACCCGACTCCCGTTTGGCCAGCTATGGCAATTACGAATATAACGAAGAACGCGAAAGCATGTATAAATCGGACGACAACTCGAGCTCTGTTCCTTTACCGAATTTCTGCTGGACGGAAGTTACCGAGCCATGGATGCTGCCAGAGGTCGAAAAACACTTCGCCTGGTTAACCTCCTGCGGGCCGCGATCGAATCGTGAATTGTTAGCCTTTAACACTTAAACGTTATAACCAAATAATTGTTACGAACTCTCGAAATTGATGTTGCAAAGCTTGGCAACAAGGATACCGGACTCTGACGATGTATCGAAGCTCGGATGCGGTTTCAAGTCGCACTGGGAGGACTATTCGCAAAATCAACACGCGCGGAGGTTGAGTCCAACCGAGAAGAAGATCAGGATGAGTCATGAATCGAGCAAAGAAACAAATTTGATCGGTAATATGTTTCGACCACTTATGTCATAGATTAACGCGCCAAGTATGCTTCTTGATAGTGTCACTGGGGGCATGCGGGTGCCCAATACGTATTACGGGATCGGGAGGGCTCGAGAAAGATCGGGCACTTTCGAATGAATATCTGAAATACGAAATCTCAAGCAGCCGATACTTTCGAACCTATTTGAAGTGGGAAAATTTATTTTAACCCTAAGAACAGCTGTACAGAGTATGAATTATTGATCAACCATTAATTTATAAAATGATGTAACGATCTAGATTCTACCTGACCATTTGATTTTTCTGTCGTTTAAATCGACTCAGAAGTATTTAGTTGCCCGACAATTGGTATATCTGGAACACTGGTCCGAATCTTCCCGATCCCACCCAATTTCTCCCGAATCCGACCCCACCACTCGGATATCCGTGATTTCGGGTAGCCGCATACCCCTAATGCAGGAGTTTAATGATTTGCTAATTAAAACAACGTCCTTCAAGAGTTAGATCCTACCGAAAAATCGGATAATTATTACGAGTACCGACGTTACACCATCGAAAACTCTATGGAGATGCAGCTGCACATTCGTATTACCAGCGAAGTAGTCCGAAATTTATGGAAGATAAGCAGCAACATTCAGCAACCGTACGCCCAACAGAGAGTGCGTCTGCAGTGCTACCAGCTGCAACAGCCTCGAGAGCAGAATTACCAAAGCAAGGAACGCGAACAACAATTTTATTACGCGTTTCATTATCGACCGCTGATACTAAGGACAGAGTACCAGACAGCGAGAATGGAAACTTACGGAATGAGAAAGCACCTACCGCCGGTATTGAGCCCAGAAGTGCCTGAATTCTTCCCAAAGATGCCGTTGACGCGGTTCAACAACATTAACAAGGAGCAGAACACGAATCGTGTGCAATATTTCCCGTCCCTCAATGAGAGAAGTTACCAAAACGAATTGTTTCCTTACAACAGAACTCATGAGAATACCGGAGCTATATATCAGGTTAAACAAACTATCAATCGGCTTTCAGATCAGTTTCCGTTAGAGGTGTGCGTGTACTTAAAGTTATGAATTAGGTTCTGATTAGGTTAGACTAGGTCCAGCAATGATCGGATGAGGTTCGAATCCCAAAAGCTTATAATGTTCAAATACTCAAAATTTGATTTAGGTCAGATTAATATCCCGGTTGTTTAGAGCTGCACCGATGTTTATTGCCAGATACCTCATTTTTTACATTAGCACCTGATTATATTACAGAATGTAAAATACATTTAAACATCACGAAACTTTCAGAATTAGCTTCAGGTAGTCGAACATTTTAAACTTTCAAGATTCCAGTCCGACTCGAATTCAGTTTTAAATGCTTGAACATTGCAAATTTTTGAAATCCTGACTACATTTGAATTCAGCTTAAAGGTACTCGAACATCATAAACTTCTGAGATCCTGGCCAAACCCGAATCCACTTTTGAGTGCCCGAAATCACAAGTACCCGAATAATCCAAATTTTTGGAACCCTAATCTGACCTGAATTCAACTTCAGGCACTTGAACATTGCAAATTTTCAGAATCTCAACCTGATTCGAATCTACATATCGGGTGTCCGCACACCCTTGGTTTTTGTATAGCATTGTTGCATGAAGTTCTTAAAAATATTTTATAAAGTGACTTGCAAGTTCATGACAATACAAAAGAAAAAAGAAAAGAAAACATTCATGAATTTCAGAGCACAGGGATACCACTACTACCAGCTACAGACGCGACAACATTTATTCGACCTCCGCAACAATGGTATCAAAGGATTCCAGCACCAACACAATTTCAAATATCCAGTTCTTCCTCGACGCCAATGTGTACTTCCATGCAGCCATTACGAGCTACTACTATTACCCACCATCCTCTGCAGGTTTACAATAAGTGATCGTTTTAAACGAAGCGGACATTGGTTGATATGTATATATATTAGTTAAAAGAAGAACTATTATAGGTGCAAGAGAAGTTTCTGCAATCAAATCCTATACCGATACCGGTTTATCAACACCCTATAGAACTGTACCACGAAACGGGACAAAAACGAAAAAACCAAGGCGTTGATTTCAAGAATCTGATACTTCTAACGAAAAACGCTATAAAAGTCCACCGTGGCCAAACGAAGAGCTCCCAACAGAAGCCTTCTTATGTTCTTGAGGGAAAAAACCGAGGGTCCCAGTCAGAATCAGAAGTCCTTCAATGGTTGGATAAGAGTTGTCCACCGAAAATGAAAGAATTCGCTACAGCCAACAGCCTGCTAACCGAATTCAGAAATTTCGAAAGGAAAAGCGATAGGAAAGCTTCTAGTTCCAGAAGAGAAAAAGATTGCTCGAAGAACAGCGAACGTCTGAAACAGGAAGCTCAAGGATCGAGCTCAAAATTGACCAACGAAAGGGATAAGAATGACACTCGACATAGAAGAAGACTTTACAGGGACGTTTTGACCAATGCTTCAGCGAATCAGGCAATGTTGGAGAACGTATTTGAGAAAAGGTATAAGAAACTATTATCTAATGTACATTTCATAAAATAAACTCTGTTAAAGTATAAAATTAAATTACATTAATTATAATATTCTGTATTATTTAATGTATCAATATATATTGTGCACTTAATATTAGGTACGACGAACTAGAGCAACAAGCAATGGAACAATATAGAACTTCAGAGGAATCTCTGGCACTTAAATACCAAGTATAATATTTTCTTCTTATATTCACTTACCTTAAATCACCATTCTAACCTCCCTTTTGCTCACCTCCCTTTATTGATATGCTCGTGTTTCAAATTTACTAACACATTGAAAACTACTTCACTAAAATTATTCGAACATGATAAACACGTTTATAACTCGACTCTACCTAGACGATTAAACACATTAAATTTAACATCTGATACGATTGAAGTCGAAATTAATCCTGACATCTGCCGTGAGTGAAGCCGAATTCAAACTTGACCTCTGACATGATTGAAGTTGAATTTGAATTTGACCTCCGACGAAACTAAAGACGAAATCGAATTTAATTTCTGGTGTAGCTGAAACGAGTTATAATTTAACCTCGGACGGAAGTGAAGTCAAATTAGAGTTTAACCTCTGTCACAGTACCAATCGCGAAAGTTCCGCAAAATATACATACAATTTCATTGTAGGAGCTCGAACGACAAGCATTGGAACAATACAAGTGTTGTGGCGGGAACGTTCAAGAAGATGCCTTCTCTTCACGACTGTTAGTGGACGATAAAAGAATCAGCGAGGGTTTTAAAAAAAATTTGAAAGAGGACAATTGTTTGGATGGACAAAAATGTTCCGGTTTCGGAAAATGTAGTCCTGTGAATACTGATGAAAAAGAGGAAAGAGGTTTACCGAATCTTTTCATTAATTATCCGCACAGCATTGCACTGGATAGCGATAGAAACGATTAAAAAGCGTAGGGTAATGATTGTGGTTAATGATTCGTAGATTCTTTTCTACAAAGCCAAGGTAATTTTGCACATACAGAAAATAAAGATGTATCAAGTATAGCTGGTCGATCTTTGTCCAATAAAAATAGTCGATCGAGCGTTCTCTCGAAAAGTTTGACCACGTTATCGCAGAATGTATCTTATGGATCGAAAAACACAGCTAAGGGTGCATCAGGTGATAAAATCGATAAAAGTGGTGAGTATGTTAAATCAATACGACTGAAAGGATCGTTTAAAGCTTGTCAATGTTATAGTTGATAAGGTTTAATATGCTGAAAAATATTGCTCTAGTTTCAGTCCGGGCATCGTCAAAAAGGCGTCTGATACTGATGTCACCCTTCGAGAAAGAATCAGAAGCCAAGCTAACGAGATCGACTGATCTGGAAGAATTTTACTGTATTGCGCAAACGAACAAAAATATCTTCGGTTATTACAATAATTCAAAAGTTGGACAAATCGGCGGTGGCGACGAAAATATAACTATTATTCAGTCTCCCCGAACAGAAGGTATAGACCGTTTAAAAATTTTGCAATAAAAAAAATTTATAGTAATCTTTTACTATAAAATTCCTCAAATTTCTTTTCTACTAGTCTGGTTGTCAGGTTTTTGGACCACGTAGAGACTGGAATTTAGGAAGGAATGAACCTTATCGGTCTACATTCATTGTAAGACGCAATCGCATATAGAACACGAATTCATGTATTTTAAATATTACAATAAACGTTTCTAAAATACTGTATAATATACATGTGTATATTCCAATAGAAATGACTTGACATTTTTCTGTTACTGAACACACAAGCATAACTCATCTCATATAGACACATATATATGTTTTGCTTTGCTCAAATTTCTTTAAATAAAAAAAAAGAAGAGAGCAAGTTACAGTAATTATTCTAAATTATCATTATTATCCTATGAAGTCTATATTCTTAATCATTAAATTTAAATAGCAAATTACGTAAAATGCATTAATCATCCATTTAATATACAAGTTAATGACGAATCGCATCAAATATGAGCATGATAAGAAAATAAAGTGAAATAGCCTCTTCAGTCTTGTGTTAAATACTCTATATCTGATGATATCTTCGATGATCTAGACGACAATCAATCGTTTTAAAAAAAAATATAAGTATAAAATGATTATTAAAATATACATATAAAAAAGCGCTTCTTTTTCAATACTTCCATTTCCTTTTTCCATGTATAATATACTGTACATATGTTGAAACACTTAATATTTATGCATGCAAGAAAGAATTTACATATATTATATCAAAAAATTATTATATTCGATGTGCATACACTTTAGTCTTCATTAAGCTTATTTTTCAACCCATGTTTTTATATCAAAATTAATTCGTAAAAACATTATAATTTGAGATCATAAGTACTATTATAGAAATATTACAAAATTTACTTTAATAAACAAATATTTAAAATAATATTAATGTATACCAACATGGCATTATGATTTTAGGAACTAAAGTTGTATAAACACGATGTAACGCAATTTTATATTAGTAACTAATAGTACCAATTTTAACACGAACATAATTATATAAAATGTATAAATTTATTTTAACATTCCTACCAATTATCAAGAAATTCAAAACCAGTTTTAGGTATAGCCCTCTCCTCTTCTTCCTGATTCAGTTGAGAGGACTGGAAGCTACTGTAAGAACTAGGCGTCTCTAACAATGCTGTTGACTCATTAATATCACTGGATTTTGTACGTGACATTACCACTAATGTATTTGACTGACTTTTGTCAGTATCTGAATCCCTTTCTTTAACTAAACTCTCCATATCATCTGCCAAATTGTTTTGTAATTTTAACAAGGATGTTTTGTTCATCAGTTTAGCAAATATACTTTCAGAATGATCACTATCAACATTTACTTTTAACAAATTACTACACTGCTCATCTTCAAAAATGTTACTTGAAAAACAGTCTGATTGAAAACGATTAACTGCATGAGATGAAGTGTAAGGATCACTAAGAGAGTTTGGATTGTTTCTCTGTGATTTTGCTGGGCTTGAATAATGTGAAGATTCTCCAAATTGAGCTCTCATTAATTTTGATTTTGTGTCTTCTGTAGAATCTATTATACTAAGATTCATTTGTGACTGAGTCATAAATGAAAATGGAGCTGAATGCTCATCACGCCATCGTAATGTCTATAATGTTATAGTGAAAAAAATTACATTATTTAATTATCTTTAATAATCTTTGAATACAAAAATATTTAAAAATTCTAAGTTCATTAATAAAACATTATGCACTTATGATAACTAGATCATATATGATATGATACGATAATAGAATCAATATTTACATTTTATAGAAAATAATAGATGACAATTTATAAGTTAATGCTAACTATTATGAGCTTAATGACATACTCACAGAACCAGTTTCATCAATAACATATTTCATTCCAGTCTGAATATGTAACTTTGGATACCATTCTGGTAATTCTTTTGTAAGTTCAGGTTTTTTCAAAGTATACTTTAAAGCAACTTCTGGTTGAATTATAGTTTCATTAATTGCTTGATTCTTTTCTGCTATGCTCAATGTATTCCATAGTCCTTCATAGGCTTCCTTAGTAGCAGTTATATCTTCCCCTATTCTTTGGGCTAAAGGATTTATACTATAAAAATATTGTTCAGCCCTCGAGCTTAATATAGCACTCATACCGAAATTATCAAATCAACACAAAACAAATATCTGTAACAAAAATAAATAATTACTCTCAAAATAATTTAATGATAGAGAATATTAGGAAATTAAAGGTGAACCATAAAATTACAAACGAAAAACATAAGTATAGGTTACAATAAAGCTCGAAAATGATTAATTACTAATAGTGATAAAAATGACAACATTTTTAAGAGATATAAAATACAATTACAATACACATGAATTGTATGAAATGAAATTATAACAATGTCGATATAACTTTTTTTTAAATATTACTTAAGCATTGATTAATAAACTAATGTTACGTTTGAGACAATTCTTAAACATTGCTCACATAAATGGTATAATTACTCAATACTTCATTATTTATTATGTTTTATCATATTCAGTAAATAGTAAATATAACCATTAACCAGATCACTCAGCATCACTTGACAATTATTTAAGTAATATCTTATACAATTCGTTTATTTATGTAAGTATAAGAAATTATATGCATATCAAGGAAAACAAACATACATAAAACAGTAATATGCTGTAATATTATTTTATGTTAAATCAATAATGTTGGAAATGCTTCTAAAATATAGGGGTTCGTGAACTTTCAAACCGTATGGTACAAAAATGGATTAGATGTTAAATCTCTCCCTTGCCATGCATATAATAGTAATATAATAAACTAGAACAAGATATATAATTCAAAAAAATAAATTATTTATATAAAATATAATATTTATTATACATAATTAATACTAGTAAATATCTAGAAATATAAACGATTAAAAAGTAAAAAAAATTATAATTATATTTAAAAATGACAATTAAAAAATCTTCTGAGAACATTTAAAACATCTTTTCTTTCGCGGTACAAAATAGAAACCGGAAGTAAATAACAACAAAATTTAAATAAAATTACAATTTATTCCGTATAACTGTCATAATTAATATATTAAATTATGTAAATAACAATATACTGGACCTATTAACAAATTTTTATATTTTACTTCATTTAGAATAGTTAAACTCACTTGTAGAATACGATTTACAAAATAGTAAAATAATTTATACACCAAATAGTAAACGATAATAGTAAATTTATGTAAATTAAATACTTTCTATATAGATTTGAAAATTTCACAAAATTTAAATTCATTAAAGATAAATCCAATGTTGATATATATCGTAGAATATAAGCATATATTTGAAATATAAAATATAAGTAAAACAGAAAGGAAGGTATATTAAATCATTCATATTATCACATCTTTTAAAGATTTATTTCATTCTGTTCATTCAGACATTTCCACATACTCAATTAATTTTTTAAAATTAATCCTTCAAACAAAATCAATAGTTAAATTAACTTCGAAATTTACTAAAACGTATAGTAATAATTTTTTGTATCTTATGATTTTTATTTCAAATTAAGAATAATATAATGCCCCATTGTTAGTTGTTCAACTAACTAGATTTCATTAAGATTATCATATACTTTACTTTTTTTTATTATCATACAAATATATACAATATTGTTATTTTAAATCAGTTCTTACGTGTTTTAGTAACCGTTTGCATTCTCTATAATTTAAACTGAATTACTTATTTTAAATTGTACATAATACACAGAAAATGATAATTATTTACATACAGTAATGTTTTAACAGGAATGATAATAAATAAAAACCGCGTGTGATTTCATAAGAATAAATGTTGGTTGTTTGAATATCACTTACATAATTATCGATATTTTCATAGAAGTTTAAGTAGAAACGATCGTATGCTTTTACCGTAATGATATTTTTACAAAATATATTTACAACCGGTATTATATCTCAATAATTAGTACTTGAAATGAAACTTGTTTGACAAAAGATAAATTTATAGTTTCATCATATTATTTCTGTATGTTTTATAATTTGTAATCCTTTCATTCAAAAACCTGACGTGATTTAACAGTACTGTATGACACAGTTACTTAATGTTTGGAAAAATGTTCCAAATATTTAAGATGAATTATAATTCTTTAGATAAACGAATTTAGTAATTAGGTATCTCCGTAATTTTCGCAATGTATGTATAAGTGTTCCCAGCATCAGATTCGAAATAGTCTATCAAACGTCACGATGTGAATCTACACAACAATAACTTCTAACGTTGATTCAAATGAATATTCTCATTTAATAAAATCAATATGACTTTTTATAAACTTGAAACAGAACAAGTATCTTTTTTTCTAATCCTGTGCAGAAAGATTCTAACAATTCTTTATAATTGAAGAGCTTCATGAATGAAACATTATACAGACGATTTCTGATACATTAATGAGAGGGTGGTGCTACATATTGGAACCACAATTTAACAGTGTTGTATGAATTTTTAAAATGTTGTTTCCGAAGAATACATTTAATGCGTTTTTATTTATGTCTTTATTAAAAAAAATATACTAGTAATGGCGATGATGTACGCGCAATTCGAGTTGAACATTAAAAATTTTTTTCGTAATAATATATGACATATACATATACACTATCTTCTCATAATGATTGTGTATCTTGAACCTTGACCTACATTATACTAAAATAACACGAACACCTCTTCAACCCTCGTTACAAATACTGTATTGCTTTAGGATTACTTAAACTAACTGTAATTATGTAAATTAAACAAAGAAGACAGAATTATTCAAAATAATGAAAAATAAAAGATAAGAGAAATAAAATCGAATCTGTTTGTTATATAAAATAATTGAACAAATCAAGTCTTATCCTTTGTGTCAACAATAGGGTATCACTGTACCCTATTATTGGTACGAGAGCTATAGTATGTAATTAACCTAGAAAATAGAGAAAATAAAGGCAGTCTGTCATATTAAACAGGCAGCGATACTCGTAATGAGTACTTCTTGCTGATGAAAATTATGAAGTAGGTAAGAATATTGCATAAAACATAGGCCAAATGTAAAATCGTCCACAGTTACCTGTTTGACAAATGTTTAAGAGGACCCAGACTTAAAATAGATGTAGCACCAAGTGCACCTAAATTACAAGTGTTAGGATTTCGTGCACCATCTATTGTAATTATTGGCAATCCAAAATACCCGCCTGTTTGAGCACTTAGCTGTGACAGCGGAATATAGCTCTGTATACCAAGATTTGATAAACGATTTAATACATGAGGAGATTTCAAATCTACAACTGGGAGCGCCAATTCTGCACCACCATTTTGTGCTACAGTATCAACTTCTTTATGATACGCTTGTTTGTGCGTTATTAATGTTTGAATTGTTGGATATTGGGCAGGACAAAGATTACACCTAGTATAAAAAATCATTTATATATGTGTATTTTATATTACTACTTTAGTAATTATATAAAAACTTTTAAAGAAACTTACTTATGAAGTAGTTTACTTGGTGCACGGTGAGTGGCCATGTGTTGAGTTAACATTTCTTGATTCTGGAAATTCTTTTCACATACTTGGCAAGTGAGCAACGCTCTAAAGCAATAAACAGTATCTCACATTTTTGATAAATATAAAGCAATTTTCTTTGAATATATCTTACCGTGGAGGCCTCCCACGTCTAACTACCGGCATTTGCGGTGGACCATCTTGCGTTAAATCTACAGTAGGTGGTCTTGGTGGTCTTTCCACTTCATTCACAGCTGTTTTATTTTGCTTATTCTGGGGAACAGCAAACTGACCCTGCTCTTGTTGTTTCTTTTGTGAACTAGCTGGTATGATAGAAATAGCAGAATTCAGAGTGAGCGCTGTAACATTTAAAGGCTGCTGTGAAGGTACAGTCCTCTGTTGCTGGGAAGATATCTGCTGTTTGTTTTGTTCACTTGATTTATTTTTATTTGCTGCTGGAGTAACAGTAATACCTCTGGCTGCCAGTACATTAGCCACAGCCTTCGCATCAGACTTCTTGCCACCAACATTTGATGTGTTCTGCACTTGAGCTGGAGCGGAACCTTTAGATTAGTAAAATAAAATTTTTATTTTTGCATTGGACCTCTTCCATGAATAGTTATATTAATTAGTTATATTTTATATAACTCTCAAAATGTAATTAAATAAATATAGAAATAAATCTATAAAGACCAACTTAAAAAAGTTAATAAAAATATCAAACTTATTCTGAATACTAAAACTAATTCTTAGAAGAGGTATTTCAAATTAATGAAATAATATATAATGTGGTATAATATACAACAGAAAGGAAATATTTAGTCATGTATTAAAGATACCTGGTTGTCTAACACTAAGAGTTATAGAATCCGTAAGATGTATAGTAGAGTCATTTCTGTTTGTCTGTTGAGTAGTAGCACCTTGAACATTTTGTATAACAGGCAGACCATCATTTCTTTTTTGTTGCGCAATAACATGACAATCTGCATCTTCGTTTCTATCTGGCAATAAAACATCCATTCGTCGTTGTTTTATTGCAGAATTATTTTGTTGTACTTGCATCGATTGTTGCATAGGACGTTTCATACGTTGTCGCGGAGTTGGACCAGTTTGTGGAATTCTCGGTGCCCTGTAACGCATACATGCAAATTAAACTGCTTAATAGTTTATTTAAGAAAGTTTATCATTTTTTGTTACTTTGACTATAAATAAGTTATATACCCTCTTATGATTATTTCATCAATAATACTTGCCGACTACTTTGCGCAACAGTAGGATACCTTCCACGTGAAACTTGTTGAGACAACTGAGGATGCATTTGTGGTGCAGTCATTTGTGAATATGGACCCGGACCGTATTGTGGATATAGATGTGCTATATGAGGAGGGTAATGCATGCCCTGTGGACCAGGAACTCTATACATTGGTGGTCTTCCTGGTGGTTGTACAAAGTAATTTGGACCAGGTATCATTGTATTAGCACCTGGTGGAAGACTTGGAGGCATTTGCGTTTGTGGAAGTGGCATACGTTGTACTTGTTGAGCTAATTGCTGAACAGGTGCAGGTAGTTGTTCAAAATTAACAGGTGGTATTATTTGTTGACCAGCAGCAGCTACTGCATTATAAGTAGGAGAATTTGTTTGATGTGGAGATGTTAAAGGAGAATTCCTGTTTATTTGTTGCGAATTTGGTGTATTTGGAGATTCCATTGACACCGCATGAGGTGAATGTGTATTTAACTGCGGCGATGCTTGACTCAAATGAGGTGAGTTTTGGTTTAAATGAGGTGAATTTGCATTTAAATGAGGAGACAACTGGCTCACACTTGGAGATAGAGGCGTTCCATGCATTTGAGCTTTATGCATTGAAACTTCTAATGGTGAATGAAAAATAAGATTAATACATTCCGGAATATTACACTGATAATGTCCAGCTTTGCTCCGATGCTCATCCAGATGAGCAATGTCTTTAAATTTTTCATTACAAACACGACAGGTACTAACAGTCTCAGCTAACTTTTCAAGTGATACATATTCGGTCTCTGATGGTAAATTATTTGACAATGCTTCATTTTGATTATGCCTTTGATGTTCAATCAAGTTTTGTAAAAGAGATCCAGCATTTTCAATATTATTATCACCTTCATGATCAGGTTGCTCTTCATTTTCTTTAGAGCCTTCGTTATTCTTGTTTGACAAATCAGTAGATAGTTGATTCCAATTAAAACCACTAGTATTTTCTGATGATTCTTCAGGCTTATCTTCATCTTCACACACTCTTGTACAATCTACTGCATGATTTGAAAATGTAGAAGACTTTGAAATAATACTGATAGCTGGATTCTCTTCTAAGTCATGTATCATATTGGATTCATCTCTATCATCATCCTCTTCAATGCCTGAATTGTCAATTAACTGATTCATAGATCTAGATCTGAAATATTAAATAATAAATTGTAAAAAAGAATACTTTACATAAAGATCTTTTTATATACTATTTATATTACCCAGATTGTTCACCAAGCTTCTTCAAGTTTTCAATTGTTTCTCTACATGTTGCTTCCAGTGCATCTGACTCTTCATGATCTTCTGTTTCAGAGAGCCTTTTATCTGTATTATCATACTGATCTGTACTTTGTAGGTCATCAACATTTTGATCTTCCTTTTCAGATGGATTTGCCATATCACTACCTACACCTGAATCTCCCTCATTTACATCTATCGATGGTCTATCATTTTCTTCCAGCGGATTATGCTCTTCAGCATTAAATTTAATACTCTCATATTCATCCTGTTAGTAATACTTTTTATAGAATTATATTAATTAACACACTACTTATTTATTGTTACAACATACCTGTGGCTCTACCATCACGTTTTCAAACGGCTGATTAATCGTACTCTCTGTATCTTTTTCATGTCTTTGTTCATTCTCCTTTGCTCCAGCCACGTCTTCTTTACTATGATTCTTTGTCCCCAGATTACTGTTACTTTTTACCACAGTAAAAGCTTGAGATTCAGATGACTTTTTGAGCTTAAGCTTCAAAGGATCAGTGGAATTCTGTTTTTTTAATGTTAATTTCAAAGAACCATTTTTCTCTGGATCTAACCAGTATGTATTACTGTGCTTTTTCTTGATATCTTTAAAATTTGTAACTTTTCTTAAAATTATACGTGGCTTTCCTAAATGTGTATGGATGTGAGTACGTAACTCTTTTTTTGTTACAAATTGTTTTCTACAAATTTCACAGCTAAGTAGCGGAAATCGTAAAGAAAATATCGTATTCTGATCATCTATATGTTTATCTGAAATAAAAAAAGATTCCCAAAGTTACTACACATCTATACATCGTATTACTATTATTTGACAAAAATATAATTTATATTTAAAAACAAACAACTAATATAAAGGATTTCTAACCACCTATTCAATTAAGAACCTCAGAACAAATATTGACCAAATAATTTGCCGCGCTTTCGAATATTCTGTCAAATTTATTAAACTGATACGATTACTTATCAAACGTATATAAAAATTACGCATCAATTATATCCATACACGTTTCTTATTTCCAAAATGCACTTAGTACATCAACGCGCGTTCTCCGTGTTACAACGGATGTAAACAATCGATGCCGATGTATATACAGCAACAGCAAGTGTTCACGCAAAATGGTTGCAGCAGAAACCTCGCACAAGCGAGATAATTGCCTTTGCTTTTGCCGAGAATTGAAAACGGGACTCTCCAATCGATACTACCTAAAGAATGAATATCATTGGCTCACTTCGTATTAGCGCAACATTCCCGCCGTAATATAGCTCGTATCAAAATGCATTTTGTGATATTACACTGTGGACGTTCAGGGACTGCTTTCTACTAGTATTAAACAATTACACTAATTTATGAAAACCTTATTTAATAAAGAAATCAATTAAATATTATTGACAAGTGAATTAAAAAGGTAACATCACTTTTCACAAACAAATCAAATCTCTTATTAGCTTAAACCTGGTTAATAAAAAGAACTTTATATTTATATTCTCTTGAAGTTATATAAAAATATAAATTATTCTCAGTATGTATGTTATCCAAACATAAAAAATCGCATATTTTTTCATATCATCCACTATCAATAGAATCCTAACCTTTTCTCAAGAGTTTTAATTGAACATTTTCTTGGATATTAAGTTTCTTTTTTAAAGTAAAAATTCATAACATTTGCTTAAGTATATATTTCACAATTTATGGGATAGGTTTGAAACAAAATAAAACAAATATAAACTAGTAACACAGTACCAATGTTAAATTTTTTAATAATATTTTAAGATTGTTATACTTAAAGCAGAAATTATCTAATCAAACAAGGATAAAATATTAAATTTCAAAAAAGTAACTCATGAAAATAAGATTAGACTTTTAATACTATCAGATATGAATATTACATTGTTTAATTTTTATATATAGAGCTTCAGTTGCATTCAACATTTTAACAGAAAACATACCAAATTTTTGCAAATCGTCCACTGCATCGTCTTCACAAATCTTGTTTTGGTCAGAAAATTTAAATTCCTCAAAGTCTTGATCCAATGGATTGTTCATTTCCAATCTGTAAGTATAATTATTGACCATTTTTATTATTACATAACATAATCAATGTATGAAATTTATTTTTGAATTATATTATTAACATTATTATAGTTATTTATTATTCTATATATTATACTTACAGGCATTGTTATTAACAATGCAAATTGTCATCAAATCATTAATCAAGATTTATTTTAGCTTAAACAATTATTCATTGGTAAATATGTCTATAATATTTGTTCATTAGTAATATACACATACTAATATGTTATAATTCCACACATTTCACATGACTGTAATGTTTTTTAATCACTGATAAAATTAATTAGAATCCCGCAAAAATTTGTCGCTGTGAGATAATATTATTTTATTAAACATCATAGAAATGTTGACTCATGTTTATGTTTGCTATCAGGCTGTTTGAGTAGTAGTAAGCTTAATTAAACACAAAACAAACTTTCAACATTCTTCAAATTATATTTTGTTAATTGTACAAGTAAAAAATAGTATTGAATTTTCTTTAAATCGATGAATACTGATCTGCCATCAATATCATATTTATCTCTGAGACTTTAAAAAAAAGAAACTTATTCACGATTTATTTGATATATAAAATTAAATAGAGGAAATCATTCTATTGATGTTTATATGCCAATAAAGTTTTTCCCGGGTTGTTACATATAGTTAAATATGACTATCAATAACATGACATGATCACTGCGCTGTTTATGGCACATTTGTAGTAACGATATTCAACGGAGGTAAAATCGGCGCGTCAACTGCGATGCCTACCGTACCCAATTTGAACTTATTATTAGTACGTGTTATATCGAGCCGCCAATATGGCGGCGACGCGATGAAACCCGCGCGTCCGTCAGGATAATCAACTCAATGTGAATTCGTGCCGAACTGTTGAAGCGCGTTCAGCGACGGGTTCAGAGTGTTCAGATGCGTTGTTTTGTAAGAACACGCGCGCGCGCGCGCGCACAGGGGTAGCGTGCGCCGATCGCTGCAAACGCCAGGCTTCCCTCTCCTCGCCTCTCTTCTCTTCTCTTCTGTCGTCTTCTCTCGTCTTCTCTTCTCTCTTCTCTTCCCTACTCGATTTTCTTGCTTAGTATATCTAACTTCTCCGCCATACACCATTACAATCTTATCCACCTCTTCTCTTCTCTCTTTCTTATCTTTCTTTTGTTCTTTTCTTCAATCTCTTTACCTCCACCACGGCATCTTCATCAACGATCAAGAGGATTCACTCCCGTTACGTATTTTTAGTTATTCGGAGTATACAAAATAAGCGTGTATTACGACATCGCGTATGGCCTTCGCACAAAACTCAATAAAACAAAAGAGATCGACCGGAATGCATGTTGGAGCTGAAAGGAGAAGGGAGAAGTAGACGAGCCCGAATTGAAATTAAGTCAACCTAACATGCACTCAAGTATGAGTAGGGAGCCAATCCGCTCATAGCAAGTATTGCCGACGCAAGCGCAGCTCGAACATCACTGTAAAACTTCTGTTTTTCGTTCTCTTTCTCTCCCTGCTGTTCCCTCCATTCCTTACTAACGAATCATCTCTTTCTCATCTATTTCCACGAGCCAATTTTTTTTTTTTATTTTTCCTTATTACTCTCTAACTCTTACTTTGTCTCTTTTTTATCCCTATTCTCTTTGTTATCCTTCCAGTATTCCGCATTAACCCCAGCCAGTTCTCCAAGAAAATTATCAACGCTAACTATTCATTTGCTACCTGTCAACCATTGTGCCCAAAAGTTGCACATGCACTATGGCAGTTTAATTTTATAATTTTCGGTTTCACAAGAGGTACTATCATTTCCAGTTTTTTGATACCACATAATCTCTCCCTCGTGTATTAAAATTACCCTTATTTATATCGCTAAAAGAGATGTAGATATCAATTATAAATTGCTATAAAATATTATTGGATATTATACAATGTATAATATTCTAAAAGTTTTCTTTTTCATTATATTTTATATATTTCATTTGTATTAAATATAAAATAGCCGAAATAACATTAAGTGTATACTTCATAAACTGTTTCTTAAACCGATTTCGGTCAAGCGAAAAATCAAGGTTTAAGGTTGATGCGAGGGTAAGAAAACATCAACATTAGTTTATCTATGGAAAAGCGTACCTACAAAACGTGTACCTGAAATAACCGGTTTTGCTGGGAAAATATATGTGAACAAGGCGTGGCAGGAATGGTTGGAAACCGACAGAAACGAATATAGTAGGGGGAACTTAACGGAACATGTCGAAAACGGCCGAATCTGACATCTATTGATCGTAACGGGTTCTGTACAGTTTTGTATGGGAACACTCAACAACCCAAATTTGGAATTCTATATTTAGTTCAAGTAGAATCTTGTATTGATTCATTACACGATTTAAAGCAAATAAACGTCAATGGATTTTTATAGTTTCTTTAGTTTTTATAAATACTTAACATCTTTTGTCTTATTTGTCATATTGATTTTTTATAATAATATATTTATGAATATGTTAAGTAATGTGACATTAAAATAGTCCAAAATTCTAATCACGAATTTTTTTGTATTTAATTAATTGTTATGCTTAACATATTTTTTATATACAAAATGAAAAAGAATATCTAGTTATTGTTGCATTGGAAGTTCAGTTTGAACTATTTTTGCAACTTTGTTTAGGATGAATAAAACTCAAGTAAACAGTTGAATGATTAAATATAAGTTGACATTCTCATTCCTCGAAATACTTGACTATTGATTTTATCCCTACCATGGACTCTCCTCGTCCTTTGGTTGGCAACTCCTACTAGTATGCGCCGTAATCATGTTAGTATGCGCAGTAAGGTAATCGCCTTTATGGAGAAGACGAGTTCACCACGATATAGTAGCGGTCTAACTTGATGCAAGGAGAAAGGGGATACTTGGATACGTGCATTGACCCAACATCCCTGACTACACCTCCCTTCTCCATCACCTCCTCCCACGAATCTGGTTTCACTGCGAGTTGCGCACAACTTTCTAAGCTCAAGCCTACTCCGACGAGATTTGTTCAAGTTATGCTCATTGCATGCATGGTAGGGATAGAAAAAATAAAGATTTCGATAAAGGCTCGGGTTAACAGGATTTCACGAGCTTGCTCAAGGTTATTAACGGAAGAACCCGTAATTTCAAGCCATGAAGCTTTTCTTTACCATGTTGCCATATTATCTTTTGAATACTTTAAAATACATATACTAACATATTTATATCGAGTCAAAATATGTTTATGCAAAAAAATGTGCACATTTAAATAAACAACAAATATAGAAATACATATAATAGAATCAATATAAATAAATATTTGCAACTACCTTTGAAAATGTACTTATATCATTAACAAATAAATACAAAAATATGCAAATAAGAATATAATTACTTGCTATAAGGATGTATTATTGTTGACTATATTATTAT
Source organism: Tetrapedia diversipes (assembly GCA_033822845.1). NCBI lineage: Eukaryota > Metazoa > Arthropoda > Insecta > Hymenoptera > Apidae > Tetrapedia > Tetrapedia diversipes. Next base: position 313,140 of record JAOPTO010002469.1, on the reverse strand, counting down.
CTTCACCCTAGAAAGCACCGCAAAATTAAGCAAAGGGATAAAGAAATACTTGGCAACACAGGAGATACCTTCATCCACTTTTGCGGTTCCGCCATGTACCTCCACAAGAATGTTTTATTTGTAGATGTTACTAACGCAGAACTCTTCTCTTTTCTTTTATTTTTAACCAATGAAACTTAAATTATACAATAGATTATCAGTTGTATTGAGTAAAATTTAAAAAAGATATTTATGAGTACATATACAAATCATACATTTTTCGTTCCATTTTATTATAATATTAATTCGTGGACACGTTAATTCAGTATATTATGTATGAGAAATATAACAAAATTTCTCAGAATCTACAGTTTCTTCTTCCTATTTTATTAGCATTAATTAAAATGAATTAGAGTTAAATTAATGTATCATTTCATTAGTTCTATTTGCTAATTTTTCTTACACAGGTAATTTGCAATTTGACCTCGTTTGTTGACCTTACTGGTTGCTAGGCACCAATCATTGTCAAAGAGAGGGAGTGAGCTTTAGCACTGTTGCCAAATTATTTCATATGGAAAATATATATTTAAAATATTAAGCAGAATGTGAACTTTTTAATTACAAAAAATATAAATTCATTGTAAACGCAAAACAGACTTGTAATCTAAATTTATTTTATTGTACAATCAGATTTTAATTTTTGTATATTGTTGAATCCATACTTAAATTATTATTATTCTTTACTTAATATGTTGCTCAAAATTTAATAACACAAATTACATTTTTTTAATGAAGGTAATAGAACTTCATGTATTTATTAATTCGGTATATCTATAACTATTATTTCCTATATTTCATGATATTTATATCGTAACTCTTTATAACTAAACTATATTTCACAACAGTTATTATACGAAGTAATTATTATTTTTAGTTAAGTGTACATGTGTATTACGATTTGTTCATCAGTGCTACCAACTAAAGAAAAGCTGTAGAGTGTTATTGTATTTTTTATTGCACATAAAACATTCTAAATAAGAAATACACCTGTTAATTACATCTGTACATTATTTAAAAATAATATATGGAGTGCTGAATAATAAATTTCTTATTGTATTACATTTCATTTCATTAAATTTATACTTATTATATACAAAATGAATATTTACAATTATAAATCCAGGAATTATAATTAATAATTGCATTTAAAAGTTTTGTACTATGTGAAGTATTACCTTGCTGAAAACAGATAACTATTGTCAGTGATTTAAAAGAAGAGGTTATCCTAACGTGGTTAATAATTATAATTTTTCGCTAATAATATTGTAATATGTATGTTATTTTACATTAATATCCAAATTTTGAAAACGTGATTAAGTGATAAGATGTGTATATATCACTGTAAATAATTTTCAATACTATTGAATGTAATAAGAAACATATTTCATATGTGAAATTGCTTATGCGAAGTTCACATGTGAAGACTTTATTAAATTAAATCTTATTAGTATTTTGTATAATAATACTAACTATACTATAACTATAAAAGTACAATTATAAAATAGTATAACTTGTAATCATGTTTGGTACTTTACGTAATAAGTTTCAAACTGTGCAAGAAGGTATATCAGCTAGGTAACAGATTATATTTCAATTTTATTTAAATGAAAAATCTAATTAAAAATAATTACCATATATATATTACATACAGACATATGTTACACATTAATTTTAATGTTTTAGTATTAGAGGATTAACTATTGAAAATCCAAAACCAAAAAAATCTAATAATATCAGAGATGTTAATTATAATGCAGGAGCTGATGTTTTAAATAGATTTCAATTACAATGGAATGAGCTACATGAGCTTGCAGAAGAAAATGCAGATAAAGCTCAAGAGGCTGATAAATTTGTAGGAACTATTTATGAAAAACTTGAACAGGAATGGAAAAATATTACATGTTTAAATAGTACTTTAGCTTATATTCCAAAAATCAACAATGCAATACAAGATCTCATGGATCAAATAGGTATTTCTGTTTTAAAACCAATCTTAACACAAACATAGTATAAGCATTGGAAATCAATCTCAAATGCTTATTGATATTAAAGGAACATTACAAGAAATGTTTGAAGAAGTAGAAGGTGCACTATATAAATTAGAAGATTTAAATGAAATGTTAGATTTGCAAAGCAGACAATTAGATCACAGATTTCAATTAGCATTATATAAAGAGAAAAAACTTGCAGAATTAAATGTTATTAAAGGTATATTATGTAACATTTAAACTTCATTAATCAGTATCGTACAAAAAATATTTAAGGCATATCTCATTTTTAGCAAAGCTAGCCAATGAACATATTGAAAGAGTATCAAAATATGAACTTAAACAGCAGAAAATGATGAAAGAAAGGAGGGAAACATTTGACGAAGTTTTTAAAGAAGAACTTAAGGAATATAAAGCAACAGGATCTATATCAAGTATGTTTCAACATATTTTAAGAATAAAAGATTATCATTTTTAAGTTAGTATAATAAAATTGGTTCTTATTTTAGAATTACCAGTAACGCAACAAGGACCTTCATTAGATGAAATTGTTTTAGATGTAGATCCAACAACGTTCAATGAATTTTTAGAAAACTAAATATGTAGAAATGTATAATCGTTAATTATGTAAAAAAATGTATAAATTTCAAAAGAAACAGATGATAATATTTTAGAAATGTAATTTTTATATTTTTAATTTAAATGTAATAAACTGTTTAAATGTATTAAATGTGCTTGGTTTGTACCAGAACAAATTCATAAAAACCTATAATACTTAATATTTTAAATATTTATATTTTTATATTAGGTTAACATTGAACGTAATTTTTCAGTACTAATGTGTATAGGATACAGAGAACACTAAAGTTCATACCTAACCTTAAATATAAAATAGTTTATAACTAAATGGACAATAAAAATCAAGTATTTTAATGACAATATATTATATTAATATTTCTTAAAAGGTATTTATTACGTACAATAAAAAATATAAGGATTTTTAATTAATTATATAACTTTTAAATTCATTGTGAAAAGTATACTTCTTTCAGCTTCATACATACGTTTTGAAAATCTTTAATTTAAATAAAAACATCAATTAAAATGTTACCGAAGTATAAAAAAAAGAGTTATATCTTTGATCAGTTACATAAAGGAGTTGTAATGATTTGTATGGCTACTACAGTGCTTTCTGGAACGTTTTTAATTTACAAAGGATTTATGTATTTTAAGTACTATCGACCGGCTATGTTAGAAGTACAAAAAAAAACTGAGGAAGAATTATTAGAGGAAGGCAAATATCAAACTTACTTAGAATAAGAAAACAAATAAAAATGTACATGTGACTTGCAAATAAAATAATGGCATAATTATTACTAATACTGAAATTGTTTTTATTCCTCCAAAAGTACTAAATAATTGTTAGAATGTGGAGTAAAAATGTACATACATAAAAGATTTTATTGATAGTACTTTTTCTTAAATGTTTTAGTTGATAAGTCACAAATATGTACATTTGTTACTCAACATAAAAGGTATATTGTAAAGTGAAGTCGAGTGTTTTTAAGGAATAAATGTGCTTTATGTTCTATTTTTGTAGCTGCTTTATTTTTATTTAATTATTTGCTATAGATAATTTTTTTATTGCTGTGTGTGAGAACTAATAAGAGAACTTTGATACCCTGAAAAGATTGCTTTTAGACTTTGTTACAGGTTCATAGGTTTCTACCTTAAATGAATTATTGAACAATTATTTCTTTCATTTACTTTTTAGTTTTTCAAGATGAAACATCTACCAAAAGTTAAGCATTTTACTATATATTTTGAAAGTTATAATATTTGTATATTTAAAGACATAAATAGTTACATGAAAAAAACATCTATTTTATTATTATTAATAATAGATTTGTATTTTAAATCCTTTTATCACTGGCACTTGTGACCTCAACCTCTTCTTTTGTCTAATATTATTTAATTGAAATATATTTTTCTCATACTTAGAATATATAAGTATTAAATTGAAAACAAATTATTTTTAATGGGAGGATAACTACTGCTAACAAATAAAATTTTATGTTATAAAATTTGTATATTAAATAAACATTTTATGTTTAATATTTACACGTACGCAAGTTCAATGCATATGATACATTTACAAAGTATATGGTCGAGTATGTTTATCGCATTATTTAATGTTGTTTTTCACATTAGTTTTATCTCGATTTAAAATTGTCATGCACGGAATTACGATTTGTTACACAGCTTAACCGTTTTAAAAATGTCGGATAATTTTCAAAATTACTGTAAATCTTACAGAAGGCAATAGTTTTTGTACAGCTTCCAAAAGTGATTTTCGAGTACAAAATACATCATATATACGCCGAATAATTTATATACATTTTATCTTTTCTTGTGTAATGGACATAATTTGTACTCAGTTTCTTGATCATATTAATCAAAGAATGCTATGTTAGAAAAATTAAAAAAAAAGATATACATTTTAAACTAAACAAGTCGCAAAAGTTTAATTCTATTTACATCCATAAAAATCAATCAGTGTAAGACTTACTATGCAAAGTGAATTTGTATATGTATTTATGTATTGTCAATATAATACACTAAACTTAGACAAGTAAATTAAAGCTAAGCTTTTATTTGAAGTATTGACACACCTAGTTTGTATTCTGACAAAATAGTACGAAATGTATAATAGTCCTACATAGATCGATTTTTAGATTATAAGAGTAAAATTTGAAATACTACATCTTAATAATCCTTATTTTGTTCCGTTTAAAGTGAAAAGAAATTTGTATCAATCAAAAAAAAGATAAAATAAAAATATTCATTTGTTATAAAAACATCTTACATTTCTTCTAAAAATCTTAACTCTATGATCCAATCAAATACTTGCACAAACCCTGTAGCCCATAGGCTGCAACTTGAAATTCTGCGAGTAAAAAGCTTAAACGGTAAACATTTACGAACTATTAGATGTAGGGTTAGAATTTGACAATGACTCTACGCGCATAGAGTCAATTTTAGCTACAATTTTCAGTGCAGGACCCAACTTAATGCTCATAGCCGACATAAGGTGATCTTCTTTCAATAACATAAGTGCTTGACCATCTATTTCTTGAATAGCGAAATCTTCTGCATAATCAGCACATCCTGGTAAGCCACGTATAAAATCACATACCTCACCAACCTGTAAAAATTGGAATTTTTAGTTATTTCAATTATTTTTATTTTTACCACCTTTATGTACATGATATTCTTACCGTCCACTTAACAGGGTTAATTTTCGGCAGTGTGTCATCAACGGAAGAAGCAGTACTCGTTGTAGATAATGATTTTTCTTCTCCGTTTTTCTTTAAATCTCCATCATTTTTCGATTCAGTCTCTATCTCAGTCCACTGTTTCTCAGCACCGTCACGATCTCTGACTTCTCGCTTTTTACTATTTCATTTAAAATTCATAATAAGGCATATTCAAGATATTAATAACTTACAATATATCTTTTTTTCACAAATTCAATAAATCAATTACAAAATAATTCATTTACTAACCTTTTTGCACATCCAGAGGAGCAGAATCGTTTCTCTTTTTTAAATTTAGTATTTTGTTCATCTACTAAATTACCACAAACTTCACATTTTCCTATTTGAATATTATTCGTGTCCTCATCATTTGGATAACTAGGTGCATGCTTTTTTCCTACAATGAATAACATATTTAATGTTTTACATTTTTATGACACAAGACAAAATGTCAAGAAATGCATTAAATTGTATATATCTTACTCGGAGGTTCTTCATGATTCTCTTTTTCAGATGATAAATTATTATTACGACTTAAAATATTACTAGTTTCTTGATTAACTGTATTATTCAATGACGTTCGATTAACAGCAAATGGTTCAGATGCTAAAATTTTATTTTTCAACATTATTTAAGTATATATATATATTAATATATTAAGTAAAACAAATGAACAAAAATTAATCAACTTCATACCTTCTTGTATAACAAAACCTTCAATTACATGTGTAAGAACTTGTGGTTTGACCATTGCTTTTGGAGGCACATGTTTACTATTTGCAGTAACTGATACGGGGACAGGAATTGTTGCAGATTCTTCACTGTTGACACCATTTGTAATAGAATTAATTGTGTTTGCCAATCCTGCTAAAGGATTACTACATGGCTTCTCGTCCAACTTTACTGATGAACTTTCTTCATCTTTTATAGATACTTTAGATTGGTCCCCATCTATGATAGTAAAACGAGATATACATACATATAAAGAATATAGTATAACATTTGTTAGATGTCACAATAATATATACAGACGAACCTGTTGTTTCGGTCTGTGGTACTGTAACTTCTTCTATCGTTACTGGCATCGGTTCTTCTTTTTTCAAAATCGGTTTCGAATTCTCTTCATTTATTATTACAGTATTTGTAGCAGATGGTAATACTAAAGAACACTCAGCTTGATGATTACGATCAGGTGATGTGATCATTATGGTTGAATTACTGTTATCATGCGTTTGCTGATCGGTAGACTGATTTACCATAGACATTGTTTGAACTTGTGACGTTCCATTAACTATTTGACTACCAATTATTGTCGAACTGATTGCCTAAAGAAAAATACAACATATAATAGACATTTTGAACAACTGAATTAAGGAATATTTATTTAAAAAGATACTCTGCTTCATACCTGCAATGGTAATTGTTGAACAGCTGACATAGGAGACTGTTGTACTTGACTCATTTGAGATGTAGCAACCCCAACTCCAACTCCGCCTACTGAAACCACAGGCATAATCGGACGTTCTCCACCAAGAACTACACTCTGTTGTTGCTGCTGTTGTAGGGTCATGTTTGCTATTAAAAAAAGGTAACAGTTAAGTATATAAAAGACTATATGAATTTTTGAATAAAAATAGAGAATGTTATCTTACTCATTATTGGTTTAGGCTGTATTTGCTGTTGCGATGGCTGCACCTGCGTTTGTTGATACTGCTGCTGCATCTGTTGTTGCTGCTGCGTGTGTTGCTGCGTGTGCTGTTTCTGTTGGATAAAAACCTGTTGATGTTGTTGTTGCATTGTTTGCTGTGACTGTTGCTGCGGTTGTTGCAGCGATTGCAGTGGTTTACCACGGCCTTTACCGCTACTACCGCTTCCTTTTCCACTCTAAGTTACAAAACAAAAAAGAAACTTTTTCGTCATTATACGAAAAATGAAAAGGGTTTCAAATGTTTACATATGATTTGAAAATCAGGCAATTAAAATTTGTTTTCTTTTTCTTCTAATTATTGATACTAATTACAGTGACTGTACCGTAGCTTGTACTCCATGAACAGTTTGCGTCGAAACAGAACTAGCAGCTCGTATATTAGCAGCTTGTACCGTTTGTAGAGATGACGGCAAAATACTCAAAGGTCGTTGTCCACCTGTGCTCTGCTTACCCTGTTGTTGCTGTTGCTGCTGTATATCCATTACTTTTGGTTTTCCACTAGCTGCAGCGATTTGTTGTACTCCTTGAATTTGTTGTTGTGTAGCCAGTGCTATACAAATAAATTAATTCAATAAAAAATAAAAAATTATATTTAATATAAATATTAAACTAACCATTATGAGCTTGGATTGGTTGTGGGCTTTGTATAAACATATCGGGTTGTGTAGGACCTCTAATGAATATTTGATTAGTTAAAAGTGCTGGTGGCTGTATTCCAGTCCAAGCCACTTGTGGTGTGAATTGCCAAGGAGCAAACTGCATACCACCTCGTCCGCCAGATGGATTAGCTGGTGTACACGTAGTGTACTAGATGTTTAAAAATATGAATAAATATTAACTAAATATAAAAGCATCAATAAGTAACAGATATAGGAATTATAATAAATGATAGTACCTTCTGTACTTGATCCTGTTTATTCGCAGATTGTTGTTGCTGTTGTTGTTGTATAGATGGAGGGGGTTGTGGTGAGCCCAATACACCAAGTTGACCAAACACCAAAGTTTGTCCTCCACCAGGTGTAGCAGAAGTAGGTACTGGTAAGTATCCAGTAGGGAACCCTTGAACTTTAGTCCCTCCAGCTCCAGGATGACCACCACCTTGACCTGGTGTCGATGCGGTAGTTAACATATGTGGTGTCAGTTGTGCAGCAGATTGAAATGGCTTTCCAGCAGTTATGACCTATAAAGCATCATACTTAGAAGAGGATTTATGTATTTTAATAGTAGCAAATATCATGAGTATGTTTAAATACCTGTATAGAAGAAGGATTGATGCCAGCAGGATGCAGAGCTAAATTCCCTGGCATCAATAATGGAGTTCCTTGAGTATTATATAGTTGCTGTAAATGATATGCTTGATTTTGCATAGGCTGCTGAATAACTTGCACTGCTTGTGGATGAGCAGCCATAGTAGTTATAGTTGTTGCACCTTGCTGACCAGATAACGTCATAGATACACCACCTACTCCCTGTTGTTGATGTTGCATAGATACTGCAACAGCACCCTGAAATATGTTATTTTCAATCATGAAAATTTACAACTTCTTTCACTTAATTATTATTGTTATAATAATATGCCTCCAATCAAATGTTTACCTGTTGCTGAGGCATAATTGCTGCTACCTGTGGTTGCACTTGCACTTGTGTAGGAACAACATTATGCTGCCCACTACTAGATTGCTGCTGCTGAGACTGCTGTTGCTGCTGCTGCTGCTGCACCTGCTGCTGTACCTGCTGTTGTACTTGCATTTGTTGCTGTGATTGCACTTGCTGCTGTAGTTGTTGCTGTGGTTGAACTTGCTGGGATTGTACTTGCTGCTGTGCCTGTTGCACTTGTGACTGAGACGATTGTTGTTGAACATGCTGTTGTTGCTGCTGTACATTTTGCTGTTGTTGTATATCATGGGTTGCAATCATCATTTGTTGTGATTGAGGCTGTTGTTGTTGTTGTTGCTGCTGTTGCTGTGATTGTTGTGACTGTTGCTGTTGTTGTGTTGACTGTTGCTGCTGCTGTGGTTGTTGTTGTGATTGATTTTGAGAAATTCCAATTGGTTTAACATCTGTCATGTTTTCTTATAACTTTTTATTATTTAAAATTAAACTTCCTTTATGCAAAGAAGTACTCTCTTCCCACTACTGTATTCTTAGTAATTCAGTGTTTTTTTTCTTTGCCATTTTATACAGATTTCTTATAAAAGTATAATTTTTAATCTTTTCAACTTACTGCACCTAGAAGAAAAGTTTTTAAAATTAAAATTATGTATATAAATCTATAATTGTAAAATAGATTAGTATTGCATTCAAAATAATAGTTACTTGCATATTATAAAATTTATTTACAACTATATTTTATACAATTTGTACAAATATTTATTATAGCACAAATTTTACAAAAAATTTATCTGTAAATTTTGGACATTGAAAATTTTCAACAATAAAGGAATAGTAACACATATATGTATTATCAGTTAATTTATAAAAATATTTAAAAAATTACGCAATATTTATTATCCATAACCCTAATAATTTTAATACACGTGGAACATTGAAGAGTAAAACCGGTTTTTTTTTCGTCCCTTATTACGTGCAACGTTAACAATAAAGTGTGAAAGTTTATGAAGTGGCAAATATTTATTAAAACTGTAAGTGTTTTATGACAAACAACTAATTGTCGCATATTTAGCATATAAAAAATTGTTTCGTCTAAATGTACATTAATGTGTACAAAGTATAACTTGTAATATCTGATGTTTCCATATTAAAAACGATTTAGTGCAAAATGAAATATAAAACAAGAATTTTGATAATGATTTGTTTACTAGAGAATAAATAATATTTATTCTGCATATAATGTATTTATAAAATTCAATATTTTGAGGATGATAGATAACCTTAAAAACATGGAGTTTTGTGCAAGCATAAAACGCCATAACAATTACTATTACAAAAATTATAATATTGATCCTTGCATGAATTACAATAATAATAATCAAAACCTGTGTTAAAATGTAAATTTGTAGTAAAGAGATCGCGAATTTATGATTAATCATTGACACAGTAACAAAAGTAGTGATATTTGATTTTATAAATACAAAAATTACACATCTTTAACGTTACAATTTTGTTATACAATTTCATTACGTATTGTTTTTTATAGTTGAAAAATATAAAAAAATAGTATAAGAATAAAACTGGAACGAATATTGTTCGTGTTCGCATAACCTATCATTTTATATCTTCAGTACAGTAGCTATATATTTAATAATAATTATACATGTAACTCATAAGGATACATTTTCATGAATTGCAAAAATTGAAAAATAATATTAAATAGTTGCGTACAATCATTTAGTTGTCAAGCATTTTGAACTAAAAATTTTAGTTGTTAAATATAATGTAACCGAATAATACATCAAGTCAGGTGTGTTTATTTGATACTTTGGACTTTGATTCTATATGAAGTTAATGAGGAATTTAATTTAAAAAAACATGTATTTATATAGTATGTCAAAAAGTAAGGATCAAATTAATTTAAACCAGAATGAACGCGGCTCAAATGGTAAGGAAGAAATCTGTAATCATGCAAAGCATCAAAGTATCGATGAACTAAAAGCATAATCCATCTTGAATTTTGGATGAAAGAAACAAAATGTCGTCTTGCTAGCACCATAATTAGTAGCTGGATGAGGGGTACAAAGGGAAAGAGGAAATGTTCCCGCTCTCTGAGCGGGAAATACGATTGAAAGGCGGGATGAAGGGAGAGACAGGAGGAAGGGGGGAAGAAAAATTAGAGAAGGGGAGAAGTGACCGTACCAGGGGGCGGTTGACAACATGGATTTCGCCATAATGGTAATATTGACGATAATGAGAATAACAACACACGCGGTTTTTTGGGAACTGTTTGTTCATTGGTTATTTATGAAAAAACCACGTTACGCATAGTGAAGAAATCGTATCTCGGCGAATACTGAACAGCGTCCCTAACGCCGACATATTGGATTATAAAATAAAGCACGTTCGAAGATCCGGCGGGACATAATGCAAAGTGTTTTGTGTACTTGTTGTGTTTGTCGGTAATGCATAAATGTTAAGTAGAATATAGTGTGATAACCGTTAAAATACTGGTAATACAAATCTAAGGAAACTAAAAACATCCAATGCACTCGACAGTGCATGGAGTTTCAGATACTTGTTCAGGTACTCACATGGCGACTGCGCAGTCACACCTATCACGTTTTCGAACACGCCGTATACACTGTCACCGCACGATTTCACTGTAAGCTTGATCAAATTTTTAATTATGCACGCCTAACTTTTATATGCTTTAAAAACACTATACGTGTTTTATAAAAAATTTTATTATACGTTGACGTTGCGAGGTTTCGTAAGCAATCGTAGTCGCATTCGTTGTCTGCTTCCCTGCTCCCACACGATCTACAGAACCCCTCGCTTCTCTCTCAATTCTGCTTCCCCTCTCTGCCCTTCTTCCTGTCTACTCCCCTCCATTTCGGTTCCTATAACCTCACCTCTCCCGTTGCGTACGGCAAACTCGATCGCTCATTGGCCCAGCGAGGACAAATCCCAAAGGCATCGTTTGTACCGTGAAAGGCGGGGCCATTGGATATGGTGGCTGCAGGCGCATGCCCCGTAACGGTACTCATACTCTTACTCCGACATACTTGCACACTCTTCACTAACACAATCATACACTATGTGATGCATGTATACGTGGTTATAGTCTGCAGAATATTTCGCAGTATAACTCCACGTTAACATCAGGGACGAATTTAGTCACATTGTTACCCTGTTGCACCCTATAATGTTATTAAATCTTATTCTTTTTATGTTTAGTTGTATCAGAATGCTGAAGATTAGTAATCGTTATATATACTATAAGTATACGCGGGTAATGCTATTATTTTACTGAAAATATATAACAAAAATATTTTTTTTGTTTTTTATTAAATCTATTATATTCTATTGTAAATTATACGTTTATAATCATAGTATGAATTATGCGAATTTAATACATTTATGACATAAAATAGTATTTTAAGGAATACAAATATAACGTAATATAGTAACATTATTTAATACATTTTTATATGTAAATTACTTAAATTACAATATTCTCTTCTTTTTTTACTGCGATTACTAAGTTGAACTTGTGTTATATAAGGTGAACGTATAAGATCACTTAATATGATATTCGAAATGATTGTACAAATGACTGTAACAGCTGTATCAATTAATTAAAAAAAGCAAGTATAATTTAGTAAATTGTATTGTATTAGATTAATATACTTGATTAGAAATGTATAGAATCCAAAATTGAAAGAAATTTAAAAAAATATATAAAACTTTTAAACTATATAATGGAGAACGTACATATATTCAACCAGTATTCCTCTTTATTCATTTAGAAGTTACTATTTAGATTGACAGATGCAAAAGTATTATAAATTTTCCATTTCTGAGCACCCCCTCGACCCAACTTCGCGAACATGTGCTACGTACCTGGCACAGCTGTTTCTAAGTTGAGCTTTATACTGTCCTGTTCGAAACCCCGTGATACGATTTCGTTTGTGATTAGTCCTTTTTATTTATGTAAAGTATATCTGTCTATAAGAATTGTATTATCTGTCTTAGTTAAAAAGTCAAAAGATTAGGTTCGTTCGATCGAATACGTGAAGCTTACTATATCTCGTATTCAATTTAAATTGCTGTAGCTGAGATTCATACGGCATGCTAGTATATCCTATATCATGGTGTAATGATTTTTGCTTAGTATCGATTACAAGTTTGAGATTTCCGTTACCATTATTCAGAAATTTAATCAGGTTGTGCTTAATCATATGATACAGTTCATCCTTATTAACATAATCTTTTGTTGTTTATCAACGTATTCCTTCCGATAAACTTCTTGCATTGAAATAAAAAATAATTTTTGCTCGTTAGCTTTTTGATAAAAATTTTCGATAATTTAAAACATCATGACTCGGTTGAAAAATTAGAAAAAGTTTATTTCGAGGACCGAAACGCTAGCCGATTTATCGGTTATCTTCCAATACCGGTCACGGATTTCGACGAAGTGCGAAAGACGGTAGGATGTTTCGTGCAGAGGGTAGGAAGAGTCGTGGCCGCGCCAATCCCAGCAACCACGTCCCTACGGTGGCATACCTAACGCACATCTACACACACAACCGTACATCTACTCGTGTGATTGTGTGAGTTGAGCGAAACAGCGACAGTCTATAGTCCTGTTCATGCAAGGTTAGGAAAATTACGATATTCTCGGGAAGGAGTGTGGCGACGTGCGTAGTTTGTTGTTCGACCGATAGAGCGTGCAAGGGGAAAGTGGGGGAAAGCGACAGCCAATGGTTTAGGTCGACCGGGGTTGCCAAGGTAACAAGTTAATGATTCGAGCCGCCACTGAGAAATTAGCTTTACTCCGTGGCGGTGTCGCGCATGCGTTCTCCCTTAGAAACTCGTGGCTACGAACCTGTGCGTTTCCACATAGAGACATCTCACATCTATTCAACGTCTGTCCATGCATACGTATACGGTTGGCCAGTCTGTATTCATGGATACGTATCCTTGTATTGATATCTCCCGTTTGACACAGACACACGATCACGTATACATAGAAGCCACCGAGAAAGCATCGTGTTTCTTTCACACAAACAAACCGTACACAAGCGGATCAAGCTTGTACATACACATGGAACGTAGAATGTTTTAGTCGTCGCGACGATTGGTCCCCTTCCCACTCCAGTCTCTTGTTCGCCTCTCCGTTTCCCGTTCGTGCTCTCCTTTTCTCTCTTGTCCCGACAGATTTGCATCTCTGTCAGCCTGTCTCCTCTCTCTTTCCCTCATCTTCTCTCTTTACTCTTTCGATTCCTCTACCCCTGACCTTATTTTCCCCACCGCTCGGTTAAGGATTGTAATTCTACCGCGCGTCGCCGCGAATCCTCTTGAACGTGTAGGGGGGAAGGGAGGGGGCAGTGCGTAAGAAGGAGGGGAGTTGCCCATCAAGATTCATCGCGGATTATAATATTCGATGTCCGACGATCCGGGCATCAGAGACGAATTAGCGTGTAGAAAATGGAAGCAGCCGGGGGCACGTAATTACGCCACGCCTGGTTTTTACTGTGCCACCACGATCATTTGACAGTCACGAAATTTCATCCTGTCCTTGTTCCCTCTGTTCCCTTATTTGATTTCCTCCTTCTTGGTCTGCTTATCGTTCTTGAAAATTATCAGGCGGCTTCTTTCAAGCTGCAACAAACACCGTGCGCAACACTAACTTACATAGTGTTAATCAACCAATACTATTTGTTACAATGTTGACTTAAGATTACAAACGAAAATGGTTAATAAAATTATCTCGAAGCACAGGAACGATTCATAGATTGAATGAGATTAACATTTAAGATTTCAAACAAAAATGGTTAATAAAGTTACATAGTGTAAGTCAACCAATACTGTTTGTTAGAATGTTGATTCAAGATTTCAAATGGAAATGGTTAATAAAATTATCTCGAAGCATAGAAACGATTCACATATCGTTTTGCGTGAGATCGACATTTAACGCAACGAACGTTTCAAATAATCGTATCTGTTGTGAGCGTTCGAGAACCAGTTCGATCTTTGAAATGGATATTTCCATCGATTCAATTTTCGGCTCGCTTACGTAAATATCGCGTTTCAATTAGACTCCGCTTCCAACGATCTCTCTATCTCTCTCCCTCCCTCTCTCTTTCTCTCTCTCTTTCTGTGGCGGTGTCGAACAAAAATATCCGCCGCACTAAATTTATTTGATCGCAGACGTAAGTAACGTAAGACTGGGCGCGAAAGTAATTTCGCGAGAAAAATTAAAGAAGCGATTTCAAACTTAACTCTTTGGGGCACGATGGGATTAAAAGTGTCCCACCTTTTTTGGTGCACGGCAATGCATGGTGGGACATTTTTAGACCCATCTTTAAATATTGCAATAGCTGCTGCATGCACATAAGTTTATATTTAGTCTTACTTACCTGAAGCAATTTCGGTGATACCATAAAAAAATGTTGCAAATATGTACGCTTGTGTTGGCAAGTTTCAACGCGTCAGTACAGATTGGTACAGGTTTTGTTTAATTTAAAACGCAACAAAATTCTTATGCAAAACATGGGTCTGTTTATTCTTTGAAATCCTGTGCCTCAAAGAGTTAATCGACCCATTTTAATCACCAGACCTACCGCCGGAAGTAGCGAACTTGCGGCGACACAGAGATTCGTGCGCTCGCAACGAACAGGCGTTTTTCGCACGGGGAAGAAACGGAAAAAAATCGATATTAATGTTTGTTTATTTATTTATTACTTATTATTTATTATTTATTAAACGGACACTAGGCCCTTTTTAAAACATACAACAATGTTATGAGTAACAAAATAATCTGTGTCGCATGCTGTCTCGTAGAGGTCAATTTAATGTAAGTCGTGGTACTGGTAACCCATTAGTAGAACTATGATGATGGTAAAGACAGTTGTATAGTGAAATGAACTATGGCCGTATGACGATAAAGGTAGTTATATAGTGATATGTACTATGGTGGTATGATGCTAGAGATAGTTGTATAGAGAAATGAACCATGGTTGTATGATGTCAGAGATAGTTGTATAGAGAAATGAACCATGGTTGTATGATGCTAGAGATAGTTGTATAGAGAAATGAACCATGGTTGTATGATGCTAGAGATAGTTGTATAGTGAAATGAACCATGGTCGTATGACGGTAAAGATAGTTGCATAGTGAAATGCACTGTAGTCGTATGATGGTAAAGATAGTTGTATGGTGAAATGAACCATGATCATATGATGCTAGAGACAGTTGTATAGAGAAATGAACCATGGTTGTATGGTGGCACAGATAGTTGTATAGTGAAATGAACTATGGTGGTATAATGCTAGAGATAGTTGTATTGAGAAATGAACCATGGTTGTATGATGGCACAGATAGTTGTATAGTGATATGAACTATGGTGGTATGATGCTAGAGATAGTTGTATAGAGAAATGAACCATGGTTGTATGATGGCAAAGATAGTTGTATAGTGAAATGAACCATGGTCGTATGACGGTAAAGATAGTTTTATAGTGAAATGAACTATGGTCGTAGGATGGTAAAGACAGTTGTATAGTGAAATGTACTACAGTCGTATGATGGTAAAATATGAATATGCTTACGAATCACGGAGGTTGAAGATTATTAATTGTCCGATGACTTTCGATCGACCGGAAAATTCTTTTACAGAGTATGATCTCGCGAACGTATCTGTGTGCGTTCAGGCACACCCGTAATTGTCGACTTTTCTGCACGAAACCGACGTTCACGTCGGACCGATACAACGTGAGGAGAGGTCCCTACGCGAACATTTCCAATGATCACTTGTCGTTCTTCAACGAATTGTTAGGACGAAATAGGGTGATCACGGACGCGCAGGAATGCGAGGGATATAATATAGATTACTCGAAGATCGTTAGAGGTAAATAATGACCGATACACCTTGTCGGTCTTCCGAATTCTTTTTCGGGGACACTTTCTTTTGAATTGAACTTATTTGCTAACACAATGTTATTTTAATACGTAATCGTTGTAATTTCGTTTCGCGAATAATTTTCAACGAATACAACTTTAACGACGAATTAATAATCGAGGAGCACGGTGGAATATAGGTGTATACCATACTTTTATAATTTTTCAAGGAATCGTATCAAAGAGGATTTTATAGCAAATGCTGTAAGGAATTATGCTTATTTTAAACGATACATAAATTAGATGGTAAAAAACGAAAAGTATACCATATTTTTATAATTTTTCAGGAAATCAAATCAAAGAGGATTTTATAGCAAATGCTGTAAGGAATTATGCTTATTTTAAGTGATACGTAAATTAGATAGTAAAACAAATGACAAACGTTACCAACAGGTTGTGAGATTAATGCTAGGTCACAGAAACAAAGTAATAGCGCGTAACAGCAAAAATCTATATTTATTTTCCGTATTGCTACTATACATGCATACTCCTGCGACTGATATCTGTACTTATTACATTCTTTTTTGTATCAATGTTTTCTGTAATCCTACTATCAATAAAAAAATAAATAAAATCGATACACATGTGGCATACGCCTATTTTCCATCGAGCCACTCAATTGTCGAGAGTTGAGAAAATATTTAACAACAGCACGGGTAACAGGTTACACGACGTTGAACCAAGCACGAATTACTTGCAGGGAAAAGTAATCTCGTGTTGAAACCGAAAACCACCGACGAGGTGTCTGCCATATTGAAGTATTGCAACGAAAATCGGCTGGCCGTGTGTCCCCAAAGCGGAAACACCGGCCTGGTGGGCGGCAGCGTGCCGGTTTTCGACGAGATCGTTATTTCTATGAAACTCATGAACACGATCATGGAAACGGACGAGATGGCAGGTTGGTACCTACCCCGTAAAAATGTACACTCGAACCGTTGTTAACACTAGAACTACCGTCAGTTAAAGTATACTCATTTGCATGGAAAAAATAAAATTGGAAATTACGTGAAAAGTATCGAAAACATAGGAAACAAATCTTTATTTATATCTTCTGCAGAAAATCATAGTAAATTTTGGGAGCTTTACCACAGCGAATTTATAAGGTTGCTGATGAATAATCACCAATTGGTCACTTTAACTGCTCTGCTAGTTCTAGTGTTAACGCGTAATGGTTTGAAGAGAAAGCGGAAAAGGTCGAGTTTCCCGAACCTAAGGCAAGATTGATGAACGTCTGAACGACCTTTCGTAAAAATGACCTAAGCTTCGTCGTCGGGGGCACAATTTTCCTTTGTCTCACGCGATCGTTCGCGTTAGGGGTGTTGACCTGTGAAGCCGGCTGCGTACTCGAGGAGCTGGACAATCATTTGGCGATAGCCGGCCTAATGATGCCGATTGATCTTGGCGCCAAGGGTACCTGCCTGATCGGCGGATGCGTGTCCACGAACGCTGGCGGTCTCAGGCTTCTTCGTTACGGTAATCTTCACGGGAACGTGCTGGGTCTCGAGGCTGTAAGTTTCCGGAAACCGGCAGCGATCCCTCGCGAACGTCCATCCTGTTCGATCGTCTCTTTCCAGGTGAAGGCGAACGGTGACGTGGTGGACTGTTTGAGCACGCTGAAGAAGAACAACACCGGTTACCATTTGAAGCATCTGTTCATCGGGTCCGAGGGCACTTTGGGTATAGTGACGAAAGTCGCGATTCAATGTCCACCGCTTCCCAGAGCCGTCAACGTCGCTTTCTTAGGTATCCGTTAACCCTTTGCTCGCTGGAGGGATGACTGTTAATCGCCAAACGATAGTTTCGCAAATTTTCAGACTTTAGTTAGTTTGTTTACTGGTCAAATTCTAAGGTTAAATTTTTATTTTATTTTCTTCATTATTTGTGTCTATTTAAAACATATTTACAAATATTTATATAATAGTAGCGTTTGACTTCCGTTACTTTAAACGGTCATTATACTATACTATAATTATACGGTTAAATAGTCATATATTTGTAAGTTTCAGTATAGGATTTAATTAAACTAAATGAAGTTTAATATAATCGAATCTTAGTCAATGTTTTGCATTTGAAGATGGTTGAAGTTAATATCGTTAGACGGCTAATAGTCACCTCCCGTGTGCAAAGGGTTAATTCGATCGACAAATCCTTCGTGTTTTCTACATAAGGATTCCTCGTGTGTTGCAGGGCTGGACAGTTTCGACAAAGTTCTCAAGGCGTTTCGATTAGCGAAAAACGTGTTGGGAGAAATTTTATCCTCGTTCGAGCTGATGGACAGATTGTCGTTGGACGTTTCCATTAACGCTTTCGGTTTGAAGAATCCGCTGACTTCGAAAACCGACGGTCACGAGTTTTACCTGTTGATGGAGACTTCCGGCAGCCATGTGGTCCACGACGAGGAGAAGCTCGCCTCTTTCGTGGAGAAGGCGCTCGCCGACGACATCATCGAAGATGGCACGCTGACTTCGGACCCTGCCAAAATTAAAGTTAGTACAGTGTTGAAGATAGCCATCTTTAGCCCTTAGCACTCCGTGGGTTTCTTTTCTTCGCACACAATAGTCCCTTTTTCAAACAATTTTGATTTCTTCGTGGAAAATACACGTCTTTACCATCCCTCAACTTTATATTCTCAATGGTAACATTCTTTATTCTATGTCTTTAACTATAAAAATAGGTCGCAAAATAGTTTTAATGACGAAACATCCGGTATGTAATCATATTAACACTAGAACTGCCAAGGGGGTCAAAATGACCCAAATGGTAATTTTTCATAGAAACGTGGTAAACTTACTGTGGTGTCTTTAACTATAAAAATAGGTCGAAAAATAGCTTTAATGACGAAGCATCCGGTATATAATCATATTAACACTAGAACTGCCAAGGGGGTCAAAATGACCCAAATGGTAATTTTTCATAGAAACGTGGTAAACTTACTGTGGTGTCTTTAACTATTAAAATAGGTCGAAAAATAGCTTTAATGACGAAACATCCGGTACGTAATCATATTAACACTAGAACTGCCAAGGGGGTCAAAATGACCCAAATGGTAATTTTTCATAAAAACGTGGTAAACTTACTGTGGTGTCTTTAACTATAAAAATAGGTCGAAAAATAGCTTTAATGACGAAACATCCGGTATGTAATCATATT
Organism: Tetrapedia diversipes; assembly: GCA_033822845.1. Lineage (NCBI taxonomy): Eukaryota > Metazoa > Arthropoda > Insecta > Hymenoptera > Apidae > Tetrapedia > Tetrapedia diversipes. Next base: position 293,363 of record JAOPTO010002469.1, on the reverse strand, counting down.
AACACTAGAGCTGCCAAGGGGGTCAAAATGACCCAAATGGTAATTTTTCATAGAAACGTGGTAAACTCACTGTGGTGTCTACAAATTTGAAAATTTACTACGATTTTTACCATGATCGCTAAAATTTGTTTCCCTCGTATTAGGTATTTTTTTCGCACCGTTTTCAAATTGATTTCTTTGTCTTCAATAAGTACACCCTAATCGTCGGTAGCTCTAGTGTTAAACACAGGGTCAACGGAGCGCTAAGGGTTAAATTTTGAAAATGTCCGGTAGTTTCCCATAAAAAAACTCTCGACGGTGTTTCAACTTTCGAACGAGAAGACCGAGTACCATTTTTTTGTTTCCATAGAATATATGGGCGTTGAGAGAACGTATTAGCGAAGGAATATTACGGGAGGGCTACGTCTTTAAATACGACGTTTCCATACCACTTCCATCTTTCTATAAGGTAATCGAGGTGCTCAGGGAACGATTGCGTGATCCACGCATTATAAGGATCAGTGGTTACGGGCATCTAGGTATGATTGACCATTTTTCCAAGCGTTTCTGTGTTCTAGCGGTCACGTAAAAATTAATTCGAGCAATTCGAGGCTGTGATTTAAATCGTCTTGTGTTTTCGTTGTTCCTCCATCTATTAGGCGACGGGAACATTCACGTGCAGGTTTCCATACCATCATACGAGTCTGAGATAATGTCACAATTGCAACCATTTATCTTTGAATACGTGTCCAGTCTTCGTGGTAGCGTAAGCGCTGAACACGGTATAGGATTCACGAAAACAAAGTATCTGCACATGAGCAGGACCCCGTCTGAGATTGAACTTATGCACAAAATAAAAAATATGATGGACCCAAATGGGATACTTAATCCGTACAAGGTGTTGTATCCGTTGAAAGCTTCAACGTAGCGGTGGAGATTGATAGCAACAATAGTACAATCGAAGCATTCCTGTACTTGTGTTTAAATATATGATAATGTTATCAGATAAATAAAATGGGTGAATGAGTGGAAAACAGTCCTACGGACTTATGAGGTACTAGTTGTTCGTTGTTTTACTATCTCCCTGTTGTAACTTTTTATATATTTCTTCTTTATAGCTTTTAAGCTAAATATTTAATTGTTATTATCTTTTTCACTTTTATGCGTGTAAGTCATTAACGTTGACTTTAGCTTTTTTATCTCTCGAGAGCGCAGTTTTATTACACGTGTTTAAAATACTCCCGCTTGTCATACGTTGCGCATGCGCATAGCGAAAAGATCGATAACCTTATACCACCTTATGGTAAAGTAAAAAACTGCAATCTGTTTTATCGATTGCGTAGCTCTTTTTAATCGCAGACTTCACGTAGGTGTCTATAGAGAACGCTATCGTCCAGTCGAACAAATTTTTTGAACGATGTTTATCTTTAGATCAAAGTCAAATTTGGTATGGGATAAAGTTCGCTATATCGGTATGTATTTTTCTTCCCCTCCTCTTCATTACGTTTATGACAGGTAATAAGTATATTTCTTTGTTTTTGTGATACGCTTTTGCGGAATCAGCATATATGCTGAAATGTCTTAGAATAAATACATTCGTCATCAATTAAAAGTACCTCCTAAACAGTATTTTTAGAATAACAAATGTTACGAGTGCATCATCGATCTCAAATTTAGTTGATTGTCAACTCTGTTGAATGAGGATTTGTTAAAAATAATGTATCTAATGTTGCAAATAGAAAATGATGTATAAAATGGTTATTAAGAGAAATTATTTTTATATAAAGTAATATAACAGATTTCAAATACTTTACAAGTTAATTATTATAGTCTATTAAGTGTTCAAATGGAGTATAATAATTCACTATATATATATAGCAAAGCGTTGATTATTCAAACGTTATTTAAGCTAAATACGTATTAGGAGCTTTAAATACTTTTTAAGAACTATATCGTATAACAAAATTTCTTAAAACCGAATAATTTTTAAATTTGTAGTGTTTCTCTATTAAATTGATTATCCGAAGATTAGATTATCCTAATGGATTAGTATTTTTATTAGTTCGGATAGTCGGCGTTTTGTTGTATCTACAGCAAAATGATTTGTTTACTAAGATTATCTGTTACTATCGACAGAAAGATGTACTTCCAAAACAGTCATCATAGTAATTTTCAACTGAGTTATCAACTTTGAAATTCAATCAGCTTAAAATTGTTTCTCAGACTTTATAGATTTTACCTATACGCCCACAATATTATGTAATATTAATAGCATAAACATTAGGAAGATATACATTTGCATGAAAAGTACATGCCAATAACGTGCATGGATCAAAGAATAATACAATGCGAAACAACTTTTGAATTGTGGCAGAAGCACCATGGGAAATTGCTAGAACGAACGAGAATTCGTTCTCGTGCTAAGAAGCACGTTGATTCGTCGAGACGTGGTTACGAGCACATTCGAGTAGGCGTAGAAGTTACTGTACATGCAATCTACACGTAAAGGAAGATTTGAAAGGCTTACGCATGCGCACGTCGAAAAATCTCGAGAAGCGTGTTACAATATAAAGCCGCGGTGCAGGTTTTGCGCAGTCAGAAAGTACAATTCAAAGTGACGATTCGAAGCAATTTTTTAAGTGACTGAAGCAGTTTCTTGAGAGGTTTTTTAAAGTACCAAAATACATTGTACAAAGCGCTTGTGGATACATTATTTGAAGTGTTTCTAAAAATCAGGTACGTATTCTATTTATTTTGATATAAGCTTTTAACTGTTTGATCTCTATAAATGTAGAAAATTTGAAAATTTCTGTTAAAAGCCGGTTATTGTTTTGGAATATTTTGAAATATCTTTAAATTGTATTTCTTAATTCTATTCGAAATGTCTTTATAATTTGTGTGAATTGTAAGTAGAGATAACTACGCAACGTTAATGTAGCGTTTTACGAATGTATTTCGAGTCTCCAAGAATAGATATCATAAATGCGTAAAAGCATTTATTGCAGTTCACCTTGCGTTTCAAGAAATTTTGGTAGTTATGTTTGGTGGCACGTACGCATAAAATGTTACATGTCCCAAAGTATTTTACATGTTTCTAAATGTAATAATGCGGGAAATTAGTATTCTGCTGTATTAAACGTTATGCTAACGTTTGTCAACGACATCAACAACTTTTTATATCTTTAGACGTTGACTACAAATTCAGTATTACATTCTCAAATTTTTTATTAATTTAACGTTTTGCCTCAAGCATTTCCAACTTCTATAATTCAATTTTTATTATTTTTTTTTTTTACTACGAAAATTAGAACTTTTGTCAGCGTATACGATAATCGTTTTATTCCAATCAGTTTAACGTTTCTGTAATAAATATTTCTAGTCCCTACGATTTGGAATTTAATTGTCATTTTATTACAATGAAAACTTCTCTCAGGATAATGTTATATTAAATTACGCATTTAATTTGTGCAGATCGATTAATTCACCATGGCACTGATATCGCGTGATATTTTCCGCAATTGGTGGGAAGACATGGACCGTTACCATCGAAATTTGGAGGAACACTTTAAACGACTTAGCACTAGAGATGAACCTTGGCAACAAATGCCATCTTTTAACGAATTTGTCCGCCCATGGAGAAACATGATGAATCAATTAGAACAGAACGTTGGTGGCTCGGATACCGTTGAACGAGATTCAGAGAAATATCGAGTGATTCTTGACGTACAGCAATTCGCGCCGGAAGAAATCACCGTCAGAACAGATGATAAATGTATTACCGTCGAAGGTAAACACGAAGAGAAGAAAGATGAGCACGGGTACGTGTCGAGGCATTTTGTGCGTCGGTACATGCTACCACAAGGATACGATATGGGCCACGTAAAGCCGAGTTTATCTTCTGACGGTCTCCTTACCATCACTGCACCAAAGCTGGTTCTGCCAGCACCTGGAGAAAGAATTGTACCGATAGAACGAAGTAACGCACCAGCGATCAAAGCTACGTAAACTGTAAACGATATATACATCATTATTATTCGTTAACCGGTACAGGAAACTTATTCGGAGGTCATATTGTACGGTACTTTTTTTTAAAAGGCTTAAAACTTCTCCATCATTGATTTTAGCAGATTCTCAAAATGTTTCGTTTGTACTGATTTAATTTTAGTTACATTGAATTTACTGATACTTTAGTAATTAAGATTATATCATAAATGTATCCAAAGAACTGATATATTTAATGTGTGAGAGTAACGTACAGTATATGTATAATGTATAAATTAGGATTGATGTTGTAACTATAATCTGATATCTGCTTCGTTATTTTTATCCGAAAGTGCTATACACCAATTAATAAAAATAAGTATTCCGTAGTTATTGTATATTTCAATATTATTCAATTCAGTTACATAGTATTCTGCCTAAATTGTATAACCAATTCATTCATTTATGTTTCTGATTATGATATTGATATAATGTATACATTGTTGTATTTTTTATTATTTTTTTCAATAAATGAAAATTAAATAATAGACGAGGGCGTTTCTTTTTAAAATTACTCCACAAAAAAAAGAATACTTACATCATATATTTCGATAAAACAAAAATATTTACAAGGCACACAGTGTGCTGCGCAGTGCATTTATCACGATCTGTTAGATAATGAAATTTTTTGTACACGTTTGGAATTAATGAATTCTTATTTTCAAATCTAATATAAATAATCTCTAGATGCCAAGTAATATACCTAACTGTTCGCGTATTTTATGATGTGTATTAGGTTTTTATGAAGGACCTCGATCCTCTTCGCTTTCTGAAAATGGCTGCTCATCCAGATCTTGAGGCACTATTGGTTGCTCCAAAATTGTCTCTTCCGGAGGAACGATTCCTTGAATGTATCTGGCTTGCTCTTCTATATCGGGAATCTTTTCATAGATCAACTTCTCAACGTCCACCTTATTTAATTCAACCTGAATGCGTCTTTTGAGCGGCCCCTCTATTGCATCCATTATTTGATACCTGCAAAAGGAAATTATTTTCATTTTTCAAGTAATGTCGTAAATTGATCTATGAAACCACGTGTTACAGAAGGAAGTGGAGAAACATGATGATCGAACCTTAAAAGATTTGGTAGTATATTAATACTAGCTTCCATTAAATAATCGATGGTACCAGCCCCGTGAACCCTCGTTTGAATATTACCCAATTCAAGGTCAAGTTCTTCCACGCTCGGCTTTTTTCGAGTGTCCAAGGGTTGACTCAACTTTAATTGAACCCTGAAATATTGTATAGTGAAGGAAACTGTACCAGCTCTAGATAAGAAGCCACCAATTACGCTTATTTCCCAATGGGTCTTTCCTTCAATTTCCTGGGTACCAACGTCAACTGTTGCGTATACCTTTAAAAGGAAACAAGCAAACGTTACGCAGATGCATCAACGCCCACAATTAGATTACATAACAGGTATGACAATTACGGATCGTGATTAAAATTTATTAATCGGCATGATTTTGATTTGCATTGTACACGGCGTAGTAACGAAGTAATTATGATATTACGGTAGGTAAATTTAGCACGTTGTGTTGAAATTATATCGACAGCTGTTCCATATCACATTGTAATCAAACAATACGATCCTGATAAAAGGTATCATTTCTATCATATCATTATTAAGATCAAGTAATTTACTGTTCGGTTTTCCATGTTCAACGTAATGTTTCCCATCCGGTAAAAGCTTGCCAAGCCGGTAATCCAAGTGTGAGTCGACGTCACAGTAAATATACCCACAGTCTGACTGTAATCCTTCACGTTGAACGGGTCATAGCCCATTTGAGATACTTGTTTGCGTGCCTCGGCCACTGCCATATCGAAGGGCGATATAGAATTCGGGAAATATTGTGGCAGTTGCGAGATTTGTTTGTTAACTTCACCCCTAAAATGTGAGACGATTTTTGGTTTGTTCGCGAATTTACGTTTCTAACAATAGCGAACCAACCGGTTCTTACCGTAAGTTAGTATTCACTTCTTTCAATATGAAAGGTTTAATACTGTCGAAAATGAAGGTGCCTACAGAATTGATTACCCCTTGGAACACAGATCCCAGAAAGCCTAGATTCTTGAAATCCATGTCTATCTTTTGAAACGTCAAGTCCATGTCGATATTCTGTGCCTGTAATTTGCCATCGGCGCCAACTTCGAGTCTAGCTATACCTTGTACATTCACCCCTGTCAATTTCACGGTAAAGTTACCGGCCGATCGCGACAACCAGGAGGAGAGGGTGTACAGTCCACGAATATCCAGAGTTTCGATGCTCAATGCCACTGAGACCTTCGTGAAACACATTGGAAAATCAATTCTAATTCTTTTTTTAGATCAGATATGTATCAGTCGTAACCATGCAAGTCTTTTTTACTTGGTAGGTAATTCTTATGCGGACCAATTTGGCAGAGACTCTAGCGGCAATTCAATTAGATGATGTTTGTGTATAGTTTAGTCATCGACGTGAAACATCCTACATTGTGATCGTATAATTAGCACATACTTTTCGTAACGACAAACGATCTTAGATGCCGATGTGATGCATGCCTTTTTAACGAATAGGCTACGCGTAATTACTCTTTAAATAGCGAAATGTATAGAGTAATGTTATTGGTTGGCAACCGAATCATATCCGAAGATAATTGTTTGAACTTCCGACTATAGAACGTTATAAATTTACCGACGACTAAATTAATCTGCATTATCAATGATGTTTCAAGTAGCTTGCATGTTTACGATCATTATGTCAAATAGCAAACTTCGAAGAAAAATCTCACTTGCATCAGTGCCAATTCAGATTGAACATGTACTATTCGAAATTTGGAGAGACCATAAACGTTCACTTGCTTGAAATTCATGGTGTACATAGAAAACGAATGTTTCATATCTGGTACTGGCATAGGATCTGGAATTGGCGCCCCAGGCAGTCCTATTGGATCATCTTGCTGATAGTGCTTTAGAATCGCGCGAATATGATCCCCGAGTCGCTTCTCGCCAAGCGCTATTTGTGCTGCGGTATCATTTTTGTCTAAAAAAACATTGTGGTTTGAACATTGAATTCAGAAGAAAGCTACATCTATCGAAAATTAAATTTTACTATGTTACAATTAATAAAAAATATCAGTTACGAAAATAAAAATTGAAAATTATTTGCAAATTAAATAACAATAAATCAACAATGAATTAAAACTACATCTTTTTTTTTTTTACATAACTAGTTTCAGTTTACTGCGATGAACGTCACACGCTTATATTATTGACAAGATCGGTCTTTGATCTTCACTGTAGATTGTGCAATGATTGAAAATCATACAAACAACGATTGATTTATGTTATAACATCAAAGTGAGAACAAGCTTTTATTTTATAAAATATAAAATCACTTACCAGCAGAATTTTGAACGTTGCATTGCCCGATCGTGATGAAATACAGAAGAACAAAGAGTAATTTTGAGAGCTGCATTTCCGGTTTTAGCGTAGGGCTGGGATGAACAAGCATGTCGAGGAATAGCGTTCAGTGTGACCTGCAGTAGATCAGGCCACGCATTCGACTGGGAGGTGCGTCAGTGAATTTAGTGGAACGATATCTCCCGGGTCATTGAAGGAGCGAGGGTCAACCGCTTTATCTGGCCCCCCTTGTCCCCTCCATTATTCTTCCGTTGTTTCCTCCTTAGCTTCCCCTTAATTCTACATCATATCAGTGACATTTACGTTCACACATGCGTGCATTCATTAATGAACCAGCGTGTAAATATTTAATATGTAAACAAATTTTGGATTTGGAAGGAATAAATGTTTTTTGAATATTTAAAGAAAAATATATTTGTTTTTATAATGAATGTGTATTTCATTAACTTTCATTTATATATATGTATAATAATTTTATAATTGTTAAATTCAGTAATGAAGTGTCTAATTATTTTCTTTACCTTTATTCTTATTTTAGTTTAGTCTTGACTAAAAATGTTTTTTCACATCTTGAAAACTTTCGTTCTTTTACATGAAATGCAGTGTTTGTCTGAAATATATTATAGATCTTAAAGATTAAGAAGGTAATAAAGATGCCAACATATATTAGGATTGATTTATAGAAAAATGACTAAACATCAACGATTAATAATGCTTAGAACTGATTATATATTGATAGGATCGGTGCATCTATAATTAATTAAAATATATTTATCATTATATAATTTATATTATTTGCTTTTTCACTTAAAAGTGGTTAAATTTTGCAAACACGCGGTTTTTGATAGATAAATATTAGTGTATGAAGTTAGCTGTTAGTATTTTATCCCCATACGATGAAAGTTACCAATAACATATTTATAAGAGTATATTCTTCAATAGTATTTCAGATTTGAAGAAATTTCTATTGGTATTACTAGTCAGTGTGGCCTCTCACTTATGGTTTTGAACAAGTTTGAATTCGCAGAATTTTAACGTACCGCTTTATTATCGTGTATTATTTTTACCTTTCGGTTCGTTAATTGCATTTTCTTGTTACCTAATATGAATGATTCTGACAATGAGTTTATTAATTATGAAGGAGGTAAGATTAATGATTAGTTTGAACATTTAATTTTTACTCTATACCTTGTTTAATACAAATGTCAAATTAAAAATTCAACTGTATATGAAATATAGATACAAAGTAATTATTGTGGGAAATGTAATAACAGATTTCGCACAGGCTTTTATATTTTGCTTAGGAAACAAAGTTTTACAGGAATTGATATTCGTAAATCAGCAGAGGAAATGGATGAGCAACGTCAAAAGATACTTGCTTATGAGTACCTCTGTCACTTAGAAGAGGCCAAAAAGTAATTATATTGACAAGCTTTTGGAAAACAAATGTCATCTACTTATTTATGATATCACATAATTTTTCAATTTTATAGATGGATGGAAGCATGCCTCAGGGAAAGACTTCCACCAACAACTGAGCTAGAAGAGAATTTAAGAAATGGAGTATATTTAGCAAAACTTGCTCATTTTATGGCACCTGAGTCTTTGCCTCTTAGTAAAATTTATGATCCAGAACAAAAACGTTATATAGCAGCTGGTTTACAGTTTAGACATACAGATAATATTAATTATTTTTTAAAATCTTTAAAGTCTATGCAATTGCCATTTGTATGTATCTCTTGTATGCTAATTAAAATATTCCTTAAGCTACAAACTAAGAATATTATGAATAATTTTTGTTAATAGACATTCCAACCAGAAACAACTGATATCTATGATAAAAAGAATATGCCCCGTGTAATATATTGTATCCATGCTTTAAGTACTCATCTATTTAAATTGGGAAAAGCTCCACAAATTCAAGACCTATATGGAAAAGTGGATTTTACTGGTACCTGTTTGATTTTATTACATTTTATAAAAATGTGTAGAATCTATATTATTATCATAACATTTCACCTTGTTTTAGAGGAAGAAATAAATACTGTTCGTATACAGCTGATAAAATATGAAAATCAAATGCCTTTGTTCCAAAAAATTGGTGGTTTATTCGCAGATAACATGAAAATTAATGTAGTAACATTTTATGAAGCACTAGCAGCAATCGATCAAGCTATTATAGAAAAGGTATAAATAATGTTATATTCATATTTATAAAGGTACTTTGAATAACAATTTAAATAATTAATTACTTTATTTTAAGGATTGTGATAAACTACTAACTGCTCTTCAACTTAGTGTACTGCAATTAAATAATATTATACCTGGTTATATAAAACAATATAATAGTGTTTTATTTGAAGCAAAAGAATCTAAAATTCAAGCTGCACTTAATAGAGTAAGTAATAGTTTTTCTCTAAAAACATTTTTATTTGTATTTTTAATAGTTATTAATTGATACATTTTAACAGTCCCTTAATGATAGTTATGTACCAGATATATATAATGAATTAACTCAAGCAGAAATTCAGGGTCATATTAATTATGTTAATGGTAAGTTAGAGCAAGAATAGCTATTTTATGATTATACATTTTTCTAAATTATGTACTTCTTTTTAGTTCATTGTGCTATAGAAAGTATAACTCAGTCTATTGATTGTGAAAATAAGTTTGTGGATGCTCTAGAAACACCTACTCTATGTTTGAAGGTATATTTGTTACTACTGCATTTACTAATTTATTTACTCATATTTCTGCTAATTACCATATGATTATTTCCTTTATTAGAATATTATACAAGAGAACAAACAACTATATAAAGAACAACTAATGCAATTACTACAGAGTTCTGAATGGAATAACACATATTCAGAAAGCAATTTCCCTCATTGCAAACAACTACTTCAAAAAGAAATTGATAAGGCAAATGAAATCGCACTTAAATTTTACAAACGTTAGTATCGTTTAGAGAAGATCATATATTAAATATAGTTACTAAATATCTTTTTTCGTTATAGGTGATGATAGTGTAAAGCTTTTAAATCTAACATTACGAAACGCTGCCCGAAATGAATTTTGTAAAGTTTTAAAGAATCCCAATCTTGGATTAATAGAAAAAATCGATGATTTTGCAGTACCGTTGTACTATGAAGAAATGAAAGTCGATTGTATAGAATCTCAGGTAAAAATTGAAAGGCTATAAAATTGTTACATGTGTTATAGATTTTTATTAATATAAACAATATCTTTAATAGAACGACCTTTCATATAGTGATATTATAGTGAGTATACGCGTTTTATCAATGATCGCGGAAGTCAGTAAAGCTGTAGACACAGGAAATCCAGACCTGGTTTATCAAGCATTAGAAAACCCAGATTGCCATATTTCAGTAAGTTTCATTGTTTTATTCATAGATTCCATAATTATAGAATTTATTTTCACATATTTATTGTACCTAAGGGATTAGATCCGGAAAATAAAGTAAAATATTATAGAGCATTAACGGCAGTTCGATGTGAAAAGCAGGTAGTTGCTGAAGAATGCCCTTTATTAACATATATTGATATTCAAGAATGCATTGACGTTGTGAATCAACAATGTCAGAATGATGATGAAGGTATATTTCTTAAATTTATAGTTTCTACATAAATTATAATGTGTTTTTAATATTTTTATATATTTTACAGTAATACAAGTACTACATCAATTAAATACAGCAGTTGTAGAAAACGATCGAATTGGTATTATAACTGCTTTGAAAGATGCAGCTTTAAAGTTACAAAAGTCTATTTCTCCAGAAGATGCATCTCTTTATTTGAAATTATTTAAAAAATGTCTCGAAGTAAAACATTATGATGGTTCCGAATTATGGCTAGAGGATGTAGAAAATGTAACAAAAGTTGTTATTGCAGAAGCTGAGAATGTTCAAAATGGTATAATAGTTATATGTCTTCTTTATTTTTTATCAAATTTATAGCTTTTTGATATTAATATTTTGTTTTTTCGTAGTGTGTACGTTTCTATCACAAGTTAACTTAGGATTACAACGAAATGATATGCTATTTACAATTGATTGTCTCCAAACATTTGGCTTTAAAATACCAGAAAAATACAAAACAAGCTGTTTTAAAAGTTTATACAATTTAAGAAATATGAAGGTATAATTTCTGTAATAAATAATTTATTAATGACGTATTTAATTTAATAATTGTTTCTATTTGTGATTATTAATATGTTTCCCGAATTTAATAATTCCAGAACAAGAAATACAGTTGTGCATTTGTTCGTTACGTTTCTCCAAAAGGCAATGAATCATATTTAGATTTGCAGAGATATAATTATACTTGGGACCGCCCTAAGAATATATCTGAAACATTTTATATCAAGATGGAAGATATAAAAGTATGATATAGTTAAGAAGCTTAAATTATCAAAATAAAAAAAATGTTGAAAGACACGTTTATTTTTAGGACATAATAAATAGTACTACAATAAGAGAGCATGAGGAACATAAAATAAGTAAATGGATAATTCGATTGCAAGCTTATATTCGAGGATATTTGTTACGGAAAAAAGTTTCCGATAGATTTATACATTTTAAGAATAATATAGAAAAAATTGTTTATATACAAGCATGGTGGCGAAGTATAGTACAACGTAAAAAATATATCAAATTATTAGAAGAGAGGTGGAACTGTAATGGAGAAGAATCTAAGAATAACTTTTTGAAAATTAAAGCTAAATATGCAAATGTACTGGATTATTATAGAGAACAAGTAAATAATATTTTTTTTTTATAAAATCGTACACCATTGTAAAAGTTATATTTAATGTATTCTGTTCTTAAAACTTTTTATAGGAAAAAAGTATCATAAAAATACAAGCCTTGTGGCGCGGTCGTGCTGAAAGACGCGCTTTTCATTCATTGTTGTATACGGAAAAACCACCATTTCCCGTTGTTCGTCATTTTTCGGCAATTCTAAATTTCAACGCGGAAGACTATGATAAAGACTTACAGTTACAAGTATGAAAATTTGTAATATTTGAATGATATTTTAAACGTTTAGGTTTTATCATGAATATATTATTATAGCACTTAAAACACGAGGTGGTACAAAGCATTCGGCATAATCAGACGTTGTCACAACAGTTGGATAGTATGGACATAAAAATCGGTTTGCTCATACAGAATAGAATTACGTTACAGGTAATAAAAATTTATGTTAAATATATTTTATATTAAGCATATAATATGTTAAAAGTTAAAAATTTATAGGATGTTGTAGCCCATGGAAAGAGCTTAGAAACCCTTGCAAAACAGAAACAGTCTAGTAGAGATCAAAAGAATTCTATATCAGATGGTTTTATTTCACAAAAAGGTTTAAAATCATTAACAAAAGAAGGTCGGAAAATGTTAGAAGGATATCAACATTTATTTTATGCACTGCAAACAAATCCAACATACTTATCGAAACTACTATTTCTCTTACCTCAAAGTAAAACGAATAAATTTCTTCAGAACGTGATTTTAACATTATTTAATTTTGGATCAAATATTAGGGAAGAATATTTATTATTGAAATTATTTGGGAGTGCATTACAGGAGGAAATCAGGTATGATTATTTTCACATAAATAGCATGATAAAATCAAATATAAAATAAATAATTTAAATTTTATATACAGATGTAAGTTTCAAAAACCATCTGAAGTTGTTACTGGAAATCCTCTTGTTTTGAAAATGGTAGTCAATTATGCCCGACAATTACATGGTCAAAGAGCTCTGAGGCAAATTGTTGGACCAATTATTGAAAAAATTTTAGCTGACCGAACATTAAGTATAGAAACAAATCCTATCGATATTTATAAATGTTGGCGCAATCAATTAGAAATGGAAACAGGAGAAACATCGTAAGTTTAAATCAAATACATAAGCTAATATACTTTTTCTTTTTACAAATATTTCTCTTAACAGGAGTTTGCCTTATACGGTGACGCAACAACAAGCTTTAAATTACGATCAAGTACAAATTAGATTAAATAAAGGAATACAACTGTTACAAAGTACTGTTTTAGAATTTTTAACTAAAATAACCGAATCTCGAGATTTAATACCATATGGAATGTTGTACATGGCCAAAGTTTTAAACGATTCTTTAACTGAAAAATTCCCGAATGCTCCAGAAAAAGATATTTTAAAAGTAGTAGGAAATTTAATTTATTATCATTTCATTAATGCAGCTATTGTAGCTCCAGATGCTTTCGATATAATTACGTTACCAATTGATAGATCATTATCAAACGATCAACGAAGAAATTTAGCTAGTATTGCAAAAATATTACAGTTTGCTGCTTCTAAAAAAGGGGTAATTATAGTTATAATAATCATATCTCTAAGTGAAAACAAATACGTTTTACTTAATTTTTTTCAGTTTGGTGAAGAAGCTACACATTTAGTTTGTTTAAATCCATTTATAATTGAATGTCATGAAAAGTTTAAGAGCTTTTTCCGTTACTGTTGCCAAATTGAAGATTTAGAAGAACACTTTTGCATTCATGAATATACAGAAGCTACACTTATTCAGAAACCTGAGATTTATATTTCCTTACAAGTAAGTAAGACTTCGAAAATTACGTGTAAGGCAAAAACTTTTCATTGTTAAACTTCCTAATTACAGGAAATTTGTGATACTCATTGCCTGATGTTAGAATATCAAGATCAAATAGCATCCAATCCGATGGATCCTTTGCATGATTTATTGGATGATTTAGGTCCTGCACCGACTGTTGCATCATTACTCGGAATCTGTAAGTAATAATTTATTTTTGTACTGTATTTAACTTGATGTAGCATTACATATGATTATTTATTAGCTGATACCACATGTGAGACAAATTTAACACGTTTTGGGAAAACAGAAGTATGCTTGGTACTCACTAATAAATTTCAAGTACCAGAAGACGAAGACGCTAATTTGAACAAACTGTTTATAAAGACAAAAGAATTATTAGTTTCTGTACTTCAGTTCTTAAAGGGTCAGACATTAGTGGAAGCTTTAGATACTATATGTTCTCCTGTACAAGAAAAACTGTACGATGTAAAATACTCCAACCTATCACCCACTTTAAATATTATCCATAAAAGGTATTACAGTGAAATAAATAATTAGTCATTAAAGAAATGTAAAAAAAATTTGTTTGCAGCTCGTCCCTAAATAATTGTAAGCTTCAGTTGCGAGCATATCTTAATAAACTTGAACTTGGGGGATGGGTCAGTCAAGCAGATGGATATCAAAATATTATAACTGCAGTGGCCAAAGATCTTTGTAATAAAGGAAAATATCGTATCATTCGAAATAAGGAATTACAGACTTTACGTACGACTAAACAAAGATTAGAAGAAAAATGTAAATATTATCAAGAACAGGTAGAATATTACAATGAATACATACAACGTTGTTTGGAGAATTTACACACAGGGAAAGGGTATGTATAAAATTTCTCTCAATTAAACGTTTTGTATTCATAATATGTACATAACATTTGTAGATCTTTACGAGCGTTTAAAGCCATCCAAAAAGATAATCACGGTAAATTAAAATCCAAAATGACACTGAAATATTCTGGGGCTAAACTGCAAGAAAAAGGAGTATTGTTAGAAGTAGATGGACTTCCGCAATCGCAGTTTAAGAATGTAATTTTTGAAATAAGTCCAACAGAACTTACAGGTCTTTTCAGCGTGAGATGTAAGTTTATGGGAGTAGAAATGGAGAAAATTGATATCGATATACAAAAGTTACTTGAATTACAATTTGAAGGCGCACCGATTATGGACATGTTTGGTAAAGCAAAAGTTAACGTAAATTTATTGTTATATTTATTAAATCGGAAATTTTATGGTAAAACTTGAAAATAAGTTGTGTTATTTATTAACATGACAATTATGCACCTGTGCAGTGTTTACTGTAATTAATTTTTAAACAAAGATATATTGAGCTTCTTTTTATAGCTTGTAAAAATCTTACATCTGATTTACAAAGTTCGCAATTGTTATATAGTAATTTTTAAAATACGTTTAATTTTTGTAAATAATTGTACGTATAAGAACATAATTTTTAATACAAAGTTTCTTGGTATGCATGGAATAGTATGGGGGTATGTATGTGTGTAATGTTGTGAACGATCAATATAGTGCAACAAGATATATAAATTTTATGAATTCTTATAAATTTACATACAATGTGAAATTTGCCTGCAATGGTTTAAATGTATTTAATTTCATTATATATGATGCAAAAGACATTTAATAATAATACATAAATAAGTCTATAAAACAAAAGCTTTTAAATATAATCAGAAATTTCAGAAAAAAAATATATTTTTATAACTTTT
The DNA here is from genome assembly GCA_033822845.1 of Tetrapedia diversipes. Taxonomy (NCBI): domain Eukaryota; kingdom Metazoa; phylum Arthropoda; class Insecta; order Hymenoptera; family Apidae; genus Tetrapedia; species Tetrapedia diversipes. Next base: position 277,549 of record JAOPTO010002469.1, on the reverse strand, counting down.
ACAAAAATAGGTAAATTAATGGTAGTAAATATCGCGTACCATTGAAATAATACTCTTTCGATTTATTTGTATAATTAAATCTAATTTCAGCAATGTACCACTTCATTTTTTCTTTCCTTTTCTTTTTTTTTTATAAGGGATGCATCAAATAATTGTATATATTTCTTAAGAATCTAAAATTTTTTATGCTGCACCATTAAAATAAGATAAGGCATATTCTCAGAAATGTCTAAATTAGAACAATAGGCTGTCCATTATTAATCTTTTATAATGCTATACACATAATTTATATTATTACTTAAATATTAGACAACCTAGTGTTCTTGTGCATTTTATAAAATCTAAAATCGAATCGTTTGGACACAACTTCAAATTTTTATCGTACATGTATTCGATACAATAGATTCTATTTTATAAAATATACTACATAAAGGCCTGTTTAGTGGATATTGGCGAATAAGCCTGCACATTTAAAATGAAAGTGAATAAAATAAAATAAGAAATCGCAAAATTAATATGATTTTCGTACAAAGTTTGCTTAAACATTATATTAAACCTTCAAAGACATTGTTTACATTGAGCTTGCATATTTTGTTATTAAATATGACCAGAATACCTGAAATGAATTAAAATATCAATATCAAAATCAATTATAACAGCACAAATATTTTTGTTTAGAGTACATGTGAAAGCAATTGAACTTCTTAAATACAGTGATATTAAAATGCATAAATGTATATGTAACAAATTTAATATCAATAAAACAAAAGTTTCTTTTATGCCACAGATACGATATAAATACTACATACATATTGTTTACATAAAGTATGCAAGCTTAGATGATGTACTTCATGTCAGTACACAAATTTTGTTCGCTTGTAATTATAAAATATTGTAGGTTAACAACTCGTATTTATCACACGCGCATTGTATTATAAATACTTTTTTACATATCTGTTTTGTCAAAGTTTTGTTTTTACTCAACTTTTTTATTATACAAATCTGTCTTTACACAATTTACGTGACAGATGCTAACATCCAGGTACTATGTCACGAGGTATCTTGAAAGACATTTTTATAACTTATGGCGCATAAAATGTCAGTAATATCATCTGTTCGAGGAATTTCTTCATTTTAATTGAATTAAATATGTGATATTTTTAATATAATTGATTATGTGCAAGCAATATAGTTCATTAAAGCCTCCACGAAGCAGGCCATAAAGTGCATTTCATGTATTATTAACTGTGTATTACATATATCACCATAGTATTAACTTTTATAATAAATAGCGTAGTAACATTAATTTTTCTTAATAAACGTTGGTTCTTTACTAAATATGTGCACACATTGGGACACAACGTTTGATACAATATATTCAGTAAGTGTTATCGTTTGTTTAAAATATTAACAAAATTTCTAAATTTCTGTTGCGCATCTGTCATCTGCGCTAATGTTTCTTCCATCATATTGCGCAACTTCGATAAATCTGGCATTTCATCGCAAGATTCAATATTCAACAATTCTGTGAAGAACTGTTCCCAAGCAGCTTTCTTGGCATACCTATATTTTGTAATAAATTTTATACTAAATTATGTACTTTGTGGATAATTTTATAAATAGAAAATATTTTTATTTAAGTCTGAATACCTTGGTATTTTTGATGTGATAAACCAGCGTCCACCAGCATTTGAAACTCTCATATAGTTACCAAATAATAAACAATGACTTGTTGCAGCTAAACAATATAAATCAGTTTGGTATGTCCATGGTTTTCCCGTTTGCATTTCAATACATGTAAAATCTTCTGTTTTTATAACCTGAGTAAATGTCGTCTTTTCCGGCAAAAGACTCATATCTATACTACATCCGAAATCTATTAATTGTATTGTTGGCCTTACATCCTCAGTGGGTCTATAAATCATACAATTATATGTATAACAATCAATTTCATTTGATTTCTGTGTACCAATATATTATAAATATCAAGTACATACAAACGCATCAAAAGAAAATTGTCTGGTTTAATATCTCCGTGAATTATTTGGCATTTATGTAAGTACTCCACAATTTGTAATATTTCAATTGTGAAGAATATAGCTAAGTGCTCTAATAATGGTTTACCCGTAGCAATTTTTATTTGATTTGTTACAGCCAATAACGTTCCATATCTGGAATACTCTGACACTAGTACACTACTATTATTTGTAACATATGCCCTTGAGACATCCATAAATCCACGTAACTAAAAATGATATATTAATATTGTAAACATGATAAGTACACAACACTTTCTTAATGAATATAATAGTGCTGTACCATATGTGGGTTAGTAAGACGATTTTTTATTTCCCTAGTAATATAGAATTCCCAAACCCAAGCAGGTTTTTGAGTTTTCAGGGCAACTGTTTGACCTGTTTGCAGATTCACTGCTTTGAATACTGTACCGTACGTTCCCTTTCCAAGGCACTTTCCCAAATCATACGCTTCCGTACCTAGGTATGTAAAACAAGTAAAATACGTATTGAAACTACAAAATAATTTGCATCTATAATAATGTTTGTACATCAAAATATACTAACCAAGCGTGATCATAGTAGAAGGCACAAACTTATTTAAATCAGTATTTAATCTCATATATCCCTCTGCATGATGCGGCTGGGGAAATTTAATTTTTTTAAGGAGACCAGCTATCAAATTTCTATCAAAGGGATTTATATCTCCTGAAGGGAATTGAAAATTTTCTTCCTCCGCTTCTTCCATCGGTTCGTGATGCTCTTCACATTCCATTGAATCAACTTTCTCCTGTTGTTCTATTTCGTTAAGTTTGAAGTTAATTGACTTCCGCAAATCACAATTCCTCTTAATTTCAGAAGTAATTTGATCCACGTTACGTTGCACTGTACGCGGACTTTGAGCGTGTACAGCTTGAATTTGGGCTTGAAGCTTTTGTTCATAAGGTTGGTTTGTAGAAATTGTAAGATCTTTAGTTTCATCTTCTCCACCTTGTTAGATAAAATTTTTGTTCTTTATATACAATGAAAGCTACAATAAACAAGCAAATTTTAACATTTATATTAAGTTACCTCTACTAATAGATTGTTCTTTTATAGGAACCAAATCTTCCTTTGTTAATGTAAAACCTGATGCAGTATTCCTTATATGAGTACTGCTGCCAGAACTGCTTGAAATGTATTCTCTAGTAGATTCTAATATGACACTCAATTTATCTTCAGTTTCACCATTGGGAGGTGCCTCTGAAGAACTGTAAATAAAATACAAAATAAAGAAAAAATAAAACTAACCAATTACATAATTAAACAGTTACATACGGTTGAGGTGCAGCACATTGATTTGGATATGGCAAAGTTCCTTCCACTACTTTATAAGATTGTCTAAAATGAGTAGTCATAGGTGTAGAACTAGTTAATTGTGTATTAAATGCTTCTGTAAAACAAGAAGTATCACTGTTTCCTGTTAAAGGACAAATACCAAGACTTTCGTCAATGTATAAATTATTTTCGTCAACTGGCTTTGGCGTCATATTTTCTTCTATTGGTCCATTATAATCAACAACGATAGCATTTTCTTTATCTTCGGCACTTTCAAGGTATTTGATGTCTCTTCGATTCATTCCTGGAGACTTTATATATGGTAACTCGGGAGGCATTCTATACGGTTTACTCGTTTCGACATCTGGTTCGTTATACGATGGATAATGAAGCTGTTTTTGAGGTTCTACATTTTGATGTAATAATGTAGATTCCAATTGCGAAGGGTATTGTTGATAAGCAATATCATTCGGCATCATGTTACCATAAACAGAATGTTGCATATGTGGAATATGATGTGTTTGATGTGGTTGATGATGAAGATGTTGATTATGCGATGGCTGGTGCTGTAGAGGATGAGACTGATGATGTTGAATCTGACTATGAGGCTGCAAATGTGACGCATGGGAAAGAGTATGCTGATGTGCAACGACATGTGCCTGTTGATGAACTTGTATTAATTGTTGATGATGTTGTGAATGATGAGGCCGGGAATGAGATTGTTGCACTTGCTGTTCATGATGTTGCTGTAATTAATTATTTTGAGAATTAATACATAAAATTTTTTAAATAAAAAAGTTTTCTTTAATATACCTGTATTTGGTACTGGTATGTATTATGTAATCCAGGATTGCCATAAGAAGTTTGATGCTCTTGATTAGAATAACTTTGGTGTGTAGAATAATTTTGATGATTCTCTTGATCATTGTAAGGCTGAACATTATATCCTGAATGATGTTTGCTACTTGACATTGCGTGCTGTGTCATTGAACTATCCATATGTATGTCAAAAGATAATTTAGTCTTAGCATCAGGAATCCTGGGTGTCATGGGAGTACGAAAATTAGGCGTTGCAGGTACTGTTGCATCGGGAGAGCGCCACATGTCTTGCACAACTGACATCGCTTCTTTTGTATTAACTGTAAGACTTTGTCCGAGCAAATGTTCTTCAGGGTCAGTATTTAAAGATGATGTATGGTGCTGATGCATAAAACTTGATTGTAATTTTCGTTGAGAATTTAATTCTGCTTCCATTCTTTGAGCTTCAAGCCTTTCTGCTTCGATCCTTTCAGCTTCAATTCGTTCGGCTTCTAATCTTTCTAATTCACGTTGTTCTGCTTCGCGCCTTTGAGTTTCTAAAGCTTGATTTTTGGCTTCATACTGCTGTCTTTGAAGTTCTTGTTCAGCTTGAAGTCTCTGTCTATCCAGCTCAAGTTGTTCTGCTTCTCTGCGTTGCTGTTCCATTTTCCTTTGTCTTTCTGTTAATTCCAGATGTTCAAATTCCTGATTTTGTCTTCGTAACTCTTGTAGAGATATATCATGCCTATGATGTTCAGATTCAAAACTTTTATGTTGAATATGATGACCAGTCTCTCTCATGTCTGGTATATCATGTTTTTTCTTAAAATTTTGTGCTCTACGATTTTTAACATCAATCATAATTATTTCAGACATTTTTATATCAGTTTTCGAGGTACTAGTATAAATACATTACCTGTGTAGATACAGCTGGGCTCTTATTTCCTCCATACTTTGATCCATATTATTAGCATAAACTAATTCTTTGGGATAATGTGGCTTTAATATAATATTTGGATTCGAAGAATCTGGTACAAACACAGGCACATTTAAATGCTCTGGATATTTACTACCATCAAACAAATATGTATGATTTGGAAATAATCTCAGTTTATCTACATCAAAGTCATCAAACTGATCCTCATGAACTATAGTTTAACCAATAATAAACCATATTAGAAACTTGATCTTATATATGAATACAATTACTTTACTGTAAATAAAATTATACCTTTGAAGCTTGACTTTGTAGTAGATGTCATCAATGGACATCGTTTACTGCCGCTATTCCATGGACCAGGTTTAATAGTATTTTCTTTATGTATTGTATCTTCTACTGGTACATGGTCTAGTATACTTGTACTTTTTATTTCACCTGACATATCCTGCTAAAATATCTCGATGTATTTTCCGGTTGTTATAGTTTAAATGTTTTATGAAATATATATACAAACCTGATATATCTGGATCCTAGAATTCGATCTATTGTACATGGTCGATGAAATTTGCGGAACAGTACCGGGAAAATATTCACGTACTCGATGTCCGGTTCGCACATTGCTGACTTTTTTGCCAGCTTTTATTGCTTTCAGAGAACTAAAAGCTTGACGTTGTTCAAACAGTGACATTTCGTTACGATCATCTATACGTCCCAGTGTTTTACGCGCAACTGCAAGTTGAAAGTTCCTACAAATCAAATAAATAAATAGATGAAACCTGCATTGCTAATAACTGTATTAATAGAAGTATATTGTATGATTTATACTTGTGAGCATAATCTAACTCGTCCTGTGGTTCTGCTCTTGTAGATAAACCCATTATATAAACTTCATCAGCACGTTTATAGTCTTCTATTTGTTCTAATTCAAAAGCCCATGCTCTGTACATGTCTGCAACCATAGTCCCAATTCCATTGCTATGTAACAATTGATATAATTCTATTGGATTTTTCTGCATACTTATCTGGAATCAAATGTTTGTTTCATGAAACATATAACATCTGCCATTTCATTTCTTTACATAAAAAGTGTATTTAAAAACTTACATAATTAATCCAAAGTCGTATGTATCTACGATCCTGATGATACTTGATTTCTTTTTCAAATATGGCTAAACATTGTTGCAAAAGTTTACCAATGTGTGATTCATGACCATTTTTTGGATAACTTTGCTCCACCCAAAGTATATATTCATACCAACATTCTAAAGGATCATCTCCTTCATAATTTTTTATTGCATCCTCATACATCCTGAAAAAATGATATGAAAACTATTGTCTTTTAACAAAATAAATAAAAAATATACACAAAAACTTCATTGTAAAAACAAATGAAGTAACTCAAAAAATCTTATTAATTTCAACTAAACCCACTGTTTTTCTTGTAAAAGTAGTTGTTGAGCATCTGCATCCTCTTGTGCTCTTAATGCAGTTCCCAACTGTACAACATTTCTTCCATAACGAAGTGGTTGAATATTTTCCTTGCAAAGAGCTATAACTGTTGCAGGATCCATTCTCAATTTTATATTTTTTTAATCAAACTACCTTGTATTCTAAAAAAGGAGAAACTATTCAAATAGTAAATGATTAATGAATCTGTCTTCTAAATGTTTGTTACAAAGATATTTTGAACTTTATGCAAAAGTAGGTATAAAGGAACTAAGTACATCCTAAACTTTAAATGACTTGTCATTAAATGTGTCACAATGTAACACGTTAATAATTGTAATCCGCCGTAGACTAACAATGTATAAAAATCAAAACGTACTTAAATTTGCAAATGCTCTAAAATGTATTTTATTAAATATAATACAAATAATTATCCGAAATGTTGAATATTAAAGTATAACACAAGTATAGTTTCCTCAAAGAACACTTAACCTAGCACACGTACCAAAACTTTGCATAATATTCTTTGAATAGTGGCGGACCTCCAAATTTGAATAAATCTAGTCTTGATAACTCCAATAAGGACGCTATCAGTCTAGGTTAGGTTAGTTTTCTACTTAACAGCTATGACCACCAACGGTTTTTCACTGTCTTCTGCTATGCTGTGCTTCAAATGATGCAAGAGTTACGTTTTACTGACCACGAATTTTAACTCTACCAGCTATACGAGAGTATCGAGAACTGATGTGACGAGAGATTCACCGCGCTTAATACAGTTTTCACGCAAATCCCTATTGAAAATTACCAATAGGACAGCTGTTACGAAGGGACAGTGCATGATCTTCCGAGCTCAAATCTTCACTTCGCTACTGTTTCTATAGTAACTTAGCAAATTGGTCCAAAATTGGTACGCCAATGTTTATAATTTTCTTTATCTCTTTTCATAATCATTACAAATATTTTTAAATTCTTATAACATTTCATTAAAAATTTTATTTATTAGTATGTATCGTTTAAAATACATATTCTTATATATGATATATAACATGAAATTTACTATATCTTCATACTACAAGTGTTACCATTAAATAACTTAGAACCTTAGTTCGTTGTATAAAAGTTGATTACTGCTTTACTTTTCAGCATTCTCTTTCAAATTAAACGATTTAACTGAAATTCAGATATAATATGAATTCTTTATATTTTTATATACATTTTTTTCGAAAATTAACAAAACTGTTAATGAAATGTAATTTTAATTACATACTTTTTTACACTTTTGTACATTATGCGCTTCTTAAACTAAAAGCACTAACTGATACAAGATTTCACTGGAATATTTTATCTGATGCTGTTTTAAAGAATTTAATAAAACATTTTTGTGATGAGGAAAATTATTATGTAGACTTTAATTCTTGCTTATTGGCAAACATAAAATGTTTTAAAATAAGTACACCAACTTGGTTTTATATATGTTCTACAACATCTTTAAAAAAATATAAAGTATTAGCATTACCTTTAAATGATACTGATAAAAATGAAATATTTGTATCAGAAACAATGATGCATAACATAGAAAATTCATTACATTGTACAGTTGATAAATGCTTTTTGTGTAAGTACAAATAAACAGTTTCAATGAATAATTAAAATTTTGGAAACAGTAATTAAAGATTTAAAAATAATCAAATGTTTGTTCCTTTTTTTAGTATCGATAAAAGATGACATTACTACCTTTGCTAAGGAAGCTAAAATTTCTATGATTTCTAATCCATATGAAAATACAGATAATTTAATAAGTTCTTTACTAGAAAATTATTTTTCTGAACCTAGATTTTTAAGAAAAAATGATTTATTTGGCATTGATATAAAAGAACATATATTGGAACAAATGTATTTACATACTAATCCCTCAATGTCTGTGATATATTTTAAAGTTCATTCTATTATAATCAATGATAACAGAGATTGTACAAGTGATCATGGTTCTTATATTTTACGGGGAGAGACAACACTTATTCTAGAACCAAATGTACATAGCTATTTACCTAAGAAACATTCTTACTGTGATCAAACCAAAGAGAAGTATGTAGAATCATATCCACAAAATTTAATAACACCTCTGGAACACTTAGAACATTGCATTTTGCCATTCATTAAATGTGGTAAAAATTAGTAATTAATTATCAAACTGTACATGTACAATTTAAATTAGATATTTAGTATTTTATATCTTTTGCAGATACACAGTTACCCATAAAGCCCATATTCCTCATTAAGGGTCCACAGGGTTCAAATAAACGTAAATTAATTCAAATTCTGGCTGAAAAGATAGGTTTAAATTTTCTTAATGCAGATTTTGCTGAAGTTCAAGCTTTAACATCAGCCCAGACAGAAGCTAAACTACGCATTGTATTACACAATGCTGAGCAATCTGTGCCATGTATACTTTGTTTAAATAATATAGAGGTACTTTGAAATTATTTCTATTAATCTATTTGCAAACATTTCAAAGTGATGTTCATAGGTGTTTGGAAAAAATTCTGAAGGCCAAAAGGATGAAAGGATTATATCAACCTTTTCAAATGAAGTAAATTCATTGTATAGTAAATGTTTGAAATATCCAATTATTATAATGGCTACTACAAGTGAGTCTGATATATCAGCAGAACTAAATAGGATCTTTATAGAAACGATTTACATGGAACATCTAGATCAGAATGAAAAAACGAATTTAATTTCGTGGTTACTTAAAAAAAGAAACCTTGATCATCAAGTAAATCTATTAAAACTTTCTGGAATATGTTCAGACTTTAGATATTCGGATTTGTCGGCATTAATATTGCATGCCGTAAAATTTCAGTGTAAACATCATAATCTTATGAATCAAAAATCCTTAACACTTTTGCAAGATGATTTCGATAAAGCTTATGGTAATATTATAGTACTGTAAAAAGAACTACTGTTTACGTGTTTCTTTTAAATTCTTTTAATTTCATTTATAGAATACATGCAATCAATATATACAGACGGTAAAGGTGCACCGCGTGTACCAAAAGTTTACTGGGAAGACATAGGTGGCTTAGCGAATCTAAAACACGAAATAATGCGTCGAATTCAGTTACCTTTGATGAATGCTCTAGGATTCGGGCAATCTGGAATTCTTTTATATGGCCCACCTGGAACTGGAAAGACGCTTCTAGCTAAGGCCGTAGCGACAGAGTATCAATTTCACTTTTTATCGGTCAAAGGTCCTGAAGTGTTGAATATGTACGTCGGTCAAAGCGAGAAAAATGTTAGGCAAGGTAAGATGAAAAATGTACATATTAAATACATGTTTCAAGAATAATAAATGCAATATTTTTACATAGTGTTTGAACGAGCAAGAGCAGCAGCACCGTGTATAATATTTTTTGACGAGCTGGATTCATTGGCGCCTAACCGTGGACGAAGCGGTGATAGTGGAGGTGTAATGGATCGTGTGGTATCTCAATTACTCGCCGAAATGGATGGTCTTGATTGTGCCAGTGGTATATTCATAATAGGGGCTACGAATAGGCCGGATCTCATAGACCCTGCTCTTCTTAGACCTGGTCGATTCGATAAATTATTATACGTAGGGATTCATTCCGATCGTGAGTCACAACATAACGTCTTAAAAGCACTGACTCGTAAATTTAAATTCCGCAAAGGTGGAGAAGAATTAGTGGAACTTGTAGATCAATTACCTGATTACACGACTGGTGCTGATTTATACTCTGTCTGTTCAAATGCATGGTTAAATGCGGCGCGTAGGGTCTTGAACAATTATCGAGATGGTTCTAAAGAGATTAACTTAAATGAATCTATTGCTGTAGAACTTGAGGACTTCGTAAAATCCACGCGTGAATTAATTCCTTCGGTTAGCAAAGAAGAAGCAGAAAGATACAGAAGAATGCAGATGGAGTTATCTTCGGTATCGTGAAATATTTAATTGTTTCAATACTTTTAGTGCCTTTCTTGCGAAGCATTTGGGTTAAACATTTGTCAATGTTATAAACGGCATGTCATTTTATTTGGGCAAATATGGAAAACAATTTTTACAAAGAACAGTTAAATCAAGAAGGATATCTACGTTCTATCCTAGGTATTGCACCAAACGATTAATCTTACATGTTAGTGCGCGACAAAGAACATAACAGTGCTGAAACGCACAGTTTTTAAAACGGTTTCACGTATCAGTGATACGTTACAATATGTATCAATTGGAATATACAATGTAGAAAAATGAGACAGCTAGATTCATCGAGTAGCTATATCGAACTATTAAGTTTTATAACGAAGGCTAATGATTCCTTACGTGAATGCAATAATTTAGATTTAATGATTTTTTAATGCAGTTGGTAATAAAACTAAATAAATGTTTATTTTCCTTAAATGTGGTCATTCTGTTAGTTGAAACGACAAATCGTGTTCGTTTGAACGATGATTACTTTGTTCACAGTTTTGTATCTCGTAAGTCGCAAGTCAAACTGTGACTCGTGCCCTAACCTTTTAAATAATTGAATTGCACTCTCCAAAATATACAGCCTAGAGTAACGAATTGTACCTATTTTACAGGCGGCACTCGATAACGCACTTCGTTCGATTACAGAACATTCCTTTGGTATGATCGCGAGGTAGGACCGATTCCGATGCAATTCGTCTATAAAGTTGAAGCCTACACCATTTTCCTTGTTGTTCACGACAAGAAACTTGTTGCGTGAAAAGAAAGTACTCGTACGTGTATACTCCAAGCTTCTTTTACAATCGTTCAGATATAAATTGGTACGATAAAAGCCATAGAATTATAATCGTTCACCGTTGTACTTATGCTAAATTATCTTATAGCTGGAAACTTTTATAATTACGAGTATTTTTATCCCTGAATTTCCGTAAACCATTCAAAATTAGAACTACAGAAAAGTAAATTGCTTTGTTTGATATTTGTTATTTGCTTACATTTTCTCTCTTTCTAAAACGTAGTTAAATATCGATTAATAGATCTTACTTTTCATGCATCGAGGGGGAGGATATTCAGTGCAGTTGAAGATTATTAAAACATAAGTATCACATTCGATAAATAACGCTAATCGCTACACGTGATCGATAGAATGTCCCGTGCAACAATGTCAATTCTATGAAACATGTGAGAAGTTCAGAAGGCATTCTCTGTTGCATCGAATTGAAACGATTACGGCTCGTTCATAATTAAATTTTATATATAAGAAGTATTACTTTAAATGTTTCGTAAAAATCTAATATGAATACTCTTTTTCCCAGGGAACAAGCAACGAGAAAAGTGGGAATATATTATATATTATGTATATATCGGTAAAAAAGGTTGAATCGTTTAAATTAAATTAAACCTACTGGTAAATTTGGCCACTGTACAATCGTGTAGTTGCATGCAAGTTCTCTCTTTAACCCTTTGACTGCTACGGGCGCATATATGCGTCTGACGAAAACTACTCGTGTGAACTATAGGCGCGTATATGCGTCTCTGGCGAAAGTTACTCGCGTGGATTATGGACGCGTATATATACGTTTGTCAATTTTTCCGATCTCCCATTTAGAGCAACACAATTGCTAATAGAGCGCCGTCCACGCGGAGCATTTCGAACGGGAGTGTTTGGTACTCAAAGGGTTAAAGACGTATATTTAAATCTTTGTCTTAAGTAGATTGAAAAGTGTAATTACTCTATACGAAAGAGGAGAGCTACTCTAGGAAAAATGTCGTAGCAGTTTTCGCTCGCATTGGTCGCGGGAAACGAAAGACTTTTGTACTCGACGGCCGCGAACTATTCTCGTGAGGTTCAACTCTTACTTACATTTGTAACATTCGTCGGGCCTTCTCGCAGTTCTAAGCAGTCTTTTTTTTTTATTTGCATTTCTTCTATGTGTACGCGTATACGTGTAAGAAAAAGAAATACGTTTTATATTTCCGGGTATCTTCCACGATGATCGTACAATCGCATGACAAGGTTGAAAACGCGTGCAAAAATGATCGAAGGGTATTGCCGATTAACTGGACAGGGAGACTCTCGAATCACGAGGACGTCTGAGCTTGCAGGAAAATGACAGATTTTCCAGCAACCAGCGATAACAAACTCTACACGTGTTTCTGCGCATAATGTCCAGAGCCAGTTACAAGCTCTCGGTATTCGATCCTGAAACAAAAAAAGGAAAAGAAAGAAGCCATAACTATATCCGCTGATTCTTGTCAAAAAAAAAAAGAAAGGCTGCGAGAGTATTATCACTTTTTTACCGTGTCAAATCTACTAAATGTTCATGTACTGATTCTTTGTTAAGGAAAACACTATCATCTGAACAGAATCGTGAGGCTAAAATTGAGGTTAATCTCCGCATTCAAAGGTCACACAAACGATAATCTCTTTTATTCTTAGGTTTGCATTTTGCGCATACCTGGTCAAGACGATTTCGTGGCAAATTCGTGCAGTATGTCACAAGCCATTTCAAGATCGTTCCTAGTAATACCGAGCGCTCTAATCACGGCGTCTTGCGCGAATCCGAGAGCCGTCAGCTTGGAAATGTGTTCGACGTTCACGTTCTCGTATGCCGCGGATTCTGGCTTAGAGGAACCGGTAGGATCGTCCTTACCTCTCATCAGGGCGGACAATCGAGCTGTATTTGCTTCCAGATTAATGTTCCTCACGACGTGTTGTCTCGTACCAGGTATCACGATCGTGTTCTCATAATGGTGATCCTGTCTGGCGGATTCTTTGCTGGACGCTCTCGGTGGTCGTGGCACTGACAATGGCGGCGGCACTGGCGGTACACTGTTGCCAGATACGATCTGGCTGGTCACCGTTACGGATCCGCTGCTAACGCGACTAGGTTTTTCAGGTAATGTCGGCGGTGACTGCGATTGCGACGTGGTTATGTGATTTCCTTGGGAACGACGAGCATGTACTCTGGCCATAGCAAACGGTACCGGGGGGATCGGTGGTATCGGAGAAGGTGAGGAGGCGCGGTGAAGCACGTCGTACCCTGCTTCAGAGTTGACTAGAAAAAACAAAACGAACGTCGGTATTACAGGTTGGATCTAGTTTCCGTAGAAAAGACAGGAATCGATAATCTAACTATCGATAATTTCCTTCTTTCTAACTTATTCTTCATCGCTTACAATTATTGTTTTGCTGATTGTCGGAATTACAGTTGAATGCTGCGTTGACAGCAGTTGATGGCGGTGGTGGAGCATTTTCTTTTGGGACAGTTAAGTGACGACCGTTTCTAGAATGACTGTTCGGCGTGGGCGACGGAGATGGTCGTCGAGGAGGTAGCGGTGGGCTTGGCACGATACGTCGCGTCGAAACCGGCGAGTTCGTTGGGCTGGAGTCCTCTTCCTCTTCCGAGTCGTCGCACATCAATCCACAATGTCCGTTACACAAATCCATGATTTCCTAAAACATCGAGAACGAAATACGTGATGTATTAATGTTTACATCGTTCATTAGCAAAAGTAGCATTTATTTGGTTTGAGTTTGGTAGTACTGTTTATTATTACTCGATGCAAGGAAATGCGTGAACACGTACAAGGCATACTCTATATAATTAAACAAAACAATCGACCTATTAATTGTAATTGAATTAATTTCCTCAAATAATAAGTAAATAATTTTTATTTAAAAATTAACGCATTGATAAATGAAAAGAATGTGGCAATAAAAACCTGCATCCGGAGGAACATCACAATTAAGAACGAGCATAATTACAAAGCGGCAAAGCGAAGGACTGTAATGCATTTGTTCACTTACCTGCGTTCAAGTGGGTCAAAACACGTATCCTTCAGCTATGTACATTACCAATTAGTTTTCAATCATGCAGCGGGCAGAGCAATGGACCCAGTAGATAACGTTATGAAATAAAGATAAACGATCATGCGAACGATATAACGATATAACACCTCGGTTCGTATGTCAATAATTCCCTGTTGCTGGAACACTGATTCAACGGGTGTAAAAATTAAAATCCAGCAAAAGGGCTTCGTGTACACAAATTCGCCTAGAAGTAATTCGATATGATGATAATACAATTTTATTTAAAGAAAAAAGAAAGATAGAAAGTAAGTAAGTAAAAGGAGAAACTTATTTTCCAAACCCCTATCTTACAATGAGTAGGAAGAAATGTACGCTATAGTTTGTAATGTTTATGAATTATTTATTTTAGACCTCTTTCACCGCTGCATATGCGCAGCATGAATGGATCTAAACGACTGTTCAATTAGCAGCACTATTCATTGTACAAATTACGCTAATGGCTACACGTGAACGTAGTAAAAAATCTATGTTTTAATTTCGAGTTTCTAGTGCAATATGTAGTGTAGATTTTGTAGTAGATGCAGGTTACATAATACTACGCTTAAAAAATTATTACTCCCCTTCCTAAATCGTTAATTACCAATTTATACGTCAAAAAAAAAAAAAAATGTAATTCTTGTTCAGTAAAACAAGTACGATTTCTTAAATGCTCTTGCATGCATTTATGCATACAGTATTGGTGGTATCAACGTATTGAAAAATGAAAACAAAAAGATACGTATATACCACAGCATCAAAATTCGGCATGAAGTGCTACCATACAATTACTGGTATAACTCCTTAAAGTTTGTTTTATGCGTGAACGGAATAAATAATAAATATTCTAAAATAAAGAAAATAATAACATCTTTTCACTGCTAAAGATGTCGCATGTTATTACATTGTTTCTATTGCCAACAGGTACATAATTAATTCTAATAAAATACAAGAACGATGAACGATTATTCATTCATAGGCCACGTAGCACTTCTATTGCTCGATGTAAGCTACGTAACTTCCGTTGAAAGATTTTCTTGTTTTATTAGCTTTTATCAGATCACTATAGCAAAATCACCTTTCCTTTGTTGTTTAATGCTTTTACCATTACTTATACTTGTGAACGTAATATAACATACTTATTAATAAAATACCGCTTAAGGAAAAGGATTCGAACCTTTTAAAAGAAAACATGAAGCGAGAAATATCGAATCCGAGTCATATAAATTTTTGAACAAATCAATATTCTGCCACGTAAACATTAATTTAATGTTATAAATGTCCTATTTGGTAAACAATGCAATTGTATATATGGAGATGAAGCATTTTAACTCGAAGTTTTGTATGCATACACCGCAAAGAAAATGCTGCCAGCTATACATTGGCTCATGCACTTAAAATATGATTGGCTCCTTGATTGGTCACGAGCAAAAATCTTTATTATACAAAAAGCGATCCGTGTGTAATCACTATCGTAAATCTGAATGGGGATCGACTACAATGTATTTCTAAATATCATCTGTCTTTCATAAGTAAAATTAAGTTCCATTATTTTAAATAAATCGTTGTACGAGTACAACTTAATGATGTGTATATTGAACAATACAAAGCTTTACTTCATAAGAGTATGAATTTATGAATGTAAACGCTTTGCAATAATGAAACTAGAACGATGAGTCGTACATTAAGCTCTCAATTGTAATGCAAAAAAGCAACCTACCTTAGGGTCTCCATAAATCGGAAGATGTTTTTTGTAAGTCGTAATACATACAAACAAGTAATTTAAAAACACATGTTAGTTAAGATAAACATGTGAACAGCAAGAAGTATCCAGATTAATCGTTTGTTAACTTAAATATTTTTGAAATTATTTTTCGAGTTACTCTGTTGTACTCATATGCAAGAGAAATAATGTACAAAAAGAAAAGAGAAAAAGAAATAATTCGACCAAAGCTTATACAGAGACAAAAAGTTGGTCCCTTTTTACATTATTTACTCTCCAAAATGTTAACTTCAATAAGTTCCTAATTATATCTAAACTTATGTACCTCATAAGAGATAACATATTTGATGATAGTACTATAAATGATATGACATGACAATCGTACAAACTCGAGATCTCACATGAAATGCATGAAGCATTCTTTAAAAACGAGGCGTGTTGCTGGGAAGTTGTGTTATACATAGAGCACATTTAATATGAGGGTAGGTGCTACTCCTAGTCGGATACCTCGGTGTCCGGGTCAAGGTCCCGCGTGGGAGTGGATGCATTACTAGCAGACGCTGATTGTGTTCCCGGTCGATGTGTTCTTCGTGGATCAAAAGGATCGATTACTATTTGCTCAGTTCCTTTAATTTCAGCTCGACAAAACGGACAACCTTGTCCTTCAGAATCCTATACACATACATATTTTGCTTTTTTTACGAAATCTTCTTGCAAAAGATGTTATATCAGCAAAAGAAAAAGTAGTAGTACCTGCCAAGCTGTGAGACAAGGAGTGCAAAGAAGGTGTCCACAAGGTTCTATCCTCACGTCTTTGTCATTCTCTGCACAAATTTTACATAACTGGAACGTACTACCCATTTCACAATACAATTCATATTGTTCTGCTGTAACTTTTATATGTTCTTCTGGAGTGGGTTGAACTGCCCATGTTAAGTCTGGGTTTATATTACGACCATCAGGATACAAATAGCTAAATATAAATCATAGGATTCAGAAACATTTTAAAACAATATTTTTTCATGAATGTGACAAGACTATATACTTACAATCCTTCCCTATATCCATCTAAGAGTGCTTGACAAAGACTTTTATTATGAGGTATGGTTTGAAGAATATCTCCATCCGATGTAACGTATCCAATAGCCCATTGCCCTAACCTTGTGCAACTTAATCTGAATACATAACTTCCAGGTCTAGTACTGCAATATTTTTGTAACCGTGCTTTTACTTCGTCGTAAGTAAGAAAAGCTACATATCCAGGGTGTGTCACAGCCAGAATTTGCCAGTTACGCAGAAGTGTAGACCATGGTTGAAATAACCTGCAATAATAAATTTCTGTTGTGTTCTGTTTACTCCACTAATTATACAAAATAATTTCTTTTTATATTTACAAACTTACCTTGTAAATACATCAAATTCAAAATTAGAAATATAATCATTGCACGTGAGATCAATTGTCGATTTTAATGCCATGGCTTGTAATCCCGAGCTAATTGGATGAACTTCATTTAATTTTTCTTTAAATACTTTCCATGGAACCAACGTACTGAAAACAAATGTAAAAATTATTCGTTAATAAAAACAAAGATTGCTTCAACAATGCGATCATAACCTAACAATTATATATTACATTGCTTAAGAAATATGTGAATGTTACATATTCGTGTAACGATAAATCATATTTAAGTAATAAATGAAATAAAAAATTTAAATTGTTGATGTCATTTTCTATTGCAACGAAATTTTTAGTATGTCATCATATATGTACGCATACATCGTACTTGTATGCAAACCCATAAACACTACGACGTTACAACCGGCTTGCCAGTGCAAAAGCTGAGTTCCTAGAGTGCAGTTGTGTTTCTCGTTTTCCGTTTACATTTGATAACATATCGCTGGTGAGATTCATTTGACTTTTCCCTCACGAACATATTATAAAACATCATTATTATTCATAAATGCTTTTACTGTGCACATAAAAGTATAGAATTAAAATTTAGAATGATTCAGCACAAAATATCCGAGGATTAGTGCAATTTGATAGCCTAAGATTCCTCGAGTGAACGGCAGATGGCAATCGATTTCAGCTTGTCAAATGAAAAAACAGTGTTTTGCCTTGATATTTTTAAACAAGTTATTTACTTGCTTTATTTCATTTCATTTTCATACACTGTAAGACATTATTAATATTTGGTGCAATCAACGAAGAAAAACATTGCATAATTTTGTACCATTAGTAGGAACATAATATTCAATACTGAAGTATCGTATAACCTGTCACAAGTTCCTGTTATTCGAAACCGATTAATCTTCAGGTTATCGTACAATTTGAACTAGAAATAATTCTGTTCTGGTTGATTCAGATAACAAATAATATTATTTATTTAAAACCTTTTACGTCGTAAAATGTATAGTATTTGCATTGATAATTTCAGAAACACGATCGTGTACTTTTATCCTACATTATTGCATATTGAAGAATGCATTTTTTTAAACTGTTGCTGCCGACGGGGGGCTTTACGCATATTATTCGAAATTTTTCAGGCACGTAATTTTATGTTTGCTGCCTATATCCCCTTCCCTGTGAGAATAAGATGTAGCGTGAAATTTTTATTTTAAATGTAGAATTCGATAGAAAAATTACTACAAAAATGAAACTAAAATTTGTATTCCTAACAGTTGCATGGAATAATATTCATGTATAATAAAAAATGTTGCTATTTCGACAAGGTATATTCATATAATAATAAATCCTTGTCACTAATTTCTAAAGCATTACATTCAAGTAATTTCAGAGTTAATTTTTATTTAAATACGGAGGATTTGCCTTTCATGTATGCGGAAACTCATCTTACGAGGTACCGAAACTGAAACGACACGTATCTCATGTATCATGGTCACTAAATACTCATAGTGCATACGCGACATGCAATAGTATCACACCAGAATACATATTATGATGATACCGTAACTTAAAATTTTTACCTAAAACATATTTTAAAATATGTACTTAATTTTTTTCCACCTGAAGCACTAATAATAATATTATTATAATTTTATTTAAAATAAATTTGTGATAAGTATTCTGAAATTTAAATTTTATACGCTGAGTGTAGTTTTGTCACGCAATCGATATTTTATAACTCACATCAATGACAATACGTCCTGTGCACGTATCATACATTAATGATGAAGAAGTTGCAAGTAATCGTTATATGACTAAGGTTAGCGTTGTATTAACACACACTCATCTGGCTTTTGTACAATACTTATTAATTAGAATTACATGCTCAATAATAAGGAACTTATCTTTTTTCTGATCAATTTTTATCAGTAATGTTTAAAATTTATTTAAAATTAAAAAAAAATAAGAGAAAAGTAAATATTCCTCGTTGATATTGCGATTACCATTAGTCTTAGTGATAATAATAATGATAGTAGTGATAATGTCCAGCTTATCGTTAATCTTATAACAAGTATCTGCTGTAAACATGTAAGCAACACATGTTAATGCAGCGAAATACATTCAGTTCATTTCACATTTCACACTTTAGTAGTAGCAGCAGCTATGAGTGGAAACGCTAATTACAAAGAAGCAAAATCGATTTACGATTTCACTGCTAAATCTATTAAAGGTGAAGAGGTTCCATTATCTAAGTAAGCAATATTTAATAATAATTATTATTCACAGATGTATGAGTATCGTGTAATTACTAATACTATCGTATTTACAGGTACGAAGGCCACGTTTGTTTAATAGTAAACGTAGCGTCGAAATGCGGCCTCACAGCAACAAATTATAAGGAATTGAATGAATTGTATGATGAGTATGCTGAGTCTAAAGGTGAGATACAAATATATATGCTGGTCGTTATGAAAGTGGTATAAGTCGAAAATTTAAAAAAGTTATTTATTGAATCGCATAGAAACAAGCTAAATGATAAAAAATGAAGACAAATTTTGGACAAATTTTTTGACTCAGATTATTACTGGGATATATACGAAATTGTATATAATTTATTTTTTGAAATAATATATATAAAAATAATCGTGAAACCAATCTGTTTATAGGTTTGCAAATTTTGGCTTTTCCCTGTAATCAGTTCAATGGACAAGAACCAGGAGACAGCAATGAAATATGTAGCTTCGCTGATCGTCAAAAGGTATACAAAACTTGTACACTATAATAAAAGTTCTAATTTTTTAATTTATACTAATTGTACAATTGTATTTTATTTCAGGTCAAATTTGACCTGTTTGAAAAAATCGACGTAAATGGGGATAACGCACATCCTTTGTGGAAATATTTGAAGAAAGAACAAGGTGGAATTTTGGGAGATTTCATAAAGTGGAACTTCACCAAATTCATTGTGAACAAAGAAGGCAAAGTTGTGGAACGTCATGGCCCAAATGTGGATCCTAGCAAATTGAAAAGCAATCTTGAAAAATACTTCTAAATATTTTCCTATTATCGTTTAACAGCATATATATGTATATGAAAATATTTGCACTAGTAGTAATCTTCATAAGTAACTATTATGTTTGAGAACAATACATCTACTGCAAATCATTCCTATTTTATACGTAAAAGAACGTATCAAAATATGTACATGTATTTCACAGTAGTATTTAGATGGATAACTTTTATTTAACCGTGTTTCTTTTTTTTTATTATTATACGTTATATATGTTTCAGAACAAAAACATCACATTATGTATTTTTTATTTCCAAGCAAACAATATTTTATTTCGGATTGTAAGTCAATGAACGAACAAATATCTCACCAGTAAGTGTGCGTGTATGAAAGATAATAAAAGGGATGTGTTTTACATGACACCTACACTCGATGCGTTGTTCACTGATTAAACCTTTCAAATCTACAAACACAATTCATTTAAACGATCTCTTGCGTTTTAACCAAGTGATTGTCCAAAACGTCGCGTGATTATAGATTTATCCAACGTATCATTCCTTGCCATTTTTAATGACAGTAAATGTGTGTGTCCTGTGTGTACTTTCGCGCTACGTCACGATATTTACATTCGTTCTTGACCTTATCTATTTTTAGCATCATTAGTACCTTTTATTTAGTCAGCAGTCGAGCCTCATCCTCTCGCTTCTTTTTTAACATAGTCAAAAGCAAACACGGTCGATATCATGCGACTTTATGTCTGATTAGCAAGTGTGCCACGGGAAATTAATTCGACGTTCCTTGCTAAAATAGGTAGATGTATCCCAGGTACATTTAAGTAACACGATGACATAATTAGAGGTCATCGTGTCCCGAGTGGGTCAAGGATAGAAGTCGAATACTCGATTCGTTTTCTCTTTATCTCTCCCTCTATTTCATTCTTTTCTTTCTTTTCTCATAGTGCATTCAAATACATATTTCCAAAGTAGATATTTGTCGAATTCGAATAACGGGATAGAAATGAGGTAGAAATAAGGAGGGGGAGAGAGCAACGATTCGCAGTTGCGTGTCCTTCCTGAATTTCAATCCTGAGCCCCGCTTTACGTCACCATTAAACTGGGTCACGTCCTCTATTGCAGGAGTACCATCTTGAAATTGAATGTTCCGCGATATATCTATATATACACGCACGCGTAGATATGTATGCATCGACGGTGCGTGGCCAACGTACAAAACGAAGCTGAAAGATACTAACGCTATAATTAGTTGTCCTTGCTTGCCGACTGATCCGAGGCTCGCCTCCATTCATAGATCGCTGCATTTCCGACGCGTTCCACCTCATCTTCCATGTGACGTTTCCTACTTGTGCAACCGTCATTCGAAATCGAATTGATTGTAACGTCAATTTGTATTAACCTGTCAGATTTTAAAACGTCAGAGAAACTAATATGAATATATACCTTGTAATTTTTGCATGATCAATTTTAGATTACTTTAAATAGTGCTTGTAAACGAAGACTGGAAATTGTATAAGTAAATATATAACTAGAGACAGCTGAAATGACAGCTAGAGCCCGCATGCTTTCGTTGTCTTGCAGCTTGCTTCAGAGTTATCGTGTAACGGTCGACAGGTAATGGCTTCGTTCATAACCAAAAATATAATTCCATAAGTTAACTTTCATTCGAAAATGAAATGAAAAATTGTTGTACAAAGAAAAAAGAAAATGTTTTCAAAAGAATATTCTTATTAATTATAGAATGATCTGATACATGTAAAATGAAAATTTGCTTTAAATTTACAATTCTCCAATTAGTATAGTTCCACTTCATTGATATCCTGATTGATTCTACATAATATGCTTAACACTAGAGCTATCAAAGCGGATAAAATATTTTTTTTCATTTTCTGTAGTATTATGTAAAAGACAACAAATAAAAATCTGTTTCCCTCATATTACGTATTTTCCATATCTTCAATTTCTTCGCTACTAAATATAAGTTGCTCGTAGGTGGTATAGTGCAAATGCAAAAGAGCAGTCCGACCTGAACCCGGAACCCACGACACACGCTTTTAATTATACCTCTCATGCATGGTTCACGCGGTAAACTTTTTCTAACTATCGATGGTTAAATGCAATTACGTAATATATACGGCGAAAATACACCCATGGAAAATGTCAGTAGAACGGCCGGCGTATTTTCAAGGATGCCCCGGCTCATTTCAAAGGTTCTGCACGTGCAGATCCGTCGGCCGATTTCCTTAACGATGGATCAATGCCTGCATTAACCATATTATCGGTGTTATGTCGAAGACCATAGACTGTTGGTTCATTAAGCCAGAGATACCTTTAACAACGAGCGGCACACTGTGCTCCCGTGTGTTCACACGCTACTCTGCGTCCAATCGACGCGAAACCAACTTTCCAGGCGCTTTTCAACGTTAAGCAATTGTTCTACGGAGACCTGCCTATCGGTTTAATCTTTAATGTTTAACTTGAGACGATCTTCACGTAATCGAACAAAAGAATGGCGGTGCTTCGTTTAATGAAACGTATCATATAAAATAACTTTTTACAAACCTGTAATCATAATTTTTTTTTTTAATAACTTTCTTTTGTTGATATTTTTCTAACATAAATTTATGTAAAATTTATAACTGTTTTTTTTTTAACGACAACATTCAAAATGTTTAGTTTTTACTTCACTACTAAATCGTTAACAAAATACATTGATTTCAAACAATCTGTCTACTACTACGACTGCTGTAAGATACGTCTGTCGTAAAAATTGCAACGTTTGTATTCTAAGATGTATAAGATACGATATATAAAATGCGAGAGAAGCACAAAGTAACATGGTTTGTAGAATAATGACCTCAAAGATAACTCTTCTAATTATTCAACATCTCTACCTCATCGAAAGATACTGAGTTACTCTTTTATAGAGTACTATAGTGCATAATCTTTTATATACAAAATTAAAAAGATAAAAAAAGAAAATTTTTTTATTATCTCGAACATTGCAAAAGGTGATAAAAAGGATGTATACTTGCTTACATACACTGACACTCAAATGGTGGTTTGAAGGTTAGAAAATAATCTAGAGTATGAAATAATCCTAATCCTTTCGTTAAGTGAATAAATGTAACCACTAGTGAACTATTATAATCGTTTCTAGTCCTCACGGTCAGGACACGGCTCGATCTGTATAGAAGGACCTTTATACCGTACAACACACTTGTTCTGATCTTAAGCCAACGATTCTTTAAACGCAACATGGAAGAAGCTAATTCGGCTGTGTCTCGATAAAAACCCTAGAACGCAAGAGAACAAGCCAGCTCGTAAAGGTCGGTATTGTCGGTCACGTCGATTCGTACAGTTTGCTCGGTTTAATTCGCTTTAATCGCGACGTCACGTCCCCTTCCTTCCGCTTCGGCTCACGTCCGGATGCGAGCTTAACTAGCCGGCCTGCGCAAAGGACGGTGGAGTGGAGGACGGACGGGCCTCTCTCGTCGTAACTCTTCAGACACGGATAACTGTCACGCATCGGACCGCCTCTATCAATGCGGTACCAACCCCTGCCAACCGGAATTAATATAGTGACCAAGTATCCTCCGGGACGAAGCACGCCTTTCACACACGCCAATTTTTTCCACCCACGCGCCAGGCCGAATGTATTTCGAGCAATTCTCCCGTACACGTATTCCCGATGCAGCGTCACTCGTAGGCTTCCTCGAACGAGGCTAACAACGTTCCGTCCGCTGGATTATGGACTACAATGTTTACTCTTCTTTTTTCTTTTTCTTTCACAATAGACAAAATTCTAGAACTTCTGATCGTATCGTCTACTTAGGTTTTCGTTACATTTTGTTCTCGAATATTAAGTTTTTGTGTTTTCTGAAAACGTCGAAGAAATTTTTGGTACATAACTGTCAGCTGCTATTTTTCTTAAAAAATGAATTTATTAAAGCCAGAGAAGAAAAATTTTCAATATATTTTTATTTTCTTGGGAAATTTCAGGATAAATATTTATTTGCAAAACTTGCAATGAATGGAATGATCGAATTAAAGGAAAGCTAAGCATACAGATACGTACATATAATATAAATATATAATTTATATCTGTTAAATCTATACATGTTATTAATTGTTATATTTATTTCTCCGAATGAAACTCATTTTTAGCAATGTAATAATTGGGTATGAATTTAAAAAAAAGAAACAATTTTTATGGATAATGATACTAAATCCTCGAATTATTTTTCAAGATTTTCCTTTTTAATTCAGAACGAAAAATATACTTGTTTAGCAAACTTTATACATTTTGCAATTTTTTAGAAGCTTACATTATTAAAATGTTTCAGGGAAAATTTCATGATCGTTAATCCTTTAGTTAATTGGTTTATAAGAATTTAAATAAAATTAATATACAGCGTTTTATAGTATCGATTGACAAACCGTTGGAACTTTTTCATAGACCTGGTAACAATAATAATTTCCTAAAAATCTTTAGGTTTACGTAATTTGTTACAAGTGTCCCTAATACTTTTAAACAAGACTGTACATACACTCTCGTCCATAAATCATCAAACATCTATTATACAGAAAGTAAGAACAAAAAAATGTTACATTTAACGAACCGACCACTTACTAATTACTTAAATCATAGAAGATATTGAATCACGTTATGCTGCCTTTTCAAAATTTTATAAAAAATTTAACAATAACTATCAAATAAGTACTTTCCCTCAAAATTGTAAAATATCCGTCCGGTGATTTATGAAGGGACGTATCTTCACGAACGAGAACTTTGAGGGGCTGAATATTGACATCGTGACGTCCGAGTCGATCGAGGTTCGCAAACGCCGCGACATATTGCGTCCACGTCGATGCCGTGTTTCACCGAGACACCAGAGCTGTCGTGCAGCACCTGATACCCGATATCTAGAGAATAAACAGAGGCACGCAGGCATTGGGATTCTTTCCAGCGGAATTCCAAATATATATATCGTTTCAACGAAACACGGATCGAATTAACGTTCACGCCTCCCTCTCACAAGTTTTAGGCCGGATGTGGTAATTCGGTGATTCCGTTCCCGCCTCTCTGTCGGTGCCACTATCAAAACGTTTGATATACCGACACAGTGTACACGTCGGTCAAAAAGTTTGGTAACAATTTCCGGTTTGTAATTACGGCCATTTATAAAAGTTTCGGTAAGTATACAGCAGTGGACAAAAATTTAAGACGACAGGACAATGTAAAACATAGTTTTATAGTATGCAAATATTATTCATATACTTAGTTCTAACGTTATTATAGTGGAACACTATTTATTGATTAGCATAGAATACGAATCTTATTTATCGTAGTATTTCTTATCAATTATTTTATATTATTAAAATTATTATTATTATTATTCGGACTGAAACTGTAAGGGAAAACAAGAATTTTTTTTATATCTGATAATCGTTAAGTTATTTATCAATTAAGATTAGACAAGATTCTGAAAGACAATCATGCTTCTTACGTTTACTTACAAAAAACACAAACAGGAAGTGACAAACAAAAAAATCAAAAATCGGGATATTTGCTATATATTTTCTACTGATGTAAGATAATGCCACTATATTTCTTGATATAATTATTAAAGTTATTCTCAAAATCCAACAATTTACTGTAATTAAAAAGAATTTAATTGAATTCTTGGCAGTTCATAGGATCCAATAGCGCTTACAAACTTTCAGAGAGTAGTGTACTTTAAAACTATTAAAGATAGGAAAAAATCTTAAAGAACAGAATTAAGTGGTAGTATATTTTACATTTCTGTACCATTTTTATACGTTTTTATACAATAATGCATTTTGCAACTGCACCCTTTTGTTTAAATCGAACTACAACGGCTCCAAAAAAGTATTTGATTTCGAAGTAATCTACTGATTTCCATGAAAGTTCAGCTGTATATGGAGCATGAATGGTTCATACACGAAGCAATTTTATTTTGTCAATAGAAAATCCTCTGAAATCAGCAACTGTTTGTAATACAAGCTTTTTTAGAAATATTTTATACAACAGAATAACAGAGCACTAAAAATTAAGTATCTTTTATCTGAAAGGTCTTGCTTTGTCACGTATTATTACAAAGTTATGTTTAAAAAATGAAAAACAAACTATGAGCTTTGATTTTAGCTTTTTAAAGTGGTATTCTAACGAAGTAATTAATTTATATATATACTATTACGCTCTATACTCACAAAGCTTTATTAAGAACAAACATTCTTTTTTCGTTACAATTTAGTGTATTGGAACAGTGAACTTTCAAATCATAACGCTTAGTATTTTATATAAAGTAAAGTTATAGAAGCTGTGGTATTCTACACGTGTTTCCTCGCAACGGATGCTTAACGGAATGATAGTTACGCGAGTAACAAAACAAAAAAGGTGGTTAATAGTCATCAATTATATACGTAGATCCCTAATCGATATTCCTCGTCCAGCTATTTGTTCCAATTTCATATTAATACTAGGTAACTGGTGGCAGCACTGCTCATAACTGTTTACACTTTCAACGTTTTAAATAAAAAGTTTCTTTGCCTATCACCTTATCATAAAAAAATTCTCAGAAAAAATTGTATTCGAAACCCGAAGACGTGGTGAAACTTTAAAAGTTAATTTAACCTTTCCAAAATAAATCTCTCATCAACAAAATAATTGTTCTATGCATGAACCCATAAGATAACCTATAATGAATTCATTCATTCTAAAACCTTGTTCGTTATAATATTCGTTTATTATAGTACATACTGAAATACATGCGTGTATATACCTCATGTATAGGTCTGTATGTATATTCTTTACATTAGAATAGAAATTTATAACGGAACATCACAATTTAATATTCACTATGAAAGAATAAACGGCCAGTTGTATTCCTTAGTGTTTTGATTTAATGAAAGAAACTGTTTGTTACAACATTTGTAAGGTTGCTCGTTCCAGAATAACGTACTGTAATATATGTGTACACAAACTTTTATTCAAATCAGAATTTTAAGGTTAGACAAATCTTTCCTCATAGCATAATATATATATACAAACGTTGTTTCGAACCAATGTACGCGACTTTTGAACTACAAAAAATTACCGTACATAAAACATGATACACGCAAGAGCCGTTATGAACATCGGCCACTTTGTCCCCGCGAACAGCGCCACGAGGCTCGAGGTTCAATTATTTTCACCAGGCAGGAAGAAGGGAAACGGAGACACGTTAATGAAATAATCGTAGGAGACAAGAAACCGGAATGTTCAACCTCGTTGGATTCCATTCTGCCTCGCCACTTCTTTTTTTTCTCATACGCTTTCCCAACCCACATCCGGATATCGTTATATGTATACACACAACACATTGTACGTGGAAGAGCAGAAGAGAGAACACAGATTCTGCCCCCTAAGCTCGCTCGAGTCAGCGCACAGAGCACGATCCTTCGCAACTATATATCGGTACTACGACTCCCGGCACTATCGTCCCGCCCTTCCCCGCCGCGGAACACTCCCGCTGTTTCTGTGGATCTCGGATAGATGACTTCGGTCTCCTTTTCGATAAAAGCTCACCCCTTGCCACCGCTTCCGGTACACTCATCACTGAAAACATCCGTTACCGAGGTGAGCCCGCGTTTTCTACACAAAACACGAATTTCAATTGCACTCGACTATGCGGGCTACGAATTGGTGTTCCCGGTACAGAAGAAAAATACGCGTGACATTGAAGGGGGAGATATCTCGACGCGTTCAGTACAGGCACAAGTTTCGGCGTGCTGTTACGCGGAATGGCGGCAAGTTTAAAAATGATTTTTCGGTTTCGGTCGGTGACTATGGCCAATATTTTTTTTTGGGCAATTCGAGATTTTTTTTTATGAATCTGTCGAGGTCGTACTTGAACGTATTAAGAATCGACTTTCGTTTTCTATGATGCTAACAGTGATTGTTATTTAAATAAAATCGTATACCTAACTATTCGATAGACTCGATGTATCAAATCAAGGTTGTATATTAAATATTATTAAAATTTGTATAACATTTTTGGAACATGTCAAATAAAAAAACACTGAACTACATGTTGGTATGTGATTTTCAATCATTACATACAATTTTCATATTTTATAAAAAGAAATCATAAAATTGATATTGATATACTTTCATAGTAATTATTACGTTAATACCTGCTTTACAATTTACGTGAGAGATTATAATCAACTACAATTCTGTTTTTCACAAAGAAAATAAAATTTGCGTTATAAGAGGTTAACACGGGAACTACCAGCATAGTCAAAATGACCAATTCGTAATTTTTCAAAGAAATTTCGTATATTTGCCATGATTTTCTGTGAAAAGTATAAACAAACATTTGTTTTCCTTACATTAGCCTATAATTTTCAATTTGTTTACTTCTCTGGAATCAGGTATACCGTTGCAAAACATTCTGCTCGTGGAACTTAAAACTGCATAAACATGAGAAAAAAAAAATAATCACTAGCAGTTTTAGTATTAAAATTTTCGTATTTACCCATAACTACACGTTGAAGGAGTAATTTGAAATTTTCTTTGAAAAGTTTCCTTTTACTACCAGAAAGGCGTGTGTTAAATGGAAAAAGTGAATGATTGATTCTAAAAGCCCCTGTGGGCGTATACCCGTTGCAGAAACGATATGAAATTTTGTCTAAGAAATTCCGTAGATACGCGAAAAAGGTGTGTATGCGCGTGTGTGTATGTGTATATTTCAGATTGAAAAATGCTCAAAATGATTGAATTTAAAAATCTCGTCAACGTGTAGAAACAAAGTGAAATCTTTTTTCCAGAAACTTTCTACAGTAGAATTCCAATTATCCGGCATACTAGGATAATCAAATATACCTGATAACTGAACTGTACCTACGTACAGTAGCGGACAAAAGTTTAAGACCAAAGCGTCAAAGATAATAAATTAATTAATTAATAGGAAATAACAGTATAAATGAAATTTGTAATCTATGCTAATCGATGAATAGCGTTCTACCATAATGACAATAAAAATGAATAGATAAACAATATTTGTGAATCATAAAATTATGCTTTACACTGGCCTGCTGTCTTAAACTTTTTTCCGTTACTGTGTGAAGCGATAAAAGGAATACAATGTAAATAGCAATATTCAATGACATGCTACTGCAATTAAATACAAATTTTGTTATTATTATTATTATCATTAGTATTATTTTGTTATAATTTTTTTTTTTTATATCTCTAAATAACGACTAACATCCTCCGAGAGTTGAAGTTTCATCATTCTGCTCGCTTTCAACATCTGCCATTAATAAATATCTCTTTTCTACACGTAGGTTGTTCTACCGTGCACGTTGTCGAGAAAAATTGCAAAATTTGCCTGTACAAAAATATTGAAACAAAACCGACTGTGATAAATAACAGGGATACCAATTGTAAGAGGTATAACAAAATTAGTCCAAGTAAAACGTCTAAGCAAATTACAATTGTATTCAGTGCACGAAAAAGTCTTGAAACTTAGAGGGTTGATGTCACCCCCTTGAAAAGGTTTCCCATTAACAAGAAAAAAAAAGAGATCGTTCCACATATAACCAATTATACGCACAAAATTTCATTAAAATCAGAATTTTAGAATGTGTCGAATTTTCTTGTCATATAGTGTACGGATATTTTTTGGAACAACTGTACCTTTCGCGGTTCTTGAAACACTCTGTACGATTTCCTACACTAATTGCTTTCTTTGAAACACGGCGCTTGTAACGCGCCCCGGGAAGGTCGGCTAAAAATACCGTGATACCGATATATTTTACCAAGATGTATTACGTAGTGTAATAACGATAAATACTGTTTCCGGTGCGATAAATCACGGCTTTACGTTTATCTTATCGGCGCCGAATTAAATACACAGGAATCATACCAGTTATTCTGCCTCGATTAATCCTAATCAACGCGATCCAATTTGTCGATCCGATCGAGCCTCTCAATGTTGTATCGATCTTGAATCCGTTGAAGGATGAATTTATTGAAGGCAGTATAAAGAATTTGTCGATATCATTTCTTAATTTTTTTTCTCGTAAGATAATTTAGAAAAATATTTAAATATTTATACTAAGTCGAAAACGTTTTAGTAGATCTACGTTGCATTTTTCGTAATGCTGCTCGAATTAAAGGAAAAGCTAAACGTACACATACGTATGTATGTGGCGGTGATTACGGAAAAGTAGTCTAAGGCAAAAAAAATTAAGAAAAAGTTATTGTATTAATTTAATCGTATGGAAGTAACGAAAATCATTAAAAAAATTGTTGACTTATATCGCTTTCATAATCACCGGCTTGAAATTTAAAAAAGATAAAAAAAAAATAAAAATTTATTTTTCTACAAATTGAGTCGAAAATGATTCGAGAACCGTGGAAGGGTTAAAGAGCAGAGCTGGCGATGTTCGTGCACACGTAACATGGGAGGCCGCCGCGCCGGATGTCCGCGGATCATTTGACCGGAAACTGAAAGTTCGCGCATCGGCGTAATCGAGTCAGCTCCCCGCATGTTAATCACACTGCAATCGCCCGCATCCTACGTTCAGAACAGGAATGGTTCCTCGATAAAAGCTCTCTAAACTGATGTTCAATATTCTTGGAAAATGCGTGGGTTCGTTTTTCATTTACGAAAAGGGTAGACGGTTTACCAGGAAAGAGAAAGAAAAAAAAACGAACCAGGGAAACGATTTCAAGAAATTATCCAAGGTACAGAGGAGGTTACGAGGCATCGCCAGAATTTCCCCTCAGGCGATGTTTAATTTAACCGATTCCACGCTGCACGAAGCATTAATATTTTATCGTTTCCTAGAAAACTTAATCTATTTTTAGCCGCGTGCATTCTAATTTCACCGTCGGCAAAATTTCACGAGAAATAATAGGATTGCAACAATAGACCGTTACTATCTATTTCAATCGTACTACACAAAAGATCGATTACGGTTGAACGATTTATTTATACGCCATTGTAACGTACGAGTGAATATGAAACGATAAATATAGCTGCATAGTTGAATTTTCACACAATGGAAAAAAAAATAATAAAGGAGATAATTGCGTATACGTAATAGGTGTGCATGCGAAATTCATCGCGATGAGAGTGCCGAAGACCGCATGTGAGCAAGCAAGTGCGTGTCGAAAGGCTATCCGTTCACGAGTCTCGTGTCCCGACAAATCGTGACGATCTTTCGCGACACTGTACAACAGTCAGTCATTCATGAATTGGCTCGAGCTGCTACCCGGTTATTTATACCAGCTGATAAATCGCTACGCGGCGGCACGTAACCCACAGCGCACCGCGTGCGCCTCCTGATATACTATGTTATATGACGAGTATTCCAGTAAAAGTAGGTGTATCAGTTTTGTAAAACGATACTAAACCGCCATCCGCCCCCCGCCTCCAACGGTAAACCAGGAAACGGATCTAACCAGTCGATAAGCCACTCTACCGACTTCCTTGCTTTTAGATATTTCACTGCCTCTTTCTCTCTTCTTCCTGCTTTGTTCAATTATTCCTTTTTCTCTACTTCAAAAGTATCTTTTGTTACGATATTTCTAGGTTTCAAATTGTCGTTCACGGATTTCCTTTCTTTTCTTCCTTCCCGGGCACTGCGACGTAGTCAATGGACAGTAACCAACCAACGACAATAACCCGGCAGTGACGGTTCATCCGGATAATTTACACGATTCGACGCTCCATAACCGAGAATAAATGGATTTCTGATTACACCGGAAGTAGTTTTGTGCTAATACGACGGTAACTGTGATTTGATGCTTCAAGCAAAATGAACAGGACGTTTTATCAGTTGATTGAGTGTAAGCAATTGATATCTCATACCAAAAACGCGAAGCTTGAGTCATTTTTTTTTCATTGTTTTGAAGAAAAAGACACGATAATGTTGCTTCTGTATATATATGACCTTCGTGTAAATTCATGTTATCGTTAACAGAATTTGATATAGTTTCACGTCTATATTTTTAATATATAATTACCTACGGCATTAATAAACCATTGGAGTCTGTAACATGTGGTTACGTGACATTGTTGAATTACTAAGAAAACAATCCTAAAAAGGAAATGCTTTTGACGGTTCGAGGTCACGTGAAAATACGTCTCCTCTATACAAGCTCCTACGTAAAAAGGAATACTTCCGGTGCGGATGGAATACATTTTGCAAATAGCGTCAGCTGCACACGAGCCGACACACGTCCCGGTTTTCGATGTGCGATACTAATGTCAATATCAATGAAAACGCAGTACCGTTTTTAGGTTAGGTGTGCGCACGTGCGAGCCGCAGAGCGCGCGTTTATTATTCGTTTTTACGCACGTCAGAGCCGAAAACACACGCGGTAGGACAGGTGTCCTGTTTACACGATCGGAACAGAACGGCGCAATGAAAAAAGCAGCAAGATGCTCGTAAAACGGTACGCACCTGATTCCGAAGCTTTCTCTCCAGAACTCGGCCGCGTCTGCCTTGGTGATACGGAACTTGTGTCCGGCAAAAACTCCGTTCGGAAAAATAGCTTTTAATTCGGATAGCATGTGACTAAACACGAGGCTGAGCTTGGTCAGATTTCTGCGATAATGCGAAGTCTCGTCGAACATTCTCTCCTTGCCTTCCTTAAACAACTTGATCGCTTGCTTACACTTTCTCATAAGATTGTTGATGAACACACAAAAGTGTTCGTTACTGTGTAACACCTGCATCCTGTCCTCGTATTTGCTATATATCAGTCTTAATCGTTGATACGTGTCCGGTAGGATGTCTAAGATAAACGGTGGCGAATTTTTCAGGTTCATTCTTTGATGTTGACATAGCTTGACTACCTTGTCCATAAGCTTCCAGGTTTTATCCAACATTCGCTTGTCGGTCGAAAGTTTCGGCAGTGTCATAGGGTCAGCGAAACGACCATGAAGCTTCTGGAAAATTGAACCTATGTGTACGGCTCGAGTACGACTGCTATGTCCTCCCGACGACATCTTGACGTGTGCGTGCATATCCCACGATACCGGGACTCCTTGGTGCTGGCTCTCGGTGCAAGTCCCGCGCACTTTTACACTTCACCTTCGACAAAACCACCAACACCACGCTTTAGGTTAGCCTGCCCTACACTCGCGTAATACGATATACTGCATTTCCCTCAGTGGGACGCGTTCACTACCTTGACGATCTTCTCACGAAGTCGCGGCCACGAGATGTACCATAACGTTATACGATACCGCATCCTAGTCTTTCTCCTCGGTACTGACAACAGCGGATACCCACAACGAATCGACACTGACACGACCAAGCGTGCCCATGGCTCGTTAATTTTGTTTTCACTGACGTCCGCGTGACGCTCTGTGGCGCTCTTATAGCGCGCTCTATTTAAACTCTCTCGATTCTTCTCTTAATTATTTTTTCTTTTTTAATGGAAAAATGTTGTGTATGTTGTATATAGAATATCACTTATTTATATGTAAAAATGAAGAAACACACGCAGTAATAAAACAAGACGAACGTGTATTTCCATTTTTGCTTTTATAATACAGTAGTTTACATACAGAATTTCTTGATTATGTAACAAATTAGTTAGAAATACAAAAGAAAGCGACGAAAATACTTTAAACCTATAAAGACTCAATTAATTATAAAACCTTAAAATATAATAAACGCTTAGAACGCTAAAAAAATTGTACAAAAACTGTAGTACTATGTCAATGAACCTGACAACAATATTTCATGAAATATCACGTTATCTTGTATCAACGATCACTAAAAGTAGCGAATGAATTAATATTTGAAGTTGTGTGCATTGTTCCTAATATTTTCTTTCTTTCTTAAAATATTTCCTCTTGAAACCAGTAACTTTTTGCTTTGTAGCGTTTCATTTACTTAATCGGATTAACTTTATTTGGCAAGTTTAAAAGTATAAGTAAACCTAATCAAAGCAATTTCTTGTACTATTTTTTTTGTCCTGATTTTTAATCTGTTATTACTATTGATAATTAAGACATAACAGTCTTATTTTTACTACATTTGGAATATCTAATCAACCTTTCATTATAATAACATTATAAAGGTGTTGTCACCGATTTTCCAAGTAGTAGCTTAATCGTAGTAAAACAAAACTTGACATTAGGAACCAGCTTGCAGGAATCGATGCTAGTACAAAATATCTTTCATCTGAAACATTAGAAAAGTATTTGTGTTATGACTTGCTAATAATTAAACATACTTTATTTCAGAACGTTATATTTAGTTACATCAACTTTTATCGCATTTATTTTTAAATCATTAAAGGTAAAATACTAATCTTTAAATTAGAAAACACGTATTAACATAGGAAAATAAAAGTCGCTAAATAATGGTTTATCACATATGTATCTTAAATCATGCGGAGGTGTTTAAAAACAAGAACGACAATATGGTATTAGACGTCATATATTTATTTATAAACAAAATTCAGGGATAAAGTTTAAAAGATAAGGTAAACAAGCCAACCCAAAATGCCAAGCCACCATCAAGCAATTTACAACTTAAAAATAGTACCATTAAATAAATAACAACTCCTTACTCTAATTAGAAATAAACAGAAATACATTTACAATAGCGCATGCAGGTAAAGGATAAAAATGCAATACGAAGTAAATTATGAATAATCAAGGAATACGGCGTCAAACATGCCTGAAATCTCAAATTTTACTTGTTCAATACTTTTAAATTTACCTGTCATTTGATCAGATTTCTTTTCTGTCACCCAATCTAAACTTCTTTCAACTGCCATTTTCCATTTTTTATACCTAGCATCTCTCTCTGAAAGAAAAACAGGTGTTTTACATAAATAGAGTATAAATAGTATCATGAAATTTGAAAATCTTCTACCTTCTGGCGTTGTTGTTGGTAAAAATGTATCAGTTGGCACCGTTTCTATTTCTTCACCTTCTAATTCCCAAACATCTATACCTTCTGCATGACCTGCAGCCATTGCAGCGCCTAATGCTGTAATGTCTGGCATCTTTGACCTAACTATCAACGTATACAAATTATATTAATATATTAACAATACGCACGTTAATTTTTCTTTCGAAGATATTTGACAAACTTACATACTGGCGTACCACAGAGATCTGCTTGCAGTTGCATAAGTAAACTATTGGTTGACATTTTTCCATCCGTGTTCAATTTAGTTAACGGAAAACCACAGTCTTTATACATGGCTTCTAAAATATCTTTTGTTTGAAAACAAACAGCTTCCAATGCTGCTCTGATTATATGCTGCTTTGTGGTGAATGCAGTAACACCGCAAATAATTCTGCAAAAATATATATCGGTAAGATCTACATGTATTAATATTATGTACTCGTAAAAATATTGTTATGAAAATGGTGCTGACCCTCTTGCATCTTTTCTCCAATATGGAGCATATAACCCTGTGAAAGCTGGCACAAAGTATACGTCACCGGTACTGAAAACGCTTTCAGCTAGGTGTTCACTTTCATGAACATCCTTTATGAGTTTCATATTATCTCGTAACCATTTAATAGCAGCACCTGCTACTGCAACCGAACCCTCTAGTGCATAAATCGCCGGTTTATTTGGACCTAATTGATACGCTACCGTTGTGATTAATCCATGAGAAGAATACACCCTCTGAAAAATTTAGCAATAATTCATATATGAATATATATGCAAATAAATGATGCATTTCCATAACACATACTGTTGTTCCTGTATTACACAGCAAAAAACATCCTCTTCTATACGTGTTTTTTGCCTGTCCCTTCTTCAAACAATGCTGTCCAACTAATGCAGATTGTTGATTTCCTAAAATCTAAAATGAAAAATATAAAATTTTTAATCTAACATGTATATATATTTTGTTTAAGTACACTTAAAAATGTATAACTCACAGCAGATATAGGGATACCCTTTAATGGGCCGACCGTGATATCTCCGTAAATTTCAGCGCTGCTCCTGATCTCTGGCAACATTTGCATAGGTATGTCGAAATATCTGCATAACGTGGGATCCCACGAAAGGGTTTCTATGTTCATTAACATGGTCCTCGACGCGTTCGTTACATCAGTGATATATAATCCACCGTCTTTGCCTCCCGTTAAGTTCTGTAACCATTTTTCAATGAATTCTCTGGATCTTGAACGTTCATCATCTATCATTCCTCTCGCTGTAAGGTATAACAATCGTTTGCACATCCTAGATAAGTTCTACGTTCAAGCACACCTGCTGAACATACGTACCCAAACAATCCATGTGTCCACTGTACCCACTTTACACCGCTTATCTCGCATCGCCTTTTTAACCATGGGCACGTTATCCTTCAACCAACGGATCTTCAATGCCGAAAAATATGGACTCACTGGTAAACCGCATAACGGTTTAAGATGATTCTTACTTTGATCCGGGAACTTGGCTATTATGTGATCGACGATCGAACTCGCCCTTATATCAGACCACACTAAACCAAAAAAAAAAAATAGTATCAGCCGTTGCACGGATTATGAATTTAGCATACCTAATTCGATTCAATTAATATCAGAACACACTTATCGCGTTGTGTAATGGTTCACCAGTGTTCGTATCCCATGCCACCGTTGTTTCTCTTTGATTCGTGATTCCGATCGTTACTATATCGTCCACTTCCAAGCCAAGCCCTTTGAACTTCCGGAGAACGTCTTTAATACACGCTCTCACCGCAAAAAGGATCTCCTTCGGGTCTTGCTCCACCCATCCCTCCTGCGGGGTTATTTGTTCCACGTCAACCTGATGGGATGCCACTTCGGCTATATGCTTCGCGTTGAACACCTGCAATACGATTCAAATTTACGTTCCCCGCGTATTATCTCCCGCTACAAGTATGCGTGGCGCTGTTAGCAAGCCGTTAACGTTTAACCTTTTAAGTGGCTTATTTCGTTCAGCAAAATGCATGCCTAAACGGTGTCTGTATCGAATAATAAGTGGAAACGAAATAAAAACATCTCCGTACATTATGTATATTATATTCAAGCGAATATATTCGGATTGGACATAGTGTTATACGCTATTTAACTCTATGCAAATATATTCGTCTTAGGCATTTTGTAATACATGTGTTGATGACGAATATATCCATCATAGCCACTTAAGAGGTTAACGAGTATAAAGGCGCGTGACATGTAAGTACGTTTACGGTAATAGGATCTTAGGTGAAAATGGACTCAAGTAGAATCAACGTCAACCAGTTAACTAACGTGCTCAACCACAACAATGCCTCACCACAAAGC
This sequence comes from Tetrapedia diversipes, assembly GCA_033822845.1. Lineage (NCBI taxonomy): Eukaryota > Metazoa > Arthropoda > Insecta > Hymenoptera > Apidae > Tetrapedia > Tetrapedia diversipes. The sequence continues at coordinate 239,728 of JAOPTO010002469.1, read as the reverse complement.
GAACGGTCCGCGTGCCAACATCAATTACTCCGATAAGGGGACCTGATTTCTTCAACGAGCCCGGCATTGTATCTGAAAATCAAACGTGTGATTTCTTTTTAATTCGTTAACTTTAACAATCAACGTTATGCGTTAATTTTTAAATATTAAGTGCACGCGAAATCAGTTCTTGGTCTTTTCTTAAATTTCGTTTTAATTATATCATAATGCAAGCGTTGCAAATTAAACCCCGAAATATTTTCCCTTGTTTCAAATTCAGTTCCACGTGAACTCTGTTGATTACTCGAAAAGGCGGAAAATTGTTTGAATGCAAAAATACTCGTATCAGAACGCTGGAAGAGAAAGACTAAAATCTTTACATACACGTTGATGTATTGTTCGATTTTTGGCGCGACAAAAGAGAGGATTGTAATACAATTTCATGGAAACAACGTAACAACGTCCAACCACGGAGGCGGGTTGAACGGTTCTGTCATACACTCCTATTACACGAGACGAAGAATTGATGACATAATGTACTATACGTTCCATTATCGTGCTTTATTAAGTTCTTCGATGACCCGCGCGTAGGTTGAAGTGATAATAACGAGATTATAGATGAGCCAGTACACGTGGTCCGCGGGAGAACCTTCGTGAAATTGGTCGTATCCAACCAGCGAAACGCGACCGCTAACATCTTTTAACCCTTTGCACTTGAGAGGTGATCGTTAATTGTCTAACGATACTAACCTCAAAAATGTTCAAATTCGAAATATCTACTAAGATTCGCCTATACTAAACGTAATTTTGTTTAGTTAAGTGATATACTAAAATTTACATGTACGACTGTTTAACCTCTGAATTTGACTAATAAACAAACTAACTGAAGTCTGAAAATTTGCGAAACTATCATTTGGTGACTAATAGTCACCATTCGAGCGCAAAGGGTAAACTCTTTGGAGTTAGGTGGGTTAAAACTGGTCCTACTTTTTGCTTAGCATTTTATGTATGGTGGGATACATTTTAATCTCTCTGGAACGTAACTACAACGTTACACGGGGGTCAACTGTATGTACAACGATAGAATTGTTTCTCGATACAATAGAGCCTCTAATGTATGAATCAATTGGAAGGCAAAAGTTCTTCGGTTAAAACAGTTTTCGAATGACAGAATAATCACCTGTTCTTATACCAAAGTTCATCTGTTTAACCGGTTAAAAGCCCCGTTTTAGCACATTGCATGCGGAAAACATATTTTTACGTTTTTTGCAGTCTGTCACTGGAGCGCGGGTCACGTAAAAGTACGTATTTATTAGACTTATGCTGGAGAGCGGGTATCACACAAATACGTCAAAAAAAAATACTATTTAAAAAAATGTCGTTTTTTTTCAATAATTATAGAACATATATTTAAGTGTAAAATAAAGAAACTTTCGTTCAAAAAAACAAAGTTGTTTTCGATTTATTGCGATTTTACCGAATTACCAAACTCCCGCGAAATTAGCGAAAAAACTTCCACTACACGCGTAAGTCCGAGACGAAATATATCCGCATGCAATATATTAAAAACTTTCGTTTGCAATTTATACTTTAATATTTAAATCAGATACCGTACAACTTAAAAAATCGCAAATAGTTCTCAGGTGAGTATACGTTGATAATACACCTCGAGGCAGTGGTGCTCAACCGCAAAATGAGAATGAGGTGTGATTTGTCACGGAATTATATAATTTTTTATAAAAATTTATCTCTTCTTTTATGTGACACTTATATAAGTGTACAGCTTGTGGTAAAAGATATGTATAAAATTATACTTGTTTCTGCTTCGACTAATTTATGATCGCAGAGTTTATTGTTCCGTCAGATTACCCTGTAATCAAAGCGTTGCATGCTTCGAAAGGATTAAGAACCACTGTTTCAAGTGCATAACAGTAGAACTCGCCTTAGCCTATTATCCACAAATGTTATAACCAGACATTTTAGTACCCGAACAGAGTATTACCTAATAATAGTTCCTTCCTTGAAAAAATTACGAAAACTCTTAACCATCTTAATATTTATTTCAATAAATGAAAATGTAAGAAACTTAAGAAATTTAATGTAAAAATTTCAGTGTAAAAGAAAGTAATTGTTCTATTGTTTTCTAAAATTCTTTTATCCGAACACTTTTGCCTATCTATTAGTTATATGGAAGGCTCTACTGTAATTTATATTTTAATATTTTTGTCGGACACTGCAGCTTAAAGTAATTAAATTTGGATATTAGCAAGCACGCTCATTAAGCTTATAAATTGCAAACAGCTTGGCTAACGTACATTGATAACATCTTGAGTATGTATCTAGCACACATAATATTTTCAAAACGTTAAATAATTTAGATTTTATTATTTTTTCGGGGACAAGGTGATGGGAACTCTGAATCCGCCACTGCGTTGAGACGCTTTATAATTTTTTAGCGAACCGGAAATCGGGGGTTTCCAACAGTTCTCGGAAATTCTATACGCGTGCAATTGAATGCTCCAGTTTCTAAATAAACATCACATCTCGATGCAACGATTTTTCCTGGATCGTTCGCCATCGATAGCGAAGTTAGAACTATGAAAATGATAAAAAGGTAATAATCATTATTCGTTATAGAAATTTTCAATGACATCCAGTATATAAACCCTTTGCATCCAAAAGGTGGCTGTTGATAGTCAAATGATGGCCAGTTTCATACATTTCAGAATATAAATAGTTCTACTTAAAAATTTCAATATTTGGTGTACTTGAAAATTTCTGAAAATTGAGAATCATTCATAGTGCATTAATTTCTTTAGTATCTCAGAACTGATTTTTCTACTTTCCGTCCTTAATACAATTTAAATAAACGTAACGATACTTTGTTTTTATACAATAAAAAAATTATCTTTATAAAATAAATTTTTTCAGTGAAAAATCTACTTTTAAAAACAGTATGTTAATTTTATTAAATATCTCCGATAATGCGTATTTTTAAAGGTATTCTTGCGCGGTATCCAGAAAGTACTAAACGAATTGAATATTTTCTATTAATTTTCGATTTTATTTGCTTTGAAATAAATAAGTATAAGGTACCTTTAATTTGTTCGAAAAAGAATATTTGACGATAAAAAACATTTTTCTCACTAACCTGAGGCGAACTTCTGAGCAAAAACTGTCATAACAATCCCAAGTACAACGCTTTCCACCGGCGACCCTGTCTGCCTCTTTTTTTCGAAAGAGTTCGCGTTCGTCCCACGAAGTTCAAAACGTTAACCGATTAAGAACACGGACGAAAGTAGAACCGAACTCGTTCACGACTCGAACAGGACCGACGCACCTGCTTCGATCTCATCTCATTAACCCTCCAACGCCATACTGTTCCTTTGGCATTACTAAACATCTATTATCACGCTCGACGTGATTTTTTATTATCGTACTCTCACTCCGAAAGTAACACTCGACTCGAAAAACCTGTTCTTCATGTTATCACTACGAAAAACTCGCAGAAACCGATTTTCTTCCACTAACGACCGAAGTTATAAATTATCGGCCAACAGAGAACACTTAACACTTAACATGTTCCCTGGTCGAGCTGATTTCGGCTAAATGTCATATACCACGTCATGTATACTGAGAATGGCATCTACTATGAAGTTCGATATATCTGCGAAGATCACTTATTTTTTTCCGCTCCTCAGCTGAAAATGTATCTTCTGCTGTTTGTGAACGTCAAAATAATTAAAAGCGTTGAAAACATTATTACAGATGTAGGTAATAATGATAAATAAGATTTAGCGTGCATCGAAAACAGTACAAATTGCGGGGAACGTGTTAAATTTCTTCTATTGCTATATCATTTTCAAAGTTGCACGGATACGATATGTTTGGAACGTGCAAACAACAGGGAACTACTATGTAACATTATAACCATTTTCAGAAAGTTCGATTGTCCCACAAATTATTCTTGTAATCGAAAGTGTTCCGTGCTTTGAAAAGGTTGAAAACCACTGGTTTAAGGTCTATACGATGTATACATGGATTCCGTGCCCGAGGGGTTAATAGGTTAATTCGACTTCACTTTTCCGAAGAAAGTCCAGCTACTTTTACGCCGTCTTACAGTAGTACCCTCTGCTAGCACTCGAACGAAGTAACACCGGGCACAGAGACTCGGTTAAAATCCTACGTATGATTATGTGCTGAAAGAGAACGTTAGAAGATGCGAGCACTGTGAGTTGCTAGGAATATGTCTCCGCCGATAAAATATACGCATCTGATTGGTTCTAAACTTCTATTAGCCTACCTTCTTTAGTGTACTACGCAGAGTTGGAAAGATGATTAACGGGACTAGCACAGGAACAAGAGGAGCACTTCAATCGCCTGATTGTTTTCGTCAGCCGGTAGTGTTATATGATTCGATTCCATCGACATTATCTTTTCGGTTAATGAGACAAAAATGTAACTGTATTAGAGAAGGTTAGAGCAAACTTTATAGAGATTACAACCAATCGGATCCGCATTCCTTATACTCGTCTTCTTTTACAGTTCTTGCATACCAATTAAGAAAACAGGACGCACGTGTTTTCATTATTGGTCCGAAACGATAACATCCGCGAATCGGATCGTGTCATAAACGTTTGTAGAAGAATGTTGGGCGGTGCGAACGAGATGCCACCTCCACTGCCATTGTACCGTCCCCGTAAGACTTCTTGTAGGCAAAGTATCGTATCCGCCAATCACGTGACAATTTTTTAAATCGGTATTCAGTATCACGGACAGGGGCAGTTTAGAAACTGCTTGGGTTAGGGAGAGGAGTAGGGAGGGTACGGTGACGAATGTAAGTTTAAGCAAGAAAATATAAAATGAAGTACATCTATGTATATCCAAATTTATATTCATATTTATATCAAGATATAGAAACGTGAAGTGTAGAAAAAAATGAAAAAGACGTGAATAAATTGTATCTATTGTGTATATGTGCGAAGATATTTAATCGATAAAAAGGAAAACCGTTTGATGAATGGGTAAGCGTGTTTGAGAAATAAGGATCAGAATCGATTTAAACAGACATTTTTATAAATTTTCAAATGCAAAGCGGCAGATATTTATATTCAGTATTTTCAGTATTCTTTATTTGGATTAAGTAAACTTTAATACAAGTAAACTTTAAATACTTCGGTACTATGGATCTGGAAATTTTTTATGATGATTTCATGCGACGCAACAGTTGAGATTCGTGTTTAGAGTGCAAATAGTATTACCATTTGATACATTATATTAAATAATTAAATTCCTGAACTTCAAAATCTAATTGCATTAAATCGATTCTTTTTCAAGCGGACGCTGCATGTTTTTTGTATCAAATTTTTCATTCTATCTATGATAAAAGTTATTTCGTTCTAGGTTATTTAATTTTGAAAATAACAGTATAATGTGCTCTTAAATTTACACCTTTAGTTTGATCTCCTCTAAAATTTGGAAAGTGCAACTCGATTCAGTTTGGATCTCCGGGCTCCACATTTACGAGTACGCGACAACACGCTGACACATGCCTATCGAGAAGGATCCTGAATCGCTGGAAAGGTATTAGTCCTAGGACACCGTTTAAGACTGAAGTCACTTCGAACGATGGCCGCAAGTTACTGGACGCATTACCACATGCAAGACAAATATTAGGCGACAGTTCTTTAAGCCTAACACTGATTGTTTACGCGTTTAATTGCAAGTGTATACCTAATAAGTTCAGAATGTCACAATTATTTTTAAATTTTATTGCTCTTGAGGAAGAGGTTCCCCCTTCCTAATCCGCCACTGACCACCGAAAGTAGGGGGAATGTGATTTGTTGACGCTGGAGGCCATTATCCCTACGCCCCCCCACCCACCCACTTTCCTCTTGACCCGTTGTCCGTCTCGTGTAATTCTAGATAAGCGAATAGAATTCGTAGTCAGCAATGGGTTCAAGTTACAACGTCGTTGGAATCACTGAAACCTGGATTGTTACTATATACACTTTATTTTTATTTGAAATATGAAGCTGTCTAATCCCATCACGATAAACCTCATCGTGTAAGGCCTACGTTAGGTTTGTCTTCTTTTTAGCTTTGCATAGTATATACGTATTTACACATATCGAAATATGCGGCGTCATTGTACACGATTGACGATCGAACTGCTCACCTGAGAACGATTTCCGGTCCCGTTGGAACCGGTATCCGCGTATATATACACATATGCATATAGGGTGTTCGTGTTATTAGTATCCACCATTTTTTTTGTAAATGATAAGTATATATAAAAAGGGAAAAGCTGGATACTAATAACGTGAACACCCTGTGTATACTTAATGATTCACACATTTATTCATGTATTTACTGAAATACATTTAGATGAATTAATATTAGGAATATATTATAATTTCTTTTTTTGAATAGCACAGTTAGATTTTTGTATTCTAGAAATTGAAACTTGGGTCCGATAAATATGAATGGTTGAGGATACAAATTAATGAACATCTTTGTGATTTAGAAAAAAAATAAATATCAACAATTATGCGAGTTGCATTACTTACTGATTAGTATTTGATATAACCGCTTTATTCTTTCAGAAACGCTTCAATACATCTTAGCATAGTACTTCTTAACTTCTTAGGCGCTTTTCGCAACGTTTGACCCTTTTATTTAAATATATTTATTCAAAATTCTTTAAAACTTGTACTATCAGTGTTAAATAGGTTAAAGGTCAAAATATTGCGGTAACATAACACACCGTGTGACTTGAAAATAATAAAATTATTCCTAAAATATGAACAAATGTGTGAAATCACTATACATCGTTCCTTTTGAAAACCGATGAATGATTGTCCGATTATTATCCTAGTGTACCTAAAATGTAATTTAACTCGTTGTTGGTAAAACAATTTTTATCTGATCCTCTCTTGCAAAAAGCGTCGTCTATTGCTGACCGGTTAGCTGGTGGAAATTTTGTAAAAACAACATTCTCTCGCAATAAGCGGTTCATGATGCGTGTAAGAAAAAGATATCCACTGTTTTTCAGCCTTGTAAAAATTGATTAGAGCATGTATCGAGTTACAGGCACCGTAAATACTACACCTATTACGTAATTCCTCTTGAGCAAACATTGACTGACATAACCTCTTTATTTTAATCTTGAGTAACTTTTTTTCTCGCGATTTTCGAATATCGCGCCCAATTTGGAATTTCTTCTAGACGTTAGTGATCTATTATGGTTCACGGTAACCTAGTATATTTCTCGAGCTTAAAAAATAACTTACTTCAGCGATTATTTAATATATGTATGTATGTTTCATTGTAAGATTGAGCAGCACCTCCTTTATCCGAACACCTATTATCCAAATACTTTTATTTTTTTAAATCATGAAACTTAATGCGATCAGTGGTTTCTTTTGCAACTTTGTCCCTCACGGTGAATAGCAAACGATGCGATCGTAAAAGGATTTGACCTTGGAAATATCTGTGAAGGACAAGTTTGCCCCCACTTATTTCGACAGGCCTCCATTGAACCAAACATGTATAATCCCGTTGCGATAGTTATGACGTATAATTTGAAAACACCTTGTCCCTAGAACAGTGTTTCTCAACCTTTCTCGGATCATGTCCCACTTCGACTCCTCAAAATTTTGGATGCCCCCTTATTGTACGTACAGTAGCGGACAAAAGTATAAGACCAAAGGGTCAAAGAAAACGAATAAATTAATTAATAAGAAGTAACACGATAAATAAAATTCGTATTCTAAGCTAATCGATAAATAGTATTCTATCATAATAACGATAGTAATAAATATATGAACAATATTTGCATACTATAAAATTATGTTTTATATTGACCTGTTGCCTTAAACTTTTGTCCGCTATTGTAAGTATAATAGATAATTAAGTTCTGAAGAAGTATAATATGAATAAGCGTTTTAAATTAAAGGAAGAAATTTAGATAAAATAGTGTTTAATTTGATTATAAATTTTATATTATCTTTACGTATTATAAAAAATTATATACTGTCATATATCTTTGGTGAAGTTAACGAATGGAATTTTCCAATTGTCCCCTAAATAATAAAATTTGAGAAACCCTGGCTTAGAAGATACTTGTAATGGTGATATATTCTTTTCTTCTTATTTTTATATTAGCGCAGGAAGTAAATGTAAACAAACTGTAAAGCGGAAGTTACGAAATTCGCTCTTACTATTCCAAATGCTTTACATTTATTTTTAGCAATACGTAAATCAGATAATAAATGACAGGTATTACTAACTGGTTGTAAAATTTATCGAACAAATACGTGAACAAAATAATGGGGCAAAAAAAAAGAAATGAAACTGAAACGCGTGTGTCTGTTTTTCTACTAAGTCTCTCAATTGTACGTTGATAATTAAATTTTACGTCGAATTTTCCGCTTCTTACGTAAATCTCTTAGCACAGACGCAATTTCGTGATCACAATGGAACCAAAAGAGATGCAGTGCTACGTCACTGCGGACGGCATCAAAACATATTTATAAAGGCGCCTAACAGAAAGGGAGATACGGCCGCGACCGATTAATAGCGTAGTAAATAACTCTCATTTTCTTTATCTGCTAATTAAGCGCACACTTATGTAATCTGTCGAATATTATCGAACGATAATTAGCAGCATGATTATTGACGCGCCTCCAAGACCATGTTACACCAAATACATATGTATGTTCAACTTTTCGAAAATGCTTTATTAGTATATTACGATTTTTAAATACTGTAAAAATATTTTTCTATTGTATGTTCCATCACGATATATCTTAAACATCAACCATCGACTAAGTTTATAAATTTCTGTCGTATTACTTATATCGAAATCTTTATTACGAATTTTCAAAAATTTTAATTTACTAAAATGTTTAAATACGACTACAAAAATATATTTATAGCAATGCACCTTAAACGCTATCACCGACTAAACGTTCAAATTTATTTCGTAATTATTGAAATCGAAAATTTTGTCGTAAGTTTTTGAAAATCCTTCAAAGTATATAAAAACTTTAAAATAAGATCATAAAAATTGTTTTCACCTTATGTTTCATTGTAATTCATTCTCCAAAGACTTTTCTGGTAGGCTTTCAACATCTTTTTCGTATTACTTCAATCGAAACATTTGCCCCAATTTTTTCCCCTCAATACGGGAACAAAAAAGTAAACCATGTCGAACGGCAGAGGAGGCTCAATTACGATTAACCTTGGTGCAAAAATCAGTCATCTCCAGAAATTATGATTTTTCAACAAACAAACAAAAAACTGAAAATTAGAGATTCAATTTTTTTTTGTTTATTTATATAGGTATATTCCCATTAAAACATGCCATTCATCGATACTCAATTTAACTAGTCAAAACCAGTTTTATCAAAGGTCCCTTATCAATACCAGTTTTATCTATTTTATTTTAGAAGTGAACAAATATATTTGACCAGTACCGATACTCCTTAAAAATCTGTTCATTTATTTAACTAATTTAGAGTAGTCGTTTCTGGTACTAATGAATTTCAAATGTTGCCGATAATGCATATAAGCTGCTCATTTACCAAACCTATCAACTACAGAAACATAAGGAAGAGAAAATTAACAAATATAAGAAATTAAGCATCGATCAAGTGCTTTAACACTCAAATTTTTCAGCGTTCTAGTATAATTATTTTTAACTTAAATAACTTTCCGCCTTTTCGAGTATTTATGAGTGTATAAGATCGAGTATAAGATTTAAGAGTTACAAAATCACAGATGACCGAGTTTTGTACCAGGCTTGAATTCTCCTCAAAAGCTGCCCCAACGAATGTAGATGCACGTGCATCGCGACGTGGGATGGCATGCACGCGCGACCTGCCTTTCGACTCGGAATGTTTCGTGACGTAGCACGGCAAGAACGCGCCGGATTGGTCGGCCCGAGGGGCTCGTCTATATTTACTATGTGGCGATGCGTCATTATCGAGCGGCAGCACCTACACACATCGGACAAAAGACTTTTTCCCAATCGTCTACGCGCGAGTTGCGTAACAACATGCCCTGTAGCACACGTGTATTCTTACCCTCCGTTTTACGTTATTTCTCGTTCGTGCAATCAGTGAACAGACTCCGGCGCTCTTCGACCGAGTTACTCTATCGATTTTGCTCTCCAGCATCAAAAAATGAACGGTAGCCCCGAGCAGACGAGAACCGACACATTCGAACAAAGTCGATGTTGAGATTTTTCCTTCTCGTATGCTTTAATCTGGGTTAGATTCTGCTGGTATTTTCAAATACCTCTTTCTGTTCAGCGTCACTGGTGTTTAGTCGTTGAATGAAAAGAAAGATCAAAAGGTTAAAGGCATCGCGTCAATTTTACGTATGTAAATTTTTCTGGTTGGACTTAATAAAAAGATGTATAGAAAAGTCAGCTTTCAGAAAAATGCTTACTAGCATTACTGAAGATAAAACAGATCTCGGAGATCTGAGGTTTTTATTGCATTTAATTATATAGTTAAAAGTTATTCATATAAAATTCTAGCTTTCCTTCATCTTGAATAATAAATCACGATTTAATATTGAGATATTTGTTATAGAGAATAACATTTTCGTGTTACTGTAGTCTTCAGTAACTGCTTAAAATTATATAGCATGAACGTTTCTCGCTATTACTTAACGGTGAGAGATACTTAACCGTTACCAAAAAGGATAACACAACACTCGAGTTGAATAGTCTATTTTTAGGACGTTTGAAAAAAGCATCACGTCTACACAATCCTACGAGTAACCGGTTTGGTTACCTTCACCCTCGCAATGAATCGATAGGTGTATAGATATGCGGCAGGGCGGCTGTTTCTCATATTGCTTGGCAACGGAACCAGTAAGACGCGAGGACGTCAATCTCGTGATACCTCACGCGATGCATTATGCACCACCTGGGTGATGCATACACGGTGCCAACGCTCGTTATTCCGATTGCAAAACTTAACGAAGCATGTCTGGACACAAATACCTTTGCAATCTTATCCCCTACTCACAAGTACTGTTTTTGCCAGATTTCATAATTGAATTAGTATTAGTGATAGAATTTGAAAACTTCTTCGATTTTAATGAAATCTTTAGAAAGCACCGAATTTTTAACACATATACAAAAATGATGTGTCTACCTTGAACTAAAAATTTCCTATTGGAAGACACGTGCTACATGTTTATGCACGTGTGTATGTATATATACGGTGACTCGCAAATTTGTTTACATGTTTCGACGTATTACGTTTTTCGAATAGTACAGTGAGAGTTTTTAATTTAAAAGTACAATACTTGGATATAATAGGTGTAAACAATTGAGATTATAATTTAATGAACACCTCCATGTTTGAAGAAAAACTATATTTTATTTTTAAAAAACAGCCTGTAATTTATAAAAATATGTGAACAATTATGTAAGTTCAATTATCTATTAACTGATATTTGATATAATCTTCTTACATTTCTAAAACTACCTTAATCCACCTTAATATATTTACTATCATTTTATAATAATTTTTCGCAACGTTTATTCATTAATTGACTATTCAAGACTTGTATTATTAATTTTGTATTATTAATAATACAATATGCAAATAATTTATTCACTATGTCCCACAAATATTAAATAGATTTAAAATCGAGAGATCATATTAGTACAACGCATGGGTGATATAAAGCTTAAAAATCCAAAAAAAGAAATGAAATAATTCTTAGTATTTGAATATATGTGAACAAATATGTGAATCACTGTATATATACGCCGCTGCGATATACAAATTTATGCATATACAATGTGGACAGGACTGTCGCACGGCACGCATGTGTCGTAGTCATCCCGCGCCCTTTTATTTTTGACCAGATTACTAATGCCACGCGCGATCATCAATGTATACTTTCCGCACCTTTCTCAACAGAGTTAAATTTTTCAGGTTACGTAAAGAACATTCTTTCTTATTCGTTTCTGGATTCTAATCAATATCGACCGATTAAAGGTCATAACTTCCTTATCAAATATCAGTGAACAATATATCCGATAAGCGCAAGTAACATTTCAACGTCCCAAGTTTAATCCGTAAGAAGAGAACGCAGTAATTTATAAGAAATTACACGAATGAACAAATGAAAATCATCGATCAATTTATTGACTCAAGTTTGGAACAGTCTTTGCTCAAATAAAACTATTTGAAAATTTTATTTCGATGTTCCTGTAAAACAATCGAGGACACATCTAAAAGGTCCTTCGATGTGAGAATTTCTCTTTTCAAAGGTGAATCGGTCCCACTCACCCTTTTCCGTGACCGAGTAATACTTGAAAATACTCGTCTTGCGGCCGGTTTGTGAACGCTCAAACTCGGCAAACCTCGACTCGTCAAACGTTCCATCCTCATCCTGTTCCATTTCTTCATCCTTCTCCAGTTCCCCGTTTTTTCTCTCGCCCCCTACCACGTTTTTCTGCTCCATGATCCTCGATCAATAATCCGGTGGAAGCGGCACGCGCCCGAGTTCTTCACAACACAGACGAAAACTTTGTCCGCCAACACGGCCAGACTCCAATAGTAATCCAAATAATGCTCTAACTGAAAAAAAAATCGCAGCAGTGAGGGGCGGTTTTATCAAGATCGTACCGGGCTTTTATTATTCAACACACCTTCGCGTCAAGCACAGTTCGGCAGGGAGAATGCGCGAGAATCGCCGGTGCTTTTACCCGCTCGCCTTCCCTTTTCCTTACCTCCGCTTCGTCTCGCCCCTGACTGATTGTATACCGTTTCACGTTTGCTCTCGTCCCGCTCAAGTCGTGTGTCGTCTGCTCGTTGTGGTCATGGCCAATGACAGCGACAACAACGACACTCTAAAATTAACCTTCAATCAGTTCAATCCTGCGTGCTTCTTCTGTACTTCGCGCAACAGGCCTCTACGCAAATTTCTTGACCGAATTGGGTTTTCGTGAAATGTCGCGGTACAGACATCGCGCGTCCCAAGGTCCCCGTCAATGCAGGGACCAGCTCTAATTGTTATCTATGCAAGAAACGCGAAACAATTTCTACTATCTCGACGATGCTCACAGTAATTCAAGTCGACACTTATGAAAAATAAAAAGAGCAATTCGATAATGTACATTTTGTTATAGATTAGGGTGCTAAAGCAAATTACATCAATTTTATTTTTGAATAGATGTACAAGTACTCGTTAAGCATTTTTTACTTGAAATGTAATTAATGCTCGGTTTATAATCAGAGTTCAATTAATGGTAATTCAATTATCGCCATCTGAAATGCAATGGGGCATATTGTGAGATGAACTTTGAAACCACAACGAATCCGCTTTCGTTAAATAAGATTTTATTATAACTGTAATATTATTCTTTTAGTACTATAAATTTATTGTATAAAATATGAACAATAACTTGCACTAGATACAATAATTGTGCTCTTAGAAGCATTCAATCAAAAAATATTTGTTTAAATTCAAAATATTCTTAAATTTAATAATCTTCTACCTGGTTTACTCTTATCATAGTAATGTAAAAATATATTTAGTAATTCTATATATTATATAGATTATTCACGTATAGCCTATCTTGTGTTTATACAGATACTAAAATAATAGGGATCTCTATTAAATAACTCAATATCAAGCTATCTTTTTATGATACTAAAATTTATCAAAAATTAATTTACATTATTGATACATTTAAAGGCTCAATTAAAAACTAGTACTGTCTTGTGTTAAAGTATAATGGAATATAAAAAAATATAAATATAGTCTAATGAATTAGTGTAAAAAAAGTACAGGATAAATAAAAATTGCAAAATAGATAGTCACCGTCACTTCCACAGTCAAAGTTTTACAAAGTAAACAAACGAGTTTCGATGAAAACACGGTTTTTAGCTGTACGTAAAAGTACCGAACATGATGTTGGTCTGTAAATAGGCCGCATAATGCGTTGGTTTTTCCCGGGAAGCATCTGACTACCCAACAGTATTGCTACCTTCCTTCCTTATATACAAATCGCATGCACTACCGAGCACTAGCGAGAAACATAGCAATGGTAGCCACCTAGTAGCAAAACTAGGATTTAACTTTCTGTTACTCAGATGGCGTTGTACTGCTTGGCGCAAAGATATAACATTATATCTACAATCGAGATTGAAAAAAAATTGTTTACTTTTTATATTTTAATAATATAACGATTGAACTGTATGAATATTGTTGTCCTTCATTATTAAATTATTTCCAAATATCATGTTTTAAAATATACTTTAAAAGAATTTTATTGAAACAAATGAAGTATATGAATTCATTTGTTTATAATACATATTAAATAATTTAAAAGCATTCTTTTATAAAAAGTAAATAAATTTTGATACATGATTTATTCATCGCATAATTTTGCCTTGACTGATTAAAATAACCTGTATCAATTATGGCACTTACAGCCTTGTTCGCAAGCGTCATTGATGGATTGAATGTCAGTCTCCTAACACATTAACTACATACATGACGCTAATTCATTTTTCACTAAATGATGTAATACAATTTTTTATGGACGTAATCATTACGAAAACATTTTTAGATATACATACAAACATGTAACATAGTTTCAATATTTGTTTTTAAAAATAGTTAAATTACATACATCTGCACTCTTATTTTTTATACTATTCATTTAATTTATTTTTTGGTTTTTAATTTATCTTATATTTAAATTTCAAATTTGATTTAATTAGTAGATTATGTTTTCATGAAATGTATAAAAATAAGTTAATGAAATGTAATAGCATTATTTGTTTTTTGATACATTCGTATTCAACGTGCGGTACCCACGTGCTATAGAATTATGAGACTTACACCACCTTACAAAGTATGATAGAAAAAAAGATAAATTATAAATGAAATATTCTTATTGAACAATTGCTCGCAATCGAGTATCATATTTTAAAAGAAGGATATATTATTTGATCTACCGTAATTGAAAAAAAATGTTAAATACTTACGAAAATGTTACTTGACGGCCGGCAGATGAATACTTAACACCCCAGTGTTGACGTAGTTATAATCAGTATTTAAGCATAAGATCATCGGCGCATTTCCTACACTGACGCATATCTACTTAGTATAGAAAAAATCAAAGAAAACAATATTAGCAATAAACTATAAAATTTATCATGTTTTCCACTCTACGACGCCATAACTTATTGTCGTCTGCTACAGAACTCAAGTCACTAGCAGCCATATGTCGAAACTAGCGCCTTATGTGATGTTTCTTTTTACTTGATTATCTGTTTTGTTCTAAATTAATTTTTTACTTTTTCTTAATTATTTGGTTTAATCTTTAACTGTTATCGTTATTCAAAATAGTGATTTTAAACTTTTGTAAAACCTAACACTTAAAAGTAACAATAATCAATAGCGAAAACATCTATACTTAACACAGATAATTATGTAATATTTTTTATTTTAAATTTATTTATTATAAAAAATACTTATGTTAAAGAATACATTCATTTATTCTTAATGAAATTTACGCATTATGAATTTAAAAATCACTTATTTTAATTCAAAACTATTAACTGATACGCTCTGTATCCACTTCTTCAAACTATAGACACTGATTATGTTCGATTTTCACTACAAACGTATTTAAGTATATGACACAACCAATGGATAATATATTGTAGTGAACACTGCAAAATAACCTCTAAAGCTTAAAGCTAGTGACTATTTAATATTATGTATATGTAGCTTAAATGTAATATGATTCCTAATTTGACACCGAAACAAGATGTTGAGGATCCTGTTGAGGAAATGTTAAAGAAAACCGGGTGTATAGAACTTCATTATCAAGTTCAAGTATTAACCTTACATGTAGTGAAGCGTATATGATGTATAAAAACTAGTATTACTTCATTATATTTTTAGGAATGCATAGCAGAAACACAAGATTGGAGGAAGTGTCAAGAACAAGTAAAAAAGTTTAAAGTGTGTATGGATGAGTATCAAAAAAAGAGAGAAAAGAATCGTATTTAAATAAGTAAATATGTCATTTATAAAACGTATATTTATTCATCCAATAAAGTATTTAAAATCTGAACATTATAAAATGGTATTAGTTGTAAGAGCAGATATAGTTATGGGAAAAGGAAAAACTGCTGCTCAATGTGCTCATGCTGCAGTAGAATGTTATCGTCAAATATCGGCTAATAAAAAATATCAAGAAATCTATGAATCTTGGTTACAGCAAGGCCAACCTAAAATTGTGTTAAAAATATCTAATGAAGAACAATTAATGTCACTGGCTCAAAGTGCTCGTAAAATTGGTTTAATTATTTCTATAATAAAAGATGCAGGTAAAACCCAATTACATCCAGGTACAATATCTACACTTGGAATTGGACCAGGTCCAAAAAAACTAATAGATGATCTAACATTAAACTTAAAACTTTTATAGATTCTATGAATCAAGTCTTATCAAATGTATAAAGGGATAATTAACTGACAATATTTAAATAAATTTTTAATTACTTTGAAACTCTTATTAAGTTTTAATTAATGTTTTATTTATTAAAGCTTTGTTTCTTTTTATCTAGTTTTATACAATTGGATGTCGACAAAATGTATTTCTTAAAAATTCTGTGTATTAAAAAACATACATTCAATATAGTTTGTTTTGGAACACTGTTTAGTTATCCTGTCTTTTTTGTAATACAGCAGCATACAATTTTGCATGCAAGCTTATGCCAGCACAGTTTGCATGTCATTCTTTTATTTTTGAAATTATCAATACAAATGATAGTAGGTACTTTTAAACTTGACTTATGTGATTGATTTACAACTTACAATTGATTTCAGTAATATTTTAAAAATAGCATAAACATTTGTACATGATTTATATATATCAAATATTTTGCTGTTTGATTAAAAAGAAAGAAAAAGAATTAATGCTTTGCTATAGAATTAAAATTTTTTTAAAATTGTTTCATTTATATTATTTTGAGTATGAATTTTCGTAAACAACTCTAAAGAAGATATTTTTTATTCTTACTAATATGTTAAAAATACTATTCCAAACTTGTAATATTCATATACTCAGTTTACAAGTATATTAAGTAGATATTTTATTATTTTAATACTTCATTTGTTACAAGATTGAGCATAAAAATTTTAGGAATCTTTTGTAAGAGCACAAATAAATAGTAAAAAATGAAACTTTTACGTAAAATACCATTATTTTATGTCTCAAATACGAATATCTTAATATATAAGTGCACCATGTATTTAAAAAGGTAAAAAATAGCTTTAGACCAAAAAATTTTAAGATGATAACACCTGTTATTAAAATACATATAAAAGATATATTTATAATAACTTCATTAGTTATTTCAATTTTAATACAGCATCTACTGCAATGTAATACTGAAAAGATTATGAATGCATGTAGAACATTTTTTTATAAGATTCTTGTGTATAATATATTGATACACAATTTCATTTATACACATTACAATCATACATAATCCTATACAAACATATCTTGTTAAAATTAACATGAGGAGAGTTATACTGAGCTATTAATAGATTTCATACTTTTCTAAAATGTACATTAGAATAATCTTCATACAGAACAAATGCATGTAAATAGAAAATGTAGAATTACAGATACCATGAAGAATGCATACAATAGTTCAAGTTAAAAATTTTTGTAGATACAACTGTATGATTACCATATTGAAATGTTTACATGTAATGTGAAATGTTTACAACTAGCAATGGAAAGTGTCAGGGATTAAATTAATTGTTGACACTGAACTTTTACGTCCCAAGAGTATGAC
Organism: Tetrapedia diversipes; assembly: GCA_033822845.1. Taxonomy (NCBI): domain Eukaryota; kingdom Metazoa; phylum Arthropoda; class Insecta; order Hymenoptera; family Apidae; genus Tetrapedia; species Tetrapedia diversipes. The sequence continues at coordinate 221,885 of JAOPTO010002469.1, read as the reverse complement.
ATGAGTAAACTAAAGAATCAGGTGTTAGAGAAAGTTCTTGAGTTTCCTCACTCAATTTACAGAACATAAGAGTAATTTGTTTGCAATACATCTGTAATTTTATAATATAACTTTTTTTCTGAGTGAATATCTACTTAAATTAGTACACAACATTGTATAAGTATTTTAAGGAACTGAAAAGACAGTTTAGAATTGATGAAAATAGATTAATCGAATCAAGAAATTAAATTCGAAAATAGATTAGTACCAGTCGAAGAAGTTACAGAAGATAAATCAGAATTGAAATATATGAGAAAAGACAGTAACTTGTAACCTTTTAGTATTAACAGTTTAATCATTTCCTTTTCATTGCCATATAAAGTAAATTGAAATTTCTTTATTAGAAAAAAGCAGCTTGTAATATCAATAACACCTTAACTAATGAAGAAGTATTGAAGAAGATAAAAGATAAAGATTTTTAATGTTCAAGATATAGTGATATTCTTGGCAGTTATAATAAGCCGTACTTTATACATAGAGTAATATTTACTCTCGAGACTAGTTTCAACAATATCAGAAAGATAAGACATACTTTTTAAGATCGTGACAAACTGTTATTGGTGCTAAAAAATAGATTTATTATGAAAATTTGAAATGAAAGATGTAATATTTAGATCATGAACAATTATCAAATTCTACAATAAAACAAAGCATTCATTAAAAAAACATGATGCTGTGCATTTATTAGGATTTAGAAAATATACTTTCATGTATAATCTCTCATAACCATTTTAAACAAATATAGCAGAATATTATAACTAGTAGTTAATAAAATTAAAGAGGGTAATTGGAGAAAAGAAGCTTTTCTTGAAATAAGAGAATGGGAAAATCATACTTCTGCACATTTGATCATACATTGCAAGATTAACAAAACAAGAAAATCATGAACTAAGACTGACATATTTTGCCTCATACATCTTATTTGCCATACCTTTATTGCATTAAAACTTAAATCACCTTTCCAAAATGCAATTTGTAAGTTATTTTAAAGATAATATAAAGTTATACAAATGATAAAAATTATTTCGGTTAAATAAATACATTTACTAAATTTTGTATTAATAAATATAGTTTCAGAGAAAAACCTAAAAAAAACTTTCTTTAACACCCAATACAAGTATTTTATTATGGTGATAGGAAAATTGTGTTTATATGTATATGAACTGTAAATAGTAGAAAATATGAATAAAGACTATGTGTATATGAATACTACTATACATAACAGAGTAATCTCTTAAGTGTTAAATACTTGACACCTAATTATCATTATTATGTACATTGGCATAAAAGTTATACATTAGATAACAATATCTCTTTATATCTACAGACTGCTAAAACTCATATATGCTACAATCATATGTTTATGTTTTTCTTAAATCTAAAATTATTTAAAGATACTCATATCATACTCACCCATTTTATTTTTCCTTGTGTCAATTATTGACTTCCTATCACATATGTAAATTTGATTATTTGTATATCTCTAATTACACAGTGTGCAGAATATATCAGTCTCAAGTAGCATGTAGCAGAGTATTATCGACCCTATAAAATTTTGTAATTTGGCAAACAGTATGAGTCAAATTACAAGTTTGACTTTGCATACATATAACTCTTTGCCTTTAGTTTTTTCGATATTAAGCAATTATTTTAGTAAGTTCTGGTGGTTCTACATAATTATTCAGTACATGTGGTGCTTCATTAAATTCATCAAGTTCATCTCCATTATCTGCTCCTTGTGCAAGTAAAAAGTATTGTTCACTTCGTGTTGGCCATAGTAAATGTGCCATTACACAGTATGCAAAACAATCAGCAGAATATGTAATACCTACGAATACATATATATTCCATACAGAAAAATGAAAAGTTACACTTAAAATTTCATAATAAACTTACCTAATAGAAGTTTGAACCTCCACAATGCACTTACTTGAAGAGCTATTAGTGCTATAATAGGTAAGTAAATAAACCAAACCAATGAAGATGCACCAAAATGAAGTAAAAAATTTAACTTTTGAGTGTTGTGTTCATATGTCATAGTATTTCTTAGTTCACATAAGAACCAAATCATTATTGCACTACGAAACAAAAGTATAAACCACCCTGGCCATGTTTGATACTCATCAATATCTTCAATAATGTCAACTTCGGTCTAAAAATGTAATATTTGTAATTAACTGAACTTAAATTTTTACAAAAACGAATTTGAACAAATACATACCATATTCCATACATATAATAAAATATGTACCACACCATAACAAAGCCATATAGCAAAAACCAATGGCTTCCATGTCAATTCCATTCTAGTTACAGCCCATCCTTTGGCAAGTAGGAGAAGAAGTAACATGAATGATGTCTAAACCGCATAAAATTAGTTATTAAGAATTAGGATATATTTATCAATTTATTCATCCAAGAAATAAAGGTATTGATTAAAACTTACTCTTGAAAGAATATCAAAAATATCTCCAGCAACTTCTAATTGTTCATAGCCAACTCCATCAAGAGCAAACTTTAACACATGTATCAAAATTAAACACACTGCTATAAACTCTAATAATAAACTAGCAGTGAATAATCTTGTTACAGGATGCTTTTGTAATCGTACAGCATATAACTGTAATGGCACAAGTATAATATAACACATGAAAAACAGCAAGTATAGTTCTATGGTATTTTGTCTATCATATGAAAATTGATACGTTAAACTATTTAGGCCACTAGTATTTGGATTCCCATTTACTAGCCAAATATTGTATTCTAATTCATCATGTTTATCGTAGTATTCCCACTGACAGGTAGTTATATTTCTATAACATGCCACTATACTCATGTACCAAAAACGTGGCTGCCAAAAATCTTGTATGACGTATGTGAATTGGTATCCCTTTACAATATTCCATATAGAATCCTCATCTGGACATAATTTACCCTTTGGGCAAGGTACTCTCCTTTATAAAAACAGAAATTGAATGAATTTAAATATGAAACATTAAACATTAAATAATTATAATTTGAAGCAACAACATACCTCAAAAAATCTTGACCTTCTTCGTTACAATGCACATCATAAGAACTTTGATTCAAAGTATTAAACATAAGAGTACAAGCAGTGTTTTTGTCTTTTAATGTTCGATTACCGTAATACTCTAAAAAATGACCACGATTTAAAACTGCCAATGTGATTGGCACAGAAAAGTTACGTTTAGATGTTACATTGCCGAAAATATATCCATACGAATCTTTCTGTCGATGACGATCAGTCTTTTGAAAACCAAATTTAATAAGAAAACGAAAGAATTCCTTAGTATTAAAGGTGCCCGAAATGTGTGTGCCTTTAACATAGTTGATTCGTAATAACATACACAATAAGATGCAAATCAACAAAATTTGTCGTAGTATCAACATTGTTAAGCACAATTCGATGTCTTGTTCTCCAAATTAGATGTCAAGAAGCATCAATAACACTGTTCCTTAACATTTTCTTCTTATTGACCACAGCTGTTAAAGATAACCATGTTATACACTATATTTAGTCAAATTTTCGTGTGCGTCAAGAACCACCACATTTCGAAAGTGTCATTGGAAACATTTCATAAACAAGGACACATTCACATATAAAGCGCAACGTGCAAAAATATCACCACGCGATTCATTCGCTAAACGTTAATGACCCATACTTGTGATTTAAACACGGTTTTCCTATTGATTTTCCCCACCCAAAGAGACCGGCCGCTGCAAAACGTTTTGTCACTACTATGACCGTAAATTTTCGCGCCCTTGCATAGAGTACTTACGTCTTCGATTAATATACTTTTATTCCCTATTAAATGTTTTAAAATGTAACTGATTTATTTTCATACATTGATTATTTAATAAAATAACTATTAGGTAGTACTTATGCAAATGAATTATGAGCTATTAGTTTATATTCACATTTGATAACGAATTAATTGCAATGTAAATTATTACCGATGTTTATTAAAAAAGCTTGTTTAAAACTGGACTTAATATAATTTCGATAACCGTAACCTCAAAGTGAAAGTTTAACAAATAAATTATTGTATCTAAATTATGTAGTATTCATTGTTAAACTACGTTCCGATTTTATTTTATCCCAACAAAAGTTAAATATATAAACGTGACATTACCAGATGTAACATTACAGAAATTTAAAAGATTAAACTTTCTTTATTCAACTAGATTATTACATCAAATACCTTAAGTTAAACAATGAAATAAAATTTGTTTTAGAAGTACCTTTTATAAATTTTACTTGCTAAATTAAGTATAAATGACTTCTTGAAAATTATCATCATTATTTTTAAATAAATGCTCGCTTTTCAATCTACCCAAATCAAGAAATGATACATTGTTTCCTGCGGAAAGTTGAACTTCATTCTTTTGAATAAAGATTACTAAAATTCTTGATACTTTTCAAGCTGCTAGCGCACCCTATGCTTGAACGTATCATACTTCTATGGCTTCATTTCCGAATATATAAATTATAATATTTACATACGTAACATACGTAATACATGTGAATAGTACTCGTTTAATTATACTTTAATTATATTTATAACTTTCTTTTAATCTTACCATGCATGAATTAAGAAAAAAATATAATATCACTGAACGACAATGATGAAGATGAACAAATAATAAGTTCTAAGTATAGTTCTATTAAGCATAATAACGCATTAACAATTTGCTAAGTATGTCTGTTTGATGATACGAGAAAGGATTAATGTTACCTTCCAATTATATACAACAAACGATGTTTAAAACAAGATGTCTACTTTAGACGATTAAGCATCACTCTCATGTTATTCGATCAGTTGTCTTGAGGGTTTCCCACATTTTATACTAAAATGATTATCTCATACAGATAGTGGTTATGCTAATTTCATTATGGTAACTGTAAAAATCAAGCACACTGTAATTTATGTAAATGAAACATAATATTTGATTAAAACAGGAATTGTAACCATTTTTTTTCCCGTAATGGTGGGCGTTCAGTTGCCATCTTATATGATGTTTATGCTACATCACATGATTTATATACATTATTATGTATTAAAAACAATATGTCCATAAAAATTGTTATCTTACACTTAAGCAAATTAACACACTAAACAATGAACATGATCTTATAAAAATGAAAATCGTTATAGTACAACAAGCTTATTCTATAATCGTATCATCGATAGATTGCTTCCTCTTTTAGGAAATTTCTGCGTTTTACGATCTTTTTACTTTGCTAAGTTTAATATTTTTACCAGCGCATATTCTAAATGCAACAAATAAAATGAAACTAAACCTATCAATGCATAATTGATGTTAAATATCTCGTTTTGTTATTGCACAATGAGGTTATGACTTTCGTTCACCACATTTGAAATAAACGCATTGAATCGGCTATATTTCGATTAATTGTTTACTTATTCTACTTATTTGATTGTTATTTAATCTACTAATATACAATTCTTCAAAAATTGCATGAATTTTTTACCATAGATTATTGAGTTGTAAAATATCAAGGATGGCTTTATCGTTCATTCTGTAGAGAACTACAGATTCCGGCAGTGCCTATTTTAAACTTGTAATTTTGCAAGTAACAATTGTATCTACGAGAAAAAAATATAATGACTTGAAGCGCCAGTTCCACTAGGATCATTTACGATAGAAATTGCAAGTTAACTTTGCAATAATTTAACAATTTTTGTCGTTTTATCGCAAGCTATCCCGATGCCGTAAAGAGACTCTTGGCGGAAAATCATGCCATGCATAAAAGCGCGAGGAGCTCAGCGGGAAGTAACAGCTACTGAATAAAACTAGATACACGTGGTCATTCGTTCGTATACTTTTTATTTCTCGATAACCATTTCGTTTTGAATAATCGTGGTTGAATTCAACCGATAATTTACCGCTCCACCGTTTTTAGTGAAACTCAATGCTCAACATATTCAGTGGGTCTTCCTCCATGGTCCGCGCTCACAGACCAAAACGAGGTGCTTGGGGTCGCGTATCGCTATTCAGAATACTTGTTTGACGAAGAGATTCGTGCTATTAGTTACAAAAAGTTGCAAAATGGAGGAAAAAAGTACTACAGGAAGTACTGCTGTAGAGAGTGCAGAAAGTAGTAGTCCAGGAAAGAAAACTACTAAGGCGAAGTCGACGAAATCTCAACGACCGAAGTCTTCGCATCCGCGGACATCTGAAATGGTAAATGCTGCCATCAAGGAACTGAAGGATCGCAAGGGTTCGTCTCTTCAAGCGATTAAGAAATACATCGCAAGTACGTACAAGGTTGACGGAGAAAAATTGGCGCCTTTCATCAAGAGGTATTTGAAAACAGCCGTTACTTCTGGTGCTGTTGTTCAGACTAAAGGTAAAGGTGCATCTGGATCGTTCAAATTGTCTACGACTAAAGGCACTGAAACGAAAAAGGTTCATCGTGCTGTAAGAGTATCAAAACCAACTAAAGTAAAGAAATCAGTGGAAAAGAAAACCTCACCGACGCGAAAATCTACGTCATCGAAAAAACCAAGTCCACCAAAGAAGGCTGAAGTTGCTAAGAAATCGGCAACTGTGAAGAAAGCTGTTCCCGCCAAAGCTGCCGAGAAGCCTGAGAAGATCGAAAAAGCTAAACCTCTGACGGAATCTAAAGCTATGTCGAAAAGCAAAAAGACAGCCAAAGCTCCCGCAGCTAAAACTAAAACACCGAAACCGAAAAAGGCTGCGGCTTCTAAAACAGTCAAATCAGCAGCAAAAAAATAATTTTTAAACAAAAAAACTTTGGAATTTTATCCTCAAACAAATGGCCCTTTTCAGGGCCACAAATCTGTTTTTGACAAGGAACAATCTTCAGACAATCTAAGCAGTATTAACTTTTTACGAACTTTTTTTTACTTAATAAATAATCTGACAAATTCATGTCTTACGTTAAAAATTAGTGTGTTACCCTTTCATATAGTCCTATGTATGACATCTAACAATAATTGAAAACAAGAACATAACCTATAAAAGTTCAACTATTACAAACTGCATTTTTACTTAATTTCAAAATTTATAAATTTATAGAAACGAGTAATTACGAACATTACATAAAATTTTATTTCACATTTTATTAACAAATTACAATTTAGACACAACAGATAGACTAAATTTCTAATACAGTAGTGAACCTGATAACTATTTAATATATCAATAGTTGAATTTTTAAACATTTTATTTCTAATGTAAAAATATTTATAGAAGTTATTTCTATTTTAACGTACTATTTTATTGCATTAGAAAAGTAATATTTTACAAAAATACAAATTTAAAGTTTAAGCTCAGATTTATTTAAAAATTGTAAATAGAAAAAATATTTTATATGTACTAGTGAAGATTTTAAGAACATTTCATAAACTTTTCAAAACAAATTCCACTTCATTTAAAAATACATAATTGATTAGTTTTTCAAATTGTTCTACAAATAAGTTATAAATAGTCTACATTTATTTGAAACAATTTATATACACTAATATCTTAAGAAGATATAATAATTTAATAATTCGAAAATGAAAATTTAAAAATAAATACCTAAATATCTAACTCCTAAATTACATATAATTTATGTAGTTGATTCCCTACACGTAACTTATCACAAATTAAAATTATAATAATTGATCCCTTGATTCTAAGGTAAGTAGTAATCAATAACTGCTATAAATAATGATATAATAAGACAATAGAAATATATATATATGAATTCAAAGTTGCATCAAATTTTAGAGATATAGATAGATTCATTTTCTATTGTATGACATTTAAGGCTCATTTTAAGAATGGAGTTAATGATTTAAGAGTTAGTTCTGTATTTATAGAAATGTTAGAAAACGTTTAAAAAATGAGAAATGTAGAGAACCAAAGAATTCCTATGTAAGAAATATTTGTGGCCCTGAAAAGGGCCGATATATGCAGTGATGTATTCACTTTGAACTAGTGTATTTGGTAACAGCTTTAGTTCCTTCACTGACAGCGTGTTTAGCCAATTCACCAGGGAGTAGTAAACGTACAGCTGTTTGGATTTCTCGAGAAGTAATCGTTGACCGTTTATTGTAATGAGCTAGACGAGATGCTTCAGCCGCAATGCGCTCAAATACATCATTTACAAAACTGTTCATGATACTCATGGCTTTGCTTGAAATACCGGTATCTGGATGTACTTGTTTCAAAACTTTGTAAATATAAATGGCGTAGCTTTCCTTCCTCCTCCTCTTCTTCTTCTTGTCGGTCTTGCTAATATTCTTCTGAGCTTTACCAGCTTTCTTGACAGCTTTTCCGCTTGCTTTAGGTGGCATTATCAATTTCTTCGAGCACTACTTGTACCGATACGAAATGGTGATGCGAATGATGTGCACTCGTTCGGACACGGCTTTATGAGGAAATCCGGCAGCTATAGCGATCCAATCAGAACCAAGCGCGCCTTTTGCTGCGTCCTGATTGGTAGACTACTGCTGCCATCTACGGATATATATTTGCAGCACGGGATGTGCTGAATTCACTATTCAGCGAAACTTCGTTGACGAACGATCTCGATTTACAAGCATTTATTAGTTCTTCAGTATGTCTGGACGTGGAAAAGGCGGTAAAGTTAAGGGAAAGGCAAAGTCTCGTTCTAACAGAGCAGGATTACAATTTCCTGTTGGTCGTATTCATCGTCTTTTAAGAAAAGGAAATTATGCTGAACGCGTCGGTGCCGGTGCTCCAGTTTATTTGGCAGCTGTGATGGAGTATTTGGCCGCTGAAGTTTTAGAGTTGGCTGGTAATGCTGCTCGTGATAATAAAAAGACAAGAATTATACCACGCCATTTACAATTAGCCATACGTAATGATGAAGAATTGAACAAATTACTTTCTGGAGTAACAATAGCTCAAGGTGGCGTTCTGCCAAATATTCAAGCAGTACTTTTACCAAAGAAGACGGAAAAGAAAGCTTAATGCTGATTTGCAAACCTCAAACGGCCCTTTTCAGGGCCACCAAATAATTTCAATCGAAGGAATGATTTTTATGGTTTATAACTACAAAAAGCTTCACTATTTTTTTTTGCATAAAAATAGTTAAACAGGTCCAAATTGTAAATTGAACGTAGAGAAATTATCACAATTTTTTCTTTAATAACGTTAAATGGAACATTGCATGAAAATAGATCAATGTTTTTTCATTGTTTATTGTTGTAAAAGATGGTTTTGTTGATATACGTAAATTAAAAACGTTTTGAGTTCATCCTTTTGTTATCCATACCGATTTTGTAAAAACAAAAAGGTGAATAGAATTTGACAACATCGTAATCTGTAAGAATTAACGATGAGAATATGGCAGACATTTGTAGATATGGCAACACTGGTACTGTAAAGCATTACATTCCTCCTATTAGTCAATACTTGAACTTTAAACATGTCTGCAATCTTTTGGTAGAAATAAAGTAAATTATGCAGAATATAAATTATACATTAAATTTATATTTCAAGTTCTTAAGGGTCATTAGAGAAATGTGATGAAAAAAACATGTAACGTAATGGCGCTTGTATTTAATGTTAAAAACACAAGAATCCACCAATCCTAATTCAATGTTTTTTGGTATAAAATTTTAGCACACGTGAAAAATTTTTATTGTAAATTATAACATTTAATAAAATCAATATATCTAAATTTTACTTTTCTTTATTTTTTCATGGTATTGTCGTACAAATTGTATATAATTTTATTTTTTGATATTTGTAAACTAAAGATTATAATACATCTTTTTTAAATTCATGGTAAAATTACATTGTAAAATTTCATTTTTATATAAGGTAATATTTAAAATGCACTAAAATGTAATGTTGAAGTTGAATGAGTTCGTTCTTAGTATGAATAATTGTGGCCCTGAAAAGGGCCGTTTTGATTGACGATCGTCGATGTCGTCTCGTCCAAAGCAGTTTTCCGCTTTAACCTCCAAAACCGTATAGCGTGCGTCCTTGCCTCTTCAGAGCATATACGACATCCATAGCCGTTACGGTTTTTCGTTTGGCGTGCTCGGTGTAAGTAACTGCGTCACGGATGACGTTTTCCAAGAAGACTTTCAGAACACCACGAGTTTCTTCATAAATCAAACCAGATATACGTTTCACACCGCCACGACGAGCTAACCGACGGATTGCTGGTTTCGTGATGCCCTGGATGTTATCACGAAGTACCTTCCTATGACGTTTCGCTCCTCCTTTTCCCAATCCCTTTCCTCCCTTTCCACGACCAGTCATGTTTAGATTTGCTTAGTATAACTTATGCGTACCACAAACGACAAAGCACGTTTGAGAACGCACTACCTGCGTGGCGCTTTTATAGCTCAGGAAGGTTTCCTCCCCACCATCCGGATACCAGCCAATCATAGGCTACAACGTATTGAACCGAGGTTATATATATAAGTGCTTATAACATCTGTCGCATTCAAATGCAAAGGGGAGAGTATAGTTTGCACGTGTGACTGAGAAAATGACTCGTATTAATCAGTATAATAAAGGAAAAGAGGTTAAACCGCAATCAAAAAATAAAGCTATCAAAGAAATACGTCATTATAAAAAAAGTACGAAATTGTTGATACCTAAAAAATCCTTTGAAAGCCTTGTACGAGAAATCGCTCGAAATATACAGCAGGGTATAAAATAAATAATTCCAAATATCTTGTTTCCACTCCTAAACTATTGGTTCGCTGGTAATTAACTATTTAAATGACAGAGTAAAATTCAAAACAGCCCTTTTAAGGGCTACAATATTTTTCTGGGACATCGCTCCTTTCTTGTTGCATTTAATTATTGTAGATTTACGCATTTCCAGCATCATTTAATGTTTGTTCAGGTACATACAACATCAACTTTTGTTGGTGGGTTACGTATACATATACTTTATCTCCTAACAGCAGTAATAAGAATGAATAAAACTTACTCAACAGAAGTTTTTCGTTATAAAATGCATCACTGTTGTTTGTTTTATTTAATATGCTTGTATATATTTCTCGTAGTACTGAAAACAATGTGTATCAGATATTGATATCTACAACGTATTTATCGATACAGTAACGAAATTGTATTACACTTTTTTTTTAATACAATAAGCGTAATTATTCGCATAAAAATTGAGGCTTTCCTTAGAATAATAATTATCATTATTATGTATCATGAAAGAATGAAAGAATACATTGTTTCTCGTAGTAAAAGATATACTACATTTGTTATTAAAATTCATTAGATTTTAAATGAAAAGGAATATTCGAATCTTTAGAAAAGGCTGAACATTCTTCAAAAGTTGCTATTCTTTCCTAGGATTCCAGGTAAGGATATATTTATTTAATGGTTGCTTTAAAATCAACTGCACACTTGGGCATACTTTAAGGCTTCAGTATACCTGGGTTTATTAGGGTCGTCCCTTTTCTAGCCAACCACAGGCCCGCAGGACGCAGGTCAGCGAATGGCGTCCCCTCCCCCTTTATAACCGACCAGGTGTATCCGATGAACGTTTTCTGAGGAGCAAGAGTGCAGCTTTGTAAGCCGTCTGTAATCTTCCCGCCATTTTCTATACGAACGTACCTTAATTTTAACGGTTCTTATAATAAAACGACGGGTTTGTACTGTATATACAAAAGAAATAAACAGTTTACAATGAACGTGTAATACTACAGTACAATGTTATATGGATATTTTTAATAATACGATGTCGTTATAGCATGATAATAAACTGAATCATGACTTTTATTGCTATTATTGTAACCTCGTAGGACCTACAATAAAATTATATTCTGGCTTAGATACATTTTAAACGTGGAAGACGAAGAAAAGAATTTCTGGTTATGCTTAGAATCTATCTCTTTAAAATTATGCTGTTTCCACATTGACTAATTCTTCCGTTTGGCAATAAATGTAGAATCCCCATAAATGATTATTTTCTGTTTTTAACATCGTTTACTATTCTATTCCTGTTACTTACATCGTTGTATAAGATGGATATAACAGATATGATTACATGGATGATTCATAATTTAAAAAAGTTTAAAATCCTCATGTATTACGATTTATTGCGTAGTTATAAAACAAACTTTGACGTAATATCCAAGAAATATATATCAGCAAAAGCGTTATCGTTGCTTGCATTAAAACAATCATACATCGTGCGTTTATGCTATTTTTCAAATTGACGAAAATTACTTCAAACGATGTTTATCGAAACAATTCAGAATTTAGGGTTTTCTTATAATCTTGGTAAAAAACTTGCGATAATAAATAATATTAAATATTTTACACACGAATGAATGGAAGAAAATGCTGGTTGTAAGTCCAAAAGATTAAACCATTTTTATTTACATAAATATACAAATATCGTTAAGAATCGTATATGCGCTATCATTTGTACGAAATTAATACGTTGCAAATTTCTGTTAAAAGTGAATACTGGTTACATCTTGAATCCAATCAATAAATCCGCTGACTCTCGTAAATACACCAGGTCTTCCGCTAGGACAATTTCCATCTCCATAGCTAACAATTCCAACTTGAAGAGGGACTCCGTTTTCCAATACGATTAGAGGACCTCCGCTATCACCCTACAGGATTGGTAAAATTATAAATCTACCAACTTTTAAGAAAAAAAAAAAAAAAAAGGTTTGCATAAACGAAAACATTGGTTTACCTGGCAAGCATCTTGCCCGTAACCAGGTGCTGTGCACACATGACTTCTCGTTATACTCCAGTACGCAGAACACCGGTAGTTGGAAATAATTGGTAAAGTCGCATATTTCAATCTTTTTGTTCCTGTTCCGAAGGGTCCATCTTTTCCCCAGCCAATAACCAAACTTATTCTATTAGCAAACGTTTCGGTAATGTCACTATAACCCGCGAGTTGAATTGGTTGAATGCTTTCTAAAAATCAAAGAAATTACTTAAAGAATCTACTTATCTATTTACAGTGGAACCCTGTTTATCCGAACTTTGATTACAGAATTATCCTTTTACACAATGCCACTTTTATTCTGCTCTTCCTAGCTAAAATGTTTTCTCGGAAGTATTTAAGTGATTGTGAGGTTAACGCTATCATATCTCAAAATAATATATGATTTATTACGAGGTAATGATTGAATTTTTAAAGATCGAGGAAAAAATTATTTATTGTTAATCTTATATATGGATATTATAGATGTAACGGATATTTATACAGATTTATAAGAAGAAACCTAATTTTTTTCAGATTGTTTAAGAATATTAGTTACGTCAATTAAGCTAAAGAGGGCGACACTGTAGAGCGTCAGTTCGTTTATATCTCTTACAGTTTTACTTACGATTCTAAACAAAAGAAAGAGCGAGTATATGCTTGAATCTAATTATTTAAAATGCTCTACTTATTTGAACGAAAGTTGATTGATAATGAACAAAGCGAGGAAAGTTTATTCTACGAAATTCCTTTTTATTCTAATTATGTTTTCTGATGTGCTCGGATAGATGGAGTTCTACTGCACTCGACATTACGAATCTTACCTCCGAACGGAATATTCTGCGGCATGTATAGCAAAGCAATATCATTCATAGACGTTTGATACGCGGGATGAAGAACAGCTTGATTTGTCATCATTGCTATACCGGGTCCCTGATAAAAATTGTATCCAATGCCGGTTTTATCGTTAACACCGAAAACGACTAAAAATTGGCGAGGCTGAGGTGCCACGCAGTGGCCCGCCGTTAATACCCATCTCGGAGAGATTATGGTACCTCCACACTGTGAGATCATTCCATTACCCATTAACCGATGGACTACAGCCATAAACGGAAATTGATTTGGCGCCGCATATTTTCCGCCGACGATCCTTTCCGTGTCCAACAATTCATCTAATCGTTATTTTTTTTTATATTAAAACTGTGTTAAATATCGATAGAATTAGATGCTCAATTTATTTTTCTTTAAAATAAATGATCAATTTCATTGTACTTCTAAGAAAAGACTAATGAGTAATATTTTCTACTGTGTTCTAGAAAATATTTAGAAATATCTGGCATGTTGTTGGTTTTCAAATTTGTTGTTGTCAGATTTCCAAATATTACAATATAAGTAACAGGAAAATTTTAAACCGTGTAAGAAAAGCTTATATGTGTCTCTAATTTCTGAACTTACCCCTGATATGCTGTTATGTTATTGAACTCGTTTTTGTATGTATGTAGTAAAATAAGAGAAAATTACAGTATATATAGCTTTCTAGAATAGTATAGTACTATTATAAATTGAACACACTTCAAAGAATAGAAAATAATTCATAAAATTAACTACCTTGCTGAAGATATCTAATTGTAAAAACTAATTGAACCTCGTTTTTTAATTTTCATAATCCAAATTGGAAAGGGTTAAATTCTAAATATTATTTACTCACTCTCATCTATAGGAAAATGCCCTACACCAGCAGAGTTACGATTCGATGAGTTGACTTGCAAGTTCGTGTCCCATCGTTTGATGATTCTAAACGTACCAGGGTTTGGGACGCAGGAAACGTAACGGCTCGAAATTAAAGCAACCGTCACAACTAGGAAGAACGACTTAACGTTACTTGGAATCATGACTGACTGTGCGAAACGGATTCTCCTCGATTTTCTTATATACACCTACTCTTGCCCTATGCACCTTTGACGAGAAGATTAAAAATGTTTTCAATGGAAACGTACCTGAGCCGAAGGCGTTTTAGAAAATTTGGGAAATATGCAAGGTCAATACGTCTAAGGGTCTGACTTAAACGATACGAGTGTTGCCTGAAGCGGGAAGTACATACAGTGGTTCCAAAAAGTATTCGTACAGTGTCACAAATAAATTCGTTTAACCCTGAAATTCTGAGTCTGATAGAAGTATTTGATAAAACTTTGTGGGTATGTAGATCGTAATAGTATACGTATGAATTAATCTCTTATTTTCATCTAAATGCCATTTTAAACGGGTGAAACCAGCGTTAAAGTTTCTGAGTTTTTCCTCATTTTTTAAAGATAACTTTATAATGGTACTTGATGAAGCAAAACCTTTCAAATAGAAAATGTTTAATTTTTAATATTCTAAAAAAAAGCTACAGAAAAGCTTGTACTCAAAACGTGAAAAATTGCTGAAACTTTGAGATTCGTTAGCAGCCCTCGTAAAATATATTTTGCCGCCAAAAAAAATTGCTCCACGCAGGACACACCATGCTTTGAACACACATAAAGTTTCATTGAAATCAGAATTTCAGAAGTAGATGAATTTCCTTATAATACAGCGTACGAATACTTTTTGGAGCCACTGTAAGTCGCGCGATAGAATTCGAATCCGATCCTTTGTCGTATCGTAACGAGGGTCTCCTCTATTGCGTCCTTAGCTCCCCTTTGAAAACGAAATCATCCGTTATTCAACGCAAGAACTGCGTAGACAGAAACATCCCCTCCCCTTTGAAGAAATTCAATATCTTGCACGGGCCTCGCAGCTCGACAGAATTCAACGTATTGGTGTTTGTTTACTATTTCGAACGGTCGAATTCTTACGAACGTTAGATACACTGATCAACATACGTCTACGCTCGATACTGAACATATATAATTCGTCCAATGAAAATCGAGCATAAACGTATTTGTATGTGTATTTACATACGATTGAAGCGGAGCTGTACTGTTTTCCAGTATATAAGCAGGGGGTCGAGGTGAGATCCCGTTAAAACGAGTATATCTACGTAAGTGTTCTGTGTGTTTCGAATTTCACGTGCTTAATAACGATAATTCCTGTAACTATGCCACCTAAGACTGCTGGAAAGATGATTAAGAAGGCAGGTAAAGCTCAGAAAAATATCAGCTTAAAGAGTTCGGATGGGAAAAAGAGGAGGAAGAGGAAGGAGAGTTATGCGATTTATATTTACAAAGTGCTGAAACAAGTCCACCCGGACACTGGAATTTCGAGCAAGGCCATGAGCATTATGAACAGTTTTGTGAACGACATATTCGAGCGGATCGCTGCCGAGTCGTCTCGTCTGTCACACTACAACAAACGCAGTACGATTACGTCGAGAGAGGTGCAGACTGCTGTTAGGTTGTTGTTGCCTGGAGAACTCGCCAAACACGCGGTGAGCGAAGGCACAAAGGCGGTTACTAAGTACACTAGTAGCAAGTAAATAATGAACATGACCTGTTTCCCAGGTTTCTAAAAATAAAACGGCCCTTTTCAGGGCCCACAGTCTCTCTTTTTTGTTGGAATAATTACTTGAGTTCATATCATTTTTCCTTAAACCCATCTTCGATCACAAATCCTATTTCAAGTCTTGAACACTTAACAGAACAGTGACAGAAGAATTACATTGTGCCCAATTTGAAACTTATAATACGGTTCTTTAAAAAGTATCGGTTTCTTGTAGCTTTCGCATACATTTTAACACTATTCCTACCACGACCGGTCAAATGACCGTTTTTAAAATTTCGATTAAAATTTCATATATACAACAAATTGAATCGCCTTTAAACTTTAGACTTTTCCTCAAATATACGTATAATACATTTTTCAATATTCACTTCTTTTTTCATTGTTTATTTTCTGAGAAAAATTTGTAGCCTTATACGTGAAGTGTCGGTGGGAATAGTGTTAATGAAAATGCAATAACCCAATTACGTTTTTCTGTTTTAAAAATAGATTTAAATAATATCTTAACGGTTAAGTTACTAACGTATTTAATGTATATCACAACCATACATAGTATACTTGTTGAATGCATATCCTGTGGAATTAATAAATACGTAGAAATATAGAAATGCTAAATGAAAGCATATATAAAACTGTATATGTACATAAGAAATCACAATAAAAATTAATGCAATGGTAAAATCAAATTTTAAATTATTATTGTACGTGTTCTAAAAACTAATGCAAGGTTAAGATATACTTCAACGGTTTTCTCTAGTTTTTAGCTCTTAATTTTTTAGATTTCTTTACTTCCCTTTTTCAAATATTCGAACTTACAATTAGAAATTTTCATGCTCAATCGATTTTACGACATAGCTATATCTTTTCCATATACCTCTTTTCTAATGATTGGTGGGTTTATTGCTCGAATAAGTTAAATACCTGTGACCTTACAAAAGAAATTTTGTTCCTTATGTATTTTGGATAAAACAGATTTACAATAAATTAATATAAAAATCTACTTCTTATGTTATAAACATTACTACCTAATATCGTAAAAAGCGTTGTAAAACGATTAGTATTATAAAGCTTTTACCTGTTTCTCTCTTACAATGTAACAAGGATTACTTTTTGTAGCATGTTTTATTAATATATATATCTATTATATACTTGCAAATTTTTATTTTTTTCAATTTCCATTATTTCACTTCAATATATATTATTGCCTATATTTAATCGATTTTACGACTACAATATTTGTTCTATTAATTACATTTCATTTAATTCAAAATTAGAGATAGATTGCATTTTTATTAATTTAGTCATATACACAAGATAAACTTTTTGGTACATCGCTTGAGGAGGGTGTTTAGTGGATGTTTGTTGTGTGTGGGGAACCACCATGCATGAGCACCGTATGTAATGACTGGCCTGATACAAGCTTTGTATATGAGTAGGCGTAGTTTTAAGCTGATGTGTGATTTGGGATTAATGACTGCGTGTGGAGCGGAGATTTTAATAGCTTTGTTGGTTCTGTCCTGTACCGTGGATCTCCAGGAGAATAAAGGGTATACAACCTTTTCTTTTTTTTATTACGATGTAATATTGGAAGAGTGACCGCTCCATCAGATGATTTTTGCCCCAGTTTTGAACGTGAGCTCTTCTCAGAACTGCATCTGTTAGCAGTGGCCAACTTATCAGTTGTCATGAGAATACCTATGTTGTTAGCTGCGTGATGTGCAAAGATTAATTTAAACGATGATGTGAGGAAATAGAGTGGAAAATTTTCAAAACCACTCCGAAACAGCATTGAGAAGGATTTATCTGTAAAAGAGACGGTCCAGGGGGGCGGGAGACCATGGAGGAATGGTGAGATTCGGCAGTGATGGTGGTAGGATATTTTATTTGAGAATCTTCAGGGTAAAAAACCATGAGTGGGCGAGGCCGTATCCTTAGAGTTGTGTGATGTTAATGCTGAGGCTATGAACACAGTAAGGGTAATTGAAGTACAAGGCGATTTGCCTAGGTTTGAGTTGGAGGGGCTGAGCCGGGAAGGTGGTGAGGGAAGACTTACCAGGAGAGTGGAGGGGGGGAGTAGGTAAGAGCAACTGAAAGGTAGAAAGGAGGAGGTAGTCCTGATGATGAAAGGGAGGGGGGATGAGAGCGAGGGAGTCGTATAGTCATAGTTTCTGCGAATGAGTAAAATTGAATTTCCGTAGGAGGGGGAATTTAACTTTAATCTTGTACGGGATAGTGTGAATATTTATTGTGGATATTCCCCTGATCAGGGGGTTTACATGTGAATCGATGTTGAAGTCGTTAAGTGGTCGTTAATTAGTGGAATATTTGTGTCGTGATGTATGTCGACAGTGCTAGTTCTATTTGGAAGACCCAAGATAATTTTAAGGATTTTACTCTACACCCTTTGAACTTTCTTTTTTTGGGTTTCGGAGACACACTCCCACCATACCACAGCCCCGTATTCGAGGATTGGTCTAATGCAGACTTTGTATATTGAAAGTCTGATCTTGGTTTGCAGCGCTGAGCCACGCGTGATATGAGGTCTGAGGGCGGCAGCCACTTTTATGGTTTTATGGCATCTGTCAGTCAGTGCCGGGATCCAGGTCATTCTTTTGTCAAGAAGGACTCCCAGGTACTTGACCATGTCAGCCCATTCAACCGTGGTGCCGAGGACAGTTAAGCGTCTATCAGGGGAATATCTTTTTCTTGCGAAAATGATCGCGTCCGTGTTCTTGGAGTTTACCGAAAGCTTCCAGCTGGTAAAGAAGTTTGTGATGTTGTCTATGTACTTCTGAATTCTGTCACAGGCCGTGTCTACTTGCGTGGAGGAAGTAAGAAGTGCAGTGTCGTCTGTATATAGTGCAAGTAAGCAGTTAGTCATGGAGGGTATTTCGTTGATGCTAAAAAATGCATCAAGGAGGAAATCTTATCCTTTCCAGGAGCTTTACTATTACGGAGTCCCTTGAAAATCTTATAAATTCCTCCAGGGGAGAGGTCGGGGAAAAGATTGTGAGTGTGAGTTGGGGATGTGCCCATGGAGTCAATGTATGAGTCAATTTGGGTCTGATATGAGGAGATTAATGAGTGTGCGATGTCGGATAAGGGAGGTTAGATACGGGTCCTCGTTGAGGAATTTGTGTTTGGTGGTTGATGTATCTGTTTTGAAAGTGGCCTTACGGCAGAGTGCATGAACTTGGTGATATTTGATATTTTCCAGTCGATTTCAGCCGTGGAGTGAAATTTACTTTGGATGTGTATTTTGTCCGTAAAATGGTGATACTGGTACCAATTTATGGTCCTCTGAATTCCGGGGCTGTGGTCACAGTTTTCGAGCGTAAGAACGATGGGTGTGTGGTCAGACGGTCCCTGGTTCCTCGTCTGACACAACAGGCCTTGGTTTATCGTGGAGAGAAAGAGGTCGATGGTGGAAGGTTTTTTACCTGGCTCAATCCTAGTGAGGCCCTCGGGGTGCATAATATCGTAGGGGCTATTAGAGTGGTGAGAATAAAGGATATACAACCTTTTTTGGTACTCATATATATAGAGTAGATGTTGCTTCTCCCACTACTTTTTGACGAACCAATCGGTAACCAAGACCGTCTTCTCCCCTCCATTGCATAATGAACCAATCATACGCAAGAAGATCGTATTCGCAGGGCATATAAACCACTCGTACTAGGGCCCAAGCATCATATTGGACTTCTTTGACGGTGTGAACTGTATTGAAGAGAAATGGCTCGTACGAAGCAAACCGCTCGCAAGTCAACTGGCGGAAAAGCCCCTCGGAAGCAATTGGCAACGAAGGCAGCGCGTAAGAGTGCACCCGCAACGGGAGGAGTGAAAAAACCTCATCGTTATCGCCCTGGAACTGTTGCTCTTCGTGAAATTCGAAGATATCAAAAAAGTACAGAACTTTTGATCCGTAAATTGCCTTTTCAACGACTTGTCCGTGAAATCGCACAGGACTTCAAAACTGATCTACGTTTCCAAAGCTCAGCAGTAATGGCACTTCAAGAAGCTAGCGAAGCTTATCTGGTTGGATTGTTTGAAGATACTAACTTATGCGCTATTCATGCTAAGCGTGTCACAATTATGCCAAAAGATATTCAGTTGGCACGCAGAATTCGTGGAGAGAGAGCTTAAATCCTTTACTTAACAGTTAAAAAAAAAACGGCCCTTTTCAGGGCCAACAATATTTTGTATTCGGAGAAACAACTACATTCACTATTCATACATATTACATTTAAATTTAATGTTTGTTAACCATGTAAAATTAATTATTTAATATATAGGTTATGTATACCTTATTATCTTAGATTCTTACTCTAATAGGAATATAAGACATGATAGTATATTTTAAATTTATTAGTAAATCTATACATAGATTGCGTTCAGCTGTGATCAGTAATAAATAAAACAATATATTGAAGATAAGATTTTTGATTATTGTAGGAAATTCTATATATATTCTTTTTCTATTAAATCAGTTTTTATCTTTTATGCAGTAATGTTAAGGTTAAATATAATGTATTTAATATAATGCAATTTAAATTATAATTATAATCTTATTTTATAGTCATTATATAATTATTTTATTTAATGTATTTAGTATCAGACAGGCCCTGCAGTTATATTATAACGTAAGGATAAGAATAAAAATATATGTTGACTGTACTGAGTATTGTGTATTGAAATGAAAAGTAATATTAAGTAATTATCAGCAATAATATGGAATAGCTCCAAAATTAATTTTAATTGAAAATTGCTAAACTGCTTTGGAAAGTCATCATGAGTTTATTAATAACTTAATGTTTACTTAAGGTTATGTTCACGTTACAAGTGTGCTTTTTTCTATAATGAGAAATCATTTTATTTTATTAAATAGGCTTGCGGATTAACTACCGAACTCAGAATTCGGTGATCTTTTAGTATAATAACTTGCAATTAATATTAGTTCTTATAAATGGGGTTAAGGTTTAGGTTAATACCTCGAAGACTAAAGCCGACTGGCACTAAATGGAAGAGAAAGAAGTTTAAAACGTTAATTTCTACTAAAAAATCATTGAAATTTGAGTTCGATAGTTCCTCAAGTTTACCTTTTATTGTTTTGCTATTAAGAAAATAAATTTTTATTCATGTACGTTTATAGTTTCTATTAACATATAAAATCAGATCATGGAATGTGATAAAAGTATAAAGTACAATAAAGAAAATTGCATTGTATGGATGGACATGGAAGTAAGTATTTTAATAATATTTAACACTTTATGTGCTTGAAAATACTGATTATTAAGTTATTTTCTTTGTAGTTAACTGGCCTCGATGTAGAAAAACACAAGATTTTGGAAGTTGCTTGTTTTATAACTGATCAAGATTTAAATGTAATAAGTGGAGAATTTGATGTTGTAATCAATCACTCGGATTTAGTTTTAAAAGACATGGATAAATGGAACACAGATCATCATACTAAAGTGAGTAGACTATTTTTTATTTGAATAATTGTTTTAAACTTATATGTATTATGTTTTATTTTTTTCACTTATATTTTTGCTTTTATTAGAGTGGTTTGATACAAGAATCTAGATCTAGCAAAATTAGTTTGAAAGATACAGAACAAATGTTACTTACATTTTTTAAGAAATACATTCCAGAGAAAAGTTGTCCTCTAGCTGGTAATACAATTCACATGGATCGTATATTTTTAATTAAACACATGCCATTAGTCAACAATTATTTACATTATAGAATTATTGATGTCAGTTCAATCAAGGAACTAGTTAAGTACGTTTATATTTTCTATAATTTTTAATAATAATTATTATTAATTACATCTAAAAATCGTATAATAATTATTTTAGAAGGTGGAATCCAAACATTTATAATGATGTGCCAAAAAAGCAGTTGCTACATAGAGGTATTCCTGATATTAGAGAAAGTCTAGAAGAATTAAAATATTACAAACAGCATATATTTCAACGTTTAGTAGTATAATAAAAAAATTAAATTTATCAAGTATATAGTAAAATTCTTATGTATAATTTATTTAGGCAGGGTACTTAATTTTAAATATAGTTTTGAAATTGTTTCCTGTTATTTTCTGAAGATAAATCTCTTATTGATACATTTCTTTTATTCTTCGTGAGAAATACGGAATTTATGTCCCATAAACAATTATAAAATAATATTAATAAGAAATGAGATCATTATAACAAGTTATAAAAATTTTTTTTTTAATTTTTTGAAAGACATGTTTCAGTAATTTTCTTTTAGAATTTTATAACAAAATTAGTAAAATAGACTTAGTTATAGTGTATTCTATGAAGCGGAATCAAACTTTGATAAATGTAATCTGTGCATAATAGATGAAGTTGTTGTTAAAATAATAAGAATAATAAAATTAATATAATAAGGAGTTTAACTAGGATAATTTTCTTGAACGTTCTTTATGGTGCTTTTAACTGAATCAATAACAAGTTTTAATGCTGTTTAGAAAATTGTGCGAATTGCTATTTAACAACACTTGCTTTGTTAAAATTGTTATTAATATCACCATATAGTCTTATAAATATCTTGGAGGTATCATTTAGGTATTAACATTGATAAAATAATCTATCAGTTCTGCCAAATGATGGGTGAAAAATGTATGTATATGTATAAGTAAGCATATGTAATGCCGAGCACACGATTGTCGTTTGTATAATGCACATGTATAAAAATCAATGATGATCTTTTTTATCTAACTCAAGAAATTACTATAGTTGAGTACATTTTGTGTTTATTTATAAATTATTTGCCCTCAAAATTTTAAATATGTTTTTCTCAGAATATTTTTTACTATATTGACAATAAATAGATTAAATTATATTTCATAGATATGAATAAGATCGTTTATTATATGGAAAATGAGTATTTCGGAAAATTAATGAACATAATTTGCAGTATTTAATGATTTTGCAATTTGAACAAAACTACCCTTCTACATTTTTTCGCGATCAAAAAGGTTCATTTTATTATTTGTTCAGCTATAATCTTTTCCTTCTATGTGTTTTAATGGATATAGGCTTGTCATTTCCAAATGTTTTGGTTTACTGATTCTCTCTAATATGCTCAGATAATAAGCAACTAATTAATTTACTTGTACATGTAGTAAAATTTTTTTACTGTAAATGTAATAATGGGGATCGGTGTATCACCTCGTTTATTTGTCAAATGTGCGTGTTGGATATAAGATTTTGTACGGTTTTACTATGAACTTGTTTACAAAATATATTAAATTTTTTATTTATTATTTGTTGTTCTAAGCAAATGAACTTAAATTTCGTTATGTATTTAATTCTCTGTAAATATCAAAATATTTATTATTTTGATTTTAAAAAGCTTGTGAGCTTACATTAATGCGATGAGAGAGACCTCTACCGGTAGTATTTGAATGATATATTTTGAATCGTTCAACGGTTGAAATCTTAAGCTACAGCGAATATTTGAGAGGAAAAAGTTAAAAACAGTTAAAGTGTTAAAAATACTTACTTCATAAAAATGAATGATACGCGTAATGCGAGAAAGGACAAAAAGCAACAGATACAAGTTTTTGTTCGTGTCAGGTAATGGCATAACAAACTATGAAATACTTTTATAAAATTACTTTCAAATGTACAGCTGTATTGATATAACTTTGTTTTATGATAGACCTGCAAATAATGCTGAAAAAGCTGGAAAATCAGTGACAGTTGTTGATATACCAACTAATAAAGAAGTGATCGTTCGTGAAAGACCTCACGATAAATTTACAAAAAAGTTTACCTTCGATAAAGTATTTGGACCTCAATCGAAGCAAGTACGTCTTTCAGTAAAATAGTGTTTCGGAATAGTTAAATAATTATTTATGAAATTTTTAGATAGAAGTATACAATGCAGTTGTCAATCCTTTGGTGGACGAAGTTATGGCTGGATATAATTGTACAGTGTTTGCTTATGGACAGACTGGAACTGGAAAAACTTTTACTATGGAAGGATTTGGCAATGATCCATCATTACATTGGCAAACAGTGTGTTTAATGTTTTATTTCCATTCTTAGTGAGCCTAAGAACACAAATAATAGAGGAACTTACATATAATTTATGTCAATTATAGGATACTACTGCTGGCATTATACCAAGAGCTTTAAGTCATTTATTTGATGAGTTACGTTTACAAGATGGAGAAGAACACTTTGTAAGAGTTAGTTTTTTAGAAATATATAATGAAGAAATATTTGATTTATTATCTTCAAGTGATGATAGCGCTAAGATAAGGTAAGTATTTTGTATATTCTCTAGTTTCATAATATTATTTTCATTAATCAAAAATATATAATGCAATAATAGAATATACGAAGATCCAACTAAAAAGGGTGCGGTAATCGTACATGGCTTAGAAGAAATACCAATATATAATAAGAATGAAGTATTTAAAATCCTTCAGAAAGGATCAGAGAAAAGACAAACAGCAGCTACATTGATGAATGCACACTCAAGGTTAATATATTTATACTTCAGCAATTATTCATATACTTTGTTTTATGAAATCTAATATTAATATTATTCCCATATTAGCCGTTCCCACACAATATTTTCTATTACTGTTCATATAAAAGAGACTACTATAGATGGTGAAGAATTATTGAAAATAGGAAAACTAAATTTAGTTGATTTAGCTGGTAGTGAAAATGTTGGAAGGTCTGGAGCTATTGATCGAAGAGCTAGGGAAGCAGGCAATATCAATCAATCTTTGCTAACTTTAGGTCGGGTTATAACAGCACTTGTGGAAAAAACTCCACATATACCTTATCGGTAATATATACATACATTTAAAAATTAAGCTTATATAATATATTTAAATTTTGGTACACTTTATTTATTTTTAATACATAGTGAGTCAAAACTGACACGATTACTTCAAGAGTCACTGGGTGGACGTACAAGAACTTCGATAATTGCTACAATATCTTCTGCCAGTATTAATCTTGAAGAAACATTATCAACTTTGGATTATGCTCACCGTGCAAAAAATATTACGAATCGACCTGAAGTGAATGAAAAGTTTTCTAAAAAAGCATTGCTTCAAGAATATACTGAAGAAATTGAAAAATTAAGGAAAGATTTAATAGCAAGTCGTGAACGAAATGGTGTATACTTAACTCCAGAGAGTTACACTGAAATGCAATCTTTAATAGAATTTCAAAGTAAAGAAATAGAAGAAAAATTGAATCACATTAAAGCACTGGAAGATGCTATGTATTCTAAAGAGGTAATTATTAATTGTTTGTGTTTTCATTGTTTTCTGTTATAAAAGATTTAAATTATTATTTCAGGAAGTTTTTAATGAATTGAAGTCAAAGAATACTGAAACAGCAAGTGAATTATTAAATGTAAAAAATGAATTAGAGACCACAGTAAATGTTTTGATGTCGGCATCATCACGTTTAGCAATATCGGAACAAGAAAAGGAGGAGCAAAGGCACCTTGTTGAGAAACATGCACTTACTGAAGACGTTCTTTTGTCACAAGTACAAACAGTTCTAGAAGTTGCAGATACAGCCACTACAGATGTACATAAACTTCACGACAAAATCTTCCGTAAATTGTAAGTAATTATTTTGAGAACAAAATAAATTATATTTATAAATTTTAAATTATACATCTTATAATTACAGGCAAGTAGGACAACGTAACAATTGTCTTGGGCAACAATTTAAGAATAAAATTAAACAACGAATTAGAAGTATTGAAGCTGATATTGCAATGAATACCGAAAATATTATGCAGTTTTGCATGCTTATAAAAAATCATACTGGTAAGTAAAATGTTTTACTGAAATACTCAATTTTATAATTAAATACTTCTTCAGATGTGCAAACTGCTTTGTTTAGTGAGGATATTGATAAATCAATTCAAGTTATATCTCAGGATTTTATTAATTCTAACCAAAGTATAAATCAAGAATTGGTAAAGAATATATATGATTTTGTAAGTAAGAAAATAAGTTGAATATTGTTTATCATTGACGAAATTTTATAATAATAAATATATATTTTTTTTTAGTATTCAAAGTATCAACAGTGGCTCGAAAGTGAAGGCAAAAATGTTGCAAATGTAACCGAAACAAAAGTTAATATGTTAAATGATGTCTCTAACCGCGTTACACAGAAATTTCAGGAGTTATTTAAAAATAAACTAGCTGAAAACTTACAAGCATTAAATACCGATATTTGTAAAAGAATTGACAATTTGGTAGAATCTACTAAAGAATTAGTAACATCATTTTCTAATCATTCAGTCGAGGAGCACGATCAATTAAATAAAAGTATCCTGGAAATTAGAGAATATATTAAAGATATTCGACAAAATGAAAGCAGTATTTTGGAAAAACGAACAAATTTTGCAAAGGTATATTTTTCTTTACGAACCTAAAATATCACGTTACTGATATATCATATTTGTAGATGCTAAAAGACCTATATCATCATTTTAATGAGATGCAAGAAGAAGAAGAAGAAAATCATTTTTCAATATGTAATACATTGAGCAATATTGATGAAACCTGTAAAGCTATAAATAATGAAGCTTTCAGTAGTTGTAAAATAAGCATAGAAAAACAGAATGATTTATATGAAAAACTTGAAGATGATTTGCAAATAGTAAAAAAAGCAGTTATTGAAACAACGGATAAGGTAAACACTATTACAGTATTCCTTAGAAAAGTAGATTTCCTATTATCTTGTTATTTAACTTGCTATACATTTTTTCTGATAGTCACAATTGTTAACTGAAAATGCTGTTGCACAAAGTAAAATATTAATAAATCAATTTCAAGCAGATTTAAGTAAGAATTGTGATACATTAGTAAACTATAAAAATTGTGTAGAACGTAATATTAAGGAAATGCAACAAAAGATGAATGAAGATAAAAATCTTATTCTGTCAGCTATCAAAGTAAGTGTGCACTTTAAGTTGTTAAATTCGTAATTGTTATAATTAATGTATATAACATTAAGCACTGTAATTTTCAGGATGTGTATATGAAGGTATACTGCATTAGCAATGAACATACAAAGTCTTTAAACGATTGTAAAATAGCATTTATGAATGTATCAACAGAGATATATCAAAAACTTGAAAGTGAAAATATTAATGCAGCAAATATGAATAGTAGAATAATCGAAAAAATACAAGAAATATGCGATCAGGTTGATAAATTTTTCACCGATGACTTTTATCGTGATATTCCAACAGGTACGATTCATTATTCACAATTGTTTATACTGTTCTTATTTTAATAACTTAAAATATATTTATTCAATTCAAATTAAATAGGTTCAACTCCTGGAAGGAAGAGCTTTCAGTATTCCAAAAAACTTATTAAAACATCTCCGCATAATCAAATTCTTAAAAGGTACAGAGAAGCATTTCAAGAAATTGAACATCTAGAAGACGAAGTAAGTTAGGGATTAGAAACTTCAGTGTAAATTAAATGATACATTTTATTCATTACATATATATTATTCTTTAGTCTGAACTCCCACTGAACAATAACGACACACTTACAGAAGAAGCTACAAATGCAACCTGAAAAACTGGATTAGTTAACAAATTTATTGTAATATACGTACTATTTGAAAGTAGATTAAAAGTGAGTTTTTAAACTGTATTTTATAAATAGGACGACGAAGTGAAACTGATTGTATTATAACTTATTGAACGCAATATACTTTATTTTTTAAATGATTGAATTAGATAAGTCCATTTTGTATTTTAATACTGAAATAGAAACATGCATCAATCATGAATAGATGATCATAAAATAAAACAAAGTGAAACGATTTTTGTAAATTTTTATTCTAATAAGTGAAGCAATATTTCACTAAAAATCTGTATATGAATCATTGATCAATTAGGAGATTCTGAAACTGAAGTAAAATTTGTAGTAGTATTACAATATTTAAGTTCACTTTTTTGATTCTAGAATCTATTTTCAGTGGAATTCTTTTTGTACTTATTAAACTTGTATTTTACTAAACTTTTGTCAAATAACACTTAAAATAAATAAAAGGATTAAATCGAATTCAGTAAGTTAAATATTTATTTGGCTTTTATTTTTTAAATTTTTATATTATATGTTTATATGAAAATTTTAATAAAGCATAAAATATCTAAGTATGAACTATGAAATATGTCAGAAATATATTTTATATTTTTATACACATATGATCACTACGTTTACTACAAGAATAATACAATGCAATTAAAACCTTGTTACATGACCGTCAATGTGGTGGATATTACAGCAGATTACATTAAATTTGATGAATGTTGCGGTTACAGTCTCACAAGCGTTTACAATACATAAAACAAAACTTTAATTATTTTTGCGTGTTTCGGTTATTGTTAATTGAATTACTAACAAAAATTAAAGAGAAAGTAATACGTAAAGATATAAATATTAGGTAAGCAGAACCACAGCATTGGATGTTTTTCAATTTTAAATATTAAAACTTTAATATCCATTGTATTAATATATTATAATAATCTCGAAGCTATTTTGATACTAATTGTTCGAGTATTATTTTCCTAATTACTACATACAGACAAGCAAAATTATATTAATTAGCTTGAGAATACCAAAC
Source organism: Tetrapedia diversipes (assembly GCA_033822845.1). Lineage (NCBI taxonomy): Eukaryota > Metazoa > Arthropoda > Insecta > Hymenoptera > Apidae > Tetrapedia > Tetrapedia diversipes. The sequence goes on along the minus strand of JAOPTO010002469.1, from coordinate 192,977 downwards.
TATGCTATACTTGATATAAGTTCCAACTTATTTGTCAATATAAAATTTGTATTTGTAATTATTGTCGTTTTCTAATAATAAAAAAACATATAGATTCGTTAAAAGTGGTCGTCAATTTGACCAAGTCCATAACAGCATGCGTACTGCAGCAACGTCCGCGCTGATACTAGATTAATGGACATCGTAGCATTTCTTATTCGTTGTTATTGCACGGACGTAAAATTTCGTTGGTAGATTGTTTTGTTATAGTTTATTGCAATGTAAAATCGACAGCAAACTTGTTTTCTATTTTATTCTTACATTTCATGTTCAAATAAGCTATTTTTGTCTTTTTTTTTAATTCATTACACTTGAGAAAATATGCACGAATGTAAATGTGCTACGAGCTTCTTTTTTGCGATGATATGTTGGAAGAGTGACCGCTCCATCAGAAAATGATTTTTCGCCCCAGTATTGGCCGCGGGCTCTTCTCATAACTGCACCTGTTAACAGTGGCCAATGTATCAGTTAACATGACAATATATATGTTATTAGCTGCGTGAGGTATACGGATTAATTAGGCAATGATATGAGAGAATAAAATGGAACGTTTTCAAAACCACTCCGAAACAGTATTAAGAAGGGTTCATCTGTAAGCAAGAAGGTCCGTTGGGGTGGGGACCATGGAGAACTGGTGAGATTCGGCAGTGACGGTGACAGGATATTCTAGTTGAGAATCTTCAGGATAATATCCGTGAGTGGGCAAGGCCGTATCCTTAGAGTTGCATGATGGTAATGATGAGGCTGTGAACACAGTGAAGGTACTTAAAGTATAAAGCGATTTACCTAGCTTTGGATTGGAGAGGAACTGAGCCGGGAAGGTGGTGAAAAAGACTTACCAGGAGGGCGGGTGGAGGGGGGTAGTTGGTAAGAGCAGCTCGTGGATAGAAGGGGGGAAGAGATAGGCCTGATCGGGAGTGGAAATTTTAGGAAAGGCGGTACTGTTGACCAGCGAGGGGATTACGTTTTGGTTGTGTTTTGAGTATTTAACTGTAGGTTTTATATTGTCTCGGTTGTTTAGATAACTTTCTAATGTGGGACATTTGGAATATGTGGCAGTGTGCGCACCCTGGCAGTTTGCGCATTGGGGGGGGGGGGGTTCAATGGGTTTGGTGCAGACAGAAGTGTGGTGATTTTCGCCACACTCAACGCATCTGTTGCAGTTTGATGCCGAGTGCCCAAAGGATTGGCATCAGATGCCAATCGATACTTTGAGAGAGAAGTACGTAACCTAGTACACTATAATACTGAATAGATGTCCAATTTTGTTTAGTGTTCTCAGGTTGGTACCGGCCGGGAAGTTTATCTTGTATACTGCCAGGTTTCCCAACGTGAGTTCCACCGGTGGGAGAGAGCCCTTGTAACTTTATTTCCGCCAGAACTTCCTCTATGGGGGTCGCTGGTAAACCTTTTAGCACGGTGCTTAGTAATTTGTCGTTTTTGTTTGTGAAGGTGAAGAAGGCGTGGTTGCCGTCACAGAGGAATTTAATTATTTTATTGTGAGATTCCAGGTTAGTGAACTGGATACGAATGCCCTCTTTAAGTAATTTAAGCCTGAAGGTATTGCCACAAAAGTCTTTGAGTTGTTTTTCAAAAACGGGAGCAGAGCAAGAAAAGTTTGTAACGTAAATTGGGGGAATTTTGTTAGAAATCTTATTTGTTATAATGTTTTTTTCGGGAGTCTGGGAATCCTTAGGTTTTGTGTGGTCGGGTTTGGCGTTATTATCGTCTGCAGTTTTTTGTTGTAGGTTGCTCGGAGTCATTTTGTGAGGCGTTAAAGGCGCGGGAAAGAATCTCGAATCGGTTTGAGGTTTTAATATTTGGGACGACTTCCATGTTTACGTTGTATGTGTCCGGTCTGGATTGATTAGAGTCTTCGTGGTGTGAGTTATTGGTGTATGGCGACCTTCCTATACTCGCCACTAAGAGGGAGCTAGCGAGCACCTTTCTCGCAAGTGCTCGAGCCGGGTCACGGTTGCTATATATACGAGTTCTGACCTGTCCCTTCCTATCCCTGTTACACACTGCGAATTACTCGCAGTGCCCATCCCTTCTCAACTACCTCTCGAAAAGAGAGTCTGCTCTCCACATTCCGAACAAAACCTCCCCACCCCCCAAAACCAACCTCCACACCTTCCCCACACTCCCAGTAGTCAACACACCAGCCCACTTCACTGCTCAACATAACCCCGCTACGTACGCACAAATTGCAGCTTCACACACTCTCACGCCACTTGACCCCCCGCAAGCAAACGCTCCGCTATACAACAGTCACCCAACGGACTCTTCCGACCTCAACAATTTCTCGCGGCTAACATCCGCAATCAAGGAATTAAATCAACTTACCGACGTTAATATGATGATCACAACAATTGAAAAACTCAATAGCAAATTACGCACATGCACGACTAAACTTGAAAAATTCAACGCCTTCTTATCAATCCTTTCAGACCTAAACTAAAAACATGAACGAATTCCCAAACATCATGTTCTGGAACGCAGGTTCCATTCACAACAAACGAAACGAACTATTACACACCCTATACTCTAGAGAGATCCATATCCTCCTCGTGGCTGAAACATGGTTAAAACCTACACACACCTTCAACATACCCGGGTACACAATGCTCAGGAAAGACCGCGCAACGAAGGGTGGTGGAGTCGCTGTCCTCATTCACCACTCGCTCGCATACACAGAGATTGACAACCACAAGGCATTTCACCACGAGGTTCTTCTCGTCAAACTTCATCACCCAAAACTCATCATTGGAGTATTCTACCGCCCACCTAACACCCACCTAAACCCTGGAGACCTGGACACTCTATTTCGCTTTGGCCCCGTGACACTAATTGGGGGGGACTTCAACGCAAAACACACCGCCTGGAACAACCCTAGAAATAATCAAGCAGGCACCACTCTTTACAATAATTTCCTCAGTTCCAACTACCGAATACTATTCCCTAATGATCCCACGTGCCTTCCACCCAAATGCCAACCCTCCACCATAGACCTTTTCCTGACGAACGTGCCGACCTCACTAGACTGCACCATCACCAATGAATTCTCTTCCATCCACAGACCAATCCTACTCACCCCCTCAGACAACAACTTGGTCCTCCCCCTTCTCCAGGAGATAGACTGGCACAAATACAGCATCCTAACCCACCAATTTCGAATATCACACCACCTACCCACCCCTGAATCAATTGACTCCGCCATAAACAAAACCACCACCTTTATGCACGACTGCAGAAAACGCGCCGCCTTTCCGATTAACACCAACAACAGGAACCCGACCTACTCCACCGATAACCACCTCGTGGCTCTCATTAGGCTTAGGAGGAGAACCAGAAAAAACTGGCAGGCAACTGGCAGCCACTCCCTCTACCTATACATCAAGTTTCTCTCCTCCAAAATTAATGCTAAAATAGCCCATCTCCGCAACACCGAGTGGGTCCAACGCCTCAAAAAATTCAAAAAACCCGACCCCACCTTTTGGTCCACCTACCACGCCATCAATAACAAAAGACAACCCATCCCTCCCCTAAAAATCAACGGAAACATCATTACTGACAACCTTACCAAAGCTAATATTCTAGCCGACTCCTTCTCACAGATCCACAAAGCAGCCGCCGAAGCCTCATCACCGCTTGAAGCAAAAGTCAACCTCTTCCATAAGGAATTCATCCAATCTAATCCACAGCATAATTCTATCTTTCCAGCTTCTCTCCTCACTCCTAGCTCTGTTGCGGACTACATTCGGAACCTAAAAAGCAGAAAAGCATGCGGGCCTGACGGTGTTTCAAGCCTGATACTCAAGGACTCCTCGCCGAAGCTATCCCTCCAGCTCTACCACATCTACAGAGCTTTCCTAAAACAATCCTATTTCCCAACTGCCTGGAAAACTGCCAAAGTAATTCCGATACCCAAGCCAGGTAAACCCAGAGATAACTACGCCAACTACAGACCAATCAGTCTCCTTTCCATACCAGGTAAGATCCTGGAAAAACTTATCCTACAAGCAATTAAAGATCACATTATCAAGCACAACATCCTTACTCCTGAACAATTCGGCTTCAGGCCGAAACATTCCACTACACATCAAATCCTCAGAATCACTCAGCGTATTTCACACGAGCTCAACGTAAACCGACACACCGCCATGATTCTACTTGATTTAGCTAAAGCCTTCGATTCGGTTTGGCACTCTGCCCTAATTTATAAACTACACTTGGTAGGTTTAAATCCCTTAATAACAAAAATAATATTAGGGGGACCGGAAAGTAATGTCGTTTTCTTACACATAAATTCAAACACATAAATTTTTAAAGAGTTTTTATTTTTAATCAATGATGTAATCACCCTCGTTATCAACAATCTTCTGCCATCTAGTGTGCAAATTTTCAATGTTGGATTGATAAAAATCAATTAGTTTTTGAGCAAAATATCTGGAGATGGCATTTTGTATGTCATCCAAATTTGCAAATCTTTTGTCACTTAAAAAGTGTTATAGAGATCGGAATAAATGGAAATCTGATAGTGCAACATAGTGCGAGTATGGTGGGTGAAGCAGAACCTCTCACCTCAATTCATTAATTTTTTTTCAGGGTCTGTTTTGCACAGTGCGGTCATGCAATTATCGTGTTGCAGAATAACGCCTTTTCTGTTAATAATCACTAGCCACTTTACAATTGAAGATTGGTTTACTCGATCCAACTGTTCACAGTAAAGGTCTGCATTCACAGTTTGTCCGGATTTCAGCACTTCAAAATGAATAACGCCGCGAATACTTCATCAAACACACAAAACGGCCTTTTTGGGGTGTAAACCTGGCTTAGCAGTACTTCGTGGCGATTCATTCGGAGAGAGCCACTGCCTTTTGCGTTTTGGATTCCCATAAAGGACCCATCTTTCATCTCCAGTGATCAAGCAATCAAAAAACGCTTCTGTATTATGCTGTTAAAGCAGTAGGTTGCATGTGGTGGATCAGTTAGCTTTGTTCTCTTCGAACAAATTATGCGGGACTCAAATACCCTGCTCTGTTTACTTTCCCAATCTGTTGCAAATGTTCTTAGATAGTCGATCAAGATTGTTTAAGACAGTCTAACACTTACTCAATTGTCTTACATGGATTTGCTTCCACTTCCGTTCTTAACACGTCATTGTTTAAAGTTGTTGGTCTCCCTGATCGATACGAGTCAAAAAGATCAAAATTACCGGATTTGAACTTAGCAAACCACCTCTGACATTTACGAACGTCTAATCCATTTGGGTATACATTGTAAATGTTTTTGATAGCAACTGTTGAGTTACTACCCTTGCGAAACTCAAAAAGCATGCAATGTCGGATACCTACCTCTTCTGGTATTTGGCTAGCTATATCACTCAAAATTGCAAAAGAAATTTTAATTCAATTATTTACAAATAAACAAGTCTCTATAACTTTAAAATGTCTTTGGTATGATTTTGAAGTACACAATGAGCTGAGAAATGACGATCAAATATTAACATGCGCAGAAACGACATTACTTTCCGGTCCCCCTAATACTTACTTACCTCACCCGCCGACAGTTCCACGTACACATTAACGGTGCAAAATCCGCCCCCCACTTCATTCATGCTGGTGTTCCCCAAGGCTCTATCCTGGGGCCTACGCTATTCAACCTCTATATCAATGACATCCCTAAGCAGCCTAACTGCGACCTTGCCCTGTACGCGGACGACACGGCACTCTTTTCTTCCTCGTGGAACTTACCCACTCTCAAAACCCGACTACAGTCATACCTCGACCAAGTGCTCTCATTCTTCACAAGCTGGAAATTGTCTGTTAACCCCTCAAAAACAGAAGCCATTCTTTTCTCGCGAAAAAACACAACTCAGTTTCAAACAGTAAACCATCTACACGTGGGACACCACCCCATACCATGGTCCTCTACGGTAAGATACTTAGGCATCATGCTCCACAACCGCCTCTCTTGGCGACCCCCGGTCGAGGATAGAGTGAATAAAGCCCTCAAAATCTCAGCAGCCCTGCATCACATCTTAAATCACAAATCCCACATCAGCCTAAAACTCCGGTTACATATCTACAAACTGTGCATTAGGCCGGTCATCACTTACGGCGCACACTCATGGTGGTTTCCCTCACACTACAGTCATCCTCTGAGTACCCTCCTCAGGAGAACTCAAAACAAAATACTGAAAACTATTACAGGCAGACCATCGAGATACCCTACCGTCGACCTCTTAAATGAGACTCGCATCCCTCACCTTCACACATACATAGCCGCACTAGTTGGCAGATGTGACGTCTCCTGCCATCTAAATCCACTAGTCCAAATTACCGGGACCTACGACCTCAATCGAATCCCCTATAGGACAAAAATCCCTATTCCTCTTTCACACCTAGATAAATCACAAGCCAAACACATCGCAACAACCTAATATTTCTCTTCACCTACAGATCCTGAGGACACCTATCATGATCAGGAGGTTTTTTGAAAATTTTCCTCCCCCCACTTCATGCTATCGTTAATACTAACACAGTCACTTCCATAGGTAACACCAACAACATTTTTTAGCCGATAAGCCTGGACCACAGGTAGGAGCGGCGCACCCAATCCAGCAATTCTAACAAAAAAAAAAAGTCCCTTCCTATCCTTGTGTTATACCACCACACCACTCAATACCCCCCCCCCCCCCCCCCCCCGAACCCCCCCCCCCCCTATATATTTACAACTTAATTCCAGCATAGCAAAATTCGAAGCTGAGCTGCAATCCTCCTTTGGCAAAACTTTCTCCATTAAATATAACAAAAAAACGTAAGGCTCCAACTCGAAAAGTTGGAGGATTTCAAAAATCTTCAGGCCGAGCTAAGAAACCCGCAATCTACCCTTCTACACCTTCTCTTTAAAAAACGAAAGAACAATACCAATGGTCCTAAAAGGACTCCCCCATTGCAACGCTGAAGAGGTCATCGACCGTATAAAACAGCATGAAGGTCCTCAACCCACAGAATGCCATAAAATCAATAATACAAACGCATTTAAAATAAACTTCCCCCCCGGAACTTCAATTTCAGAAATTACGAAAATAAAATTCTTATTTAGTGCCCGGGTTTATTGGGAAAAATATATGTCCAAAAAAACCCACACACAATGCTTCCGCTGTCAGGCCTTCGGACATTCTTCAACAAATTGCAATCTTCAGCCTACCTGTGTGGAATGCGCAGGTAAACATATCACGGCAGACTGTAAAAAGCCATACGAAATCCTCCCCCCTCGTTGCTGTAACTGCGGAGGACCGCACACCGCGAACAACTCACAGTGCCCATCCCTCTTTACTTACCTCGCCAAAAAAGAAACCTTTTCCCCAACATCAAGAAACACGACAACACCACCCAAGGCTGACATCATCACCTTCCCCAAATTCCCGGCCGCATCCACATTAGCCTGCAACCTCACGCATACTAATTCCGCTACCTACGCCCAAATAGCTGCATCCCACACACACGCGGCACCCCCTCCCTTCATTCGCATCACAGTCGCTGTCGAGCTGCCGTCGAGGAAGCACCCACGACACTCATAGAGCTGAAGAAGCTTAAAGGAAGAAAGGAAAAAGAAAGTCAACGTGTAACGCCGTTTCATATTCCTCCGTGACGCCTACTGCATGGTGCACGGAACAAACCAATTACTCCGCTCACCTTCGCCGAATAGAAGAATAATCCAGATTAGAAAAATTCAAAAGCAGAGGAGCACCGGCGACATATTGCCACCCCTCGAGAGAACAAAACTTCAACCACCCGGTGGGTCCACCGGGAGCACTAGCTCACGCCAGGATGTGATGCCGCAACGGACTCACGACCCAATTGAAACCCTTCGAGCCGACCTCAATTTATCTGAAGATTCAGAGGAAGAAACCATGCTGATCAGCCCCCCCGGACAATCGCAGGTAAACCCTAAACAGTCATCCAAATTAAAAACAAAAAACCTCACTAATATCCCCATCATGACAAAAAACCCAAACCCAACCTCATTAAATGATATTCCCAACGTCCTGGTGGCCAACAGATTCTCTGGCCTCGCTGCTTTCTCCCAAGCCTCCGAGGCTGACATCAACCCCCCCACCTCCTCCCAACCCCCTCCAAAAACTATACACACACCAGCACCACTCAACACTAACTCCCGCCCTGACCTAAAACCCCCTCCATTATACATCTACAATTTCAATTGCAGCATAGCTAAATTTGAAACCGAGTTGCAACACTCTCTTGGGAAAACCTTCAATCTCAAGTATAACAAAAACAACGTAAGACTCCAACTCGAAAAGTTAGAGGACTTCAAAAACATGCAGGCGGAGTTAAGGAACCGCAACCTCCCCTTCTATACCTTCTCAATTAAATCAGAAAAAACAATCCCCATGGTCCTAAAAGGACTTCCCAACTGCTCCGCGGAAGAGGTCATCGACCGCATTAAACAGCAGGGACTCCAACCCACTGATTGCCATAAGTTAAGCAACTCAAATGCCTTCAAGGTAAACTTCCCTCCGGGAACCCTAATATCAGAGATCGCAAAAATAAAATTTTTATTCAGTGCCCGAGTCTACTGGGAGAAATTCTTGTCAAGGAAAATACACACACAATGCTTCCGTTGCCAGGCCTTCGGGCATTCGTCCGCCAACTGCAACCTGCAGCCCACCTGCGTGAAATGCGCAGACAAGCACCCGACGGCAGAGTGCACTCCATAAACAATCCACAATGCCGAATCACATTCTTCCGCGATACCTGCTGTATGGTGCACGGAAGAATCAAGATACTCCACTCACCGCACACTATCACAAGAAAAACCCTAATCAGGAAGCCACCAAAGTAGCTGAGCACCTGCAACATATTGCCACTCATCAAGAAACTTAAAGTTCACCCCCCCGGTGGGTCCACTGGGACACCCAATTTATTACCAGGATGTAATAACACAACGGACCGACGACCCACTTGAGACGCTCCGAGCAGACCTCAACATCACAGATTCCGAAGATTCAGCGAATGAGAGAATGCTGGTCAGCCCCTCCGGCCAAGTTCAGGTTAACCCCCCAAACAGCCATCTAAAAATAAACCAGAAAACCTCACAAACATCCCCATCATGAAGAAAAATCTAAATCCAGCCCCACTAGACAATACGCCCAACCTCCCGGTGACCAACAGATACTCTGCCCTCGCTGCCTTCTCCCATGCCCCCGATACCAGCACCAACCCGTCCACTCCAATCCAACCCTCTCAAAAAAAACAAACATTCCCCCGCACCACTCAATATCAATTCCCGCCCCGACCAAAAACCCCTCCATTATACATCCACAACTTTAACTCCAGCATATCGAAATTTGAAGCCGAGCTGCAGAATTCTTTCGGAAAAACCTTCAGCATCAAGTACAATAAAAAAAAACGTAAGACTCCAATTCGAAAAATTGGAGGATTACAAGAACTTTCAGGCAGAGCTAAGGAACCACAATCTCTCTTTCTATACCTTCTCTATAAAATCCGAAAGGACAATCCCAATAGTCCTAAAAGGACTACCCAATTGCACCGCGAAAGAGGTCATTGACCGCATTAAACAGCAGGGACTCCAACTCACCGACTGCAATAAAATAAACAATACCAATTCCTTCAGAATTAACTTCCTCCGGAACACCAATAGTAGACATTACCAAAATGAAATTTTTATTTAGTGCCCGGGTTGACTGGGAAAAATTCTTATCTAGGAAAATACACACCCAATGCTACCAAAATCCATTAGTACAAATAACGGGGACATACGACATTAATCGTATCCCGTATAAAACAAAAATCCCAATACCCCTTTCACACTCCTGCATAGCACAGCCAGCCATTACCCCAAACAAGACTCAATAACAAATTTACTCCCTACAGATCCAGAAAATACCCATCCAAGTTGGGAGGTTTTTTGAAAATTGTTCTCCCCTCACATTATGCAATCTAAATCTAATCTATTCACTTCCATAGGTAACGCCACTTACATCTCTTAGCCGACAAGTCTGGGCCACAGGCAGGAGCGGCGCAATAATCATCAATTCAAAACAAAAAAAAACTCTTCCTATCCCTGTGTCTAAGGCAGGGACCTGCTAGGTAAGTCTTACTGATAACACTAGCAGGTCTCGGACGAAACACCCCTTCCCATTCCTGTTTTCCTTTTCTTCCACAACAGCCACAGGTGATTTCCCCAGCGTGACTGTTTTCAAGGTTGGCTAACCTGTGTGAAGGCACGCTGACAAGTCTGATTATACGTTTCTTAGGCGCAATGTGCGCAAGCGCCCGAGAGTCAACCGACTCGTGCTTTGAATGTGGTGATGGGGAGCAAAATTCCGTTTCAAGGGTCAGAGAGGACAAACGAGATTTTTCGGACGCACAGTCGCTATAATTATCATAATCCACAAAACTCACCCTATCCTCGTCGCAGGGTTCAGTATCCGGGCAGTTTCCTCCTTCCGCCCTGCTCTTGAATGTTTTAACTCTGGTTTTCACATACCTTCCCTATGGGGGGGGGGTGATCACTATTTGCAGCGTAGCCGTGAGAAGAATCCGCTGCCATTAGCCGCTTAAGACATCGGCTCCTCTAGTAACTAGGGTCTGGACGACCCTCCGAGTCACTCAGTGTGGTTCAATCTCACGATCTGTGAAAGGAAAGAAAAGATTCGTAGTCCACAGAAGTAGGCATACTACCTTTCACCTCGGTGTCGCACGAGCGAATGAATGCAAATGTGCTACGAGAGCATGCGTATAAGTGATTATATGAAAATTCAAGCATGCGCAGTTGGAGATTTAACTGAAATTGTTTTAAAAAAATGCGCGCTGAACAATATAAATATATGATAACAGATTCAGACATTATTCGAGTTCGCATTGGCATTTTAATATATTCCAGCATTCATTCAAGTCGGTATCCGAGAGAGTGAACAGCAATTTGAAAGCTATTTTTTAGAAGCTTCTAAACAAAATTGATAAGCTCAATAATTTAAAAGAACTTAAAAACCTTATTAAAATCCTTATCAAAGAACATTATCTTCTATACACTAATCCCGTTACAAGAGGTGAAGATCGTCATACATATACATACATATATTTCCAACTGTACTGTAACAACGGAAGGATCTTTTATGACTTTTGTAACAATAATATAGAAAATATATATACATTCTTTTGACCGTGGTAATATAAAAATAAGAATAGAAACTATACAAATAAAATTATCTTATACATCTATATACTGTCTTTTACGTAAAATTATATTCGAAGAATTATAAAGAAAAGTTATTTTCCAACTTGGGCAATATTTTGTTCATTTTACAATCTGTACATTTGTGACTCTCTATTTGTGACTATCTATCGTTATCTCTGTCGCACATAAACATATAGTTTATTATCAAATTTTTATTATATTTTTAATTATTATTTTTATCGTAGTTATTGGGTTAGAAAATGTAGTAATTTTAAAAATTTCTATTTCATTATCTATGTATAATCATTTTATTGAATATAAAATTTTTTGTTTTGATATAGATAGCCCTATATATAGAAAAAGAGAATTAGAACATTCATATAAATGTTAATAAATGCTGAATGAAGAAAGTTGTGTAAACTTCGTAGAATTTGTAGTGTAGTGAGCATCGTATTACGTTGCCGGGTGGATTTCCTTAGGATATCCAAAGTGGCAATCCTAAGTTGACACTTCGCAATGCGAAGTGTGTGTAATATTGTTAAAATATGGGTTTCTTGGAGGATACATTTGTGATTCTTATCACACAGGTGGAAATTTATTTCCACTAATATAAATAGATTTTTCATGATATACGTAAATGTTACACAGTTAGGTTATAAATGATTAATTTTTTTCTTAGAGAATTATAACTGTAAAATCTACGTTATTCAATGAAATATTTGTTTTATTAATATTAAAAATTTTGAAACAATAATTATTACTAATAGATATTTGAAAATATTGAATAGTAAATAAAATTTTACGAAATTGACAGAAATTAGATACTAAAGGCACGTCATCATAAATTTATTAAGTTTTTACAACGTGGTGTATTATTATGTTCATTAATACAATGGATTATACTATGTATACATAATTTGTATTGTCTGTATTGATATTAATAATTTTACAATAAATCTGGTGGTTTAAAATCTTGTGATTTATTTTTTAAACTGATAAATTTATTTACTAATTTTATGTAGCAAGAGTGTATATTATTAGATCTAATGATTTTATTCTTAACTATTTTTTCATTTATTTACATATTCCAGGTTATCTTTTTCTTAGGAGGATGGGTATTTTTTGTAAAAAAATTATTTCGAGACTATGAAGTCCATCACAGATTAGTACAACTAATTTTTTCTACAACGTTTTCATTGTCTTGTACTATGTTTGAGCTAATTATTTTTGAAATAGTTGGAGTTCTTGATTCTAGGTAAGCGATTATCTCTTATTTTCAGTGAACATATATAACATAGTACGTGTTTAGTTCTAGATATTTTCATTGGAATGTTGGTCTTTATATGCTCCTATTTATGGTAATTGTGTTGATTCCATTTTACATAGCATATTTTATCATTAGCAATATTAGATTTGGTATGTATATTTTAAAAGTATTTATATTTTGTGGGAAATACACAATTAATACAATTTAATTATCTATTGTTTCTCTTTGCAGTGAGACTGAAATTAATAAGGCCATTAACAGTAATTATATACCTCTTTTATCTCTATTTGTTTTGGAAAATAGGTGATCCTTTTCCAATTTTAAGTCCAAAAAAAGGCCTATTGTCTATTGAACAAGGTGTTAGTCGAATAGGTGTTATTGGTGTTACTGTTATGGCACTATTATCAGGGTTTGGTGCTGTAAATTACCCATATACTTCAATGGCTTACTTCATGCGCCCTGTTACATATGCTGATGTACAGGCTATAGAAAGAAGATTATTACAAACTATGGATATGATTGTTGCTAAGAAAAAGAGAATAGCATTAGCTAAAAAAGGAGAAGTTGTAGGACAAACTGAGGCACGATCTCGACTCTGGGGAATGCTTGGGCCTTTAAGTGGTACTAAAAGTAATCAAGAAAGTATGTACTTATTTTTTGATGTGATTAATGCATGAAACAATATTAGATAGGTATGTATCTTATAATAATATGTATCGTAGATATCAAACAATTGCAGGCAGAAGTTACAGCATTAGAAGAATTGTCGCGACAATTATTTTTAGAAGCGCATGATATTCAAAATGCACGAGAGCGTCTAGAATGGGCTGCTACTTGGCAAGGAAAATATTTCAATATTTTAGGATATTTTTTCTCTATATATTGTACTTGGAAAATACTAATTGTAAGTATAAGTGGGAAATGATAACCAGAGATTATAAATTTGATATATGTGTTTTGTTGCAGTCAACAATTAACATCGTTTTTGATCGGGTGGGTAAAAAGGATCCCGTGACTAGAGCAATTGAGATTGCAGTACATTGGATTGGTTTCGACATTGATGTTACATTTTGGTCTCAACATATTTCGTTTTACCTTGTTGGTTGTATCGTTTTAACATCAATTCGTGGTTTATTGTTAACACTTACAAAGGTATATTTGAGAAAAATTCTTGTAATTTGTATTTTATAAGTATTTTTAAATCTCTAACATTGTTTCATCTTACTTTCAGTTTTTTTACGCTATATCCAGTAGCAAATCATCGAATATTATTGTACTTATACTTGCTCAAATAATGGTAAAATTACTCCATTTTATATGGATTACAACACAATGAATTTATTATATAATTTATGATATGATTGTTCTTTTTCTTTTTATAGGGTATGTACTTTGTATCATCTGTACTTCTAATGAGAATGAACATGCCCGCCGAATATCGAATTATAATAACTCAAGTTTTAGGAGAATTACAATTTAATTTTTATCATAGATGGTTTGATGTTATATTTTTGGTATCTGCACTATCATCGATAGTGTTTTTGTATTTAGCACACAAGCAAGCACCTGCGGAACGTGTAATTTAATAAAAAATTTTTTTTAATGAAACCAAGAATTTTTTTTGTATTTTCATATTACAACTCTTTTAATTATAAATATGTTTGCAATATGGCCTAATTAGAAGAAATAGCATTTACATTACGTGGAACTGATAATTGAAATATATGTATAGAGATTAGATTTCATGTATGAAGTATTTAAATATTTCTTTATAAGAACATATTTAATGATTCTATTTCTAATACATATGTTTTATCAAAGTTAACATGCATAATTATAAGGTTTAAAGATTGAGTAATAGTTTGATAATGTCTACTGATTAATCAAATAGAAGGAATTTTTAATTCACTAAAGTGTTCGATATATCATTTATATTAACTTTATATGCTGCATTTGGCTTGCTATTAGTACACAATGACATTTTGATCACAGATGGCTGAAAAAAGTACGTGAAAAATAAAAAAAACTGGCATTATTGTATGATTATTAAATTCATGATGAATAAAATTGTGATTCTAATGGATTAATTCAATAGTCCATTCTTCTCCCATATTTACACCTGGTTTACGCACGGTTAACACATTATTATTTGGATTATCTTTTGTTTCCAAATTAACTTTTCCCAAGCCTAAAATAAACATAATTTATTTTAATTACAAAATATGTTATTATTATACATAAATGTTATAAGATGTAATAGTAGTTACTTACTGTGTGATGTTAATACAGCGGATTTGATTCCTTTAGGAGGATTTGCGATATCTACCCTTTCTAACCAGCTTTCAGTCTGATATGAAGCTAATTTGTCTATAAATGTTGAAGTTAATTTATTTCCTTCAAAATTAAGTCTTAAATATAAGTATTTTCCATGGCGATATTCAAAGCTGGCCTCGTCATCGATGTATAAAGTGCCATTAGCTTTGCCGGCAGAATCTGTTATCACTATTAAAGTGTATGGATCATTTTTCATTGCAACTGTACTGCGACGTATTCTCATTTTACGTGGAACAATAGAACCGCCTCTTTGAAATACCGGTATTTTGTGAAGCGTTACAGGAACATTAACTAAGCCTGGTTGATGATATGGTTGCATGGTATCAACATCATACCAAGTTACTTTACCTTCTCCAGGGAAGTATACATTAACATCCGTGATAGATGGCTGAAAGACTGGACGTACAAGTATAGAGTCTCCAACTAGTATTTCATCATCAATGGCATATGTTTCAGTTTCACTTGGATAATGAGCCCATAATGGTAGCAACACTGGAGTACCATTTATTTCGTGTTCTCGAAAGATTGTATACCATAATGGTAGGTATGAATATCTCATTCTAAATGCTTCTCTAACTATTTGAGTAGTTTCTTCATTGAAAGTCCAAGGTTCACGTCGTTTAGTCTCAATATGAGAATGCTGACGATAAAAAGGAAGCCAAGCTCCAGCTTGATTCCATCTAATGAATAGTTCAGAGTCTGGGGTTTTGAAAAAGCCTCCAACGTCTGCTCCACAGAAAGACATTCCAGAAACAGCTAGACTGAGGCACATCGGGTAACTTATACGAAGATGTTCCCAATCGGCTGTATTATCACCCGTCCACATAGCCGCGTAACGTTGTGAACCAGAAAAAAGGGATCTTGTTAGTATAAATGGCCGTAAAGAACCTCCTGATCTTTTAAATAAAGCTTCATATGTGAATACTGTCATAAGGAGTCCATTAATATTGTGAACATGTCTGTGTTCCCAACCGCCATAATGTATTAAATCTTTAGGCATAGTTACTTCAGGGCCGTTAAATACGCTTGGTTCGTTCATATCATTCCAAATATATACATCATTAGTGGTACCATGGAATTTATCTAAACTGTATTGACTGACATAATATTGTTGTACAGCTGGATTGAAGAAGTCTAAATACGACGTTGATCCTGGCCAGCACCAACCCTCGTAGTCTTTTCCTTCTCTCGTTTTAACATAGTATCCCATTTGTGTAGCATCATTGTGAATAAAGTAACCAGGATCGCGTTTAATATGCGGGTCAATGATAACAACTAATTTTCTTCCTTTCGCCGTTAAATTATGTATCATTTCAATAGGGTTTGGAAATTTTCGTCCATCCCATGTAAAATACTTTTTACCATCAGTGTATTCGATATCTAGCCACATAACGTCCAGAGGTAGATCGTGTACATCAAAATTTTCTGCTATTTGTAAAACATCATCTTGATCATTGTAATTCCAACGACTTTGATGATATCCTAGAGCAAACATTTGTGGTAGAGGTGCTGTGCCTGTTAAGATAGTGTACTGTTTAAATACATCTAAAGGCTTAGGGCCTAACATGAAGAATACATCTATTACACCAGATTCTGACATAAAATGGGCATCCACTTGTGACTTTTTAGTAGAACCAGATACAAACTTCACAATGCTTTCCACAACATTATTATCTGCACTTGATAAAATATCAATCCACGTTTCTGCAGCATTGTGCCAAAAAATACCAGTTGTTCGTTCTTTACCATGAGCATAGAGAACTGGAATTGCTCCATAAAGCGACATTCTTTCATTGGTTTCATATTCAAATACATCTAAATTATATAGCCTGTATGGATGTGTTTGTTTTGTAGATTTCAGGGCAAAAGAATCTGCATGTTCTGGTACACCATATGCATGTTCAGCTCCAGGGAAGCTAAAGTCTAAGGCAATTGCTTCTGGACCAAAAGGTTTTGAGTCATGGTGAGTTTTAAAATTTTCTTCCCAAGCACCTGGATCGTTTTCTGCACCATCACCTGGAGCTTCATTATCATTAGTTATCTCAACAGCTTCTGCATTTTCTTCTTGTTCTGGTTTCCTATTGAAAATTAGTTATATAGTTAATAACTAAATACAATATATACCATATAACTTTTCATTAAACTTACTTAGGTTTTACACGATGATGCTCAAATCTCATTAAACCTCTTGCATTTGCAGACACAACTAATACATTCTGAGAATATAAATCTGCTCTAAATGGATTAGCATGTAATATAACCTTGTTTTCTTCATTTGTTACAGTTATATGATCTGCAGTTTTTTCAGTTAAAGTTAATTTGGAGGTTTGAGGTTGATCCTGAAGAGCATATTCAGGTTCATATCTAGGATGTAATGGATTTTTTTCATTGATATGGAGTCTAAATGTACTATCCTTTAAGACAGTCAATTGTAGTATATAAAGAACCCTTGTATCTTTATTAAACAAGTCTAAACTTATGCTAGATTCATTTTGAGTTAATGTATCCGTTAAAAGTTGATAAGGTGTTTTTCCAGCTTCTACTTTTCTACACCGTCTAATAAAATAAACATAATATTAATATTATTTATATAATTAATTACATTTTAAGAGATAATGGTGAATATTGAACATTTACCTGCAGAAACTACTTTGTTCACATGTTTTAAATGTATCTCTATTAACTGCATTAACAAGAAGAAATGAGCAGACT
The DNA here is from genome assembly GCA_033822845.1 of Tetrapedia diversipes. Lineage (NCBI taxonomy): Eukaryota > Metazoa > Arthropoda > Insecta > Hymenoptera > Apidae > Tetrapedia > Tetrapedia diversipes. The sequence continues at coordinate 175,396 of JAOPTO010002469.1, read as the reverse complement.
AATAGAAATAATAATCCCAATCTGTAACATGAATTATTAAATATATAAAATTTGTTATTATAGAAGATATACTGATTTTAATAAAATTAGTTACACTTAATATTTGAATAACTGTGGAAAGTTATGGAATAACATTGTTACTGGGCGTTTAATAGAATTTGTTTTATGCCATTTTTTAATGTTAAAGTTGCCTTTTTAACAACTTTAAATATATAGCAATAGTTTTAGAAACAAACTGATCAAAGTAAAGCAGTACAGCGCATAGTATTGTTCGAAAAAAATTATTTATATCACACACGGTATTATCACGGACACGTCAGCGTGATCATGATTATATTATAAAAGTAAACACTAGGAAAATTTTAATGCTTGTGACTTTGGTTGTGTTATAAGATTAATTAAACATAGAATATTTTATAGCTTAATGCATTCCGTTTAAGAAAAAGTAGCTTTACTTTTTGAAGGTTAAAAGGCCGAAAATAATTAACTTACCGCACGTACGAGGCCATGTTGAAAAGTAACTAGTGCTATATCGTATTCTTACTTATTCCAACAAAATAAAATCGATTTCATAGATGGAGCTTTATTTGACAGAACGAGAATCGGTAACTTATCTTCCTTGAACAGTTTGAAATCTTTTTTTACATATAACTTTTATAATATTTTTGTTATTTTCCTTTCTCTGACGAAACAAATTAAGTAACAAAATAATAAATTAATTATGGACAGGTGTATTCATGTCATTATGACACGTCTATTTTATATAACATCGCACATTCAGTTTATTTGAATTACAAGAGTAATGCATTCAGTCGGCAGGGAAAATACAGTCCTATATAACTATATATTACACAATATAGAAGTTTGGCACTCGGATCGGTTCACTTTAGGGATGTAAAAAAGCCTAATTGTCTTTTACTAGCATATTCATTAATTAACACACGTATCTCTGTTAAAAATGTCCTCTTATCTCTCTTTGCCACACGTTTGGAACTATTACATTAATGCATATGCTGCAAATTCATGAAACAGTGTTTTCTATGTAGGAGTGTACATATTTTATATATTTATATATATATAATAATAATAATTATCGTTATTATTATCATTATCACTATATTAACATCGACGTTAGAGCGTTTCCTTAATTATACATTTCTAGGGTCTTTAAAGAAATCGTGGTTAAGGTCACTGTGAGTTTGCGCAGCTCTAGAAGACATAACATTTAAATATTTGTCGAAAAATCGACGAGCGCGCGAATCAATACGTCGATATCGATCGACCGATCGATTTACTAATTTATTATAATACTGAAGAGAATGAGCGAACCATTGTTGTAATGTTCCGTACGCCTTGTGAACGCGTTAGAACAAAATTGGTCGTCGTTGTTAGAAAATCGATTCACGATAAATTTGTTGACATCATAAAGTACTCACGTAGGAAGATTCGTGTATAATCGACTTGACTTTCAAAATGCTGACAGGATAATTCTTGGTACGCGTAAAGTTAACGTTGTTTGTTACTTACGAAGGAATAAAAGAAAACCATTTTGCTTAAAACGGTTAACGACAGCGTACAGCGTTAATTTTAATTTTTTAAACTTAAATTTAACAGCAGAAATAATAACAAACCTTTTTTTGTATGTATATGCAGAATGGTTGCTTGAACGGTAAGATCGCGTGCCAGAACGAAACAGGAGCGACCTCAACTCGATGCAACAAGTACTTGGAAGCTCGTCGTTGAACGACGCAGGTCAGTAGAAATACATACGCGGGAATTATGTAAAAAGATATGTGCGAAAACTCGACTGTTTCTGGTTGTACTGCATACTTCGAATGCGCACGTTTTTTTTCGCCATTTAGAAAAGTCGCGAATAATTTCTATATATTTATCGTGTTTACGAGTGTGTGTATATAAATCTGAAATACGCAGTTCACTTTGTCGTCTTTTTTTTACAAAAGTTTTACGTGTAATTATGTATGTGTAAAGTTTTACATTTGATAGTGCGTTAAGTGCTCCCGGTGTTCTCGAATTAATGTTTCCGTGATATTTACCCTCGGTACTTTGTCGTTTGACAGTGTCTCCCTCTTTATTATGTTCTTAAGAAACGACCTTTTTCTATATCGACCAAGAGAAGTATCGCCGTGAAGCATTGAAATAGAAACATTCTGATTGACATTCAAATTTGGCTGAGATGAGCTTCGAAACGGACCTTAACTAGATTGATGAAAATCGTTTCGAACAGGCATCCAACCGAGAGGAAAGACAGCGAAATCGACATTGTGCAGGCCTCGTGGGAATTATTCTTACAAGACTCGATAATATCTTAGGCACATTCGATCCATAATAGCGACGATAGTCTCGGGTTTGTATATTTAACGAGTCTAGTTCACTCACGAAATTACGGGGATTTATAGTAATAGCATGATACACGGTGAAACGTCTCACGTACAGACGTACACGCGAAAATGCATTCGTTTATTAGTTTGAATATAATATATTCAGCCGGTATTTGCTGAAGTCTATGACATTAAAAAAAAAAAGAGTAAAAAAGTTGACGAAAACTCTGATGCTCGACTTAGTGTATAATCTCCGCGTACATACAGATGTATATAAATTAACATCAACGAGTAATATAATGTTAGTTTTGGCACGTTTCCTCGTCGCGAGGTGATCTTTTTTACATTCATAATCGTGTCGAGAAATAGAGTTTCCCTCAAAGTTTTGATATAAAATCGAGGCTCTTGGTAATAATATCCCCGTTGCGCAAAGTCACGGTTATTATTTCTTTTCTTCTTTTTTAGGCACATTAAGACCATAGTTAATCGACGATTATTAAGTCTCAAGGTTTCGTAACAAAAAACAGTCTTCGAGTGTGAGGAAGTGTTACGGTCTGTTTCGCTTGAATCGTGAACAGCCCTCCTTCTGCTAGACCCAATATTGGTTTCTTCTTAGTAATGGGTTGTTGGTCCTCTGTGTGGTGGCCGATTGACAGGGCAGATCGGACGTGTCGAAACTGCTCCATTCGTCCCCGTCCGCGACACCGTATGGATATTTCGCTGAAACATCCACCTCGGATCCTGTGATGCTTTCAAGGGGACTCAGAGGTATCACCTTGCACTGAGGTAGCGTTGACGTCATCGTTGGGAGGACCGGTAACGGTGTGCTGGCTGCTACGCTGTTGTGGTCATTGGCGTAGCGTTTCACGTGAGGCGTCACAGGCATTAAATGATCCGGAGGTCTTGGTAGCGGCATCACGCCCACCGCTGCACTTGGTTCCGGTTTCTCCGTCTCGGTATGCTTATATCTATTGTGCCTGCATTTGATGGCAACAATTACCAACACGCCTAGCAAAAATACACCAAGAAGCATTCCTAGGATTAATAAGTAGTCGTTGCTCATGTTTGGCGCGATCGCCATTTCACCTTCGTGGCCCACCGGATCCATTGGGCCGCCTAACGTAATATTGTACTCGTCTAAGTCCAATTTCACACGGAACTCGAACTCTCCTACGGCTGGCTGGAAAATAGAGGCCGCCAAAATGAACGTAAAACTGTCGATCACTCCTTCGTATTCCAACGTTGGAATTTTTCTGCAAACCATATATACCACACCGGACATCACTTCCTGGTGGGAGAATTTGGACACCTCTTTCTCTCTGGTACCTCGTTTCTCACCGGACGACGAGGAACTCCGGATGATTCTCTTTATTTTACCAAATTTCGGTTTCTTGATCACCGTGTACATGGGATTGCTGCTGGTCAGTTTTGCCAACGGTGTGGCATCCAGATGTTGCAATGTTATTCTGGTCTTCTCACCTGCCAGGGCGATCATGGAGTTCATGATCATTAAAGGCACCACTTTGATCTCGATCCTTATGTGCTTCTGCTCGAACCCGCTCAGTCGTGCGGTCAACTCGAAGCTGTCATTCGACACAGTCATGTCTGTTTGCATGAACATCACGCTCTTCGATAATAAATCTGTTTGCTTAAAACTAGCTGCTGCTCCGTCTCGTACATACAGTACTCCGTATTTTGGAGTGGCTGTTATCTCGTAAATGACTAGATCTTGTCTAGCGTTAGTGTCAAGTTTTACGTCATTATCGGTGATCAGAGCCACATTTGAACCCTGTTGCAGATTCACCGGTCCTGGGACGGTAACATTCAGCCTGATAGGTAAAACATACACGTTGAACACCGTGTACGTTGGATTGAAACGCCCATCCCACACCCTGAAGTAAAAAGAGGCCGCTTGGAGAGGTCCGTTGTGCTCGTACACTAATCGATTCGAGTCGACGTCGTACTGCGTGAATTTGTTCACCTGACGAATTTCTGAAATGTTCTCGTTGAACGGTAGGAGCAACAAGCGACCGTACGTCGGTCCGGATATCACGTCGTACGTGATCTCCTCTGGCGGAGTATCCGGATCAGTTGTCAGCAAGTTCTCCTTGGTTATCGTTTGATTTTGATTCTGAACTACCGTAATAGACGGTGCGTTTGTAATCAGTTTGAACGGTTCGTCGTTCACAGGCTCGATTGTCACTGGAATACTGGTGTTGCACAAGAGGATATGCCCTGGAGTCAAGTAAAGGGAAAAGTTGATGCGATCCTCCAAGGTGTCCGAGTGGTCATGATAGTAGGCAATCTTTCCGCCCTCGATTTGAGGTTGGGAGAAAGTAGTGACGTTTAAATCCGGAAGAATCATCACGTGACCGTGGCTAGGTTGATTGACCAGTCTGGAGAGCACAGCTGGATTCTCGATTCCAGCGTGGGTTTGTAGGAACGACACGATACCGCTAATGTTCATAATTACTTGAGCAGAACCACCCTCTTCGACTCTCACGTTCTTCATGGATATGTATCTGTCCAGTCCACCGCTGGAGACGGAGATATCTATTTGAAACACCTGCAATAGAAAACAGTGGAAGTTAAAAGCGTTTCCTCCATTTCTCGATGCGGTTTTATAGGTATTAAGATTGTAATCTCACCTGATTGGTTAAGGATTCCGTGAAGTGCGCCTCCACATCGAACGTGAACGAGTCGTTGGCAGTCAGGTCCATAAACTGCTTGGTGTGCTCGTAAAACACTTTGCTGTTGTTAATGTCTCTTTGGGTGAACCGTTCGACGTTCAACCACGCGCCTTCGCTCGTCTCCATGATGATCTTGCCAAGATGAGGCCCGTTTCTCACCGTATACTTTATTTCTCTACCCTCGTCCAAGCATTTCGTAAGAAGCAGCTTATGAGTTAACATTTTCCTGGTTAGGGGAAAAACGTTCAGTGCAGCGTTTTGCTCGATAGACAATCGAACAGGTTTGGTGGTTACTAATATCGTGTAGGATTCTGTAGTATGCACCCCATCGTATAACACGAAATTGAACTCAGCATCAGATCCATCTGAAACACGAAGTTTTTTAAGAGGATTAGAATGCATCAATCTGTTTATAAATGAATCATAATTTAAACTGCGGACTTTTATGCAAATTCGTATTTTTACCAAATAATTGGTATCTAAAAAGCGATTCAATTCACTTTCTAAGTATTTATAATACATTGGATATTTTATATATCTATTCATAACTTTTTAAACATTTAAATTTCACACAGTGGCATAAAAAATAATGTTATCGCTATAAAAATGAATAAAACTACTATAGTTATTAATTTAAAAATTAAAAATTATTGTAATATTTCTAACACCATTATTTATACATCCAACGTTCCAATTTGTACACACCAATTAATTATTAATTAATTTATAATTCCACAATAATCTAGCCACGATCAAAATGTTTTTGATCCCTATAGAATACTTACTCGTATGTGTAAAAATGATCTTCGACTGGTCAATTTGTTCCTGGGTGAAATTGTAGATGTCCACCTCCGGAGAAGATTTCAACGAGATCAACCCATTTCTAACCCCGGTGATATTGAACGTGATGTCTCGCGCAGTGGTGTCATTATCAACTGCAGCTAAACTGTCGGACGTCAACGTGATCGAGCCACCCTGCCAAATGTTCAATCTGGTCCTATTGACGAGCACAGGTACCTCGTCGTTGACAGGCTGCACGATCACCCATACGTCGAACGGCTCGCTGGTTTTGTCACCGGCGACGACGACCATCTTGAACGAATCCTTCGAGGATTCGTCGCCGTTATGCTTGTACAGTATTATGCCACCGGTCAGGTGTTTCTGCGAGAACTTCTTCACCTGCAAATTCTTCGTCGACTCGATAATTGCACCGTGCTTGGGCTTCTCCGTGATCCGATAATCCGTCACTTTGCCGGAGTAATAAGGGGTGAGAATGGAGAAGCACGTTTCCTCGAGAACGACGCTCTTTCCCTCGACCACGACCAACCTTCTCGCTTCCACGTACAGTTTCTCCGGTACGATCACGAAGTTCACGCTGAGGTCGCGCAGCCACGTGATCCCGTTCGTTACGTCGACGAGGAACCTGTCGCTGGTCTGATTTATCACGGACTGTACATAGAATACGCGGCCCTCGTTAATCATGCTCTGATCGAACGACTTCACCGCGTTGCCGATGTAATCCTCCCGTGCCTCGTCGCTGTGCTCGTCGTGCACCTGCAGCTCGAGGTACCCGTTCTGGGGCCACTCCTTCAGGAAGTAGACTATTTCAGACTCCGGTATCTTGGGATGCATGATCTCGAGGCTCTTCCTGTTCAACAGGATGCTGGTGGCCTCCTCCACGAACACCGTTTTGTTGCTCTGAACGATCAACGGCTGCCAATAGCTCTCAGGGTATATCTTGATGGGGAACACTCCGTGTGCCTCCGCTCCCTTAGTCGACACCTTGAACTTGAAGTCGTCCTTCGCCAAGGATCCACCCAGATGCTTGTACAACACTATACCGTAACGCAGATTCTCCTCGGTGAAGACGTTCGTCTCTCTGCCATGCTTCAACAGCACCCCGTGCTTCGGTTTCTCCAGCACGGTGTACTTGATGTCCTTGTCGGAGGTGTACACGTTCGTCTCGACGTCCAGCTCGCTCGATCGGAGGGCGACCGATCGATTGAACTGCACCACCGACCCGTTGCTCTCTTTGAACCTCACGTACGGGGGGCTGGCCTGAATCTCGAGCACGCCTGCCGTGTAAAAGTGGCCGTCGGTTACACCGAACTCGAACTTCCCGTGGTCGTCGCCTTGATGCTTGAACAGTATTTGACCGTCGTCAATGTCCTGCTGACTGAACTCGTGCACTTGGTTGGAGAGATTGGTCACCCGGTATATGCCATTCCTCTGGGTGTCCCTTCTGGTGTAGATCAACTCGCTGGGCTTCGTGTCGACGTCCTTGTCCGTGTAGGCTAGATCCTTGCTCGTGAGTAGCCTCTCGCCCTTCGACACCACATGGAACACCCTGTGGACCACTCGTTCCGGCGCGTTGTCGTTCTTCATGGTCACCTCCACGCGGAACAGGCCTACGTACATGAAGTCGACCTTGTCCGCGGCAATGGCGACGTACTGGAACGAGTCCTCCCTCGTCTCTGAGTCGTCGTGAACGTAGTACACTCGCTGGGAGGACAGCTCATCAGAGGTGAAGTAGGAGGTGTTGTTGCGGGAGTGAAACTTCGAGTTGTTGGTGACGGTCAACCAACCGTGATGCGGGGCTATTGTCATGTTGTAGGTCAACGACGTGACACCGTAGTCCCTCGGGTTCGTTCGCAGGATCCTCACGGGCACCCTGGAGCCCTCGTCCACCCTGAGCGTCTCCACGCTGTCCAACGGCTTCATGTTCTTGCTGAGGTAATGCCTGAACTTGAGCACCGAGTGCAGATCGATGCACTGTGGGGCGCTCACCTTGTAACCGAACTCGTCCAGAATCGTAGAGTAGGCCCTTTTGAACAGCCTGTATCTCAGCTGATCGGTGTCGACGTCCTGTTGCGTGAACGTGTCACCGGTTTCGAGCTTCCGACTCGACAGGAACAGATTACCGTACCTTGGTCCCGTAGTGACGGTGAACACGATCTTGTTGAACGCGGTCACCAGCGGATTCGTTTGGTACCTCAGGTGGTGTCCGGTCACGGCCACCTCCGCTGTGTTGGTGAAGTTAACCGGCACCCTCCTCGTCTCTCTCAGCTCGAGGTCGATGAAAGTGATCCGGAAGTCGTAGGTGTGCTGCGCTCTCACCTCCCTGACGCTCGCCTGGAACTTGAACTCGTCCTGATTCGGACTGCCCTCGTTGTGCAGGTACCGGATCGCGTGCAGCTCGATGTCCCGGTTGCTGAAGTGGTCCACGTTCGTCCAGCTGCTCGAGGCGTCCTTCAGCCTCTGAATGGCGCCGCATTGCGGCTGCGAGACGATGTCGTAGCGTATGTCGATGGTGTTGTCGTCGGAGTTGGTGGTGAAAGAGAGGTTCGCCGGAGTCAGATAAGAGTAGGAGCGGTGCACCACGACCAGTCCTGTGTTGTGCATCAGCTTGATCTCCAACGGGTGTGCCGCCACCCTTAAACTAGCCGGCTGGCTGCTCTCTATCCCGTCGCTCACCTGAAGATCGAGCTTCGCGTTCGGTTTCGCTGAAAACAGATGAAAAACGGGTAATTGAAAGGGGGCTCGTTCGACGGGCCGATGAACCGGCTGCGAGAATGGAGAACCGGCAATTAAACCGGCAATAACGTTTCGTTTGCCCCGGTGAATATCGATGAGAATGTTACCGTTTCCCCGATGCACGTATGCGATTAATCCTTGCATTAATTCAGCCTGGGTGAACGTGTCGATGGGCCGCGACGGATAAGTCACTCTTTCCACGTAGCCGGCGTCCGCGTCGGTACGTAAGACTGTGTACACCAACATGTCGGACGGTGTGTCGGCATCGATCGCCCAGATTAATTCTTTTGTCAGGATTTTCCTCGTGCCCTGCGAATAACAGGTAATTGTAACAGGTTGAGATTACGGCAGAACGTCGATTATCCGAACGTCGCTTAACGAGTTCACTGCGACCGCTCGAATATGGCGTTCCCTCGATAAATGTGAAGTTGAGGTCTACGATAAATGTTTCGAAAAACTTTTTTTTTCGTTGTTAACGCATTTAGTGCGGGATCTAAAAAACTGTCTTACAGGTTTCGTATTAATGCGTATTAATGCGTAGGACAATCGAGCGGCGACACAGATCGATCTATCGTATTAAGTGGAGTATCCAAAATTCCGTTTATCAGAATGAAATTTTATCGGATCTTCTATTAGTTCAGATAATCGATGTTTTACTGTATTTTTATTTTTGGGTTAAATTATCATTAATATAATAACGTGAAGGATATTTATAAGAGTGGTAGGTTTCTTCCCTTTCTTTAATAAAAAAAATTCAACTCTGTAATTTGCTGAGTGCTTTTGATAAAACTACAGTAGCGGACAGAAATTTAAGACCAAATCGTCAAAGAAAATAAATTAATTAATTATTAAGAAATAACAGTATAAATAAAATTTGTAATCTATGCTAATCGATGAATAGTGTTCTACCATAATGACGATAAAAATGAATAATTAAACAATATTTGCGAACCATAAAATATCGTATTAAACTTTTGACTGGTACTGTACGCGTTGTGCCACACGTGGATTTTAATATCCTTTTTTCCTGATTACATGCTCCGTGTCAACTGTATGCCTCTTTTACAATTAGCATTTCCTTTGTTCTCGTCTACTTCTTTATATTATAATTTTATATTATAATGTACATATTTTCTTTGTTTCACTGTACTTTGTCCCGTTGAAACGAATAAATAGTAACGATTGTCATCGGGTGATCGAGGAAATTGAAAGGGTAGACAGTTCGATTTAATTTAGCTGGAAACCGGTATCGAGGCGTTCGAATCGACTTCGTTAGAGGTTTCCACGCAGCGGGGATCGGTTTTTACGTTGGAAGAAATTATTTCATTTAAGAAGATTGTAGCTCTAAGTGGTTAATTAAGGGCAACGACTACAGCGACTTAAATCGATTTCGTTACGACTCGGCTGCCACGTACGTTCGAAAGATACGGACACCACGGGCGGGCCACAATTTCTTCAATTCCCGATTAATTGATTCAGTGCCGCTATTCTGTGGCAATTCTGTGGTTAACACACACCCGCGAGTTCCCGGATGAAAGGAGGCCTTTTCTTTTAAGGGAGAGGAAAAATTGTTATGACTTGCAAAACTTATTGGATTTTTATTAAATTTTAATGTACTGGTCGTCAAATATGAAATAAAATTATTGGTAGACGTTAATTGGTAAATACAGTAACAGACAAAAGTTTAAGACCAAAGAGTCCAAGAAATTAAACTAACTAATTTGTAAGAAATAGCACGGTAAACAAAATTTGCATTTTGTGGTAATCAATAAATAATGTTCCACCAAAATAACAATAACAATGAATGTCCAGATATTGTTAAAAATTTAAGACCAAAAAGTCAACGAAATTAGACTAACTAATTTGTAAGAAATAGCACGGTAAACAAAATTTGCATTTTGTGGTAATCAATAAATAATGTTCTACTATAATAATAATAAAAATGAATGTATAGGCAATATTTGCAGACTGTAAAACCATGTTCTACATTGTCCTCTCCATGTTCTACACTTTTGTCCGCTACTGTATATCTATGTGCAAAACCCACACAGCTTACTTTTTTAAGCGTAAAATCTTCTGAAACTAGTTAACCGGAATCTAAGATAAATCTGCTGGAGTATATTTTAATTTGTAGAATGTGATTTCTGATCGTATAAATAATCCATCATTTCATGTGTAACGACCAAACATGATCCTCAATTAATTTTGGGTGTTCAGAATTTTAGTACACCATAAAATTCAATCTGATTAAATAAATACACTTTATGCGTATTTATTTTTCATACAAATAAATCTCTATTTATACTGCTTTTATTAATGTATCTATAAAAATGATTGAAATTTCCTCTTTATCAATCTGATATAAAAATTTTATATGTAAACAGAAAATAAATTGAAATCCATTGAGGGATGAAAGCTTCACTTCATAAACTATATTAATTAATAATAACATTTTGAAAATGTTGAGGAGTGTAAGGGAATTTGTTTTTTATTAAATGAATAATAACAAGGGGAAAAACCAAACAACAAGTGTGAACAGTAAAAAAAAGCAGCGAAATAATCCCAGAATAAAGGACTATCTGGTGAATTTTGTGGTGTATTCTTTATAGTATATCCTTTATAGCAGAATATTTATCAAAACAAATAAAACATTTCTGACAAAATCTCGAGTTTCTCTTTACAACATCAAACGCTTCATTTAATCAATATACAGTGGCTCCAAAAAGTATCTTAAGTAGCACTATGTTAGAAGGAGATTCGCCTAACCCTGAAATTCTGATTCCAATGAAAGTCCAATTTCTCCCGGTTTCCTAATTTCATAACTTTTATGTCGAATCTCTTTTCGGCGGTAGTCAAAAAGCGGACACCCAAAAGTAGTTAGCAGCCAGTCGCCTTGACACGCACTTCTGCGGTTCTCATCAGGTAATGGAAATCACTTTCTGAGAGAACTTCTGTTTCTGTAACTAGTAATAAACATAGTTTATCTTCTGTTAGTACTGGTATTTTAATGCCAATTCACAAACGCATCCCTAAATCTTAAAAATACTTTTTGGAGTCACTGTACGAGTCACCGTGCACAACAACTGATGGGCCCCCCCTCGCCCATCCACTGCTCTGTGCCTTACTTGAGCGAGCCGCAGTACTTTCGCGGTCGATATCTCAAGCAACGGTGGATCATTAACGGGTGTAACGTTGACGTGGAGCGGAAACCTAAGTCGTCCTTGGAGATAGCCCGGCAACGTGTAACCAGCCCCTGCCACCAGTGTCACCTCCAGGATCATGCTGTCCTCTGTGGTTTCGCTGCCGTCGTGCATGTATTGTATCTGCCAAGGAATTTGATCATAATAATGAGACACGACGATGTGGCATCTCGGGATAAACAATGTTTCTAGGGTTCATGAATATGCATGTACGATGACTGAAGGGGGGGGGGGAGAAGGGGGGGAGAGGTTTGTTAAAAGCAGTGGGCAACGATGCGAGGCGTCACGACGCTCGGGCCGGTCGGCCGTAGCGACCCCGCGTCTATCTTTGCGTTTATCGAGCGCGGCCGTGACTTCTGCGAAATTAAAAAGGGGGGAAGAGATCGCCGGGAGATTCGACGTTAACGAGACATTTATTTCGTCTTATTTCATGATTTATTCAGCGCGCGGCCGCGTTTCGAGCCAGGCGAAATTCTCAGCCCTCGCGACTCTCTAAGGGGGTAGGGGGGAGGAAGTGGAGTGGGGTGGGGGTGGGGGGCTCGAGGCTCCTCCTCCCGCTAACGAACCAATAAACTCTCCCTTAACGTCCCGGGGACCCGTAGCTTCCACGTGACCCGGCCGTTTTTAAAATTAAACTTCCTTAAAGATTCCCTTTATATTAACCCCATGCCGGTGAATCATCGCCGGCAGTAAATCCGCCAGCGTTGCGCCGCGCTTGGCTCACTTGGTTTGAAAAATTAATTAAAGCAGAGCTTATAAATTGGCGATTAGCGTTACGCTGGATCGACTGTGCGTTCGCGGGGGTTCTCGGTGAAATTTCACGGAGGCCACGACGCCTACGGGAGAACGCCGTGGGCGATGAGGAGGGAAGGGAGGGTGAGGATGAGGGTCGACGGAACGCGGAGGGTTGATGCGCGACGTTTAACGGATAACCGACTCTGGCTTGACGTCCGAGCCCCCGAAAAAACCATTAATGAGCGGTGCTGCTGTTTATAAATAGATCGGTGTCGTTGGATACATCGGGTGCAAGCAGAAGAGGAACGGACGACAGAGTGGCGGGAGGGGTTGAAGAGAGGGGGGAGGAGAGAAGAGGGGAAGAAAGAATAAAAGAGAGAAGAGAGGAGGTGAAAGAAGAGAGAATGAAGGAGAGACGAGGCAAAATAGAAAAAGAGGAGAGGAGAGAAAGCGTAGAAATGATGGTGAGAGAGGAAAAAAGGGAGAGCCAAGATGGGATACAAAAGAGATGAAAGGGGAGGAGAGGAGAGGAGAGAAAAAGCGCAGAAACGACAAGGGAGAGAGAGAGCTTGAGAGACGAGACAGGATAGAAAATAAAGAAAAGGAGTGGAGAGGAGAAGGGAGAGGAGAAACAGTGTCAAAAGTACAAGAGGAAAGAGAGAGTATAAGGAGAGAGGCCAGAAAAGAAGAGTGAGAGAGAGGGGGGAGAGAGAGAAAGAAGGGAGACAGTTTTGACGACACAAGCACATGCCACACGGCCCCCCACGGTTCTAAAGTTAGTCCTTCTGCCGGGGACTATCTATAGCTTCGTTCGCTCTATGACGAACTGGAAGAACACATGATTTCCCGTCTTTCTTTTCTATGTATGTATACCGTCGAATATATCGGATACCTGTCAGACCGTTGTCGTTTCACCGATGCTTATCGATTTATTCGGCCCCACGGATATTTCGAAGGGGATATTGGACGAATATTCTAGCGTGTATTATACGCGGTGGGATGGTAGTAGAAAGATATTACACCTTATCTCGATTAACGTCCTGGAGAGTGAAGGAAGGCTCGGTCCTGGTCGTTAAGAGGTCCAGGGCAAGGGTCCCGTACGTGGGCGGCGTTACCAAGGTGAAGATAACACCGTCCTCTTTCACCCCATATTTAGCGATGTCTAGCACCATGGCAATGTTATCGCTCGTCACCAGCACGTGTTCACCCTCGGATACCAGCAGGGGACTCAGCGAGAGTATTTCCAAGTTCACGGGTAAATTTGCCTTCGAGTATACCTGCGGAATGCGAATTTCCAGCCGTTCATTCGAAAATTACGAATGTCTCGCACTTTCCAACTGTACGATTCGCGCGTAGGATCAACAGGCACGCGCAAAAATATTCTGGAACGTTTCTGAAATTTGATACCTACTCGACGGTTCGAGCGGTTATATTACTAGCATCTGGCTGACGCATAAGTAGACTGGGGATATTTATGGGTTCATGGGAAATTTATATGTAAATACAAAGCCGTATGTAATGTATGTATGTAATATGGAAAAATATACTAAAGATATCCAAGGTATTACGGTATTAAAATAAACTTCTACACCTTGGTCCAACATCTTTCACTGTGTTCCGTCGAAATGTGAATTTGCATAAAGATCAGGTTTTCCAGACCACCTGTGTCCTACAGATTTGCGATGATTTTTTACTCTTCAATGGTGGTATGTAAAAAAGATTATTAAAAACTAATTTGAAAGTGTCAAATGGTTAATGGATATTGTTATGTTAATGCAACATCTCATTTGCAATTTTGCTTCAATTAGTTCATTACAATACATACATTTCTGGAATTTCGTTCTTTAATATTATGATCATACAAAATTATTGGCAGGCAAATCTCTAAAATTCTATTTTATAACTACAGCATTAAAAATAGAATTCAACAATATAAATTTATTGAATAGATTAAAAAAAAAAAATCATTCTATGTTCAATTCAATTTGTGTATTTTCTGTTTACTCCACTATTTTATATTTACACCCATATTCCTATGTAAGTGAACAAAATAAAAAAAAGATATTCTGTTGGCCAAAAGTTTGGGATTGCTACGCATTCCAAGGTTAACTTAGAAAATTCCTCAGAAAAAGATTTATTAAAATATAGGAAACTGTTATCAGTAGTCACCAGACTGTGAATTTTTATGTAAATTCATGTCTTTATTCACTTAATTAATAAAACGGAGCTGAATAGAGCTTTAATTCACCTTCCAAATATTAAATTTTAATTCACCCTAAATATACAAAAATTCGCAATCTAGTAGTTACAACGACAATTTCAAAAAGATAGGAAAATAGAATGGATCAGAAATTTGAAATCTGTACCAACCATTTGAAAGTGATTCCAAACTTTTGCTCGGTAGTGTACTACTTTCTTAAAACAAAATTCTCTGGAACAAGAGGAACTGACGTTTACCTTGTAATCCTCCCCGTAGCTCGGCTTGATGCACAGCGGTTGATCGCAGTCACACTTAAACGAGCTGACACCGAGTTGCGAGCAAACCGCCCCGGAAACGCAGGGATCAGCTTCAATACAGGGGAATCCCCAAACGCAGCCGACGACGATACCCTGGCTGATCTTCACGTCCGGCAGACCGAGCTCCTTGTTGTCCAGTAGCATATTCCGCAAGCAGCCCTTGTAGCTCACGTCCCCGGACTTAAGACCTTTGCCAAGAGCTCTGGCGCGTTTGTTCAGCTCCGTCCCGCCGATGTACAGGGTGTCCACTAGATCCAGGTAACGGTTCCCGCCGGAGGGAAGGGTCATCGTTTTTTCCTGACGGTCCACCGCGATCCCGATTCCGCTTGGATTGAAATCAACGACCACCCGATGCCATTTGCCGTCCGCCACCGGTGTGCCGTGTATCAACTCGGTTGGCCCGTTCCCTTTGTTCATCAGAAGTCGAATTTTACCCTCGAACAACTCGATCCCGAGGTAATCGGCGTACGACGACTGGCCAGTGTTGTACAGCAGCAGGCCGCTCTCTGCGCCGGTCTTCAACTCGAATTCCCATCTGCAAGAAGTATTATTTCAAGTGACAGATTTACGACGAGATATGTAACAGAAGGGAACTAAATTTGTTGTTCCATACTTTCCACACAAAATCGTGGAAGATCTTTAAGAATGCAGAATTGCAGGTTTATAAAACTTCTAGAATTATGAGTTGTATTTTGACAGCATTAGAATTATTTGTTAAATTTCGACTGTTTAATATATTTAACTGTAGTAAATCACGTAAGGAAAACAAATAAAATTTATAAAAACCACACGAAACACGTTATCGGCCATAACTGATTCCATGTAACAATGGAGATGATTAAAGAAAGCAAAACAGACCAGCGGACATCTTTGTGCGTCTAAATAATGTAAGTTCTTTACTCATCCTAACAGATGGCGTGAACAGTCTAAATACTTTTCCAATAGAAACTAACGCAACTCGGTGTACAGGGTAAGGGAGAGGGGGCACACTGAATCGAGCAAAATTGAAAAGGAGTCGTTCGCGGAGAGAACGGAAGAGTTCGAATTCAACTTTACATCGTGACTTGAACTTGTCGACAGCGAAGCAGACGAAGAAGACGCCCCGATGGCGGCATCGGCGAACAGGAATGGAGCCGGGCTATTAGGGAGGTAATGTTAAAACTCTGTAACAACGTTGCTGAGGCTATTCACGATCGAGTTAGAATTTCGCAGTTGACTTGTTTGAGTCGTGACTACCGCGGTGTCCTTAAATGGACCGGCCCGCTAAACCGTTAAGGAAGCGCCGAGGGAGGCGAAATTTCTAGTTTCTTAACTGTTCCACCGGAATTACCTAGCCGTTTGCATCTTTTATCGTCCGCGCGCGCCGGTAGTTCGCCTGTTTCGCACGAAACGTGACTCCAAATTGATTTACACCGGTGGAAACGTATTTAACGGGTACTTGAACGTCCTTAGTCGGAGGAAAAAAAAGAGAATTGATAAATTACCGGTTCACGGAAACGGTAATGGATTCTGCTCTTCGTTATTGATTTAAGGTTAAACAGATACCGGATGTAACCCAATTAACGAAATCGGATTAACAATGCAAAATGTCTTAGAACATGAATCCGGTTTGATGTACTACTGCGCTGAACTAGTTTCGTTGAAGTGTTCTGGTACACGTACTTGTACTTAGAAAGGTTTTTTTAATTTTGTGCTCCTGTTTTAATTGCAACGCTTTGTTTTCCTTACTTCGTGTAAAAGTTTCAGAGCAATTGAAAAATGAAAGGAAAAAACAGGGAATCTCCGTTTTAAGTAATTTTATCATAAACAATACAGTTTTAAAACAATTAAACTTTTTAAAATAATCTCTTAATCGTATCTTCTTAATTGATCATTTATTTTTAAATAAAGATGTTTGGAAAACAGCACAGTTCCTTTTCCAATATGCATACATAAAATAGCTATAAATAAATTTACATAAATAGAGATCAAGAAAATCAACAGTTTGCTTAAATATCTAAGAAAAAATAAATGTTTATTTTTTGGCTGCTAACAATAACTTACTTCAACATAAACCTTTTAATATAAACTACGCTACAGAGTTACATTCTTTTTACACCTCCAACCATCAAATTCCTTTTTTATTATCACTTTCATTTCACTTTATCAATTCCTATAGAATTCATGTTACAATATCATTATATACTCTGTATTGGATATGTATACTATACATACATACTTGAAAGCCGATGACTTATGGACTGAAGTGTAATAGAACCGGACTAAGTATTAACTCGGTGATCCCTCGCGACCAAAGGGTTTTGTATGAAACTGTTTCGCGAAAGAATCGTGTTTCGTAATCAACGACGGCTCGTAATTAAACGGGTCGCTCGAAATCCCCTAGCGCAAACATGGCGGAAAGCAACGGCAACAGGGTTGCGCAGGATTGATGGCAACCCTGTTGAAGTTTCACAACCTATACGTACCGGTGAAAAGTGTTCGCTGTTGGATTTGATCGCGATTAACGTCTTGTTTACACGCTCGTCCGGTCAAACTCGACTAGGTGGTGGGGGTAGTGTTTAAGAACGTAGGACTCGGCTAAACGACACTGTACGCTTTCGTTTCCAACGGAATGTTTGTTATGGCCGCTGATCGTTCCGACGCGGAGTTCATCAGCCGTGGACGTTAGTCCAATGATGTTCGACGTACAATGCACACACGGTAGCGAAGGGAAACAGGATTGCTGGCATTGTTTCGACACCGTGTTACTACGATATACGCAACAGGTACCCGATGTGCGCGTTTGTTCTCTGGAAGCGAGTGTCGAATTAAGAATCGCGGCGAGTACGTTTTTAATTTACAGGGACAAAGACTTCCAGGTCCCAGACTACGGCTTACACCGTGTGAATGGGCGATGCAGCCCAAAGGACTCGTGAAACAGCTGTTTGGATCCTCTAGGAAATGGAATTGCTTTCATTTGTGAAGGCATCGAGCTGGAGGAACGTTATTGCTCATGCACATCTGTTAATCAAAGGAGATAATTAAATTATTCAATGCATTCGGTGCACACGGTCAACGCCGAGGATTTTTCCTTTGTAATATTTTGACTGCCGTATGATGTAGACACATAGTGGAGGAAAACTAAACACCTTCTTTCGTACTTAGGTATGATATGATTAGGTGGGTCTGTTGAGTTGGGCGTCCACTGTGTGCTTTTGATTGCTTGTGGATATAATTGTGTGGATATTTGAGGATTGGTATTAGTCCGTGTGGTATATATTTTTTGGGTGCTTATGTTATAAAGTTGAGGGGTAGGGTGTGGAGTGGTTTTTGTGTTTTGTTTATTTCTTTTGTTTAGGTAATTCATGAGTTTGTAGGATGATCATCTCCGCAGTTACAGCATTTTATTGGGATGTCTTAGGTGATTTTTAACACATTTGAGGCAATTTGGTGTTTTATTACAGTTCTTGGAGGTGTAACCGAATGCTTGGATGTATGGTTTGTTTGTTTCATATTTTTCCCAGTATATTCTGGTGTAGAATAAGTGATTTATTTTTTTAATTTGTATAGTGTGGTCCCAAAGATGAATGTAATTCTATATATGAGGAAGAGAGTGTCTGTATTTTTTTGCAAATTTGTGCAGTTTATTGGAGTAAGTCCTTTGTACATAATACTACAGAGTATTTATTGGGTGGTATGCTTCAAGCTTTCCTGGCGGATACTTGCTCGGTGTCATTCTCACTACTGAGGAAATCCCTTTTGAACCCAATCAACCAAATGTTTTCATGAATCCCCACTAGCAAGCTCCAGTGTGAAACAATTCTTCTTTCGTCTTTTTTCGATCGCGTTCACTTTCTCTCTCTCTCTTTCTCCCTCTCTCTCCCATCGTCCGTCGCTTTCTCTTTAATCCTAGTGCATTATACCAATGATTCCTTACATACCCAGACTGAATTCATGTAAAATACTGCCGGTTAAAAATTCAGCTGCCGTTAAGAGTGCCTACCATAAAAATCTGCTCTGATTCGATTGAACCGTGAGTTCTGACGATCGGAACTTCGGTCGACGGCCGCCTAAACATCTTATAAATCACGCATACAGATGAATTATTATCGAGCACAATGGATCGATGCCTGAAAGCGCCCGTACGTCTTTCAATATTTATTCAATAGCCCCAGCTCGGGCGACACTTCACCGGTACCGTTTTCTCGATAGCATTAATTTCGCAAACATCGTTTTTCATTCGACTCCAGGAACAGGGAAAAGGGGCGGGAGTGGTGAGTGGGGTACGGGGTGGGGGCAGAGAGTTTACCATTGTGATTCGTCGAACCGATCGAATGCCTTGTCCCCCTAAAGTCTTTGTTATTCTGAAAAGCTGGATCAAAGTGCTTTCTTAGAGAATACGAGGCGGAGCAGGGGGATGCAAGGGGAGGATCGTTGTTACTATTAGCGAGGTCTTCTCAGTGACACGATTGCGGTTCTTGTTCGGAGCTCTTCGGAATGCCTCAATGAGATCCCCGCGGGCCTTTGCTGTTAAAAGTAGTACGGCCATTCGGTCGCGGATTTGCGGCTGCGTTAAACAACTTCCCTGACCAATATCTTTTACAAAAGGACCGCGTTCAGGGAAGTATGTACAGTTGGTCACGAAAGTCTACATACATCTGTTAAACTTTTAATATCGGAAACAAAACAACGAAGACTTTCAACGGTTTTGCGAACGCTAATTCATTTATTAAGTTAACCTTTTCGCTTTTTTATTTAAGTCAGGTAGCATCAGGTAACAATGTTTTAACATTTTCCACAATAATTCTTCCCAACGTTTATCCATTTGATTTGAATATTTATCCACAATTTGCAAAGACTTCTATTATCAATACTAAAAATTTTCAAATAATTTTTGCAAAATGTCACAAAAGTATTAAATAGGGTTTAAGATTAAGAGATTGCGGTACCAATGCATATTGGGTGATTTAGAAGTTTCATGACACAAACTTAAAAGATTTTTTAAATTAGTTCTTAAAATGATTTTTCCAATAAATATTTGAGTTGAACAGCATTTAACGAAAACATTGGATCACACACGAACTCTCGTCAAAGAGGTCACGGAGGTAGACGCTATGCAACAAGCTTAGCGTGGAATATCACTTTCCCTATATAACCTCAAACAAACTGATTTCCCGGCATAATCCGATTTAAATCCGAGGGGAAACTAAATTACCTCCGCCGTTTTACTATCTGTTTTTTACGTGTTCGTAAACTGTTCATCCGATTATTAATGCTTTACCAAGTCGAGCACACTACACGCAACTCTGTAACTCGCGCTAGCCGGATAGTTTGGTAAGCGCGCGCGCGTGCGCGAGTACACGATCAGGACGTCATGAGGGCAGGAGCTCTAAAATTGACTTGGAAACTGGATTTCATATTTACCCGCAGCTTTAAACAGGCACGCATCAAATATTGTCGTTAGTTCGTGTCTATACCGGTTTCGGTCGTCTATCGACAATTCCTAAAACCACTAATAACAACTGTTTGGTTGGCGAGGTGTCAAGTGTGAGACTCGCACGACACAATTTCGCTAGGTCGATTCGTTTCCCATTGTAAAATCAAATATATGTACGGGGTACTTCAAAATATGTGGACATCCACTTTAAGGGTCAGTTCAGCGTACAAAAATAATAAAAAAAACTACATATAAACATGTGCTTGTTTCCCTGTTACTAGAGACGCGTCCAGAAGCTTTGCTATTGCGGAGGAATATGTAAAGGTACTTACATATATTTTTTAGCTTTTTTGCATATGACTCAAAACCTCCTTTTACTGATACCCATATGTTGTTATGTTAAGAATGACCGTGTCAAAATACAAAACAATTTTGGAACAAAACAAGTGGGTAACGATGAAAAAAACAGTGTAATGCTGAACCGCAGCAAATTTAATTTTTAAATACTAGAATTCCAGTATTTTATTATTTAGCGCGTACAACGTGTTACACGACGAGTTCGCGTTATATGAAAAATAACGGTAGTCATAATATTTTCTTTTTTTCCTTTTCTTCCTTTCTAACTGTGACTGTGAATACATATGCGATTATCCTGCCTTCTCACACATCACACCGCCAATAATTCCAAGTTATTTCCAATCTATCGCTTCTCGCAGGGCATGTCTCGAGGTAAGTCTCAGTGACACAGGTCAGTTTCTTATAATGTTCTGTAGTATCGGTGAAAATCACAAATTACTTCTCGACACGGTTCTGCAAGTTATAGTACTCGAATGGTTAAATATATATGTCGTTTAACAGTATACGGAACCGATTGATTTTCTTGGCATTCGTTGTAGCAAGATTTCATACGTTGCTAGTGTTCTGATTTAACGAAAGAAACTGTTGGTTAAGGCGTGATTCCACTAAGGCAACATTTAGGCAACATGCGACATGTGGGAGTGATGAATGCGAAAAAATACAATTCGACTAAGAAAACATTAGGCCACATATAATAAAGCACAGATCCAATGAGACAACATGTAGCTATTGTTTCCGAAAACCTGATGCATGTTACTGATGTGTTGCTTCAGTGAAATACTGAAGAAAACATGCTCGCGATATTGGGTGACAATTTTTCTATGTGATACCAAAATTGTGTCATGCTAGAAGTCGCACATCAGAAGTAGACGACATTGGACGACATATGGCATTGTTATAGGTCGCATTGTCTCAGTGAAATCGCGCCTTTATAGCGTTCGCCCGTCGCATGGCGGTTCGTTATACGATACCCCAACTGCTGTACATACAGGGTGTTCGAACGAAGCTGGGAGAAAATTGAAGAAGTAACTGTATGCAACATTCTAAGACAAAAATCAAGAGTAACAATATTGCGTTTAACGCTCTGTTTATTAGTTATAAGCAACTAAAGAAATGGACTATTTTACGCCTGGCAGCAGGCAGAGTAACACGGTAGGTAATGTCAATGACTACGCAGTGATGCTCAAACGAAACAATGTACGAAATACAGCTTACCTTTGAACAGCTACAGAAATGCATATATAACTAATAAACAAAGTATCAAACGCAATATTGTTACCCTTAATCCTCATCAAAGTTGTTAAATTGGGAAGTTGTTTATACTATTAAATTATACAGAGTGTTCGGACAAAGCTAGGAAAAAATTGAAGGGGTGATTTTATGGAACATTCTCAGACGAAAATCAAGAGTAACAACATTGCGTTTAACGCTCTGTTTATTAGTTATAAGCAACTAAAGAAATGGGCTATTTTACGCCTGAGAGCAGGCAAATAGAGTAACACGGTAGGTAACGTCAACGACTACGCAGTGATGCTTAGTCGTAGCTACGTGCATTTCTGTAGTTGTTCAGAGGTAAGCCTTATTCCGCACTTAGTTACGACTGAGCATCACTGCGTAGTCATTGACGTTACCTACCGTGTTGGCCCGTTTGCCTGCTCTCAGGCGTAAAACAGCCCGTTCATATAATTGCTTATAACTAAGAAACAAAGCGTCAAACGCAATATTGTTACTCTTGATTTTCGTCTTAGAATGCTGCCTACAGTTACCTCTCCAATTTTCTCCCAGCTTCGTCCGAACACCCTGTATACACACGCGTTTCGTTCGGGATTACCGCTTACATAGACGAAACCACGCCCGCCAGCCATGATATTTCGACGGGGGAGCAAGATCAACGAGCAATTAAACGGCACAAATTAGGTTTCTGGTTATACGGCCGGGCTGGCTTGAATATCAATTAACTCGGCTACTCTGCGAAAGGCTTAAGGACATTTTCGGGCGGGTCAGGTCTCGCAAGGGTACGCGCTCGGGCATAATTTACACGATGAAAAGGCGCTTTGGCGCGCGCACGTACCTGGAGCCAGAGCGTGGAATGGGCCTCGGCATCGCTGTGAACGCACCGTCCTCGACGAAACTAACTTCCGTGCTCCTCGTCGCCTCGAATTCTGGCGAGCATCCCCACGTAACGGCCGTTGCCTCTGACTGGCCTCTCCTCGACTTCGCGTACTCTATCACCCTCGCGCCGTTGTACACTATGTCGGCCATGCAGCCTCTCAGGTAATCCGTGTGTCCTGTAAGTAGAGGATTATTTTACGAAAATGATTTGACGTCTCGTTGGACGAAGTAGAGCCTCTTATAATCCACGTCACGCGCTCTCGTTCGAAAGTTTTGGACGCGTCCATTCTTTTTGATAAATGTAAACCGTATTTATTTATTTGTTTGTTTATTTCTATAAACGAGTAAAACCGTTTGGCGCAGGCAGAATAATATTTACAGAGTTGAGTAGAAATAAAATAATGATAAAACTAATATGTTTACGTAAGGATTTTAGGTTCAGGTTAGATTCGAGATAAACCATTACATATACTGTATTGTATTAGAAATCATTATTCTGTTGCGATAAGTGTTTGTACGATAACTTTTATTAACCTAATCCGCAGCATTGTGCGTATCTCTGAGCATGATAATCATACCAGATTCATTTCTAATATGCAACGGTTCTGTAATAACTGCCAAGTAGGTTGATCTATCTGCCGTGGTATTAAAAATATAGTCGTCTGTGGTTAAGAGTTGATATCAAGCGCTTTGCCCCTCTTATTTGTACTATGCACCCTGGCAGACCCGGAAAATTGGCTGGCACAGCGGAAGGAACGCGGGTCTAATTAGTTTAAGTTTAATCTCCTTCTTATAGGTCCGTATTCTCCGAGAAACTACGCCCAAAGACAGAGAACACGTATTCTCATCACCGACTCCGAAACCGTGACCGCAAATCGAATTTTCGTAGTCTTATGTGAGAAATATAGGTAAAAGTGTCTCCCTAAAAGGTATGAGTAAAACAATTGATCTTCCGTTGCCGCTGCGGTTCGGTTGATCAAAGACCAAAGGTTGATCTTAGAGAAAGACAACTTCAAACTGTGAGCTGATTTCATTTTGTAAAGTTTTCATCACTGAAACCTATTCTACGATATTTGTTACGTAGAACGGGGCCTCCTCGATCGAAATACATTAATATCCTCCGACTTTAAAGAACTACAAGATGTACTAAAGTGGACAGTATGATTTGCTAGTTTTTATTCTGTTTTACGAGATGTACCGAATCTAATCCGAACCTTAAAGGTCAATTTATATCGTTCACTTAAACGAAGAATGATACACTTCTTTCCTTTATTGTTCGCCTACGAGAAGAGTTCGAGGACGAGGAATTTGCCCGTAACTGGTGCCTGAAACCCCACTTTACTCTGAAGTCTCGCTGTCAAACCGTCGATCACATGAATCATCGCTATTGGCTGACACGGTAACAAATCCACTGCGTGGTGAAAAGAGAGAACAGGCCATACCAAGTTCGAGTGAGACAGGATGATGACTATACAGCATTGGCGTAGTGTAGACCAACGATCAATTAATTGAAAAAGATTTCCCTACTTTTCGCGGTATGCTCGACAAAATATTACGGTTAATTTATCAAATCTATAATACTATTTTTGACATATACACTGATTTGGAATCGATCGATGTAATAGAATTGTTCAGAATTGCGATTCCCTAATTGTTTTGGACAGTGTATATATTTTCTGTATTCATAAGAGTTCTACGATTATGTTAGCACGTGCGAACCTGGACGACCAGCTAAGCGTTAAGAGTGGGGTCAGGCGGAGCTAGGAGAATACCCCCCCCCCCCCCTCATTGCCACTGTATCGTCCCACTAGCACTCGTTTCGTAGACGCACAATACTTAACGTTGCGACTCAAACACCATCGTGTATTATTGAGAACGTTTTGACTAATGTTTAATCATGTTGTTTGATTGAAGTGTTGTAAGCGGATTGTGTTGGACCCAGAACGTGTTCGAACGGATAAGTTTATTTTTAATTAATTTAGAACGTTTTGCCCTTAGCGCCATGATTTCATTTTAACACGTAGAATGCCACGAGGGTTACCGGTGACCGGCACGCCCAGATTGGTAGAAATACATAATTTGGACAAGTGTCAATGCTTATTAATTTTTCATTATTACCATCGTTAATGCAATGGTGTGACGAAATTAATGCAGCATAAAACATCTAAAAATAGTCACACTTTGTAATTTATTTGTTGCAGGTAATATTTCAACAATATATGTTTTCTATAATAGAAAATTCATCGTGGAGCCACGATGTAAAACTGACGTTGGCATTCAACGTGTTAAAGAAAATATGGGTTATCATTTTGATAATAAAAAATGATATTAGATTTGTTGTTTTTAAAGAGATACATAAAATTTTCGTTCATCCCCTCTAGTAATTGGTGACTCAAACGGCTATAAACTTATTCCGTGATCAATTTGCAATCAATCTAAACTTGTAGCACAAACTACGAGGGTATCTCGTAGTCAGCGATCTTGGTACATACGCTTACTACGAGTTATCTCGTAGTTGGCAGTGAACGAGTTAACTCTGCACACCGTCTGCATAGAGCGTCGAGGCATTAAATTCTATATCGATACGCGGCCAGGCGTGAAAAGAATTTCGTTAGGATCGCTCACAGTTCGTAGGGAGGGGACAATACGAACCGTAAACGATTTCACTCGAGTCGCGTGGGGCTTTCGTCGGAACCGACGGCGTCCGCAATTTCCTTTGAACGAACTGTTCGCGCGGGCAAATAACGAAGCGGGCGGATATTAAGCTCGATAGCCAGACGATTCTTATATAGCCAGGCGAAAACGCGGGGCGAACGCGATGGCACACTTTGGCAACGGCTCCCGAGGTATCATTTAACGGCGGAGGTCTTCGTGAAAGAGTGGTGTAATGAAAGCGTCACTCGCAAACCGCATCGGGGTTGATGGCCAGATAATCTCAGTTTCGGTGGCTGCCAACGAACGAACTAGGCTATCGAATCCACCTACGGCCCCTCCCTCCCTCCCTTTCTCTTGCTATGTACATCCACCGAGTATAATTCGCCCAAGATAATCGTACAGCAGACCCAGTTAATTTATCAGGCTGTCGCAAAAGTTTTGTCCGCTCGAGTGTAAAGCAGGTGATCTCAAACTTTTGGCTGATAATGTAGTTACCGCGGGTAAATCTCGTCGTTAATAAAATTTGTGATTACAATAATCATAACAACTATGATTATCTCATTGTTGAAAAAATGTTTATGATTATGATAATAATTGCAGCTACTGTATTCTTTGATGCTTAAGTTATCAATTTGTGAGTGGTGATCATTGGGCGGGGGAGGGGCTGGATATTATTTTTAATTGAAAATTTTAAGTATATTAAACGTGTTAAGCTAGTT
This sequence comes from Tetrapedia diversipes, assembly GCA_033822845.1. Taxonomy (NCBI): domain Eukaryota; kingdom Metazoa; phylum Arthropoda; class Insecta; order Hymenoptera; family Apidae; genus Tetrapedia; species Tetrapedia diversipes. The sequence goes on along the minus strand of JAOPTO010002469.1, from coordinate 149,122 downwards.
GAATATAAAATTATAATTATATTCTGAAATAATTATTTTAAATGTGTTTACTTTATATAATTAAAAAAATGTTTTGTTTTATGCGGTGAAAGAGGGTAGCTTATTTGATTATTGTAAAAGAGGGTTGGAGCAAGGAATAAAACAAAGAAAACGCTGAGAAACAATGCATTGATATTTACATGGTAATTGGATATTAATATAAATGTACATAATAAATTTCATGATTTTGTGCTTCCAATTTATTTACGTTTTCTAATAAAGAAGTATGAGATATATCAAAGAATTTGTTGAATTTTCAACTGATCAACATGTTAATATCTATGAAGTGTAAAAACTGCTTGTTTTATTTAAATATTTAAAATTTAACAGGTGTATATAAATTTTTGTCACCGACTATACATGTGTAAATGTAAATACCTAAGATAAGGATAATGTCGTGCAAATACTTTTTGTAGCCACTGTATGTAGTAGTATCATGGAAGGTGAAATCCTCTGCATGAAATGTCGCTTATCGAATCGCATTCCCGCGGCTATATGAAAACATAGGAAATGCTTCCAGCTAGACACAGTTGCATACATGCATACAGTCAGACATAAAATCCTTCATGTATCAGTGAAATCTCGAAGATTAAAAAAAAGTGGAACAAAAATTTTACGCATTTTATAAGTATTAATTTGTTTATCAGTTGAAATTATACAGATTTTGGCAATACAATAATAGACAGGCTTTTAACCTGTTATTTATGAAAAATCGTAAATAAAGTAGTACACAGGATGTACAAAATTTTATTGATTTTAACATATCCGTAGTATGTGTATTTAACTGATAATAAAATTGTGTTTTTAACTTATTTATAGTTTCTAGTAAATAAACCTAAGACCGTCATTTTCTTATAATAAATCTAATTTTATCTAATAAAGTGATCAATATCTGTTAACACTAGAACTACTGAAGTAGCCTAAATGACCGATTCATGATTTTTCACAGAAGTTTTGTAAATTCTCTATGGTACATATTCGGTAATTCTTCATAATTTCCTATAAAAAAAAGATGCAGATAAACATTGTATTTTTGTATTTTAATTGTATTTTTTCCTAGAATTTTCAAGTCGATTTCTTTGCTCCAAATCAGTGTACTTTGATCGCTCGAAACACCTGTTTTCTCGTTTCAAACGTTTCAAACCTGACGGGCATGCGATAACTTTCGCGATCGACTGTACATATACACTGGGAAATCAATAAAAGTATATACCGAGACGTCGGTGTCAATGTTCTATTGCGATACATTTGATCACAGCTACGTCCAAATAAATTGAACAGTCTTGAACGTGGCGACACAGGAAATTATTTATTTTATGGCTTTGTTCCCTCTCCACCGTTCTGTTTCACGGTCGCGAGCACCGCGCAAATCGTTTTCCCCCCTCCACTGTCGCGTCGCGAACGTTCCCGATATTACTGTCTTCGTAGGAACGAAAAATTGCAATATAACGCACCAGAGAACACGTCGTACAACTTCGGATTTTTCCGTCTCTCTATCATCCGCGCTATTCCCCTTCGACGGTGGCGCGGACGAGAACCATTCGTTTCTCCGCGTTCTTCAATTAATACGAGCACGAATCACATGGGTTTAACCTGTTAACCGGAGTGAGGTCATCGATCGAAAACGTTTTCTGTACGTGCCGTTACAAATTCATTCGGATTCGGTTAACTCTTTTTCTACTCACGATGAATGTAAAATGTGCTAATTTATTTCTGACAAGAAGAACCCGATACATTTTTCTCGTCGACGAAAAAACCTACGAGCTGTGTTATACCGCCATTAATCGTTTCAAGTGGAATTTGCAGAATCGTAGGATAAAATTCTTTGTTTAAGGAAAATATTTGTAAAGCCCTCCAAATGGGATGGAATTGAAGTCGTATAAAACTGAATGTAGCATTTTTATTTCAACCAGTTAGGAATCAGTAATAAAAGTGTGTAAGAGAATCCAAAAATATTGAGTTTGATTGGATTGAAAACTTTTCTCAGAATCGGGGTGGATTCTGGAAAGTATATTTTAATTCCAAAATGTCATGATTTTTAAAAATTTCGAAAATCTACCTCTCAAAATTCAAAAGATGCCGAAGAGAATGCTTATTAAAAAGATGACGAATCAATAAGTTTCAAGGTTGGTTTTGGACAAAAAAGTTTAATCGTTTAATCAGTCCAGTTTCGTTCAAAGTATGATTAAAAGTTAATAAAAAGGAATCAATTTCAGTTAAGTCCATTCACGCCCTTGCAAGTGCAAATATGAAAAAGTAAAAGAAATAAATTTTCGCGATCCACGCATCAAGAATTTTCTCGTCGAGTTAATTCGTTCTGGCCACCGCAAGAGTGTGTGACAAGTCCACTCGTCCCCGGTTGACGCGAACAAAGTCAGTGCTCGTTTGTCTCGTATCCTCAATTTTCCCCGAATCGTTTTATTCTCACCCCCTCCCCCTCCCCCAACCTTATTTCATTCGTAAACGCGTTGCACGAAGCCGTCCTCGGGATTACAGAATTTCTCACGAGGACATTTTCCGGTGACCTCGGTCCGTTTAGCGGTTATCCACGGTATCTTCGTTCATAGGACAGGAAAAACCATATCCGAAACTTCTCCAATTAATATAATCGCAGAGCATACGGGAGGATCACGTAGAATGGTAGCTGTGGGATGGTTGCGGGATGAACGATTTACCGCACTATGAACGGCTCGGTTTATTGTCGAGGTTTATATACCTAACTTGACCCAACGGAAAATATCATCACGACCCCCTCCCTCCCCACCTCACCGTAAACATCCCACCGATTCCCTCTTACGCGCCCACCCGTGTTACTTTGCCGCAGGTGCAGAACCCAGCGTTTCGCACTAGACCACGCAAGCAACTTTCAGACTGACATGGAAACACAATCAGACTCGTTCGGAAGCTTCCTTTATCGGCGAATAAATTGGTTGCTGGTCGCCGAAATGTTATGTGCATCGAGTTCCTTCTGTTACACAGTTGTACTTCGTCTAGCAAGACCAGGCACAGTAGAAGTATATATATAAACCATAGCTGCACAACTAATTGTAAGACCAAATCAAATTTATTACGTGTTTACAGAATCTTTCATATTCCAATCACTCTTGTGGTCAACGAATCGTGAATTGTCTCGAGATTGACAAAACTCGATCGACTCGAAACGCTGATTTTTGACACAATCAGCGTTTTTGTAGCCATTCAGTATACATTTAAGTCGTTAACTTTATCTTTTTGACTAATGCATGAAAACACACACGAATACAATTCGCTCGCAACTTTTAGCAATTACCTTAAAACACATACACATTCAGCCTGCAATATCAACGTCTTGAAGCAGGATTAAGGCTCCGTGCTGGTTTCCTGCATACTTCATCGAGATGGACAAAAAATGAATAAGTAAACCGTTGCGATTCCAGCGAGTTTATGCAAGTCGTTCTCCGGTTTCGTCGAGTCGAACCGACACTTTCAGGACGATCCTTCGGTCCCTTATTAACATCTCGTACGGAAGCGAGCGAAAACTCTTCTGTATACGAGAAACGAAGAAGTTCGCTAAGAGAGGGGGGCGGCAAGGAAAGGGGGTTCCCTTCTTTCCTCGTTCTTTATTCCCGAGCTTCGAGAGTTTAGCGGGGTTGGGCGCGGGGCAGCAGGAATTAATAAGAACTTCTGGAGAGAGAGGGAGGGGGAAGGGAGAAGTGGTGGAAGGTATACGCCCGGCTATGTCGTACCATGGGGTACAAATGAATTGTCATGAATATGTAAATTGAATTTCGAGCTGGTCGCCGAGCGTTGCGCGAGATGCTCCGGGGGATAACTGCGCGGGGGAGAGGAGGGACCTGGTGGCGTCACCAGTACCGATTCTCTCTCTCTCTCTCTCTTCCTCTCTCGCTGTTTGTACTGATCGTATTCAATTTGGTGCGCGTCACCTCGGCCACCTTCCGATGAATTTTTGCTTTTTAAACAACCAAACGGCCTCTCGTTGCCGCTGTTGCTGGCTCGCGGCAGAAATTATTACTGTTCGTTTGTGTTCGCTTCGAGCGCGTACGTCGCACCGCGACGGACTATACTGCCGGGCTAAATGTATTGGCCGCTCAAGGCTATTTCTCCTACGTCACTTTTCCACGCCGGTGATCTCTACCGAGCGAAAACTGTACACGCAGTGACTCACGTATGTTCGTTCACGTACCCACGGATGTTAAGAGTTACTGCCTCATTCTTGTATTTCGAAATTTTGAATCAATCACTGTATTGTCCTATCAGTTCTTCGTATAAATTTCACAAAACGTATACGAAGTACGTTACAAAGATCTAATTATAGGAACACATTTAAATAAGACGGATAAGCTGAAGGAGAGTTACAGAAGTTGATCAAGTAACATATCAAGATAAATCATTAAATACATATTACAATTTACAATATATAATGAACAATTTGTTGTGCGTATTTATTTACAAATTATACGTTCTGTTTTTGAAATAAAATGTAGTTTTTTTTTATTAACCGACTTGCAACTTTAGTTTATATCTATTATACCAATGTTAAGACTTTGTTCTTTATTGCTAGACGTTCAAAAGTATGAACAAGAGTGCTAAGTTCGAAACACCCGGAGTTGGACTAAAAGCAGAAAGGAAAGATTCTATGGGGTAACTGCTGAACGGCAAGAGTGGAACCGAAAAGCAGGGAAGGAAAAATAGCCTTGAGCGGCCGATACATTTAACCTTTAGTGCTAGCTCGCCTCGTAAAACAACCGTAATCGCACGTGCTTCGATTAACCTCTTCGGTACGGTCATTGAGTTCAGTCGACAGCCACTGGCGGCACGGATGAGTAGAACGGAGACAGGGTCGTAAGGTAATAGATCCGAGCTTAAAAATCTTGCATCATAAACGAATTAGTCACCCTATAGTAAATCAGTCGATTACCCCTCCACTATTCTGCTCTCCTACCTCTAGGAGATACCTCCGATTTTTTTCTATAATTTACTAGTTTACAAATCTTTCATTCCGACTTTTTGTTTTCACAAATTTTTTTTGTATCCAGTTATCTATCTGTATTTTTCAATCTTTCTGTTTATCTTATTGTTTTGCCCAAAGACAGTTAAATATATAGAGTAACCCACAAAATTGATTAACAGTGATTATCAATATTAATCGTTTACCATAAACTAGAAAAGCAAAACTGGTCCCAAACGTGATCTACATTATATCCTGTTTGATTTTATTTTAATCAGAAAAATTTCACATATACAACAATAAAGATTTCTTTAAAAAAAAATTTGCAATATATGCCATTACCATTTTATTTTCCTGCATACACTGTTCTTTCCTACATTCAGCAAACTATAAAGGCGAACCGAAACTTGACCATGTTTTCTTTCATAACAGTATGTCTTCGGTCCCGTGTTGTCATTCCACTTATCCAAGCATTACTCGGCCTAGCACATATGTTTTTTGCAAGTATAGCAACTCTGACCAATTGTCCCGGCAACGTCGTATAATTATGAGAAAGTAGTCTAATCGTAAATCATAAATTTAGAAAACGTTATTTTATCAGTTAAATCGCATTAGGAGGAAATTAATCAAATCACAAAAAGTGAAGGTAGGAATTTTTGAAAAAATTGTTCACTTTGATCACTTTCATAATCATCGGCTCGATTAACGACACCAGAAGAACGTTGTAGTAAGGTATAGACGGTTGTCTCGTTAGAACGACAATGTATAGACCAACTCCAGCGTAACGAAAGGGTTAAACCGGTGAAAGTAGCCGCGAGAGACATCCAGAAGCGAGAGGGCGCGCAGCCGGCCGGAAGCACAAGGCGAAATTGGCGCTGAGAGCGGAGGAGGATCAGATTCCGGATTCGTAATTCATAATAATATGTTTCCCACTCGAATCGGTTCTCATCGGGGATAATCTTGTCCGGAGGGTGGTAATAGGTGATTCCCTGTGCGCCGCGTTACCGTCGGTGAAAGGAGTAGCTTTTCATCGTTGAATCCGCCGTTTCTCGGCTGGCTACACACACACACACACACACGCATACACTACATGTACACTACTGTTCAAAAGTATTGGAACACTCGCGAAGAATCAAGTAAACTTGAAACATTATTGTGGCAGGGATGTCAGTATGCGGACAGGTAATAAAATAAAGTTGAAAATAGCCAAGTTGGTTGTGTTTAAAACTGGAATACTATTATTTAATTTAATTTAATTTAATTTAATTTATTGTTATAAACGAGATCAAGTCCCATTGGTGTGTATGGGTACAATAGCGGACAAAAGTTTAAAATCAAACGGTAAAAGAAAATAAATAAATTAATTAATAATAAATAGTACTATAAATGAAATTCGTATTCTACGCTAATCAATAAATAGTGTTCTACCATAATGACGATAAAAATATGTATATGAACAGTATGTGCATACCATAAAACTATGTTTTGCATTGTCCTGTCGTCTTAAACTTTCGTCCACTACTGTAAATGATAATTCGATATAATTTTTAAACATCAAATTTCAATTCTCGTTTCTTCAAATATTTTTCAAAAATTGTTAAATTAGACGCGTTCTTTTCGTAAATTTAACGTGTTTAGAGAATTTGAGATTCCACTAATTTAAGCTTTTAATACTTATATTCAGTTCATAAGCAAGATACTAACGATATAATATTTATAACTGTATAATGTATCTAGTATCGTACCTAGTATACGTATACCTTTTTCTTAAATTTGATAACATCCCGTGACCGATTAGCGTTAAAACAAGAAAATTATATTAATTTAACGACAGCATCGGGGCGTACATGTTATTTTTCTAACGTTTAATATAATTACTTCAATAATGATTTGGTACACATTTTATTTAATTAAACAAACAGTGTTATTCTTTTCACGGACCCGTCCTGTATAAAGTGTATCCCACCAGGAAGTATATAGTCTAAAGTATAAAGGCACTCTAGTTATGTATTTTAAAACTACATCTAACGCCATCTCTGATCAATCGATAGATTGAGGATCGATTACCCTCTCTATAGTATCGACTGAAGCAGAGCATAAGGGCAGCTACGTTGTTGTCCTAGTACTTGTGCAAGGGACTGTACGTCGCACATCCGATGTACGATTTCACGGTTACGATGAACGGGCGCTGGAGTAGCTTTGATAGAATCTCGTCTTCACCGGGAAGGTGAGATCGATGATAGAACTGTCAATGGGTAGAAATTAGATTTAGAGAGAACGATCGGTGTCGCGAGGACCGGCGCTATCAGAATATCCTCCACGCTAATCTTGCTCAATGACCGTTGCTGATGGTACGCGTAGGTGATGGATGGAGTAAATATCCCCTGCGACGCCCACTAAATAATATTTCACTCGATCGATCGGGAAAGACAGAGACTGGCTGTGTGACGTATCACGCGAATCGATTTCAATCCTTAATGTTGAACAAATTTCAAGAGTGAAAGAATTTTGAATTGTGTTATTCGCAGACCTTTATACAGTAGCGGACAAAATTTTTAACACCAAAGAGTCAAAGAAAATAAATAAATTGATTAATAAGAAATAATGTATAAATAAGATTTGTATTCTATGCTAATGAATAAATATATACACAATATTTGTGAACTATAAAATTATGTTTTATATTGTCCTGCTGTCTAAACTTTTGTCCACTACTGTAGTCCAAAATTTATAAAAATGCAGAGAGAAAAACGAATTTTAATGCATGCTATTAACAAAAAATTTGAAAATTTGGAAAACGCGTTGCGATAAGTTTATAATACTTTTGCGAAAAATCACGAATTTTGACTACTTTGACAATTCCAATATTAAAATCAACGAATGCGGTTTTTGAAATCCACCATCGTATTATCGTAGTGAAATAAAAATTCAGAAATATAACCCCATTTTTATTTTATTTTTTTTTATAATATAGTAGTCGAATATTTGTTTTTGCATTATTGTTTATTGTTAACACAAGATACAGGGCATACGAAAGATATTTATTTTTCAAAAAATATGATTGTCATTTCAAAATACATAAGCAAGAATTTCACGTGAAAGATTTACCGTTCCAAGCGGAAGATTATATGGTGGAAATGCGGCTAAGGGAGCAGGAGAACGAGTTTAAGGTTACCCTCGTATTTCTCTTCTCAAATGGGACTCTTTATCTTTTTACCCCTGGGGTTCAACAATGTATAACAACCATTCAAGGGCATTCAAAGACATTACTTAAAGAAGAAACGACGACAAGAAACCATTTTTATCGTACGATATTTTTTCGAACAATAGCTCATAAATATTTACTCAATCAATTTAATTTACTTTACTCAAAAATCGGAAAGACTGAAAGAAAGGAATTAATTTATTTTTCAGTCACATACGCAAGATAATAAATCTGTATCGTTTCTTAAATAAAGTATCTATTTCATGTCATTCTATCGCCATAATAAATATAACACGATTCACAAGATTCGAACAAATGATCTGGTCACTCTTTTATCCAAAACCAACCTCTAAACTTATCGTTTCACTATTTTCTAGTACATAGTTTTTTGGATCCCCTTTGAATCTTGTTACCAATTAAGGTAATTTATAATTAGCGGATACAGTTCAATTAAATGTAAAGTATAACTAAGGAAAACGTTTGATCAGTTCTATGAATCACTGTTTTTGATTGGCGAGCAAGCACCGATGACAGGTAGGTAGTCTACATGCCCGTGACACAACTTTCGCATGTAAATCCTTTGGATGTTATTTGAAAAAAAAGAAAGAACCAGCTCTGACGATTACTCTCCCATGATTCAGCCTCTATTTTTGTTTGCCCGGGCATCGTTTATCGTTTGTTCTCTTTAATTTCCTATTTGCAGGCGGCTCTACAAGAGAATCGCGTCGACAGCCTTGTAACCGGAAGAACTTAAGTGAAAATTTACTTTTTTATTCCTGCAGATTCGACTACATGAAATAATAAACGCCAAGCTTCCCAAGCACCGAGCCGGACGACCACTGTGTTGTTTCTATTGTACCGCGAGAAAATCCCTGCAATAGAGTGGGTGTTCCGCCGCAGCAAACGCAAAACGAATATTTGAACTCGACTCTGGTTCGGTCGTAGCCGGCTGCCGGCCTGCAGTGATCACGTAACGCGTGCCTCCTCCCCACGCTTCCAGCCTGTCCCCCCACCACGCCAGTATAATCCGTTTGCTGCTGTGAAAATATGAATTTTCATACGCACCACGGTACTTGGGAACCGAAACGCGGAGCCGATCAAATCGTCTAGTTTCCACTCGACTACGCAGATGAAATGTTTCTCGTCGAACGTGCTGGCTGTATTGTTTTTCTATTTCAATTCCGATCGTGGTCGAACTATGCCCGCTGTGGCGGCAGTAAAAATCAACCGATGAAAATCATCGTGGGGAGCAGTCTCGTGGACGACATGTCGCAACGTTCCGTAAATTTCATCGTAGGGATGGGGGCAATCGACGATGACTTTTCGTTGTGCTTGTATCACTTTTAGTTGTCTGTTTAACCATATGTTTTATCATCATTTGATTGGCAAACAAAGGTAACAATTTTTTAATTTCTTTATACCTTTTGATGAAGTAGCTATGTGATTAACTGTAAAAATTATTTGTATGCAATTTAGCTGCACTTATCTTGTATTCTAACCTCTAACTTTTTTATTTCTTTCTGAGGTAGTTATAGGGTGCCTATAAAAATGATTTGTATTTATTTTATGTAATACGTGTACTTTTTGCAGTCACTATACATTTCAGCGATTGTTATTTCCTATTTTAACGGACTTTGTTAAATGTAATACACTACAATGTTCTACGTAATTTGTTGTATTTGCGAATTTTGTAATATGCATTTGCATATAGGATAAATCATAAAATAAACCTATACAAAAATTTTTTTCTCATTTACGAGTACAATGCATACGTAGGTGGGCTATTATTTTTGGTGATTCCCAACTGACCAGTATACACTAGAAATATTATATCTGTACGAAATCCGAGGTCTACTTAAAAACCGCTAACATAAATCACGTACATTTTTCCGTAACATTTTGCTGGCGGTTCGGCTCATTTTATTGCAATTTCATTTTGTATAATTTACTACCGGTATAACACAACCTTGTTTGATGCTAATCCCTGAATACGTGTGCAATTTCGTTTCTTCCTTTTCCCATCGTTAATTCGCTGCCTCGCAACTCCGAGTTGAATTATAATCCGGGCACAATTAAGATACAGTGCACTTATAAGAAAGTTCAACATCAAGCTAAGTTATAATTTCAATTGTAGAATTGAATAGTAGCGAATTAAAGTTACGATGTTTATTCCTAGCTTTAGTTGTAATTTCAATTACGAAATTGAAAATTAATAAATTAATAATAAATATAGAAGCACAATTTCAGTTTCAATTCTAACTCAAACCATACTCTCAGTCACACAATTGAATATTTGTAGATGAAAATAAAGATGTTCAATTCTAACTTTAACCGTGATTTCAAATACAGAATTGCACATCAATCAATAAAAATATGACTTTCCAATCGAGACACTTCACTCATAATTTAATTTAATACTTTGAATGCTACGGAGGTCACCGGTGACCGGCACTCAACTTGACAGTGGCGCCGTGGTGGTCACCGGTGACCGGCGTGCTCAAATTGGTAGAAATACATAATTTGAAAAAATGTCAATACCTATCAATTTTCCATTATTACCATCGTTAATGCAATGGTGTGAAGAAATTAATGCAGTATAAACTATCTAAAAGTAATTACACTTATTTGTTGTAGGTAATATTTCAACAGTGTATGTAACGTATAATAGGAAATTCATCGTGGCGCCACGGACAAACCCTGTAAAACTAGCGTGGCATTCAACGTGTTGATGTTATGGAAGTTTAACTTTAATTTTAATTATAAAAGCAAAAATTACTAAATATACATAAAATTTACAACAATTTCACCCAAATATCGCGCGTCCAATTTTCTAAAACGTTAAAAGGCTAGATAGATCGGAAGGGGCTATTATATTTTTTCGAAGCCTTCACAAGGGAAAGGTATCCGTCTTCGCCGTCCGTTCGCTGTGAACTTTCATCAAAATCGATGCGCGACAGTTCGTGCCTGTCCCCTTGTTAGCAGCGTGGCGTCGCGTCGCGTCGTAACCGAGTGCAGTCACGTGGCGGGACGATTTATCCCGGTGAGTCAAGCTTGCCGGTGGCGTCTTACCTAGAAATAGCTCGTTGAAGTCACCCTGCCCCCCGATGTAGACGCCATGTTGTATGTTCAGTTCGAAGAAACGTCCCGGCAGGAGGGACCTGGTCGTGTGTATCTGATCGACCCACAGCGTGATGTTCGCCTCGCGTCTCGTCAAATTCACCTCGTGCCAGTTAAGGTCGTTCAATGTCAATCCGCGGGTAGTGGCCATCTCGCTCTCGCCAGCGCCCAAATTAATGTGAACCTGGAAAAATAGCAGAGAATTTTTTTTCAATTCATTGAATTAACTATTGAGGATTTTCAAAGATTTTTTTTTTCAATTTTGAGATTTTTTAAATTTTGACGAATAATAGGAGATATAATAATTGTTTGCCCATTGTTCATGATGAACAAAGACATATAAATTGAGAAGTCATCGATGATTGAGAGCAACGAGCTAATAGTTATTTAAATAAATTATTTTCAATTTTATGTGTATCTTTTTTGAAAAAGTTTCTTTTTACAATAATTTTGTTATATCTGTTGTGTACTTATGGACAAACTTTTGCACGCTTGCGATAGAAAAATGGTAACTGATCACTGTAATATAATAACGTGAATTATAAGTTGATTACAGGTTATAATTAAATACGACTGATCACAATTATAGCTGTAACTAGTTAAAATCGCAATTAATTACAATTATTTCAATCTAGATTTTAATTTGATATTTGAACATTAATAATTGTTATTAATGTTTCAGATGCTGTCAACATAACGTCACCACCATATTGTTACATATTTCAGTCATGATTTGTATGCTACATATATTTGTTTGATGCTTGTGAAATATTGATATTCATATGCAATAAACATAACCTTCAAAACGGTACTGCTAATTTTAAAGAACGAAAGACCGACATATAGAGAGAGAGGGGAAGCGGGAGAGAGATAGAATGCTGACAATTTTTAGACAGAGTTTTGCCGAGTGGCTTGTAAAGAGAGCCGGTAAGCACATATTGACACGCGCCAGTGGTTCTCAAATTTTTGTAGGCTGGAGGATCAATCCGGTTAAAAATAACCATGGAGCCACAATATTTTACTCGCTTTAAATTTTTCTTCACAGGTTGCGGTTAAGCTTTGCTTATTTTCACAGCGACTTATATCAACCCTTTCCATGTTGATACATGGAGCTCTTACAAATATTACACGAAGCTTTAGGGTTCCTCGGAGCACGGTTTGAGATACGATGATATATTTTGTGCCTGAAAGCCAAACTAATCCAAGTCTATCATTCTTTTTTATAATTGTTATGTGTATATACACTATGTGTACACTCAATATTGAATATACACATATTTATCACTATCAGTGATTAAATGATATCAAAGGGTTAATCAGTAGTACAATAGAACCAATAGAGAGACAAATGTATACCGATAATAGAACAGTCACGTTTTCTTATGCCAAACTTTATTTATTTAAGTGGATATTAAGAAGGTTAACAGTTTGCTTAAATAATTATGTATCCTCTACTTTAATCACCGTAGAATTTCATGATTCATAAAAATAAAAAGCTATTATTAGATAACACTATTTTTGGACAACAGAATTTCTGGTTACAATTTTCGCATAATGCATGTTCCGATAAAAGAGATTCTACCGTGTTTATAAATTTCAGGATTATTTATGTAAATTAAGTAAATTCTAATATTCTTTAATTTCGGTAGTTTGCATTTGGAAATTTTTTGCAAAGTCGTTAATTGAATCACTATTATGAATTTTTATATACAGGGATAATCAAAAGTTAACGTACACTTTACAAAAGTGATATACCATTAACCCTTTGCGCTCGAAAGGTGACTCTCATTCTTCAAGAAATTCCTAACGCAGAGCGTTGAAATTAAAAATTGCCAAAATTAACTTGCACTGAAATTTTTTCAGTTGGGATAAATAATTTTAAATGCGATTATTCGCATTTGGACATTTGTGCAAGCGTGTCACTTGATCACTAAGAATCGCCTCCCGAGTGCAAAGTGTTAAATGCCATTACGTATCTTCTTTATAAATCTCGTTTTACATTTTCATCATTCCCGTGAATAATTTCAACGTTCCAACGAGTTCTGTCGCATTAAAACATACAACCATGTTTTGACTTCTGCCGCACATACATCCCGACGAAGATTTAGATAAGACAATGCACAGAGAGGGAAAAATATTTTCCAGACGCTACGAAATTGCTGGCGCACCCCCGCTTCCTGTCTGAAGACGTCGTGGCCGTGAAAGGATCCAGAATTTTTTTGCGGCCAGTGATATTCCCTGAAATTTCCCTGACAACGCGGACCAAGGAGAAACGCCCGACTATTCTGACGTCTCTCATCATTTCTCATCGTTCTTTCTCAGCGGTGGTTATATCGTCGGCCTACGCCGAAAGGGCACTCGCGAAACGCATTAAATATTGATCTCCATCCGGATTGCCATCGATCGCTCGTTTATCAGCGGCTGCTTTTCACCGGGCCCCTGGCTGCCGCTATACGCCGCTTATAATCGGATTCTTTAAAACCTCTCGGCGAGTTTCCATGAAAAGTCTACCCCGCGGTGGAACGTATGAGGTTCCCGAGTCTCCCCGGGGGAAACAATTCATAAAGGATAGCCTGACAGACGGAGCGGCATAAATCACCGGTTATAACCCTTTCTTTACGCGGGGTAGCGTACGTTATAGGGGGGGGGGGGAGGGTTGTCGGAGAAAGAAAGAAAGTCCAGAGAGACTTATTGCCGAGGAGAGGTTAGATTCGGGTTAGATGTAAATGAAAGACAAACGATGGAATCTAACGAGTGGTTCGCAAATCTTTATGCATTTATGAGGAATTTGTAACCCTTTCTTTACTCGGAAGCGTTAAGGAGGAGAATTCAAGAGCTGATAGTCGAATTGTATGCTTTGTACCGTAAAAACTAATAAGTAGATCGCGGATTTTTATGCATTTATGAGAAATTTATGTGGCGTATGAATACGAGAGAGAAGGGGGGAGGGGGCGGAGTGAGTTTGTGGGAGAGAGGAAGGGAGGGAAGGAGAATGAGTGTGTGTGAAAGAGAGGTGGGGATTGAATGTGTGTGTGCGTGTGTGTGTGACAAGGAGGGAGATGCGGAGGGAGGGAGAGGAAGAGAGAGAAAAAGTAAGCAGCGATCCTTTACGTTCGGGCTTTGCAAATCAGGAAGGATCCCACTGAACTGTCGAGCAACGACATTTTACGGAGTGCAAAGCTTTCTAGCAATGGCCGTGCCAATCGCGCATTTAAGGAAGACCTCTCCGATTAGTTTGGCTGAGTTTAATTCGTAGGATGAAGTTGGGGTCATGTGTACTGAAAACAGTTTGACGTGAAAGGTAACGACTGAAATATTTGAAGCCTTGGGCCCAGATATCGGGCCTAAATGGTACGGTAAGGGGTTAAACTCTTTGTCACTTATCCTAAACTTGTCCTACTTTTTTAACCTTTTAACTGCTATGGGCGCATATATGCGTCTGACGAGACCTACTCGTGTGAATTATAGATGCGTATGTGCGTCTATGACGAAAGTTACTCGCATGGATTATGGACGCGTATCTGCGTTTGTCAATTTTTCCTCGCTCCCCTTTAGAGCAACACAATTGCTAATAGATCGCTGTCCACGCAGATCATTTCAACTAGGAGTACTTAGCAGTCAAAGTCAAAGTTACAACCCAACGTCTCCTAGTTCAAAACTCGCCAAAGTGAATTGCAACTAAAAATTAGCCCTCGTTCCAAGGTAGCGTTTCGTCCCTGCTCGTGCTCCTCGAGGAAGTATGTCCGTCCTACAGGGAAAAGAACGCGGCCACGTCGGTAATCCACAGGCACTGTTAAAAAGAGAAGCAAACGCAGCTGCCACAGGGTAGCCAAGTGCATTTTATTAATCCAAAGGTCGAGCTGGGGACCCTTTCGCGCGGCTCTTCCCTGGGACGCCGCAAACGGCCGAGGGATTACGCGCGGCCCCACGCTTTTTCCTCATTTTGCGGAGCCTAGCAGGGTCGACGTGTTATAAGGCGCCCGGCAAGCCTCGCGTAATGCATTATCGTGTTAGAAGAGTGGTGGAAGAGGGTGGGGGTAGTACAGGACGCGCTTTGGCGAAAAAGGGGAAGCAGCAGCGGCAGCCTCTGATAAAGAGTCTTTAATCGCGACCTAAATCGACCCACCGAGACTTATAGCGATGTCTCCGTGTAGCTTCCACGATCCTCCTCCTCCTCCTCCTCCCCCTACTCCTCCTTCCGGCCCGTTGATCCTGTACGAACCACCGACGGGGCTAAGGTGAACTCGTATCTTAATGAAAAGTCGATCGTTCGCAGGGACAGGCTCGAAATTATGGGGTAGCGCCTAGCGATTGGCGTCGAAGACCGATCGTTCCCTCTGACTACCAACCTTCACCTCCCCTTAAACCCCTCCCCCAACAATCTACCCCTTACCGTTTCCAATCCCGCGATCGATTCTGTAATAACGGCGCTTTGCGAGCTTTTGCGAGCTGCAACTTCACAGTCGGTAGTACCGCGATGTCCGATGACTATGCAGAACCCCCCATCAATATGCATAAGCGCGGGAGACACGACACTCCGTTGAGTGTAAACGCGGGTCTATGCGCGTGGAAGGTCGAATCGGTGCCGCGCCTGCGCAGCACGGTAGCGTTGCGTCGATGGCCGCCATTTAAAAGCGCGCGTGTCCACTTGGATTGTTTGGGCGACTCGTATTAATCATGAGGAGGAGCAAACATTGCGTTTGTTGGCTATAAAAATGTAATACAGTGGAATCTTTCTTACCCTAATACCCATTATTCAAATATTGTAACCAGAAATTTTACCATCCGAATTAATATTAATAATAGTAGGTGTTTATCTTTAAAAGTAATGAAATTTAGCTGTGAAAACATACACGATACATCGATATTTAAACAGACTGTTAACTTTCTTAATATCGATGTGAATAAATGAAGTTTGGCGTAGGAAAACGTGACTGTTATGTTATCGGAATACATTTATCTCTATTAATTCCAAAAATCGAGTTTCCACCATACTAATACCATAGTGTACAGTGTACGAGGATTGTATGCAACAATAATACGCACTGTTTTCATTGATTCATGACCTTAGAAAGTTTAGTGCTTTGTAAATCTTTCCTATAATCGAAAGTGTTCTCTGCTTCAAACTAATTGAGAACCACTGAACTGTGCTGGTACGTGACGATGATACGATACGCGGATACGCAACAAGTTTTAAACAATGCGCGCCCGTCGATGGTGATCGGAACAGCGAACAATGACAAATAATCGACCGGTCGATTACACAACGGCTTCAAAGGCTGGGGGGAGGGAACGAAAAAAGGACCAGGATTCATCTCTTTTGTTTTTTTCCGCTCTTCCGGACACGGAAGCGTATGGTTTCATCTCGGGCTTTCGACGATCGCTTCGATTGATATCTCCAGTCTCGTCGACGAGCTCGAATTTTTGAATCGAGGAATAATCAAGAATAAATGAAGATAGGAAAGGGAGTTTCAATTGGATGAAACCACAGAGAAAGAGCGGGTGTGGGTGAGGAGGGAATGAAGAGGGAGGGGGTTGAGAAGAGAGGGAGAGGAGAAATAGAATGAGAAGGTTAGGGGAGAAAGAGGAGAGAGGAGAGAGGAGAAAGGAAAGACAAAAAGAGAGAGTGGGGAGGAGGTAAAGAAGAGAAGGGGTGAAGAGGAAGGGAGAAAGTGAGCAAAGAGAGGGAAAAGGAAGGGGCGAGAGGAAAAGAAAAGACAGAAAGAAAGGGGGGAAGAGAGAGATGAAGCATGATCGAAGACACGAGGGGAACTGAAACAATTCCATTGCACTTTTTGTTCGACCGTTTATCCCCTTCTCATCCTCCTCAACGATCCTCTTAACAAATTTAATTAAGCCGAGACACCAGCCACCCGTCTTCTCACGATCCGGCCTGTGGACTTAGCCCTTCGTGGAATTAGATTCGCGCGGTTTTCAGCGTTGGATCCTTCGCGTTTCTCTGAGATACGGCAATCCTTCTCCCTCTTCCATGCCTAATGCACTTAGACGGTAGTTCAACGTTCCGCCGCGATACTGGATCACTTTGGCGCTCGTCTCGAGGTTGAGAGAGCCAACGAGTTCGACGTGTCAAATTTCTGCGATAACAGCCGAGGTTACTTTCCAGCGTCAATTACTGCGCAATCTTGAGTCTATTTTGTTCCACGGATTACGAAGTTAACTTAACGTTGGACAGTGGTATATATACCGGGTGCACCGTTTAACTTGAACAATTCAATTGTTTTGGTAACTACAGTGTACGAATACAAACATTTTTTATTCACGGATGATACGATTTTGGAGGATGTTTAAGGTGAAAATAGCTGTTTCAATGAAAACTGTGAAAATACTTTACAAAGCGTCTGTATTTTAAATATGTTGAAAAATAAAGAGTTCGAAGTTTAAACGTTAAAGCATTATAATTAAATGAAAGTTATTGCAAATTAACATTTTTACCTGTAATTCTTCACTTCACAAAGAGTTTGTATTCTAAGTAATATTTGAAATAAGCTTCCTAGTAAAATTAAGAAAAATTATTGCCGGTAATTATTTGAACAAACATTTTCCAAATGACCGCACAATATTTCTAAAATAATTTCCCCGAAAAGTTTCAAGTGCCCCCTTTTTCCTCAATATTATAAAGGTTAGTCATTCATGTGACGTCAATAGCCGGTAAATCGGTTGCTCGTTTATTTTCTAATAAGTTTCGCCGAAGATTTACGAGGACGCCACCGGAAAAGAACCGCTTCCGCGACGTTCCAGATTTTTAGCTGAATTAGATCAATTCGTTTCCAGGATCTTGCCCCGCTCAAGCTGAATAGGCTGATTGGTCCGCAATTTTCTGGAGTTATCAGGATCCCCTGGCCCTCCCCCCTGATTTGTCGAATTAGATCCAGTTGGCGTACGGTACACGAATACGTTGCCATCGAGCCCGCCGTCGCGATCATTTGGATAGCAGAGGCAATTAAAAGCGGCAGAAGGTCTTTCGTTCACGTGAAAGCTCGAGGGATTTAGCTTGTGAAATCAAAAAGCGTTCGTTTACCGAACAGTTACGAAGTTGTTTGCGTATTCCCAGTCAATCAGAAGCCACGCTTACACGCTTCGAGCCTCTCAAGATCGCTCTTAATCTTTCATCGATAAAGCACCGTCGACTCAACGATTTGTAAAGCCCAATGTTCGCGTGCTTCGTGTCGAGTCACCGTTGCGTATCGTCGTTGCATGTCGTATTGTAATACAGGCAACACTGTGATGCTTGCACGTTCACATCGATACGCATTTTAGTACACGATTATAGTGAAACGGAACGAAGATGGGTGAGTAAAGAGAAGTCAGCAGAAAGAGGTAAGTGAAGAGAGGTGAGGGGAGAGAGATGAGTGGAGAGAGATGAGTGGACAGAGGTGAGTGGAGAGAAATGAGTGAACAGAGGTGAGTGGAGAGAGATGAGTGGAGAGAGGCGAGTGGAGAGAAATGAGTGAACAGAGGTGAGTAGAGAGAGATGAGTAGAGAGTGATGAGTGAACACAGGTGAGTGGAGAGAGGTGAATGGAGAAAGGTGAATGGAGAGAGATGAGTATAGAGAAAGAGATCTGAAAAAAATGAGAGAGGTAAGTGGAGGTAGTAGAGGATTCAGTAGAAACAGAGGTGAGAAGAGATGAGAGAGGTGAGCAGAAAGAGGAGAACCGTGAAATTAGCAGAGCAGTGTGATGCCATATTTATAGCGAGAAACGAAATGGTATACTGAAACATTTTTCCTTCAATACTGTGTCTCAAGTGGATACACACCTTAAGACCGATACAATATGGGACTACGCAACAAGTGAATGCGGTAGAACCACGATTATTGCGACTAATAGGGAGACAAACAAATGTGTTCCAACAATAGAATCTTCAGATAATAAAACAATTACGTTTTCCTATACCAAACCTCATTTATTTAAATGGTTATTAAAATATTAACAGTTTGTATATCCTATATATTTTCACGGTTAAATCTCACAATTTCTAAGAACAAAAAGTTACTATTAAACAATAGATATTAGGTTAGAATTGTTGGTTACCATATTCGGGTAAGGGAGGTTCTACGGTAGCAAGCGCCACACGAACACGCTGGTTACCGACTAAAATCACGTGTCCTTTTATTTCTTTTCTCTTTTTATTTGAACACGTGTCTCCGACCTTTCACCTTGAACGTATCACTTTACGTGCCAGCGCGTCGACAAACGACACGAGGCGTGAAACGTCGAGATTTCCAGTAATCAGGCTAATAGAAATTAATGCCAGGATCTTGGAGAAGCGTTCAATCAAAAGGAAACTTACGCGTCACCGGCTCAAAGCCTGCCCCCTCTTCTTCGCCGCTCTCCCTTGAAGAATATTAATGCTCCGCGGAGCTCGCGCCAGATAACAATAACAGCTGACTGTGGATTAATGGCGGACGCTTTCGGTGAATGCTTCCAGAGGTTTGCGTTCATTTCCACTTACCGAACGTTTGTCGCGCGCTAGACCATGAATAAAGCCCGCCACCCATTATACACGTATATACGCTCCAGTTTAAAAATCTTAGAACGCTTGGTGTACAGAGTATTCTCTCATTATATGCTCGTAATTCGGGATGTTTCTTCGAGGTCTCGGCATTATGTAATTTCTATTAGCCCGATTACTGGAAATCTGAACGTTACGCATCTCGTGTTGTTAAATTATACAAAGAAATTTTAATTTTTCTACATTTTTAGAAATTGATTTTCTACATTTTTAATATATTAATGATAACTGTATAGTACACTTCGTAATTCTATATTTCCAATTCATTCGTTTTTTCGTAAATAAACGGTCACTTTTTATTCCACAATATATTTAATTTTTATTAACTGAGGTTATGAATTGAGAGGCTCATAAAACGTTAAAAATCTTTCTTGTCTATAATAACCGAAATTTTACATACTTGATTTATCGTACGTACGGTAAGCATCGTTGTATACACTATTGCCGATAGCTACATTAATCGCTACGATGTAGTGACGCGTTTCCGTTTCGGTTCCGCGCCGACCCTGATTCTTCTCACGGAACTGTAATTTGTATCCGGAGTTCCAGGACGATTATTACCTAAGAGTAAAGTGGCCCTTCTGGGCTCCGCGGTCCCCGGTGCGTCGTTGTTCCTCGTAATGCAACCCGGGTACGTATACCACTGGCAACGCTCTCGGAGCCGTTTAATTCCGCTGCGACGAGTATTCGTTTCGGGCCGCGCCGTCACGGCGTCACCGGCGATCGTTAATAACCGTGCTCGTTAATGCGCGCACTGCGAGCAAGGGGTCCACGGCTGAAACTTGTGCATCCGCGTCCGGGGTTCGATCGAAGCTTCTCTTTTTTCCCCTCTTTTTCCCGTTTTTCCGTTCGACGTTGCATCGAAACGGACCGGAAGTGAAGAACGACGGAAATCGAGACCACGACGCAGAGGTCAATTCAACCCGATAGGAAGTTCGGTTTGTGGGGCTCGTCGTTGAGAGAGAGAAAGAGAGAGGGGGGAAGGAAAGAGAGGAGAGTGATGAGAGAGAGGGGGAGAGAGTGTGAGAGGGGGCGGGAAAGGGAAAAGAGAGAGGTAAGAGAAAGGAGAAATAAGGGAGAGAAGAGAGACAAAGGAAGAAGAGAAGAGAAGAGAAGAGAAGAGAGGGGCTGGGGAAGGGAAAAGAGAGAGGTAAGAGAAAGGAGAAATAAGAGAAAAAGGAGAAATAAGAGAGAAAGGAGACAAAGGAAGAAGAGAAGAGAAGAGAGAGGGAGAGGAAAGACAGGTGAGAGACATAAGAGGGGGAATAAGAAGAAAGGAGAGGAAAGAAAAGGCAAAATAAGAGGAAGAAGAGGAGAGAGAGAGGGAGAAGAGAGAAAGAGAGGAGACAAGAGGGAAGAGAAAAGAGGGGTGAGAGAGTTAGGAACTAACACTTTTTACTATTCAGTTATACTATTATTATATTGATATAATACATTAATAGCTATTAGTATTATTTTCATTTTTCTACTGCTATCATTACCGCTATTACATCTTTACAACGGTTTTAGCTTGCCTTCGTATTTATAAATAAATGTAGATCAACAAATAAACACAGCGGTGTATGAGGTGACTCCAAGTCACATGGCGTTCTAGAGTCGAAATAAACGAGCCTGCACAACGTATCCTCTTTCCTTTCCTTTTTCGTTCCATCACAGGCGAGAGAGTTGGCCCGACGGTCGTTGAAAAGTGTGTAAC
This sequence comes from Tetrapedia diversipes, assembly GCA_033822845.1. NCBI lineage: Eukaryota > Metazoa > Arthropoda > Insecta > Hymenoptera > Apidae > Tetrapedia > Tetrapedia diversipes. The sequence goes on along the minus strand of JAOPTO010002469.1, from coordinate 127,583 downwards.
GATTATTTGATTTTGTCGACATCAGTGTTATTTGTTTTATATCCCGTACTTTTATTTTTTGCTCGTTCTGCAGGATGAGTATGTTACACGCTTGTTAAAAATCCGAACTCGATCGAGTTTTGGCGACGATCATGCGCCAACATTTTTCACTGACATTTCTCGCTATTCACCAGCTGTTTTCAATCAGGATGCTTCGATTCCGTTGCCCGTTGTATTTTGCGATAAATTATGATGTTTTATTTCATCGGGCCGCGCGGGCGAACGCGCTCGCGTGCGAGAGTTAAATTTGAAACGCGTCACGTTTAATACAATTAAAAATACTCGCCGTTCCGAGTACGCAGGCAGCTGTTTCCTCTCTCTTTTTTTTTTGTATTTTTGAGACACGCGACGACAAAAATTGCTCGCCGTTGAAATATCGATCGACAGCTCGTAATGCTGTGCACCGTTTGTTTTCGGCTCGGCCATAAAACGATCGTTCCGACGGGAGCAGTAGCACGGCTCTGTTGCGTGGAAGACTATTAAAGGGAATAAGATCGAAAGTTTTTCAACCCGAAAAACTGACGACAATAAATATTTCGGTCGTTTTATTTTATAACAGCAACAACAACAACAACGTTCATGTTGAAACTCATTGTCCGCTCAAAGCTTTGCTCACGCTTGGATCGTTGATTTACGAGAAACAGAGTGAAAGTGTGTGTGTGAGAGAGAGAGAGACAGACAGAGAGAGAAGAAGAGAATTTAACGTCGCGAAATTGGTTTAAATAAAATCAAAGGGAATCGTTAAGCTTTGCCAGAATGAATTTTACGATCGCTTTTGAATTAACGGTAAAGTGTCTTTTTAAGAGACAGACGAAGGGAACAAAAAAAAGTAGGAACAATAAAGAGAAACAGAGAAGAAAACTAAAAAGATCAACCCTTGCTCTTTTCTCACTACTAGATAAATTTTATTTTTCCGCGGGAAATGAAACGCCCGTCGATCTATCCTTGCCCTCTTCTTCTCGTTCGCTCCCTCCTCCCTTTTGTTTTCACCGTCGTTCGTGTTTTCGCGTGAAACATCCCGGCGTACATAAATAAGATGCTTTTACTCGCGCAGTTTTAATGGCTCGAATAAAACAGCCTAACGACGTGACGTTAAAATCAAGACACGGTTTTTATCGAAGTTATAAAACTGGCTCGACGCAACGCCGTTGTTAGCCGTGTGCGTGAAAATCGCCTCCCTTTCTCTCCCTCTCACCCTCATTTTTTCCCTCTCTTTTCGTTCTCTTTTTATGGCGCCTGTGGTCGCGTGCTTTAACCCGCCGCTTTCTCCTCAACGCTGCTTCTTCCCCCCCCCCCTGTTTCTCTCGTCCCTTTCTCCATGCATCAAAGCGAGCCTACTAATTTCTAGCAAGGACAGTCCGGTGTTGTAGGAACAGGGAGGGGGAAAGTAGGAGTGGGGATGGTGTACAGGGGCAGACGGGGGAGGAGAATGCAGAGGCTGACTGTCGCGGAGAACCGTAGCACGTGCGGTTTGGTTAACGACCAAACGACCACGGAGACCCAAACAGAAAGTCTATTAATAGAAGTAAGCATTGAGGGCAAACGAACCTTCAATCTGCCGGCTTCGAGTTTGATCAGGCAGTAATCCGTCCTGCCGGCGGCCAATAGCAGCATAGCGTCTGCGAGATGGGTTCGGAAGCGGAAGCTGATGTCAGTCGCACCCTTGGCTTCCTGGACTGGAAGATGAATGTAGCTCGCCCCGTAAAATGACACTGTAATCAATTTGACAAATTTTGTTACTCCCTGGGGTGACGATTTCGTCGAGGGCTACATGCATAATGCGTGAAACGTGAGTATATAGAGGGTGGCTTAATTTAAACAGACCTATTTGACTATTTTCTTTTTTTAATTCTGTTTACAGTCGTATTCACTGCTTGCGCGAGGTATCAGGGAGACAGATAAAAGAAGGATAAAATTGTTCCCAGTTTGTTATGTAGGATGATGCGTTTTAAATACTGTAGCAGGTCTTGCATTGAATTTTTTTGCCTTTTAAAAAACTATTTCTTTAGGAAGTATGTATATTTCTTGCAACGTAGGATGACTGGCTTATCTGTTATGTTACGTATTTATGTTGAAACTTAAAAGTGAATTTGAAAGCTTCTTTTTGAAGCTTTTCCGTTCTGTATATAGGGTGTCCATTTTATTTGTACACAAAAATGTTTGATACGGAGAATATTACATAGTGCAAATAATTATTTTATTAGTGAATTAGTGAAGTAGATTCCAGAAACAAATTAATTTTTTTAAACGAAAACTTGTTTTTTTTTATTCATTATTGCAGTTTAGAAAACCGCAATGTATTAATATCCGTAACATTAATTTAAACTTGATTCAGATGTAGTGATTTAAAAGCTTTGCTTTTTTCCATATTAGAGTATTGTGAAAAATACTGTTGTTTTGAATAGCTCTTTGCAAAACAAAACATATCTATTTCCATCGACGTGGAAAGAAGAAATTTTCTATCAGTAACACATTTTCTACTATGTAGAACCAGCAACATGTATAAAATTCCCAACAGCTGAATACTCGTTATAAGCCAAACACGAATGCAATTTCTCTCTACAAATTAAAATTCATTTGGATCATTTAAGGTCATCTGAAGGTCACGAGGGATCACCAGGTCATGTTACTGAAGTTTATTGTTCTTAAGAAATAATGAATAATTAACGTGATTAACAACTTTCAGGTTGTTCGAATTATAGCCAGCTGAAAGAGAAATTGTTCTGTGCCAACATGAAAGATAATTGTAACGGTTTAAATATTAAAACGTATCAGGATTTCTATACCTACGGGTACATTCAATTTGTAAAGGTATATTTAACATAATAGTGTTTATTTAAGCGACAAAAAGGCAGTATTGAATTTCAACAGCCGATGCTCTTTCAAAGTGAGAGCCAGATTCGAAAAACTCATGGTAACTTTTATGATGTACCAATATGCCGTTATTTGCTCGCGCTACAATAACGAGCGTTAATACCTAGTTTCCGGAATTTCGCAATTAAAAGATTCCGGCGTGACTTTAAAGATGAGCGAATAAAATGCAGGGATGAAGATTAAAAATGGTTCTTCATTTTATTTCCGTTCCTCAACAACACGTGCATCTCCTGCTGCTGTTAATTATTTATCGGCAAAAATGTTCATTGCTCGCGCATCATTTGACATTGGAAACATTCGGAGAGAGATTTAATTGCCCGATATTTAATCAAATTCAATTTAACGTACGAATTTATTGGTCCCCGGTGTATTTTAATGTTTTGCATATACATTCAATTTTACCCTTCTATTTTTGCGGTGAAGTTATGCAATGACACGGAAATTTGTCGTGTGTTCTGGACGTGTGCCTTTTTTGAAATGTGCAGTCAAATCTGTTATTTTAAAAGTATAGTTAAATTTTCTATAAACAATTAAGGCTTTTTCTTTATAAGATGAATATATAAATTTATATGAGATATACTTTAAATATACCAGAATCAGTTATTCTAATTGGCTAGTGAACCTAACCTAAAAGTCAAAGGACCACTGGTGGCGAAATGCACAAGATACTGATTAACTACAAATCTAAAAGCTGAAAACACAAAAACATAGCAACAATTTTTCACTTTTGTAATGGTGTAAACAAATATGCAAGTCACAATGAGTATCTCCGAGTCAATTTGTTGGATACAAATTTGACATGTATAGTGTAATGCGACGTAATGCGAGTAAAGCCTTCAGTAAATGATTCGCGTCGGCCGAGGAAGATGGATGCGCGCGGCTCGTAGCAGAAACGATTCTACGTATCTCATAAAGTTTGCAAGCTCGTCGCCTTGTTTACCCGTCAGGAGAGCTTAAGCGGCGGCGTTTTTACTCGACGGCAACGGCCACGTACATTTTTCCGTAATTTATTGGTCTTAACGAGAGAGAACATATGCGGTGCTTATATAAAATATTTACTGTCCCGGACAGCGAACATGAAAAGGATCGTGTAATTTTTATCAATATCAAACATTCGTCTGGTAACGTCAGGTCGTGTTTCTCCTATCAAACAAACTTTTATCCTTTTAAGTCAACAATTCCGTGCGGAATACCAGGAATTTCGCGAGAGTTTTACAAAAATGTACAGCCCCGATAAATAAACGAGCAACAGGGTTCAGGGGATTTGATTGACGTTTTGAAATTTAGAATTTAATCGATGTTTCCTCGATATTTTCTCATTAGTAGATGCGTCCGAATTTGACACAGGAAAGAGAGGGGAGAGAGAGAGAGAGAGAGAGAGAGAAATAAAAAAAAAGGGAAGGACGGGGCGGAAGGAAGAAGAAAAAAAAAGGTAAAAGCACAGAGGACGATTGAAGAGAGCTCGGCAAGACCGATGAATGAGCGACTTCAACTCCTTTAAACGACCGTTGAAGAGATCTCGCATCTAGCCTGTGTGTACCGAGAAATCGGACGTTCGCGCGCCGGGCGCAGAACGTTGAAACTTGTGAAGAGTTTATTTCCCAGCGGCGTGTAAATGATCTAAGAAACTGTTCGAGTACGTAGAATAACTGCACGGGTCATTAAATACGAAGAATCCTCTTTTTCTCCACCCGCCGCGCTAGTGTTCGTTCTTTCGTCTCGCTTCTTCTCCTCTTTCTCTTTTTTTCCTCCTTTTGCGTTCTCTCCGTTGCGCCAATGCGGGCGAACCATCATGGAACGGGCCGCATAGAAACATTAACGTCGACCGCGAATCGATCGAATCGATTCCGAACGTGCGCTTTATACGCGTACATACGTGTATGTATATATATATATATATATACGTATACAGTATACGTAGCATGGAACCGTGGTTCACCTGTTCACGAGGTTACCCGGTTCGTATTACCGTACAAATCGTAATATTTCTGTACCGACGTATTCAGGCTGCCGTTCGTGCTGAGGTTAAACGTACAATAGAACCACCGTTATCGGAAGTAATAGGGGGAGACCAGTGTTCGGATAAGCGAATTCTCGTGTAACAGAACAACAAGTGTTTGACATTCAGTTTTATCTATGGTATTTGAGACAAAGCGAAATGATATTCAAATTTGTTTATGCATGATTTTGTGCATTGAATTGAAAATGAAAGTATAGAAAGAAAATTAAATTTATGGACTTCAACTTTCTTTGGTTATTAGATTACATAATTGTATAGTTTAAATTGTACATGTTGTTTAAATATTATAAATAATATGATATAATTTTTACAATACCTGTATCCTTCTGAAGTATTTTTTTTTTTATTGAAGCGTTACTTATGATATTTTTTTAAAACAGCAACAGCTTCCAAATACAATATATAATAACTTAGTAGATACATAAATATAACACTTGTACTTTAAAACAAAAATATTAAGTAAAAATAAATTACAATAAATATGATGCTCCAACTGAAAATATATCATTTGGATAATAGAGCACTTAGGTTGGATTTGCAAAGAATACGCCAATGATTCAGATCGATTTCAACGCGTGCTCCTAACCTCAAACATTTTCCCCTTTTCCCGTTCGCAGTTCATTATTTTCGCGGCTTGTGTTTATCTGTGCAAGGCGCGGCCCAGAAATAACGGGGTCGAGGTCCTTATCCAATTACAAGCAGATTTTCTGCTATCGGAAATGTTCATCGGCCGCTAATTACCGAGATAATAGGGCACAGAAACGGCCAAATCGGTGGCTTCGGGGCAGCGCATCTCTCGAACCACCCCCCTCCCCCTCCCGCCACTCTGACCGATAAACGCTGCCATTCTTAACAACCTGACGTCAGACGTTTTGTGGAGTTATACCGACCCCGCTGTTCGGCTTTCTTCGACTGGCGTACAGGTCGATTTATGTTCCCCCACCTCAAACACGGACTAACAACGGGACGGTTCTGCTCTAGTCCTATGCAGTTCTGTGTGATTATCTTTAAAGGTGTGTATTCACCGAGAAACAGTTTAATAATGCTATTTGTAAACACTGCTCACAATAAATTTACGAACAATTCATATACATTAAAAAAGAAAAGAAATTAAATGTTCTATCTGTGTCACTTCGGGAAAGAATTTTATAGTCCATTAACTATTTGTTCAATCGTTCATCTGCTAATTACATTGGTTTCAAAATAAAAGTTTTACATAAACATTAGTAGATATTAGAAAACTCAAAAACTGTTCGCAAGAATTTAGTGCAGATACTTTAGCTAACTATGCGTTATGAATAGATTAGAAAATATTCGCGAGGAGGTGATCCTAAGGCAGAACGATTCGTATGGTATTTCCGAACACCATTGCAGACGCACCTTAAGGCTGTCCGTTCACTTAATAGCACAGCACCATTTGACCAGCACCGTTCAATTGTCTACGCATTGATTCCATTTACCGCACACCTAACCTATTGACATCGATAACACATCACTATGTGTACATTATTGACAGAAAGTTTTGGATCACAATGCAAGTGGCACAGGATTTAAGAAAAAAAAGGAACTTGAAATTGTACTTAGGAAACTTTTTAATTAAAAATTCAAAAAATAAAATAGCCTATTATTGATGTCTATATTATTTCTTCGAATGTATTTTTAGAATAATGTACAGTAATAAGATACGAATTTCATGTTGTGAATAATGTAGTAATATCTGCTTTTATTTAAAGTACATATCAAAAACATTTTGTATAGAAATTTTTCTCTTAACTAAACTGAAAGATTAGCAATGTACGAGATAGTATCAGTTGATTTTATCAAAGTAATTTTAATTCAGCAGCGGGTGCGTTATAATTCTTTTCGCTAAAGCAATCTTACTTTAAATTCAAGACTGAAACTGTGCAAGAGAAGAAAATATACAAAACGTTTGTTAAATACCGGCAATACCCAGGCTATTATAATGTGCTACGAGAATATCCGCGATTCTGTTTCACTAACCCCCAAAGTAGGTTATTACAATACGCTTTATATTATCGCTGTATGTACAGTTTAATACAATTACTAAAATTAATCCTAAAGTAATATTTGTATCAATAGAGAGGACTACATAAAAGGATATTATGTAGAATAATATAAATAGACAGATAAGATAAAATTTGTAAACTTTACATTAAATTGTTGAAACATTGATTCATTTTGATCCAGACGATGCAATATAAATCTTTCATCTTCTAATATTTTTTACATCATTCTTTTAACCTGTATCTAACTCTACATTTTTATCTTTTTTAAACTTTTTTTTACTGTTATTACTGTTGCACTGTTTTATATTATTATTATTATACTAAAACTACCATACTCTGATTACACTATTATTATTTGTATATTATTATATTTCTTTTTTCCTCCTTATTGTTTAAACAGGTCACGTTATAATAGCATACGCTTGTACATCGCCCGCGCAAAAACTGTACTATTTTTACTTCATGCATACCCTTTTCCTTTGTACGCGTAACAAAAACGGTAAACAAAATAAAACAAAAAATCTGTAACCGTATTACCTAATGCAGAAATAAACCAGTATAAAATGTTGCACAGTTATCACGTACATAAATATTTAACTTTTTCCTCATCATGATCACCTCACCACTTCATCAAAAATCCAACAATCTTCCAGACGTGTTCTGTTCGTGAAATTCAATTTATCCCTCTCAATACACCGACCGAGGGGTTCAAATTTTCGAGTCAACAGCCATAGGTCTATAAAGGGCAGATTAGCTGGGTAAACGAGGAAACGATTGCCCCGATATCGAGCTTGTACCGCGATTCCGTTTTTCGCCCCGTCAACAGATCACGCTTTTCAATGGTGGCGCACTCTGTATAAAAGCCGGCCGGATTAAGACGGCACGTTTCACCGTGTCCGCGATTATGTTCGAATCGATGCGTGAAATTTGCCCGTCGAATGGAGATTTTGGCTTTTCGCCGTTGATCGGCCGTTAATCCGGCCGACTGGCTGCATTTAATTAACAAAATTCGTGGATGCGAAAAATAGTCCCCCACCAGAAAAAGGATCCCTAGTCCCCTCTCCTTCTCACGCTGTCGCCCTCTCTTTCTCTCTTCCCCCACTCATCTCTAGGACCACGCGCGTTCCGCTTGTAGGCATTGGCATTAATTCGCGAGCGAAATGATGGATTGGAGGAACAGAACGCGAGATAAACGGAAAATTGATTATACTCATGTTGCCATTCCCGTTTCCATTATGATGTTTCGACGTTTGCCCTCTCGATATTTGGTCGTTACAGGAACACCAAGCCGGGAATGAAGCGTACGGCTTATGTAAAATTGATACCGATAGATTTCGTTTCTCGGTTCGGTTATAGACAATCTAAAAAACAGAGGATTATTGTTTCCCGAGTAGCAGCCGAAAACTTTCTATCTCGTATAATTCGATCGTCGGTGTTCGATATATCCGTTAAACGATGGATTAGCCGGGCAAATGAAAAACTGATTACACCGTCGGCGGTCGATATAGCTCTGCTAGACCTATCTCTATCCATCCTCTCTTCCCTCTCCACATTTCCTTTCTCGAACCTCTCGCCCTCTGCCAGCATTTGATGCTCGATCGCAGTTCACGAACCGAGCGGATGAAGTGCAGTTTACGCGAAACTAATGACCCTCACAGGTGTCGACGGTAGTAAGCAAACCCTGATACGCAGCAGTGACGGATTTAGCGGGTGTCGAATTTGGCATCCATCGGGGTTGGAGGAAGCATTATAATTTTCTTTAGCCGGTAAAAGAGGATTAACCATATTTTGTTTATTAAAATAGTGTAACATATCTTCAGGGTTCGCAGCTCAAGGTAGGCCCTAAGTCCCGAAAAGGCCACTGATCAAAACACTACAATTTCTCGTGACTGTACTTTTTTCTTTGGGCGAGAATAGAGAATTAACTCAGATTCTATATGAAAATAATGTTACAGGTCTTTAGGGTCTGAAACTCAAAGTGGGCCTCAAGTCCAGAAAAGGCCATTGACTGAAATATTACAATTTTTCCTAATTATAATCTCATCGTTGAGAAAAGACAATCAATCAAATATTTTATTAAAATAATGTTATAAGTCTTTAGGGCCCAGAAAATTTTACCGCCAGGGGACTCCACGTTACTAAATTCGCCGTTGATAGGCATCTATCCCTCGGGATATTTTAGATAGACACCTTTCAGAGTCCCAGAAATACATACTGACCCTATGGCGATTTATACTCTGTCCGTCGGATAATCGACGCGTGCATACATACGTTTGGCGCGTGTGAAGAATTAATTGATCCTTCATCGACGCATCGATCATCGAGCGATGACGTGTACCCTTGAATATTATGGACAGCCTGGGCGGTTAGTTCCATTTTTTACGCGCGGCCCATCAGTCTTATCGAGCTGGAAAATTGCTCGAGCCTCGAACTTTTCTTTTCTCTCTTCTACCCCCCCCCCGCCCCTGCAAGGCTTTTATCGTTAAAGGGAAACTTTTTTCCGAAAGAACGAACGACGAGCAATTTTGCTATGCCGATTTATAAATCGACCGGCGTGTCCGCTATTTCTATGTAACGGATCGTTAAATCGGAATTGATCGGACCTGGCTGGGCTCGAGATAGAATGGAAAGACGATATCGCGAAGAATAAATGGGCGCTGGGTCGAGACCGCGGAATAGCGAGCTATATCGCAGCAATTACAGATGATCGAAAACACATCTGGCCGTGTCATGCTTTCGTATCGCATTTATGTATGTACACCACCGTGCATAAGTATTTATATGGACATTCGACCTTCGAACTATTGTGGCTTTGTAAGAAATAGTCGTACAGTAAGTTTGAAGGGGTCATTTTAAAGGCTGAACCCAAAATTTTTACGTGGTTGAAATATTTATATTTCTGTATCTACTATATTATTGTGGTATTGTGCGAAATAAGATGAACACTTATTTTATTTTATTCCACTAGCAAGATGTTTAATGGTCATAAAAATCAATTTTAAGTAAAAGTACAGTACGCCATGTTGAATTTTTTAACAAAAAACGTATTCTTCGTTAACATTATTACATTTTTGTACATTAACGTGACGAGTCTCTAGTAATCGAGTGTGTTCACATTAATTTTGCTCAACATGTATTCTACATTTAACACCAGTACTACTAAAATGGTTAAAATGACGATTTCACGACGTAATTTTTCACGGCAGCTCTGTAAATTTACTTTAATACACTTTCGAAAGTTTAACATAACTTTCTGTAAAAAATATATAAAAGGTTAGTTCCCCTTCTATTAAGTATCTTTTTGCATAATTTTCAGTTTGATTTCTTTCTTACAAATAAGTATTACTTTTATTGTAAATAATGACTAGATAACTTGATAATTGTTTGTAACTGATGGTAATTATTATCGATAATTGGTAACTACATTTTAATTTTGATAGAGTTCTCACTTTGTTTATATTTTCTTGTAAAAAGAAAAAAAAAATGTAGTCACTTTTTCTGTTCAATTCTATCTAATTGACTGACATTCATTAATTGAAAAGCTACGTTTTTCTATTTCAAATGTTTGAGATTTGACAGATGTATACTCAGGCTCTTGTCAGTGGCTGTATACGGTACGCCATGTCCTTTCATCGTGAACAGAAACGCACTAGCGCCACACCGTGTTCTCGGTATCATTACATTAATCCTCTCCGTTTCGATTTAATGTTCGTTGTTCCTACCCGTCGGACGAACGAGGCTAATTTTGTAATTAACCTTTCCATATTTGCTACTTCGTTTGCTCCAGCATCGAGTCGCCGGCGGAATATACTTTTCAGTAGTCTCGCTGATTGATGAGCCTAATTAAAAACGGCCAGACGCTGCCGCTCGCGCGAGAGCCTCCCCCCACCCATCTCCGCCGCAATTGTTCGTTCGCTTCTTCCCTCGATACGTTCAGTCAACAATTACTGAATTACCGACGAAACGAAAATTTTCCCGCGGGCGACACCGCGGCAGCGTAATTTAGTTCCCTGGAAATTCATTATTCCGCTCGCGCTTCAAGCCTTTCGTCCAATTTTTCGTTCTTTTTGTTCTTATTTTCCTTTTTTTCTCCCTCTCCTTTCTTTTCTTCTTTTTTCGCATGGGGACCGTTGAAACGTCGGTCACGACAGAAAGGCGCGCATATTTTTTTGACTGCCAGGAATATTCGTTGTTATCGGAAGGTAAAACGCAATGCAACGTCGGATTTCTGCAATTATGGGTAATATTAGATTGCCCCGAAAATTCTTTTTGTTTTTTTTATTAGGCATTCATTTTTAATTCTGTGCATAAGGATCAAAATAATTCATTTGCCAATTTGTTTTTTCGAAATTCAGATATCGACTTTCTCATTACTATCATTTTATTTAATGAGATACAGGCTGAAATAGTTCCGTATTTGAATCTCATTATTCTCAAATATTTGAATAATTTTTTATGTAATTACTTGTATTAAAAAAATTATGATTTTCCTCGGACATTGAAACAAATTCAATTTTGTTGATTTTTATTCAAATAAATGGTGTCTAATGCAAAAAGCAGTAAGTGTTCTATTATCCGAAAATTCCATTATTCGACCACAATATTTCATATCCATTCTATTGTGGTCCTACTAGTTTCCTACCGTATACATACATAAATCAGTTTTGAAAAAAAATGGACTTGGGTTAGTTTAGCTTTCAGGTACAAAATTGGTGATGTTCAAATCATTCAATGTATCAAAAACGGTTATAAATACTCTCTCCATGTATGAGTAGAAAAGAAATAATTTTATTTCAATTACTAATAAAAAGTTAAAATAGGTATGAAAAGTATTATAACGTAATACTGTATATGCTACCATAAATACTTAAATATCGGTAATATTTATTGAATATTCTCGTTATTCTATTGATGCTGATCACATATGATAGCCAATGGAAAGGTGGCACCAATGTCAAATGAAGAGGTTAACCTCCAATTGAAACCATAAATTACAAAACAGCATAAGCTCATTAAACAACATACTAAAAGAAAGCAATTTCTTTTGCTTATTCTATTTATCTCCCTGCTAGTTTTTATAATCTTTTTTACAGTCATCGTTTGTTTACCTACGCTTTATTTTTATTTTAAATTTTACTTTTATGGAAGCAGGTAAAGTGAATTGGAAACGCCTATTAATAACTCATGCCGCGTCAAAGGGTGAATTTGTGCTTTGAAATTCGTGGCTTTGATTGATAAACTGAAATTCTCATTTACTTAACGTACCTCAATTCTTTTCTACACCCGCAGGTAAAATTAAACGATCATACAATTCTTACCAAAAAGTTGTCGATCTTTGAACTCTTATGATTTTGCAAAAGGAAATCACTGAATAATCTGCCTGAGATGATTTAAAATTAAAAGACGTTTACCTACGTTTGACTTTTTAGGTTTATTTTTTTCCAAGAAAATTTTGTATTATAAGGTAGGTTTTTTTGCCCAAAAGTTTCATAAGTTCCTTCAGGTTCATAAATGGGAGAGTGTTCTACTTATTGACTGATCAGCACAAAACATGAATTTTATTTCATTTTGATTTTCTGATGAATTAATTAATTATTTTCATTAGTTTATTATTGCACATCAATTGCATAGCAAATTTTGTCTGTACTAAAGTCCATATTATATACGTTTTACACAATATAACAAAATACGTTATACATATTAAGAAAGTGTGTATATTAAAATTTTGGTACATTTTAATTTAAAAACTTGAACACAATAACATTTGACTTATGTTGTCAAAATGATTCCGTATCCGTCAGTCATATCAATCCTAAAGCATTCATCTTCCAAGAATTAACAGAATTATATTTTCTAGTATCTCAATGAATTAACACATTGCATGCGGAAAATGTACTTTTACGTTTTTTGCAGCCTGTCACTGGAGCGCAGGTTACGTAAAAGAACGTATTTAATAGACTTGTGCTGGAGAGCAGGTATCATATAAATACGACAAAAAAATACTATTTAAAAAAATACAATTTCTGTTTTTAATAAACATAGAGCATATATTTAAGTGTAAAATAAAGAAAGTCTAGTTGACAAAAACAAAGAAGTTTTCGATTTATTGTGATTTTACCGAATGACTGAACTCTCGCGAAATTAACGAAAAAACTTCCGCTGTACGCGTAAGTCCGTGACGAAATATACTCGCATGCAATGTGTTAACCCTTTGCACTCGAGAGGCGACTGTTAATCGTCTAATGATACTAACTTCAAAAATTTTCAAATTCACAATATTTACTAACATTCCCTTATATTAAACTTCATTTAGTTTAGCTAAGTGATATACTAAAATTGACATGTATCTCTACTTATCTTTTGAGTCCAACTAATAAACAAACTAATTAAAGTTTGAAAATTTGCGAAACTATCATTTGGTGACTGACACTCACCTCTCGAGCGTAAAGGGTTAATAACTGTTTCTAAATCGTTAATCCGTTTAGTGCTGACTCAGCCCTTAATTTTTGATTGCAAACTTTTACTCGCTACTGTACGCGCAGTGAAATCGACTGTTGTATATCGAAAGAGTAACTATGTATATATATACACGCGAAAGATCCACGGAAGCCGTCCGTCGGCCGCGGGCTCGCTGGGAAGTAAATAGCAATGGCTGCGAATCGAGCGGTCACGAAACGGCCCTTGTCGTATCACCTCGTTTACGATCCCGCGATTCCGCGATTCCGCTTTTCGTCGGTTATTAAAAGCACACCAGTAGATCGCGGGGGCCATTGGAAGAGCTCGGTTTTATAAGTACATTCGCCGCGGCCACTCGTTTCGCTGACCATAAAAGTTAATCTCTGTCGGTGCTCGCCGGTTTTCCATCGCGCTCAGATATTTACGTTCGCGTGTGTATTGCGTGCGCAACACCACCAATGGCCGAAAGCAGGACTCCCGCGTTTCTTTCGTCACCGTCCAACGGACGCCTATAATACATTACCTTTTTCATCCGTTTGGCAGTAACCCAAAAGGGAGACCGTTACTGCTAAGAACATTAGCAGCCCCATGTCGTTGAGAAACATTAGGCTCCCTCCTTCCTGGACGTCCTCCTCTCTCCTCTTTATCCTTCCTCCTCCAATTTTCCTTTCCCCCTTCCTTTTTATGCTTCTCCTCCCACTCTCCCACGAGGAGAATCTCGTTCGCTCTGCTCTCCGCTACGCGACGTTCTTTTCTCGCGACGAAAGAGGGGGGAGGAGGAAAAAGTTTGCGCGCGCGCTAAGAAACGGCCCAGCCGGGGATATCGCCCACTTAAGGGATATCGACTCCACGTGACGGGAATTACGAAAAGCTATTTACAGGTCGGTTAAGGACTTCAACGTACTTTTCCCATCCATTTCACGGTGTCGTTCGTCACGCGCAGCCACGAGGCAGAGTTACGGCCAGAGGGTTCGAATCCGTGCCGGTTTCCGGTGTCCTCGGCGTTGACGTCGATGGGTTTAGGAACGACGAAATGTTTCGTGGACGAGTTCGTTGTTGGCGGTGGTTGGTTGGTTGCAGATACGTCACGTGCTCCGAGTCAACGTTCACTGGTTCTCTATATTGTATCTATCTCTGCGGGGCTCTGTCTCTGTCTGTCTTCGCACGACTTCTATTTTCGAGCACCAATCAGAAGACGCCGTGACGCAACGCGGAAACAGTGGCAGTGGCCGTTACTCTGGCGCGCTTCGTATAAAAGTGTAAAACCGAACGGTGTTGTCCCTCCCGTGAGTATCGGCGCGACCACGTTCCACTCGGCTCTGGCTGCTGCGTTTTATCCTTTGACGCTGTCCTGGCTGCTGCTGGCATCGTGCACGTACGATTCTCGTTTCCTGCGCCGGCGAACCCGCTCCTCGCCCCTGAAAGGACACCGGGCCAAGCCACGGCTGTAAAACGACACCCACGTAGTACATACATACGTTCGCTCTCTGTGCACGGTTTAATCAGCGGAACGGCTTTCGGGGCTACGCGACGTGTATCGTGTGTACAGTGGCCGAGCGCGCACTTGGTCACAGATTTCCGAATGCTAAGAATTATACGGTCAAGTGAAAAGGAAACAACGGTTTTAAATATGTTATGAACGTTAATTGGTTTGAAGATTCAAACTGAATAGACAATGGATAAGTAGAAACGTTTTTTATAAATTAGAAACAAAATTACGAAGTGTACTATACAGCTACTATGGGTGTATTAAAATTGATTGAATTTATAATTATAACAATTTTCGATGATTTTACGTATTTTAATATACCGGTGATAATTATATTTAGTTTTCGTAAGGTTGTATTTTTAGCTCATTTATATTTACTTTCTTACAAAGGTAAGAAATCTTGACAGAATTTATCTAACTTTATCCGATAAATTGATCAATATTTATTAAATATCTGACACTTTTTTTGTTTTAAATATTTTAAATCTGACCATAATTATGAACTTCTATGGTGTATTTATATATGTCTAACTACTTAAGGCTTATTTTTAAAGTAAAAGAAAGGACGTTCGTTAACGTACAATTGGAATCTTAATTGATCATGTAATTTTCAAAACACATTTGCAGTCGAAAATATGTGAACAAATTTGAGAGTCACTGTACACGTTTGCATGTGGTGTACTGTATGCGTGTATGTGTATATGTACGCTTCAGGCGAGCTAAACTCAATTCGACGATTCGCTACTTACACGGAACACTTCAAAGTCGAGACTCTGTTTTTTGTCGCGTGGTCTTTCCTCGAAGCATTTGACCTTTTAACCCGTTGGCGACGGGTCTTATACTTCGCAAGGATCTTACACCACTCATACTAATACAAATTGCCTATTTAATTTATTTCACTATTAGCAATTAAAGACTAAAATTAAAAAACTAAAAATTACTATGTGATTTAAAAAATGTAGGATTTAAAAAAAGGAAAAGAATTTAAATTAGAATTTTATTATTTTAGTAAATTTTTCACTTAAGAATCGATGAAAATAAAGAGAACTTCTATTAATGCCTGCAGTACTAATTTCAAACTAATAAGAAAATGAGAGAGAAAGAGATATTTGAAATGGAAACAACTTGGAAAGTGATTCCAAAGTTTCGAGAGGTATGTATTATTAATGGAGGAGCAGATTATTATTTTTGTGTTAACACTACAATTATTATCCTAAGGTTCCTCTCCATTAAATATTTGTTCAACACTGCCCAAAGTAAAATAGTTACAAATGGTGATTTAATTTTCTTATCCTTATAATTTTTTCTATATTTTTTTTAGTGATCATACAAATTTTAGTATTAGCCATTCGTTGCAGTAATACCATGGCAAATGTAAATCATTGTAATGTTAGAAGTAATCTGTGTTTGGTAATCCTCAGTCTCATAAATTTTTATAATATCAAATTTAATTCATTCAATTAAGTCATTTTTTATTCAAAATCAACTTTAAAGCTTACCATTTCTTTATTTTTTAAATAAGTATTCTCTTCAACATCTTTCACATTTTGTTATTAATTAATGTAATTAATAGTTAGAGATAATATTTCAATTAAACACATAGAATGCAGTGGAATGAAGTAGGTATTTAATAAATTTCATGAATAACGGTACCCGTAATATTTCTCAATTAATTATTAAATTTGCATACTTTCATCCTACAAAACTCTGTCGAAAATATATGCTGGCATAAAAAACGGACACCCCGTCCTTTCTCTCTTATTTCATCTCTTTAACACTTCCCGACACTTGAATTTATGAATTATGTATCACTATGAATTCATTTCAATATGTTATTGACCTTTATTCTTCCTGATTATGGTCATCCTTCTTTATTATAATATAAAGTATGAAGCCATATAAATATTCTATCAGATCCTGAAAATGTTATCCGATTTTTCCACATTTATGTGAACCATAGGTGGCACCACCAGTGTCAAAACATTTAAGTTGGGCTATACTTTGTATTTTTAATAAAATTTATCGTTGACTGTTGTCTCAATTTATGAGATTGAAAATCACCAAATACAAATCACACAGTATTGCACCAATAAATAATAACTACACATTGCTAAAATTCATAGCCACTGAAAGAACAAAAATGAAAAAAGTAGGTACACTAAAGTCCAAAAGTTTGGAAGCATCTCCCTGTGTATACATACTCTTGTTGAATCATCCGCTAATTTCCTCATGGATGTCTACACTTCCATAGATTTTTGAGCGAAGAAATTTTTACTCTAAGTCCTTTCTTTTTTCTGAATTCCTACATTATTCAGAATGCATAGCGCTCCCAAACTTTTGGCTGATAGTGTGAAGGATTAACG
The DNA here is from genome assembly GCA_033822845.1 of Tetrapedia diversipes. Taxonomy (NCBI): domain Eukaryota; kingdom Metazoa; phylum Arthropoda; class Insecta; order Hymenoptera; family Apidae; genus Tetrapedia; species Tetrapedia diversipes. The sequence goes on along the minus strand of JAOPTO010002469.1, from coordinate 110,315 downwards.
AAATCCTACTCAAACAGTTGATTCGAACTGGGGTTCGTTTTCGAAAAAAATCCGTTTGGGGGAACACTATCTTTTTTTTATCAATAAAAAAAAGAGAAAAAAAAGACAAAATATCGAAGCTTTTACACATCTTTTGAGGTTCACCGGAGCACCTAATTCATTGTCGCCGATTTGCCAGCGGAGGGGTGATACCATCGCGACCGGAATTTCATCATTTCGAAGAGGAATCTGCTCGCATTCGACGATACCACTCTCTCTCATTCTCTCTGTTTCTCTCTCCCCTCTCCCCTTCCTCTCACTCTCATTCATTCACTCACACTTTCTCTCTTACTCTCTCTCCTCCAAACACTCATTCTTTTTATTTCTCTCTCCCTCACCCTTTCATTTATTCACTCACTCACACATACGCATCCTTCTCTCTCTCTTTCACCCAACCACTCTCTCTCATTCTCTCTATTTCTCTCTCCCCCTTCCTTTTCTTTCACTCTCATTCACTCACTCTCTCTCTCTATTTATCTCTGTTTCTCTCTCTCTACTTCTCTCTCCCCCTTCCTTTTCTCTCACTCTCATTCATTCTCTCTCTCTATTTATCTCTGTTTCTCTCTCTCCCTCTCCCCCAGCCACTCTCTCTCTCTCATTCTCTTTATTTCTCTCCCCCCTTTCTTTTCTCTCTCTTTCACTCACTCACACACACACACACCCTTCTCTCTATTTATCTTTGTTTCTCTCTCCCTTTATCTCTCTTTCTCTATATCTATCTACATATCTCTATCTCTTTTCTGGAACATGTTTTCGCGCAAGTGTACGCATCGAAAACATTCGAGTGCACTAGCCGTGAACTGTAAGAAGGACCTCTTACTATGCAACGGGGAAAAGGCAGCGCGTAGCGGAGCCGGCCCCTCCCGCGTTGCTCTTATTTGCCGCCGGAAATCGACGAGCGCTTAAATCCGTTAAAAAAATCCGTAGCCTCCTCACCGATCGCGCGAGCGAATTTTTTTTTCTCGCCGCTTGAAATCGACTTTCCCCAGAGTGGTACGTATTCCATCGAAAGAGCAGGGGTGTGCAAAAGGGCTTTCCAGCCGGCAATCTAAACATTTAAACAACCCGCAGTCACTGCGGGATTTGCCGCCACTCCCCTCCACCCTCCTGCTCCTCCTCAACTACGTTCTTCTCCTCCCTTCGTTCCTTTCTTTCGCATTCTGTTTTTTTCTACTCCCTCTTCCCTCATTCTTCTTTGTCTCCAACGGTCCCGTTTAGTTTACTTTTCAGACCACCGCGAGCGGCAGGAAGGGGGAGGGGGGGGGGTAGGGGGTGGTCGCCGCAAAAAAGGGCAAGCGGAATAGGGGATCGGTCCACCCAGGCTCGGTCACGTTTCGGTTTCTGCGAATCTCATTCGCAGTGACCGACATTCGACACGGTCGACGATTCCCGGCAGTGTCGGGTGGAAAAAAAAAAAGAAAAAGAAAAAAAAAACGGAACGAGAAAGTTGGATCGACGTAACACCCGAGCCATATTTCTCTCTCGTCCCGTTCCCCTCCCTCGTCTTGTACTCGCCGGTCGTTCGTTCCGACACAACGCCCATTGCTAGAACAAAAAAAAAAAAGGGAGAAAAGGGAGAAAGAGTGGTCGGTATTTCCCATTCAACGTGAAAGAGTCGAGTACAACGGGAACCATAGCTTCACTGTGCACGCTTGTCCCGCCGGTTGCCCACCCCCGCGCGCGATCGAACGGCTGCGAGGACACGCGCTCGTTCGCGAAACGAACCGACAAGATGTGAGGGGGAGGGGGGGAGTTTACACGCAGACGAATCCTTTGCCGTCTATCGAATGGGGGAACGCGGGTCCGTACCGATGGGTGGGCCGTAGTGGGGCCCGTTTCAACTTGAAGAGGCCCACGACTGAAGTTCCAATAACCGTTTGAGTGCTAAGCAGCGCGATCGCGCTTCTTCTGTCCTGTCATAATCACAGCAGACTTGGTTTCTTACGATGTGCGACTTTACGGTTACCCTTCAGTCTTAGGCAAAGAAAGATGAAATTGGAGTAATTTTATTCTCAGAAGAATGTCGGATAAAAACTAAACTGTAGGAAATATTTATTGCATGTAAGCTAAAAATAGTGAAATCGTGCTCTTTGACATTTTTGGATACGGAATATGACAAACGCTATTGCGCCGCTCGGTAATTTTCGATCGGGAAATAAGAAAGGCCCGTGGCACTCAAACGGTTAATACTGTAACTACCAAGACCGGACAAAATGATTGATTCGTAATTTTTCGTAGAAACTGTAAATTTATTGTGATACCTACACCTTTGAAAATTTACTGTGACCTTTACTGTAATCATTACAAATGGGTCCGTCTGATTCTGTGGATCACGTTGGGCCACTTCAATTTAAAAGGGCCCAAGACTGAAGCTTCACTAAGTGGGGTGAATGAGTCAAATGTAGCCTTCTGTTTGCCAATTTGAATGATGCCCGATGAAGCTGACGAAGCTTTTTTTGAGGTACTTTATATAAACGATCAGTGGGCCCAAAAAGATGAAACAATTACGTAACCAGTATAAAACAAGGAGTTTGTGGTATAACGTGATCTATCAAATATATCGATCGATCAAACCCTGAAATGCATGAAACACTTGTATACACGGATGGGTCCGTCTTATTGAGTAAGGCCCAGTAGCCCATTTCAACTTGAAAAGGCTCAATAGCGCTAACTATAAGTAGGGTGAACCTCTTCGTAGCCTATGAGTGAAATGTGATTCTCAGTAGTCAGTTTCAAATGAGGCCCAATGGGCCTGAGAAAGCTTCTTTTAATTTATAGAGGTTGATCACCTCTAGTAGTCACAACTTATAAGATTCCACATCCGAAGTATGACACAGTTAGTCAAAGATTGATCACTTTTATAGGTGTAAGTTTCAATACAGCATTAGTGGGCCCAAAAGGTTGAAAACGATAATAGCTGCCGTGTACACAGCCCTGTTCCCTTTATTGGATCTCTGTAATACATTTTGGCGAGAAGGAAGGTTCAAGAGTAAGCTTTCTTCCACTCACAAAACTTTCATACTGATCTTTAAGTATTCTAGTCGAATGATCTGATCAGAAGGCAATTGTGATAATTATTGTACTCGAACTCTATTAGGAGTTTTAGGAACGTTCGTGGAAACAGATGTATGGAAGAAATTTGACACGGTGCAATATTCAGTGTCTACTATGTGAACAGACCCTAAATGGGTTTGATTCGAGCAAGAAAAAGGTTCCAAGTAAAATGCCTTTAGAATTGTCGACTTAAAACTAGCTTTTAAGTAACTCATTGGGAGTAGAACTTGAACAAAATTCAACGTCTGTTGCGTAAATAGGTTCGAGGAGTTTGACTCGGGCAAGCAAAAAGCAGGTAAAAACAAGTTTCTTCGTGCTTGGAAGGTTCAAGACTGATTTTTAAGCACCTCAGTCGAACGAACTAATTAAAAGACAATGCTGATAATTATTCTGTTCGTACTCCATCGGGAGTAGAACTTCGGTGCAGAATTATACAGATGAAAACTTGAATCCTTCAGAGAACTTCGGCCATGGAACGCTCAATGGCTGTTGTGTGAATCGACTCGTTCCACTGAACAGAGTCAGTGGGTATCCAAACTTTTAAGGATCGACCTTCGAAAATGGTAATTCTAGGTGTTCCTCTTACTGGGGAAAAATTAATTTGATGTAAGTGTGGGCGTTGGAAAGAAACTAGGCCGAAACAGTCATTTTCGTGTGATGTCTAACGGTAACAATGCCGACACACTTTATGTACAGTCAACTACAAAAGTCTTCGTACACTATTTCACGAGAAAATTCACCTAACCCAACAGTTTTATTTTAATAGAAGTTTGTGCAAATATAGAGTTTAATGGGATGCATGTACAGTAACTAACAAAAGTTTAAGACGATAGGACAATGTAAAACATAGTTTTATAGTATGCAAACATTGTTCATACATTTATTTTTATCATCATTATGGTAGAACACTATTTATTGATTAGCGTAGAATACAATTTTAATTTATCATGCTATTTCTTATTAATTAATTTGTTTTCTTTGATTCTTTAGTCTTAAACTTTTGTCCGCTACTGTTTATAGAGTAATTCTTTTACCCACTGGAAATCTCTTTAACGAGGGTGAAATCAAACCCCGAAGAATTCTTTTAATACAATTTCTTCCGAAGCATTTCTTGCAAGAAGGTGGACAATTTTATTATTTTCATGGAAGGTAGTACTTTTCATATTTTAGCGTGAGCTAGCAATCCATCAGTGGGACTCATTCTTTGAGAATCTCTGAAATAAGCTAAGACTTTAGGCCACCAACTAAAAAGGAGGCCCAAAAGAAAATTTACTCGTGGTTAAAAGAACTAAAATTTGGTTCTAAATCCCCTAGTTATTTCAATTAATTTAATTTATTCATTTTATTAATCTTACTAGTGCTAGAACTTCAAATCAGACGGGTTTGATTGGTGACAAAAGTGAGAGGCTGGCCACACTAGGGAACTTTATCCAACAACAACACTGCACAATGTCTTTCACGTAAACGAACCTATTCCCCTAGATAGAGGATTGACCTAACTAGAAAAAGGTGCACCAGAGAACTTTCCCGCTCTCAGAAGTCTCAAGGCTGGTTCTCAAGCACTTCAGCCAAATGAACTGGTGGTTAAAAGGGACGATCTTGGCTAATTACCTCTCCCATCATTCCATGCTAGTGCTGGAGCTACAGACCAGACTGGTTGATCGGTGACACGAGAGGGAGCCTACACCAGGCAGGCAGCTTTATCCACTAACAACGTTGCAGTGTCTTCTGTGTAAACGAACCTATTCCCCTAGATAGGGGTTGACTTAACAGGAAAAAGTCCATCAGAGAACTTTCTTTGTTTTCAGACTGCTTTAACACTAGAACTGCTAACAATAGAGTGGCCAGGGTGACAAAATTGTAACTCTGCAGAAATTGTGATTTTACTGTTTACTATGCTGTATTTTCGAAAAATTTCTGATAACTAATAACAGACAATAAAGATAGAGTTATTTCTCTAAGGTTGAATATTTTTTTGTATAACTTTCAATTTTATTTCTTTGACGTGAATAAGTAGTCGGTGGAACCTCGGTTATCGGAATTAGTATTAGTATTAATAATAGAATTCTTGGATAATTCAACAACGTTGTTTTCTTATGACAAAATTCATCTTTTTCTTTTTGCGACAACTGTACCATTTGATTTGATTGAAAATTCTATTTTCGTGAATAGCAATATGCAAATGTATAACTTTTTATTATTATCTGCTTAAAAGTTATTTTATGCATTGTCTTATATTCAGTTGACAATCATCAGTACGATTAGTGTTAAATGGATATTAAGAAGGTTACTTAAATTTATTTAGCATCAAATCTACCAAGAGGGTTAAAATGACCCAGCTTGTAATTTTTCATAGAACCGTGGTAAACTTACTGTGGTCCCTACACATTTGAAAATTTACTATGATTTTTGCTGTGATTGTTAAAATTTGTTTCCCATAATATATATTAGGAACTTTTTTCGCACAGCTTTCAATTTGATTTTTTTGTCTCCAATAAGTATATCCCAATCATTGATAGTTCTAGTGTTAAACATTTCCGCATTCTATTCTTTCCCACGCTTAAATTCCCCAACTTTTCAAAATGAATATATCTTACTACACATTACAATTCCCAATAATAGAATTTCTGGTTACAACATTCGGATAAGGGGGACACCAACTCTGCATTTCAGCCACCTAGGTACAGTAACGGACAAAAGTTTAAGACCATAGAATTGAAGAAAATGAATAAATTAATTAATAAGAAATTACAGTATAAATAAAATTTGTATTCTATGTTAATCAATAAATAGTGTACTACCATGAACAATATTTGCATACTATAAAACTATGTTTTACATTGTCCTGTCGTCATAAATTTTCGTCCGCTACTGTACATCACTTTCAAAATAAACGGTTCATATACACTAACGGACAAAAGTTTAAGCTCAAAGAGTCGAAGAAAATAAATTAATTAATTAATAAGAAATTACAGTATAAATAAAATTTGTATTCTATGTTAATCAATAAATAGTGTTCTACCATGAATAATATTTTCATACTATGAAATTATGTTTTACATTGTCCTGTCGTCATAAATTTTTGTCCGCTACTGTACATCACCTTCAAAATAAACGGTTCATATATACAGTAGCGGACAAAAGTTTAAGACCACAGAGTTGAAGAAAATAAATAAATTAATTAATAAGAAATACAGTAAAAATAAAATTTGTGTTCTATGCTAATCATAAACAGTGTTCTACCATGAACAATATTTGCATACTATAAAACTATGTTTTACATTGTCCTGTCGTCATAAACTTTTGCCCGCTACTGCAATTCATCAGCGTTAAGGCTGGTTTTCGAGCACTCCAGCCAAATGAACTGATTAAAAGGCGACCGGTGCTAATTATTCTGCCCCGTTGAAAAGTGTTTTCAGTCCAGAGAGTGTTTGGGGCGTCACCAAGCACGCGAGAGCTCGGGTAGCTTCTGAGAGGTTCCTGGCGTCTGAAACGCGACTGTAACTGTCCGTTATGCGGCCCCGCTAGCCGAACAATCGGCGGCGTTTCCGGCGAAAAGTTCCCACTTCCTCGATCTTTCTGCCCGAGAATATAAATATTTCAGACGGCGGAAAAGGGGGGGGGGTTGTAGGTTGGGGTGGGCATCGCCTAGGGTATATCTTCGCTGTGGAGCGAGATCATTGCTGATTTTACGGAGTCTATCTATCCTCTTTACGCCACGGAGATAAACGTTTCCCGGAGAGCCTTAAACCGAGATAAGGAAATGTACGCGATACCTTCGGAAAGTCGTAAAGTCCTGTGGATTTCCATAATGCAAACCTGCCCTCTCCGCCCCCCCCCCCCCGCCTCTGTGCACGTATATAAACGCGTACACGCGCCTACGTGTACAGTGCGGGTCAAAAGTTCGCGGCCGTCGCGAATCTCAAGGAAGGATTTCACCCTGCCGCGGTCTTTGAGTCACTTTGGGTCACTTTCGATCTGCACGTTTTTCTTTTTTCAATACAGTAGCGGACAAAAGTTGAAGACCAAAGGTTAACGGAAAATAAATTAATTAATTGATCAGAAGTAACAGTGTAAATAAAATTTGTATTCTATACTAATCAATAAACAGTGTTCTACCATAATGACAATAAAAACAAATAAATAAACGATATTTGCCAGACATAAAATTACGTTTTACATTGTTCTGTCGTCTTAAATTTTTGTGTGCTACTGTATACCCTTTCGTCTCGAATGGTATACATATGTACTAGCATTTGAAAATTATATGCGTGCGAAAACGTGTTATTTATAATTAATCTAACATAATAGGCATACTTTGATTATTATTGAATCAATATTTGTATTTCGGGACGAAAGGGTTAAACCATGTCAAGAATTTTGGGGGAGACGAGGAGAAAGGATTTAAGTTTAAAAAGAGAAATTTGTATGTCATTTTCTGTGCATCACTTGAAATAATAAGGGTTAAGCTATGTCAAGAATTTGGGGGAGACGAGGAAAAACGATTTAAGTTTAAAAAGAGAAATTTGTATATACGTCATTTTCTGCGATCACTTGAAATAAAAAATGCAGGAATATTTTTGAAACATGGTTAAAAATTTATTAATTTAAAGAAAATTATGGGGTATTTGATAAATTAATTGTAGTGTTAATGATGTTTTGAAATGCTCCCTCTTATGGTTGCAGGGTTGTACAAAATTTACAAATATATTGAATTTAGAATTTACCTAGAAGACATAAATTGAGGCTTTCTGTGACCAGCGATTCAACATCGAAAATGGAAGTTACGTCTTTGATCCTCGACGTTCGATTTTATGTTATCGGTTCGCTTTTCTCAAAATTAAGGCTCTTTTCGAACGGAATTGGAAGACGACAGAGATAGAAGAGATTCGTATACCTACTGCAGCATGGTCAAAAGGGAGGGATTTAAAGCGTTACAGTAATGTCTTAGAAAATTCTTTCGGAAAATAATTGTCAACATACAAAGAATTAAAAAGTTATCAATGACCACCAGACTGCGAATTTTTATGCAGGGTCGAGGTTTTATAAGCAACTCTAAAGAAGTGAAACTTAAATAAAGATTCATTTATCGCACCCTCTAAATTGTGATATGTACTATGTTTGGGATATTCCGTACATTTTTCTGTACTCTTTTAAATACTTCAATTTTCTATAAGTGCTACAAGTAAAAATTTCTAGTTCAGTGATCGCAGTATGAATCTCAAATTAATATGAAAATTGTCGAAAGATTCACGGCACAAATTGCCAAAGCGTCTCTCAAACTTTTGACTGTTAGTGTACAGTAGCGGACAAAAAAATTTAAGACGACAGAACAATGTAAAACGTAATTTTATGTTCCGCAAATGTCGTTTATTTATTCGTTTTTATTGTCATCATGGTAGAACACTATTTATTGATTAACATAGAATACAAATATTATTTACACTGTTACTTCTTATTAATTAATTTATTTATTTTCTGTGAACCTTTGATCTTAAACTTTTGTCCGCTACTGTACACTCGTTTAACTTCATTTTTTCTGCTGCCGTGAAAAAAAAGTGGTTGAGCAGCAGGCCGCCTGAAACTGAGTTTCAGTATCGGGGAATCGGTAATGTTTATAGCGTATTTACGTTTCCTCGCTGCTCCGTGGAAAGGGTTCTGGTTACAGTACGTAAAGATAAAACGAGACAGCGAGAGCGAGGGAGAGCAAGAGAGAAAGAGAAAGAGAGAGAGAGGAACGAGGCTGCTGATACTGACTCTATACTTCCATCTAATGTAACAAGCTTTCAAACGATACACGTACTCGCGCGCACAGCCACCAGCCACGTAGTCGGCCTGTCTGGCAAAAAGATAGACTTCCTTCCCTCTCTTTTTTTTTCTATCTTTCCTCCTCTAGCCAGCCTTCAAGAGTAGAGGACAGACGGTGTGTCGAGAGCGAGTGGCTCGATGAAAGTGGCTGCCGTTGGCTCCTGTAATCGATCATGTTGTTTCGTTTAATCGAACTTTCACGAACCAACCCCCTCCATTCGAATGGAAATTGAACAGAGTGCAGCGAGGAAGCATACACGCACCGCGAAGAAAGAGAACCATTCTTCGTCGACGGTAATATAAATGTACCCTTACTGCGTACAAGTTCTATAGCCCACGGGGCATTTTATCACACGGGACGGACGATTCTCGTAGACAAACGTTGAAAGCGTACCCACCGGCTTGTGCAGGGGAAACAGTTGAACACCGATTTCGGGGACGATCAACGTTCCAACCTTTGTCCGACGAAAATGCCTACGAGCTATTCCAGGATTTTCTCATCTACGAGACCTAACAAACGCTCGCTGGCTGCGAGGCCTCGTGTGTCTAGCGCGACGATATCCAATGGAAATCGTTGAAAGCGTAAATCATACCGAAAGCGTAAATATCGGTTTCGTTCGATCCTCACGTAGGGCCATTCTTCAGGCGAACTTTTTCCCCCTCCAACCCCCCGTGAAACGATTCAGAAACTTCCGTCGGGTCGGATGGTCGAGGAGAACGGTGGCCGTCGAACTCGGCCGGAGGCGATTTCTTTTTCTGTCATCGTGAATCGCGATGGCCCTGCAACTGGTCGTTCTCCCTGGGTCATGTATGAACGTGCATTGAATCGCGAGCCCGAAAGCGGAAAAACCGTGGGACCTGAAAGCACGAGGAGACACTCCGCTAAGCAGAATACATCTCTTGTTTTTGTGCCGGCTCGATCGAAGCTTCGTTCGCGATCACTTCTTATTTAAGAGTGAACGAGACAGAAAGAGAGAGAGAAAAAAGGGAGGCAGATCGGGAACACACATACACACACCCACATACAGACGCATACGGTTACAGAGATGAGGATCCTTTCATCAGGGTTAGGTATGCATACGCAAAATCCATACGGTGTCTGACGAACGCGCGTCTATGCACGCGGCGAGTCTCGTGGAACAATACACAGGCAGCAGTCGACCAGCAGTTTCCGTGTTCGCGCGTGTGTACCGACCAACGTCCCAAAACGCGAGCAAAAAGTGAGAATATCGTGTAGACGGGTCTGCCCAAGACGCAGGGTCGAAATTTTCACCCGCGGAACCGTGACCGTTTCCTCATATATCCAACGCGGCTGACGAGAAAAGCCGTGGACCCGTGTAATGGCTCACGTACGTGCGAATCCGAGCACGCGGCTGAAATTTAAACCATCGCACTACCACCAGAGTATCGCCGGCACACCACCGCTACAGCCACCGCCACCACCGCTGTGTCACCACCACCACTACCACCATCACCACTACCACTGTCAAGCAACGCACTACCACCACGTATCGCGACAGGCAAAATATCACTACCCAGCCTTGGTCGCGTCGCGAAACAGAGAGAAGCACAGAGAGCGACGCATAAGTAGGTAAAGAGTCGAGAACGAGGCAGGCAGGCAAGCATGGCAGGCTGGCAAACCCAGACACCGGCTTGTCGAGGTTCGAACAGTCGCAGAATCCGTGCAAGCAATCTGATCAGGCTTTGTGTATTCTGTATGTGTGTACGTATGTATACATGTGTATATGTGTAGGTGACGTCGAGCTATTCGCCCTTTTCCGCCTATTCCGCCGAATATTCTCCCGGCTGTGATTTCACCGTGCCGGTAGCCGTACCAGTTCCAGTTTGCGTACCACCGGGACGCCAGCGAGCGTCCACCTCGCAGCTCGGTTTTCACTCGTCACCGTGGCACGCACCGCACCAACCGACAAACCGAAGGGAGGCAACGAGCGTGCGTCCGACCGACCGACGGGAGAAACAGAGAGGGTTGCAATAGAGACGAATTGAGAGAGGAGAGAGGCAGCGTGCTTCGACCGGGCGTTCCTCGGTCCTCCTCTGCCGCACGACGACTGAATCTTCGGGGTGGATTGGGGAGGCTGCGCGCAGGGTCGACCCCGCTCGTTCCGGCACCTCGTCTCCTCTGTCGCTCTGTCCCTCTCTTTCTTTCGTTATTCGCTTCCGTCCTCCTCGCGCTTCCCCCTCCCACGCTAGACCTCTTCCGATCCTTTTTCCGTCAACCTATTCTCTCTCCCTCTCTGTCTGTCTTGTTCTTGGTCCTCGTCGCTCTGTCTGCGTCTACTTGACGTTTCCTCCTCTCCGGTGATGGGCATTCGATCTCCTTTGTCGCGAATTTTTAAGCAATTCGCCTTAACGATATATGAAGATCCGGCGTTGTATACGAGAGTTTTAGAGTGTCGTAGAACGATGTAGACACGTCGCGAAGTTTCGGGGAAGTTGAAGGAGTGCCACGGGTTTGAAGACATCGTGAGTTTAAACGGATAGCGGATCCTGATACATTTTACTACAGTAGAAAGACACGATTACGCGGAGACGTTGAATCTGCGCGTTGAAGCTTTATGTACGGACGTGCTTGGTTAAGATCGAACAGGTTTTAAAGGACGCGTTTTCGAATTTGAATTATTTAGTTTTACAAATCTTTGAGTATATTTGAATTTTTAACTTTCAAATATTCAAATATTCAAATGTTCAAGTATTAAGTTTTTAAATTTTCAAATACCTACGCAGATTTATCAGTCTGGAAATATTCGAATTTTCATACTAGGTATCAAGTATCTAACTTTCCATTTTTGAATTTTCACATCTTCAGCCGAAGATTTTCGTGGCATTCTTGAGACACGTCTCGTGGTACCGAGTCCGTCGTTACTTGTCTCTTACTTCGAACAACTTTCTCTCGTCCCATTCCATCGTTCTCGTTTCTTCGTTTCCCTGCGTGTCTCATTTTCCTGCATCCTTCACATCCGGCCTTCCTCCTACGGCTAGCTCCGTTCTTTCCAACTTGTTCCTCTCTCTTTGCTTCTTTCCCCCTTCCCCCCAGTCCGCTGGTTCTCTCTCGATTTCTTCACTTTCCTTTCTTCTCTTTTCCTGCCTGCCCTTTGCTTCCTCGTTCGCGCCGCTTGCCGCGCTCCTCTTGCTCGATCCACCGCTCTTTCCTAGGCAGTGCATGCTACTGGCAGCGACGGTGGTGGGGGCTGATCGCGGGTACTGGTGGTGGTAGCGGCGGTGAGGCAAACTACGGAGCAGATAGGGGTGCTGGTAACTTTTAGGATTTCTCTTTGTAGAAAGACGCGTTTATCTCGGGTTCAAAGGCAGCTGGAATTTTTAGCCGCGTTACAGCGAATACCAGCGGTACTTTTTTATGAAAGGGTCGTCCATGAGTTTCTACTATTCCAAAATTTATGCCGGTTTCCTCCCTTGGCTGAGAGATTAATCGTCGAACACAGCGAGCGAGCATGAGACAGGGGGCGAGGGGGGACAGCGACGGTTCTGGGGGAGACTGGAAGGGGTTAAGGTGTACCGCTACCCACTGTATGACTATCGTAACCATGATCCGCGTTCTTTCACGCGTGTATGTATGCGAGTGCACGCGTGAGGCGTCTCTGTGCGTGAGCGCTTTTTCAATTACGTTTATCTACCCTCGGTGGGCAGGTCGTGTGGCACGAAACAATCGGCGTCCCTTTCTCTTTTCAGTCGTCGTCATTCTCGGGGTTAATCGTACTTTCCGCGACCGTTTAACGGCAACGGCCGCCTCTTGAATGGGAAGAGGGAAAAGAGTAGCTAGCTAGGTGAAAAGGAGGCGAACCGCCGGGGCCATACTTGTTGAAAGTTGTCCAATGATCTTTTTCTGATTCGATAAGAGAACCTCGAAACTGGGCGAAAGTAAACCGCGGAAAGTAAGCGGGGAAAATATTGGAGTCGTCCCCTTCCCGTCGCTTTTGAACTGCGAGAAATGATAATTCGACGATTTCCAAGCTAAGTAGAGACCGCCACGGCTAGCGATGGGTTCAAGTGTACCACAAGCTGCTACGGGTTTCATTGTAAAGTTTCCAACACCTCGTGAATACTTCGAAGGAAAAAGTACGATGCTTTTAAAGTAGACTCGATTCGAAATTATTGCGGGTACTTTGAGAAATACAGACGTTATTTTGAAGTGCACTCTAACGTTTTCCGAGTATTTAAATCTTTCCACTCTCGATTTTAAAAATTTTTGTTTAAAAAAATAAGTATGGAAATATACTCTAATAGGTATATATTACAAAAATTTCTGTTTTTAAAACTTTTTGACAAAATTGTATAGGATTATATTTTCCATTAGTATTATTTCGCGGGATATGTAATCCCAGCAGTACACAAATGTCTAATACTTATATAGATAAGGTGTGATATGATAAGGTGTGAAACAATCAAAACATAAAGGCACATTTTTCAACATCACACATTTTTCCCTCAAGCTTTGGTACATTTTCTCGAACAATACTTGGGATAAATATATCCCGATTAGAGTGAAAGGGTTAACCAGGACCAGGAACTTCCAACAAAATGAACTATTGCATTGGAATTAACTCGGATTTGCAAGTACATATTGAACTTGGTCCCATCGCTAGTCACGACTTTCAAGACTCTCTCTCCCCCTCCCCCTCTCCCCCTCTCTCACTCTCGCCCTTACCACTTTCTCTCTCCTTCTCTTTCCATCTCTCTCACTCCCTACCATTCCCGCCTCTCTCCCCATCCCCTTTTCTCTCTCTCTCCTTCTCTTTCTCTTTCTCTCTCACACTCCCTACCCTTCCTTCCTCTCTCCCCATCTCTCTCTCTCTCCCCTTCCCTTTCTATCTCTCTCGCTTCCTACCCTCTTCACCCCTCTCTCTCCATGCCTTCCTTTCTCTCTCTCTCTCTCTCTCTCTCTTTCTCTTTCTATTTGATGCAAGTTTACGAGTGTACAAAGGTAACGCGGAGGGAAATTTTTGTAAGACGCGAGCCGAGCCACCGAGATGACGACGCTCGCTCGCGCTCTCAAGAGGGCCGTTTCCGTTCTCTCGAGTGCTTATCCCCACGAATCGCGCACGTACCGGCAATTTCAGGCAAATTGTTTGTAGCGAACCGTCTGCGGATTCAAACGAGCCTATTAGCGCTCGAAACGGGTTTATCCGCTTCGCCTCGCGATATTCCAGCAGGATCAAAGCAATTCCAGTTCCGGGTATCGTTTTATTATAAAAGCCCGGCCGACCTTCTTTGCCGGGGCACAACGTTACACGACTCCAGCAATCCGATCGCGTTTTGTCAATCCTTTCGACCTCTCTATTAAGCGATCGTGTTCGCGATTATCGCCGTTTAGCGATCGTATCGCGGTTTGTCGAACGGTTCCCGTTGAACGAAGCTTTCTCAGCCATTGTGGACTGCGATGTTTGGTTACTGGTGTGACTGGAATAGGATGAAACACAAGTGACACAGTGTATTTAAACGAAGATGTAAATTATCAAAATAAAGTACGGAGTAATGGAAACGCAGAAACGATTATTCTCGTGGTTTGACGACAGACACTTTGTACTGCAGGGTGCTGATAAGTTGGCGAGCGTAAGGAATTGGTCATAGTCTCTGTAGACCCACCTTTCTCAACGCAATCATAAAAATAGGCCACATATATTTTCGTTATTTCGAGGATCGTATGACGAAAATAATTGGATGATGCGAAAGAAGTACCATCTTGCCCCTGTGTTGACCTGTTCGCCAACTTACTAGCTCCCTATGGTATTCATTCCCTTTCTCCCACTCTCATTCACTCACTCCCCCTCCTCCGCTCCTCACTCATTCATCACACACTCCCCCTCCAACCATTTCCCTCACTCTCTCTTTCTCTTTCATATTCACTCACTCTCTTTCCCCTGCACTTTCTCTCTCTCTCTCTCTCTTTCCTTATCTCTCTATTTCATACCCACTCACTCACTCACTCCCCCTCCCCCAACCCTTACTCATTCATCACATACTCTCTCTCCCTCCAATCATCTCCCTCTCTCTCTCTTTCTCTTTCATATTCAATCACTCTCCTTCTCACCCCTGCATTCTCTCTCTCTTTATCTCTATTTCATACTCACTCACTCACTTTCTCTCTCCTACCCTCTCCCTCTTTCTCCCTTCTGCTCTCCCTCTCTTTCACACACGCTTAATCTCTCTCTCGTTCTATCCCGCTCTCTTACTCTTTCTTTCACACCCCCTCCACCCCTCTCTCTCTTTCGCAGCTTATTATTTTCGACTTCCAATTTTCGACTGACTCCTCTACAGCACACACTTCGCGACATACATAATATACTTGTTACTAGATAAAACTCTCACATATAATATTCACACCACAAACTACATAATACCATTTTACACGAAGGACTACCACTCATTTAAATCCACACTTTCATGCATAAAATCAACACTCACAACGGTCGACGAGTTCGTGTGAAATTCGACTTTGATCGCTCACAAGGTGGACGCAAAAGTGAGATTTTCCTGTTTCTGTAACGATGCGTAGGTAATTCTACGTTGAACCGTTTAATGTGGGGCAAAATTGCTAGTTACAGAATCAGATGGTTATTTTTGCGAGCTCCCGAACGTTTACTACTTTCACGGTCGGCGATGAAACTTGCTTCTCTTAATTGAGAACGAGGAACTTCAAATAAAGTTACGCATACGTCTACGAGTTACCTATACGATTATACGAAAAATGCAGAAAAACGGACTGGAGATCAAAGAATTTTATTTCTCCCTTTCTGAAATTAAAATCTCTTCAGGGAGAGAAAGGGAAATATTAATTATGCAGGCGGAGGATTAAAGAAAGAATTCAACGGGGGAACAAATTGGATTAAGTCTGCAATTTTTAATATTAATTTAGTAAAATGAGTAATTCACAGTTGGTTTAGTGAAATAAATAAAGTTAGTTTATTAGATTGGTAAAATAAATACAATATAGGTAAGTACAGTGGCGCGCGAATCTTTTTTCATTTAAAGTCAATTTCAAAGTTACCGTTTCGGTTTTTCTTTAACAAACATCCCGTTTGACGCGCTTTTAATTTTCTTATTAATTAACATCATTCATGGTTAGCAAACTTACTTTAATTAACCGTGTGAGTGCTAACAAATTTTCTTGTATATGTGCTAAAAGTGCGGGATGAAATTCGTAGTTATTTTTTCTAGAAAATAATGAAAACAGCAATAATTAACTCTAATTATTATAGAAAAAGTAATTTTCAGTAAAAAATAATTTTTTATTCTCACTTATTATAAAAGCGTTTTGCTGCACGAATTCTATGAGGTCCTTTTTTACATTTAGCGCAAATTAAGTTGGATCGTATAATTCCATTACCATTTTTAGTGCATACCTGCACAATTGAATGATATTAATACTTTATTTCAGCCAAGAAATGGACTCGGTTTTACATCTAGTTTTTATCTTCAACCATTCATTCCTTTTTTCTTAAAGCTATCACTTTTAGGTAGCACAGTATCTTAAAGCATATTTACAGATCCTTGTACTTTTCTTTGGTTTGTTATATTACATGTCTAATTAATCCCTTCTACTCCTTACCGTTACACTTTTTATCCTATTTTGTCTTTAATATTCCTTTAAGCATTATTTCCCATTCACTGCATTTCTTTCCTTTTCCTCTCCACCTCCCTACAACTTGAATGATATTAATAAAAATCGAAATTAATGTTGTAGGAAATTATTCTATTGGCCGATGGGCTTTTACCTAAATTACGAGTTAGTGCAACGACTTATAATAATGAACTCTAAACGAACTATTAACGAACTCTCTCTCATGAACTAAAAACGAACTCTTAACGAACTGACGAATTATCCAAAAACGAACTGACTCTAATTATCGCGAGGCTTCCTATTTATTTGCCTCGGGCCCGATAGGCGGTTCCTGTCCTTACCAATCAGAACCTTCGGAAAAATGCCCGCCTTCGATATCCCCACGCGTTTTCATCTAGGATATCGCCGTCTACCTTTTCTTCGGGGATCAGGTTTACGGCCGCGACTGTTTATCCCTACAACGTGTAACGCCGGAAAACTTCAGCAAACACCAAGATAACCGCCATGCGTCAGCCACCGAATCATGACTCCGTAACCATTTGCGACTCGAGATAACTGTGATCAACAACCCACAACTATTTGTAATTACCGACAACCGAACCTTAACCGCCACCGTCATAACTATTTGCACAAAGAATCACCCATAGCACACTTTTGTACCCCCACCTTCAAAACCGACATTAATAAAAATCGTCTTCGCCATAGAAGGCGAGTCTACGTTTTGCTGCCTAACAGCCAACACCGTGTTAAATTTATTTTCTTCATCCTCTTTCCCCGTAACAAACGCAGGCATTGTTTAAAACGGCGCCGGAAGATAACGCGGCCCCGAAAAAATAACACGGCGACACCTCGAAACCTAATCCGCGTCGCCTAACGAAAGTAATGGCAATCGGCATTTGTTATTCTCTGCCGCTCTCCCCTATACAAAGGCTCCATTCATTAGTAAATTGCCTACAATACTCTTAATATAATATATTGGAGATTATGGATTGAAAGGAATAAAATAACTGTTCACTTAAGAATTTACTAAACTTTATTTCTAAGGGAAGGTATATCGCTTTTTGAACCTGATCTCTACACAGCGAGAGGCAAGACTCGAATGAATAGAAAAAAGACTAAAGGACACAGTTCGTTAGGGTCCTCTAAAGCCGCGTCCACATAGAAGAGAACAGTTCGCGAGCAGCACACGAATTGCTCGCGTGCGGTTCGCGAGCTGTTCGCCAACGGAAAACGCAGCATATCCAGACTGGAGCTCGCGAACAGTTACAAACTTGTTCGCTCTGAATTCATGGGCAGTTCGCTATTAGCTTTTGCCATATACTGTGTTACAAACGCGTCCAGATACGCTTCGAGCTCGCGAACAGTTTCTTTGATGTACCGCTTCCCGAGCGAACACTGTTCGCTGTTCGCTGAGGAGTTCGCTGCTCGCTGCTCGCTGCTCGCTGTTCGCGAAAGTGTCCACACTGCTGGCGAGCACAGCTCGCGAACTGTTCGCGAGCTGTTCGCGAACAGCAGTGTGGACGCGGCATTACGGACAGCGTGGTAAGGAAAACTACTTGACCCGTTCCTGGAACCTCCTCAACCGATAGCTCGACCATACATAAATATTTCTTCGAGGCGATTGATTTTTGTTTATTCGTTAGGATACGAATTTCCAACAAGTTTGACCGTTGTGCTTGTATGTCTCAGCGTATGTGGCGTCATACATTTTACAAGGGATTATAAAGTATGATTTTGTGTACATATATGTAAATATAAATGTATGAACATTATATTTTTGGACTGCTCTGCTGGGATGTATTTTATAAAAATTTGTATCTGTATAAACAAATATTTTGTGGAATTTTCATTTTTTTTAATTATACTCATGAAATGTTACAGATAAGTATACTAATAACGTATTGGAAAAGTTTTGTTTTGATTGAATAAAAAAATAAATTCCGAGTTGGTGCTAATTCATGGTCATATTAAATTCGAGTGCAAAGGGTTAAAATTTGTCTAATTTATCCAAACGACATTGAAAATTCTTGAAGTTGTCCGTTTTCAATCTTTTGCGTTCAGTAACTTGCAAAATTAGTATCATTCGGTGATCCATCATCGCTTTTCGAGTCGCAAAGAGTCAACAAATCCTACGATTTGTGCGCGCCGTTTGAAAAATATAAACGTACATGTTTTTCTGTTATTCCTTTTTTTTTTTTTTTTTAATTGTCGCACTATGTACAGTAGCGTTCGCTCTCTTACAATTAATTAATTACGATTAACTAATTTATCATACAACCGTACACATTTTTGCGTCCTCCATCAATGGGCTGAAACGGTAATTGGCACGAACCGATATAATCGATGGAAATTAATTAATCATCCGTGGTGTACCGAAACACCTCTCCCGACTCGCTCGTCCATTGAATTTCTCGTTCATCCGTCGCTCGAATATCATAATGTATCACAGAATAACGTATCGTCGTGCTCGTGAAAACGCAATCTTCACATACAGTTTGCTCGCCCAATTGCCGAATCCATAGCAGGGGCTCGCGAACAGCTCGCAAAACAGTTACGGACGTGTTTATAATGGTACTCGCTGTGCACACTTCATTCAATGAGAATTGGCAAGAGATATAAACAGTTGCAGGCGATTCATACGTTAACCCTTTGCGGACGAGTGTCGGATATATCCGTCCAACTCTCGAGCTGCGGCTGGCGTTTGTCTGTCGTAAACGACATGTATGAGATACGCATGGATATGTGGCGGTACCCTGGAAAGTGTCGAAGAAAATAATAGTAATTAAAACGGCTGTAGGGAAATGCCTACAGCCGACCAATAAATCTTTTTTTACCACTTCATTTTACCTGGGCCTCGAACACCAAGGGTCCGAGCGGGCGACCATTTTTGTCCGCGCGGAGTCCCAGGTTTCCTTCGACAATTTCCAGGGTGCTACCACCTCCACCGAAAGTACAGCCAGCCCTTGGCGGGGGGCTACAGTATACAGGGTGTTCGGACAGCTCTGGGCTTAAATTGAAAGAGTAACTCCCTGAGACATTCTAAGACGAAAATCAAGAGTAACGATTTTGCGTTTCAGGCTTTGTTTACGAGTTATAACTAGTTAAAGATATCGTTTAATCCGGACCGTTCGACTCTTGAGCATCACTGTGGACTCAACGACGTTACCGACCGAGTTGCCTCGGTTACCCGCTCTCAAGCGTCGAACGGTCCGGATTAAACGATATCTTTAATTAGTTATAACTCGTAAACAAAGCCTCAAACGCAAAATCGTTACTCTTGATTTTCGTCTTAGAATGTCTCAGGGAGTTACTCTTTCAATTTAAGCCCAGGGCTGTCCGAACACCCTGTATAATGACCATTTTTTGGGAGACACAAAAAAGTACGTCCTCAGTTTTCCAATAAGCGTCAGGCCTATTCATTTTATATTTTGTTATTCATATTGTTATCCGTTATTTTGTTTCGTTGAATAAATCGTTATTTGTTTCTGTTACTATATTTTATTATTTCAACGCACATACCACCTCAGATATACTAGCCTAAGAAGTCAAATTGGCCTAAAATTGTTTGTTTGTGATTTTGTTAGATTTTATGAAAAATTTATTTAAATACAGCTTTAGTTTTTATAACACAAACGCGTGACGTAACTATTTTCTTTACTGCTCCGTCCGCAAAGGGTTAACCTTTTAACACGTTGCCGCAAATGACGTCTATAGCCGTCCGATCTTTGGTGATACGTAGGCAAATGACGGCTATAGCCGTCGTGCATATTTTAATCAATAAAAAAAAGAACAGCGTTAGTACTAACACGTACACTTGTTAATTATTGAGTAACGCATCTAGAAAAAAAGTTATAGCATGCCAGACAGCATATTAATTGTTCTTTTATGCGGTTATTATTATACTATTTTATAAGCAAAATAAATTACAAATGATAATTTTGTTTCAAACTGATTTTCTTGCGTTAAGCTTACACCTATTAACTCACTTTTATTCATAGGAATCATTTTGAATTAGTAAAAGCAAATGCCGTATAGTCGTCACGACGGTCGTAGCCATCATTTGCTTCGGGATGAGAAAAAATGACACGATGGGCAAATGACGGTTATAGCCGTCGAATGTTTTTTGGGAAACACAGTGGCCAAATGTGACAATTTTCACTTCCAAACATACAACTTACACTCGATTTCATCTGGCAGTCATAAACAAACGAAAAAGAAATGTGTTTCTGAGGGCGATCGTCAATTTATAAATATGCGGCAACGTGTTAATTGCCTCGCCGAAATCACGTTTTGCTCAAAAATAGGGTAAGGTTGCTCAAGTCGTACCATTTGAATTTTGAACGAATTACAGCGACAACAGCGCATACAACCACAAGCAAATATTTCATTTGAGTCAATCAGATGTTCTACCAATTTCGTTATAGTAAACAATATTAACACAAATTTTGAATAACACATTTTTTTCATAAATCCTAAGTTTTACACGGATTTTTCCTTAACCCTTTGGCCTATAACCACGAGTCTGACTCGTGGTAAAGAATTTGTGCCATAAGCGAAAACCATGAGTCTGACTCGTGGTAAAGAATTTGTGCCATAAGCGAAAACCACGAGTCTGACTCGTGGTGTGGAATTTGTGCATAAGATGCCGCGTATTATTATTAGAACAAGCGATTGGAGTTATTCCACATCGAATATGATTCCTTTGATTATGATTACACTCTAGACATCTTAAAATTACTATTTGTTCCTAAACATTGTTTATTATTTCACAATTCCTTTCGTCGCACTGAAATATATGTCATGAAAAGTATACATTTTGCGCCAGTTCGGGTATACGGCTGAACAGTTGAATGGCACGATGCGCGACCGACTTTCTTGTTTACTATAGCTCGCGCAATTGGCAGATATCGTGTCGGCCAAGGGATTAAGAGGTACGACTTGAGCAACCTTACCCTATACCGCAAGCTGTAATATTTCATAGAATTTAACCCTTTCGCTTCGAGCGCCGCATATATGTGGCCTCCAAATGATGTGTATACAAGTGCCATCTGTAGTCGATGACACCAATAATTTTGTAAGTCTTTTCATATTAAAAATGTAAATAAACTTGTTACATTAGAACAATGATTGTTTTATTCAAATAAATAGTGTTCTATCACAATGACAATAAAAATGAATAGATAAAACAATATTTGCAAATCAAACATGAAATTATATTTTACATTGTCCTATCGTCCTAAACTTTTGTCCGCTACTGTATCTCCGGGGAAATCTGCGAAGCCAATATATCGACTGTGAGGTACTAAAAGAGTTATTGTATCGCTTTTTGAACAAAAATTGCTGAAGAAGTCCACGTATTCATGGCGAACACAGTTAACGAGCTGTTCGTGAACGTAGACCCTGCATAACGGTGAAACAAATGCCATTTTATGGTAATTCACTAAAAATTGCTCCGTCAAATCCTGTGGTCATTGTGAAAAACGTTCCATGTAACCTTAATTAAGATCTGTATCTTGATTAGAGCATTGTGCAAATCAAAATGCTTGTTTTGGTTATGTCACGCAATTTATGGCCCAGCGTGTGGTTTCATATTTACGGTTTTTACAGCTTTTAATCGAAACCACGTATTTCAAAACAGCACGAGTTCATCAAGCAACGTATTCAGAGAAGCAATCTCTTTATTTATCCTGATTAATTTTTATGACTCTTTCTTGCCAGTCAAAATGTGAAGTTGTGCGGTTTTGAGATTCATGACTCCATGTTTATTGCTTATAATGTCAGCCATACGTATAATTAAACTCAGACAATTATTTGTAATTCGCGCTTGTAGTCGTTAACCCTTTTGTTACTGAATGGGACTATTATTATTTCTAGAAATTTCACGTAATCTTGATTTAGAACAGTGTCATTTGATATTTCTCTAGCTAACCAACATTTTTTATAACATTATTTTGTTCTATTAGCTCAACAATTTTATGAGCAACGATAGCAGAGTAACATAGAGTATTTTTCAATATTTTATCATAGCAAAAGAGTTAAATTGTGTATTAAATTTTGCCTTTCCATAAATGAATCTAAACGAAGTTTAATCATTATTTTTCTGTCGTGTACAGTAGCGGATAAAAGTTTAAGATCAAAGGATCAAAGAAAATTAATTAATTAATTAATAAAGAATAACAATATAAAGAAAATTTGTATTTTATAGTAATCAATAAATAGTGTTCTGCTATAATGATAATAAAAATGAATAGATAAACAATATTTGCAATCCATAGAATTATGTTTTACATTATTTTAAACTTTTATCTGCTACTGTAACTAACACATTCCAATCTCATACAATTTTAAAACAATAATTGTAAATAGTAAATTGTAAATATTTATGCAAATTCATGTTCTTACAAACACAACTAAAGAGATAAAGTCTAAATAAGAAATTCTTTCATGTTTTAAATGCCATAAATTGCATCATTGCAATGCTCTACTAAGAACATTTATTGCATGCTTAAATTTCCATGAATGCATAAACACTTGCAATCTGACAATTAGTAACAATATTTCTTTCATACATGAAACTGACAAGGCAAAATTTATACAGCAATCAGCATCATGATTAGCGCCAGTTTCTGTTTACACAATGCAGCAAAACATTAAATGTTTGATTATATGTATATGCATTTACAATATGGAGTAACTCAGATCTTGCTATACAGATCATTCTCACAGTACATTACATCATATTATACTGATATGATGATGGTATTTACAGAAGCACACACATATACAGTGATCCAGACTTCTTAATTATTTATGCGTTAGGCAGTAAAATTATTGACAACCTGAATGATTCATCAACGCTTACATTGGAATTGTTAACAATAACCAAGCATGTGATTGTTTTTACAACCAATACATTGTTTCCCTTAACCAACCAGTATGTTGTAATGTAACAATCAATAACTTACAAAAAGTTATTCCTATTTTAATTCACACAAAATGTATTTATGGCTATATTTATCATTTTTATGGAATAATTAGCTGTTGTACAGAAACAATTTGGAAATAACTTTATTTTGCTTGATTGCCTTGTTTGTTAATCTTTAACATACATAATTAAAACCTTGATCTGCACAGATTTTGAAGGGCACTAAAATTTAATGACTATTTGGTGAAAATTATTATCCTTTCCCTGATTTACATTCTTAAGTGTATTGATACACTGATCACATTAGCGATAAAGCATTAAAAATAGTGAACTGATAACAAATTACACAGTAAGAAATTGTAATCTGCAGATTATTGTAATGTAAGATTGTAATCTGAATGAATATGCATATGAAACGACAGAAATGATTAAATTTATCTCATAATATTAGAATAAGAAAGTATTCTCCATTCACAAGATGTATGCATTTTGTACATTTATTGTTAAAACATTAATTTCATAATTTCAGTTATGAATTTAATTGTTTGAAACATAATATGCCTGTTATAAATTATTTGACTGCAAAAGGAAACAAAATCATACTTAAATTTTAAACATTTCTCGACGTTTCCCCTGAATAAGATAAAATTACCATTATGATGCTTTTACAAAGAGAGACAATAGAAGGAATATAAAAAATTACGATTTGTCGCCATCGCGACAGAATTGATGATTACAAAAATATAAAAAGTTTGTTCAATACTGACTGGAAAACATCCCCGAAAAATATTCAAAAATATTTACGAATGTCATAAGTGTGAGAAGTATT
The DNA here is from genome assembly GCA_033822845.1 of Tetrapedia diversipes. Taxonomy (NCBI): domain Eukaryota; kingdom Metazoa; phylum Arthropoda; class Insecta; order Hymenoptera; family Apidae; genus Tetrapedia; species Tetrapedia diversipes. Next base: position 86,063 of record JAOPTO010002469.1, on the reverse strand, counting down.
GTAATTGGCTCTAAAAACATCTAAGTACTTTTTTCAACAAAAATCGAGCTAGCTGTAGTATCATAAAACGTGTATCATGAAGTAATTACCGTCAAAAATGAAATTATTCAAAAGGATTAATTTCTAAACGTACGCTCAGTAACAAAAGTTATCAAATTTAAAATATTTAAAAGAAACAAGGATTTTCGACACTTTGAAGTTGTTAGCTAATTTATCAGATAAAATTGAACAAATTCTGAGAGAATAAGGATTCTTCTCACATTTCAGAAATATAGATACATGTAATCTACTGTACAATTATAATGAATATAATAAAGTACAAAATACAAAATTTGTTGTAATTATTACAATTATTATAATCAAAAATTCTATTAATTTTTACTATAGTTTACTATGTTAAATGTATTTAAATTTTTGTAGAATTTGTGTTTTTAATTTATTCATAATTCCAACTAAACATAGGTAAGAAGCCTTTTACAGAATTTACTTAATTTTATAAATTAAGATGTGATGTTTCATTGAACATCTGAAACTCATGTTTCTGCATTTCAAATGTTTGGAATTTGCCAAGTGTATGAAAATTTTTGGGACTGACTGTACAATCCTTCTAGTGGTGGATCCAGAAGGGTAACCATACACTCCTTCTCCAAGAGTAATAACATTTAAAAGCATTGCATTAACATTTTGAGAAACTCGTTGTAACCATCTAAATTTAATGCCATTTCATACCGATTCTGATATCAAATTCGTCACCAAACTTTAACACAAATTGTTGTCAAAAGTAAACACTCTTGCGGAGCTTGTTCATGCTAAAATTTAGTTGTTTAAGCTGTGCTGTTTAGATAAGTATGATAAAATATAAATTATAAACGAATTGTGTAAAAGCAATATTCAGAAAATGTACATTATTGTCCAAAAGTTTGGAATTATTTTCACAGTTCCAGCCATATCATATTTCTCAACAACTTTTTGTCACCTTGAAATTAATATTGTCAATGTTAATAACAGTTTCCTTTGTTGCGATATATCTTTTATCGCAGTGCTTCCTGAAACATCATTATTATAAATTTCATTTCTTTTTCTAATTTATGCATTTCTCGAAATCTCAAGGTCGTCCCAATCTTTTGGCCAATAATGTACTCTGATATATTTTAACCTCTTTTCGTTTCAGGAACTTTTCTGAATCCACCCATATTTTATATTTTTCATTTTACATACTCCCAGAATTCTAAGAGCTGAGCAAGGATTTAACAGTGCTAAAGACGAAAATGCTAATCAACAAAGAGAACAAGAACGTGTGCATTCTTTTAAACGAAACTCGAACGACCCGATGATAAACATGGATTAACCGCTTACACGAGAAACATTGATAATATACACGTTCGATAGCGATATATGCGCGTATATACATGTACGTAGCTAGCACGCAATACGTATATAGCAAAGAAATTCGATGGATTGGAAACTGCAACTGTCCGGTAACAATACCTTTCTTCATCAATCCGTGGTGCACGGTAACCTTTGTTCTTCTTGTTTTGTTATATCTACGAAACCTTACTGTAATCAGTAGACCGTGGATTAAATTAAAATTTAATGATTTAAAGTCGCAAAAAGCTAATACAAAGTATTTGAAGTAATTTGTAAAATATTAGATTTAACAGATCAAACGAATCTCTATCTAAATTCCATTCTTCAATTTTCCCCTGTAAAAATCTGAATTTGTATAAAAATCCGCAGCTTAGTAATTACTACCATGTACACTACAGACAAAATGTTTGGAAGTATTTTTAAAGATTGTTTATGTTAGTTTTTTTAAAACAGTAATGTTAATGGTAAACGGAATGGTATTCAACAATGGAACATCTAGAAATTGATAACTATGAATTGTTTCACACAAAAATTATTATATTATTGTCTATTTTTTGTTGACATTACAAATTCTTCAAATAAATTTTATTAAGTTTGGAAAGCTCTTCTAGATAATTTCAAATTACCCTTTACTCATAAAAATTTTTTATTTTACAATTCAAATTTTTCTGTAAATATATCAGTGATAAGCTTAGTGACTTTTCAATTATATATTTACTCCTTTTCATTGATTTTATTGTATTACACTTCATTGCTTAAATTTTTTTTATCATTTTATATTTGTGAATTATAATTTTTGTATTTTATTTAATTTTAATATTTTGCCTGTAGTTTCAAAGCTGTAGTGTTTCCAAACTTTTTGCCAGTACTGTACATATATTACAAAAGAGAGAAATTTGAAGTGAAATATTTATACAGTACTTACTACTTTATAATATTTACTTTCCCTATCGCATTTGGCAATCAGTTGACAATTCTCTTACTTAACCCTTTGTCTTATGATCATAGGTCACACTCCTGATACAAATTATAACACAAATACAATGAAAATGCAATATATTTATAATAATGTTTTGATGCATTTAATACAATATTAAGATAATAGATAGGTAATATTAACATATATGATCACTGAAAAAATCATAAGACAAAGGGTTGATGTATCTCATTGGTAGAGATCAACATGAAGCATTATAAAAATATTGGTTGACAATAATATTAGTTATATGTTAGTCCTTAATCCCTTGTTTTGTTTAACTCTTGTGATACCAATATGGGCACCTTATGTACACCACTATACTACTGTTTCAAAAAGTAATTTAACATAATACTTAAAACAATTGTTTTCATTCTGATAGAGTACTTTCTTTTAAACTTTCTATTCCCATATATGGTCTCCACAAAATAAATGCACATAAAGTACCACAACTTTGGCAATTCATTGAATTACTTAATTATTAATGATTGAATTTATATAAAATTAATGATTGAACTTGGTATTGAACTAGCAACCTTCAAATTATCTGAATCTCCTAGGTACTAACATGAACCTAATTTAAACCTAAATTGAACCCATTCAGCCATTCTATCATGAAACTTGGAAAGATTTCATTCAGTGCTTATACTGAGATGATAAGAGATAATGAAATACTGTCCTGGAATAATTCTTATCTTAATTTTCTGTCAAAGTGACTACGTTTAATTAATGGAGTGGCTAATCCATATACATTTCATGGTACCTGTAGACATCAACGGATTGATAAAAAGTCATCGAGTCTACCGGACATTTTCCCTCCCTAATACAAGTACAATCACGTGTTTTAAGAATGGCTCTACGTATGCTCTTAAGTGATATAAAAACGTTTCTCCAAAAATACATGTGGGCAGTGAATTTCGATCCCATTCACGAGTTCTTTCTTTCCTTATTTCGGGATATTCGAATCGAGAGAATTCGTTTGACCCTGTCAAGAACAATCAGCTTTCCCTGTTCCTCTTAAACACCTAAACTCCTCGACCATCCCTACTTGCCTCGCTGTAAATACAAAATTAAGTACATGTCTTTGTAACGTTGAAAAAATGTTGACTCTCTAAGTACCGGAAGTGACGATCGGATCATCCGATTCGTTCTGACGGTGTCATCGTTCAACGTTTGTCATTTAATTCATAATTTTTGAAAAACATATATATTGTTGTACAATTTATCCGGATTTTAGATTTCCAAGTCCAATTAATAATTGTTCAAGCGTTTGTTCGTTGTTCTTTTTTTCAAATTTCATGGTTAATATTTGAGAAACTGATATCACATAATTGCTCACATACTTCACAATTCTAAGAATCGTTGCATTTTGAAACTGGAAATCACTTACTATGTTTTGCTACTCCAATGTTATCCTGATTTTAACCTTACTGTATTCTTATGCCACCCTTCTAAGTTAAAATATCCTACTTTACATTTTTTCATTTATCAAAAACTATTGAAGTATTTAAACACACTTCTTACTTTCTAAGCAAAGTTAAAAAATCCTAAAAGTATATTGTAGACGTCTATAAATAGTCTGATTCATTTACCTTAAATGCTTTTCAAATAATATTATTAATTTAAAGCAATGAAACTTCACCTTTTTTACGATATTTTAAAATGCTAGATAGAATATTTTGACTGAGGATGACAATATGGGATATACTCAAAAGAACATTTTTTGATTGTATGTATAACAGTTTGGCCAAATTGTACATAAATATTTAAGTATGGGCAAAAAATTCTTATAAAAGGTAAGTACTTTATCAAAGTGAATTTAAGCAATACTACTTCAAATATTAACTAATAAATAATTTAACTTATATAATAATTCATATTTATCTACAAACTATTTGCCTTCTTTTCTAAGCAAAGTGTAATTTTCCTTAAAACATATAAATATTAACTGATTTATAATCTTAATTGTTTTTACCCACTATACTGAAAACTTATATGTTTAAGACAAAGAAACTGATTGTACTTTTCAAAACAGGAATATGTGAACAAATTTGTGAGTCATTGTACTTTCATTCTTCATTTTTGCATTCGAAAAACTTCTCTAAAATTCATTGTTAGATTTATTTGTTCAACAGGATATGTTGACAACAATATCAAAAAATGATCTACGCCAGTGGTGTCAAACTAACATATGAACACAGGCCATCAAATACAGTTTTAGAGAACCAGTGTCAAATTCCCAAAGAAAGATTTGCTAAAGAAAATTTTAGTGATTAAAAAAAGGAATTACTGTATACAGGTGATCATAGAATGATCTTCTCTACAATATATTTCTACAATTTGCAACATTTTAAAAAGTTATTTTATATGCTTCTTTTATTAATCTCACTTGATTATTTTAATAAAATCAACTTCAAGTTTTGAAGCTTTGAATTCTAGGGTCCGCGTTTGACACTATTGATTATTATTATCAGGCCGACATCGCGATCGTCATTTCAAATGAACTGTCAATAAGTAAATATGTATATTATACGGATCGTCGAGTGATTCTCATGAAAAGTGATATGACTTCTACGAAGATGCGAGTTTCTTGTTCCCACTGACATGTTTTTCTTATCATGATAAAGGAGAGTCGACAGAAATCATTCCCCTCCCACTACATTCCTCTTCCTCTTTCTCTTTTCTCTCATTCTAGGCAATGTTTTACATTTAATTGGCGTTTTTACTAGAACCACTGATTTGGTACAGGTGTCTGAGATGCTCAGATACTCAGTAACCTCTGAGATACTAGAGTAGACAAAAATTATCCAATTATTCGAGTATTTATAAAATATGATACTTGAAAATTTTCATTACAATCAATAAACTTCCTATCACACTTTTTATTTAACTCAAGTAGAAGTTGCAGTAATTAATCAAAAAGATCAAAAGAGATAGAAAAGGATCTTTACCAGAAAAGTAATCTCATACAGAAAGTATACAATTGGATTTGATAAGAAATGCAATTTAATTATTTCATTGATTTTGCAAGTCACTGTAATGTTATTTATCAGTTTTTAATTATCAAACTTAGCTGTAATGTATAAATATGTGCTATCATATATAATTAAAATATTTTATTTGCAGTAGCAATTAAATTAATATTAAAAACTGAAAACAGATCTCAGCTTCCAAATTAAGATTTTCGACTACCTCATTTATTTGAGCATCATATACATATTCGAATAGTCGGGTAACTTTTTTAAAGATCCTGGATATCTTGTAAATCAACAGTTCTAGTCTCTACTATAGCCCTTGGACGGACGGTTGCCATTCACGATAGTGATTTAATCAGCAACGATGTTCCTAAATCCAACTTTTGTCGGGTTCTCAACGAATCGTCGATTGAGTTTGAAATCAATACAGGTTTGCTGTAATTCGTCAAACATTATGGAATAATTGTTATATTTTTAGGTAATTGATTAAACTTAAAAAAAGACACTTAAATTAAGATTATTGTTACCTAATTAACAGGTTAAAATTTATAACTACTGAGAAGTTAATGACAAATTTGTCTTTTATTACATATAATTATGAAAGGATTCTAGCTTAATTATGCAACATACAAAAAGGTCAAAGTCTGTTAAACAACAAATAATGATTTATCACATCAGAATGTAAAGTAAGTTTGAAAATTCATAAATTTTAACAATGGATAAAAAATTCTTTCTAAAATTTACATTTGTACATTACACAATAAAAAATATAATTTTTTTATTTGAAAATATCAACCTAGTAATAAAGCTACAATGAATTTGTAATACATTACCACAGTAAGGTAAAGTCCACGTATATTCTGAAGAATGTACACACAAATGTGAAGTGTATAAAGATGTAAATCTCTAGAACGTGTCCGAATTATAAAAACTCGGCGAATAAAACTTCATTTAAAAACGTCGATTCATTGAGAACCGAACGTGTCTCGATCGAAATGTGGTAATCCAATGCGAGATACGCATCTTACAATTTTTACGATATGCAACCTGGACTTATCTACATCACAAACAGGTTCCTAACGAGAACTATGATACGTTGTTAACCGGGCTGCAGTCTTTGGACCATCTTCAACGCAGTGTTTTTTTTTTAACTAAAGTATCTGATAAATTTTTGGAAATGAAGAATAAAAAAGTTCTCGTTAATTAATTATTCACATTGAAGATCTTTCTTTTTTCAAATTGGAAGTTCTTTTTTAACGACCAGTGACCGATCGAGTTGAATAAAATCAAAAGACCGCAGTAGGGTTAAGTCAAATAACATGCATTCACGTGACCATCTTAAAATCGCCTAATTAATTCGAAAATATCGATAGGGCGATTTATATTTACACAATGCGATGAACGCTCGAACACACATTAAGGAAATGTTATCACAACTTATTTCCTATCATCCTGAACGTTCATTGGAGTAACACCATATACATTTGTCCATAATGGCGCGCACACTTGTTCTCGCTATACATTCTGCAAGTTTCAAATAGATGATTCGATTTTTCAAGCTAGTTGTGTACAACTTTGATCGACTGAATCGTTTTTTAATTTGGAGTTCTAAAATTTCGACAAAATTTCAATCTCCTTTGGTAAAGAATATCGCTCAAGCATTCTTATCGTTTCTGATTTCAATATACGATCATCCAACCGTTTAGAAAGTTAACTTTCACAAATCTTGTTCCCCAAACACTTCACACTTTCATTTCAGAAACTAAAAATCCTTTTTCACGTATACTTTGGAAGATAATCGTGACGAGTACATGGCTGAGTATGACGATAAAGTATCCTGTCTATCGTATAATACTTAGAATGCCATTTTCCTTGTCCTTGCTGTTCCTTGAAGGCACTATCAGCTACTTTCATGGAACAACAATAACCTCAAAATTGTGACTGTGTTTCTCATATAAATAATGAGTTCACGCTGGGTTTTTAAAACAGAAGTAAATGATTATTGTCAAGACGATAAAGTTTCACGCAAATTTTAAGATCATCCCTCATTTCTTGGTCCTGTGTACTCTTCGACCTCGTGTTCACACATTTTATCGTTAACAAGAAAAGAAAACTAAAGTTGCGTCACTGAGAGTTTGTTTTCTTTAACGACAATGTTAAACCAGCCGGTGTATAGTGTCTCCATCTTGGAGAACTTGGAAGTACTTCTTGTGACATGACTACAGGACGGTCACACCTGTCCTCTTCGTCAAACATACTCTCGACTGAGTGGAACGTACCGACCGACGATATCTCTCCCTGGATCCTGTTCTCACTGCTTTAATAGCAACGTGTATCGTCGTAATACTATTCTTGCTGGTGCACTGCACCTCTTCAAGGTACTTCTAATATGTCCTCGTGTTCGTTGATCCCTGAATTGAACGAGGTATTCGAGCATCACATTCCTGATTCTGCTATTCCTTCGTCATCTGTAAGAATAGACAGGAATAATTAAGGGTTTATGTCGATTTTTGCTTGACTCTAAAAGCAAATAAATTGAACTAAATATCATGCCTAGGTTGTGAAAAGAAGTGGAAAAGCGATCTGACTAAACGCAGATAAATTTAAATGGCAATAAATCATTCTGATTTTAATGCAGCGCTATGATGACTCCGTTATGGTAAAAATTTTGTGTTTTAATTCTAATTGTTTGTATTATATGTACATAGAATCAATAAATGTTAGCTGTTTTACACTGTAACAGTTAGTTAGTAATTAGCTGGTGTTAAAGATATGTTGTTAGTTGGTTAACAATTATGGTTACTTGTAATAATTTACAATATTGATTATTTTGATGATAAAAAAGCTATAGAAATACAGCAAGTTTTCTGGTAATCATTTTAAGTATGAATATGTGAAAGTTTCCTTGTTCAAAATCCTAATTTTGTTATTAATTTCAGTTATTTCTGTTTTAATGAAATGTGTAACAATGATTTCTCTTATCTGCTATTGAAATTTATAATAACTAGAAAGTAAGATAACAACAGATATAGATCTTTCAAACTAATTTCATCAGATATGAAGAATTAGGGTGCTGATTACATGCTTCTTTTTTAAATTTATGCAAACATATATAAAAATTTTATGCAAAATAATGTATAATATTGTTTCTAGAAGTTAAGCTCTCTATAGTTATTTAAAAATAAATTATTAAATTTAATATAATGAAACATTTAGAAAATGCAAAATAATAAATTGTAACAATTTAAAGTATTTCTAGACCTTATAAAAAATTAAATAATTATTAATGAAAAATTACAATTATTGAAAATATAATGTTATGTTCATTGTTTGAAATACGCTTTATTTATATTATGAGAAAAACTCTTCAGAAAAATATACTTGTGCAAGTATAGAAAAGTATGTAATTCTAAAAGATTTGTAACTAGATCTTTTAAAATAATAGAATTTTGTACTTTGCAAAGGTTAATAACACATAATATATATCTGATAATGATTACATTTTAACTAATTAAAAATAAATTAAGGATGTTTATACAAAAATTGGTTTTCAATAGAAATTTATCTCATTCACTTTATATTAAGCAGTACTTCACTTTCAGTATCCTATATTATATGCCTCTCATATTTCTTTTTCATACTTAAATTTCCTAATAAACATGTATATAAACATTCACAATCTAATTTGTAACAGAAACCTTATAGTGTATTTGTCTGAAAAGTCTCTATTACTTAATAAGTATCTAAAACAAAAATTCATGAAAAAATTATCCTAGAAGAATAATTGCTCTTCACTGAAAAATTTACATTAAATAAAAGGATACAACATTTTTACTATAAATTTGTATACACTCTTGCTGCACCCTGTTCGTTCAAAGCATACATGTTATCTTCTATTGATTAGTTTTCATGCTACATGCGACAGTAATTACATGCATAACTGTATGCAATATACTAAATAGAAAATTAGGTCGATTAGAGAAATAAGCGAGGATCGAAATTACCATCGACGCCGGAATCGCAGTTCGAGGGTCACCTTTCCTTTTCATCCTCAGCAGGACTCTTTGTGTTTTCAACGGAGCTTCGATTCTTGCCTAGATTCAAAGGGAGCACGAGGTTGGAGAAGGGAAGTGATTAACTACTCATGGACGTGATACAATTTACCAAAAAGCAACACCTTTGCACGTGACACAAAACCATGTATACCTGTTCTTCTTTTCTTTTTTGTTTTTAAAGATACCAATAGTTCAAAATCACTACTACCATCACCACCACCACCAAACCTTTTAGGTTCATACTTTAATTGTTAACACATTTCTTCCAAAATTTACTCCTAAAAGATTTTATTCCCTGATGTGGTACAACTCAATTTGTACAGCAATTTGTGATGTTAGGAAAAGAAAACAGATAATTAAGAATAATAAACTACAGATTTTTATGTAAATTCATATTTTTATAAGTACAATTAAAATAAATGAAACCTAAATAAAAATCTTTCAACCTCTAAATATTATGATTTGTAGTTTACTTTAAATGTTTTATGTATCTTTTGTATTATATGCATTCTGTAATTTTCTGGATATTTAAATTTCCCATAAACATATGAAAGATTATAGTCTAGTAACTAATATCACAAATTGCTGAAATGTATTAAGTGATATTAAATTCGTGGATGTAACTTGGAGATGAATAATAAAAAAGTTCATAAAAATAACATGATGTATAGATTGATCCTCTAATTGCGAGTTACGTTCACGAATTTATTAACACTCTGTATATTTTCAAATTACGCATTTATATTCTTTCAAAATATATGCTTTAGACTCTTATGAGTATTTCGTCAATCTTGTATTGTTTCATGCACTACGGTTTTTTATTTTAGACAATTTAATTCACACAAAAGAAAAAATGCTTAGTTACCCAACAAAGTGGTGTAAAATGATAAACTTGGTTCTTATATGCTTTAATTGTATCGTAGTGTACAATATATCCGAGCTTTGAAAAAACATATTAATTATTTCCAAACTTATATAGTTCAACTTTGTACTTAGTTATAAAATAAGTTAAAAGCTTATTACGGTAAATATTGCTATATTCTTATGCCGTTTAACGTAATAAGATCTTGTTTATAATATATTCAAAGCTCAAAACATATTCAATTAGGAATATGTGAATATTAAAATAAATAAAACAGTAAGATATTATTAGTATCTAAATAAATACCGTATTATATTATTATAAGAAAAAGTTATGTATTCTCTATACTTCAATCTTTAACAGTTTATTTTTAAAAAAACAATAAAATACATTTAGGAGTTCAGGCACTACTTTCTCCAATTGAATCTTGTGACTAAAATTAAGCAAAATAATTTAAAAAATATCAAAAAAGTTGTATTTGCATCATTCAGTTAATACAGTTTAAGAGATTGAATGTTGATTATAGATGGACTCAGAAATAAGAAATGTAGAATAAAATCTTATTTCAATATTTGGTCAATATTCACACATCCCTGTTCGTTTGTCTTGCAGGAAACAAAATCTCTCTCTTTCCTTCAAATTTATTGGAATTGCACAATTACAAAGATGTCTACCTTCAACAGCACTCACCTTCGAATCCCTGATTGTCGTGAATTTCCCTCGGTGGTCCAGTCATGTCCTGACCCTCTAGTACTGCCAGCAGACACTGGTGTATACAAATGTACTGTTGCTCGGTCTGGACCATCCATACACGTTCCTTTCTCATCGCCCAGACTATTCCAAAGATATCGACGTATTTGGATACCAAGATCTGTTGAAGTATTCTATCTAACGTGATGAAAGTGCCACTGCGGCCGACACCTGCGCTGCAATGTACCACAATGGGCCTCTGATCTGGCCTAACCCTTTCTCTGAACGCTCGAACAAATCTTGCTAAGGTTTGAGGTGGACTTGGAACACCAAAGTCCGGCCATGTTGTAAAGTGGAAATGCTGAATGACTCTTTTGACGTCTCCCTGTTGAACAAATATGATATTACGTTAACAAAATTATTCTTTCAACAGTTTTGTTATCCACGTTTGGTCACTGCATTAACTCCTGAGATTAGTAATTAATTGGCCAATTCTGGACTTAATTGTGGATAAAAAATTTTTTTAGGATATATTTCTATAGGTTTCAACACTATAACTACTAAGCCAGGTCAAAATGATCAATTCGTAATTTTTCATGAAACCTTGGTAAATTTATTGTAATACCTACACCTTTGGAAATTTACTATGACTTTTATTGTAGTTATTGCGGTATATCTTTCTCATATTAGGTACTTTTTTAATATAATCTTCACTCTAATTTCTTCATCGCAAATTAGTATACCATAACCGTCAGTAGTTATAGTGGTAAGTAGAAACAATTATACATTTAGATACAAACATAATCTGCAAAAATTCCTTATGTATAACCAGGTCCCAAATTGGTCAATTGTTAATTTCTTTAAAATTTCCATGACATATTTACAAATCAGAAAACATAAAGTTAATATATTTATTTTATATACTGTACACGTACAAGGTGGACTTGGAACAAGAGTTGAAACAAAAAGTAAATTACGGATTTAATATCTTAACAGACTGAGATTTACACAGAGAATATCACACAATCGCAAATTATTTTTATCAGATATAATTGAAGAAGGAAGTTACTTACTCTGCATAACATGAACTCTGTGATACTCCAATCAAGATAATGCGTTTCGTTCAATATCGTAACGCAGATATCTCCGTAACAAACAGGATGAGTATCCACAGGCCAATAGTGATCACACTTTTCTCTGCCCTTTTCAATACACCTTGTTAACATCACGATAGCTTTACTGTTGCTCTCCCAAACCATTCTCCAAAAATCATCACGCGTCGAATGCAAAGGACCTTGTGTAACGATGAATTCTCGTGGAGAATTGTGACCCTATTGTACATATTAACATCGCATTAAAATAACAATTTTATTAATATATAGAACTACAGTTGATACTAGAATCTTGGAAAATTCAACTTCTAACTAGAATCAGCTAGCATACATTTTGATTGCAAATTATTTTCTTGACTTTATGCATGTCTTAGAAACAAACTATTGCATGCTATTTTGTGAACCCCTTGACATACAAATAAAACGGAAAATACTATCTAATTTGGCTCAACTGAACAGTTATGTGCGAGCTTAGAAACAGAACATTGTATTTTGAAATTTGCATTGCTATATAATATTTAATCAGGTTGAGATATGATATTGATGGACAATAATTAAGTAACATTATAAAATAATGAATTAATAGTTCTGTAAAGTATGAAACATTTGAAAACATCTTGACGTCTCTTAGGCGTCAAAGTCTACAATGGTACATTAAAGAGATTGTGTGTCAAGGGGTTAATCCCCATTCTACAATCTTCTTCATTTTTTTTTTCTTTCTTTAGTAATTAATCAACCATTCCTTTATTGTAACTTTGGATGTGCTATGAGAAGGATGAAAGCAACGACGATCAAAATGAACAGCTTCCAAGTATTTTAGTCTTAACATCATGAATAAAAGGAATTTAGACGTACTGGGACATAATTAGCGTTGATATAATCAGAACCCTCTTCGTCGTCGACAGGTTGCAATTTAAATCTACTGTGGTCGTAAGGCAAAATATTTGTGAAACGATTCTTTGGCCTGTTACACGGTAAATCTGCGGCTGTGCAAGGCTGGTCTCTTCCAACGTGCTTCAATTCTTCGAATTCTTCCGAGAAACGGAAGTCAGAGTCTGCCGACATCGTGCGATAATGTTCGGCAAAGTCTTCTATTTTAATTGGTCGACTGTAAATAAAAACAGGATATTTTATAGCTTAAAATCATTCGCTTTAATTAAGTTACATTATTGAAACTTTTTGTTAATTATTATATTATTATTGTAAAAGCTTTTGTTAATTACTATAATACATTTATTGTCATTTTTGCTTTTCAGTTAATATTGTTAAATAAATGTTTTCAGATCCCACTTAATCTTTCTATGCAATATAAATAAAATTAAACGATTTTTAATATTTTTTATTATTTTTATTTATTTATTTATTATAAGCGGCTTAGATTGGCTTCCGGTTTGCAATTTGTCCTTCGATTTTAAATACCTAATGGTATCTTTAACTACGTAAGTTTTACTTTAACACTGTTTTAACAGTGCGTAGTAAAATTTTAAGGAAAGCGTTTTTCTAAAATGCGGATTTCTTGAAAACTCTACAAATCTAGCGTTATATTTACCTCGTTTCGATAACGCTGTCTGGTAAAGACAAGTTATCAGTGGTTCTTGTTTCAGTTGTTTTACGACCCTGACTTCTTCTTCGCCTGACCAATAATCCGATGCCCAACAAAGTTAACAGAAGCACTATTGGAACCGTGACTCCAACAATGATAGCCGTGTTGTCTTTGTCTGTTTGAGTACAATGAAATTTTTACCAAAATTATTACTACTGCAGAATATTGTTAATTACTGCTGATCTAGTAAATAAACCAGTTTGAACAGCGCACTGTTAATTAAATATAATGCATAATACTCTTGCACAATATTTTTGTATAATCTTTGTATTCTGAACTAAATATATCCTTAAATATATTATACCAGAATATAACATATACGCATTTGAGAATTCACAATATTCCTATATAATATTTTTGTATAATCTTTGTATTCTGAACTAAATATATCCTTAAATATATTATACAAAAATATAACATACACGCATTTGAGAATTCACAATACTCCTGCACAATATTTTTATATAATCTTTGTATTCTTAAATAAGTATATATTTAAATATATTATACAAAAATACAACATTCATTTGAGAATTCACAATACTCTTGCGCAATATTTTTGTATAACCTTTGTATTCTGAATTAAGTATATCCTTAAATATATTATACAAAAATATGACATACATACATTTGAGAATTCACAATACTCTTGCGCAATATTTTTGTATAATCTTTGTATTCTGAACTAAATATATCCTTAAATATATTATACAAAAATATGACATACATACATTTGAGAATTCGAACTGACTCATAGTGATATTGGGAACATTACAACACCAATATTAACAAATATTGATTAATTACTCGAATTTTCTTGGTTCACTCTGATTACTACGTATCACGTTTTATCTTACCTGCCAGTAACAATCCTTGAGCAGACATGTACACGAAATAACGAGGCATCAATTTAGCAAGCTTTATATAGCTACTTTTTGACTATAGCTAATGTTAGTATAATATTTAACACCCTAAACACTGAATTTGTTTTACTATAAGAAGGAATCCTATTAACACGTTCGCATACCAGCACTGCGCATAACTGACACTACTTTGTGCATTTATTATTTAATATTTTTATTAATAATAGCGTGATGCATTGAATAACTACTCAATTTATTTGCTTCGTACGTTTTAAACATATGAATATGAAAACATGCAATATGATACAGTAGCAGACAAAAGTTTAAGACGAGAGGACAATGTAAAACATAATTTTATAGTTCGCAAATATTGTTTATCTATTCATTTTTATCGTCATTATGGTAGAACACTATTTACTGATTAACACAGAATGCAAATTTTGTTTACCATGCTATTCCTTATAAATTATTTTAATTTTGTTATTCCTTTGGTCTTATACTTTTGTCCGCTACTGTACAGTCCCTTACAAAAGTCTGCATATAACTCAAAAATTTTAAATATTTGAAACAAAAGAGCAACTTTTAATATTTCAAGAACACTGATTTATTTATCTCTACAGCGTGTCTCAAACATGAGTCCTATATTTTGTTTTTCAATGATCATCAAACGAAATAAAAGCTGCTACTACTATAAACTACTAAGCTTTAAATGAAACTATTATTTAACGTTAACCACAAAAAATATGTGGGAAACTTTATTATAAAAAATTCGAATTTCTATTTTGTATAATTACATCCTAAGGCACAATAAAGTAGACTTCCGTATAACGCGATTTTCTACAATGCGAATTTCTATAACTTGGGATTACTGTTTTCATATAACGCAATTACTAATAAAATACAGAAATTCTCCGCATTTACAAATTAAATCTACTTTTTTATCATGCTATTCCTTATAAATTAATTTAATTTCATTGACACTTTGGTCTTAAACTTTTGTCCGCCACTGTATATAAAAGTATCAAAAATCATGTGGTAGCAAATGTATTAAAAAAAGAAGAGTAGGAAAAAGATAAGAAGATGAATTTGAAATCCTTTCAGAATTTAGAAACTCCTTCAGAATTTGATGCCTTTGTCATGTTCTCGTTTCACGAGTTCACAAAATTTCCCAACAACGCTGACTAAGACGATTGTTCGCGACCAGCTCTTCACACGATCGTTCTCACCTGTTTGAATCGGAAAGCTATAACTGGTGTCCGTGAATTTATCTGGCGCGGTGAATGCTCGAACTTTTACTCTGTAAGTGGACCCAGACTTCAGCGGTCCGTTACAGTATCCAATCTTGTTATCACAATTCTCGCTACCGATGGTGAAATCCTCCACGGAGCCATTCTTGAAAGGATAGTAAGGTTCCATCACCTATAAAGAAACGAACGAATTTAAGTAACACCAGTTAAGTTTAAATAGTTCATAAGAAATTTATGTTTAAGATTCGCCAATGTTGAAATACATTTTTAGTAAACCGATTCATTTTCTTACTGAACAAGCAATTGTAATTTAAACAGTATTTTTTAATAAATTAATATCAGAATTAAATGAAACTAATTTGATTAATGATAGTAGTAAGCAATCTATATTGTGTTGATTGTTGGATAAATATACACTGAATTACATAAATATCTTAAAAACTTGTTCACATTTTTTTATACTGTGATTTATGTGCATAGTAATGAAGTGATTAGGGAAACTGTTCAGGGACACTGCAAATGAGAACATTACAAGATAATTAGTTTCCATTCAAAAAAACTGGTTTTCACAAAATAATGATTATGATAATTAATTTGTTTTCATACTAATAAATACATAAAATAGTCACATTTTATTCATTTTCATTTTATAATGGTCACCAGTGTTAAATAGCAGAATATTCAAGTTAGTGACTAATCATTAATAATCATCAATTATTCATGTGTAGTTCAGTTCTAATCTATCTATAGATAGATATAATTATAGATACCACAATGGCCACCAATTATTTTTCTAAACCAATAATTGTAACATTGAATAACAAAATTTTTAAATCAGTCATCAAACATATATATCTTTTATGTACTTCTGTATCTTTTATGTGTCAAAGATTAATATCAAACAATTTCTTGGTCATTACCTGTTTGATGAACTTTCCAGTTTTCAAAATCAAATTCTGCAGAACATTCATGATGCAATCTAATAATCATATCAGCACTTGTCTAACAAATACCATTAATTAAATTAAATTATTCTGTAAAAAATGTACCCTGCAACTCTACTCTAAGCAAAGTCTGCATTGTTTTCTTCTATTGCCTTCTAAGCACATTCTTGCAAACAAAAACCATCTCTTATCAACTCAGTCATCAACATGTATGTAATAATTCACATAACAATATACCATCAAAAAAAGCCTATATAATGTACACACTGTTCATTTACAAGCAGTACCACTGTGTTAACATTACATTAAAATTTAACTTTTCACTTCTTTATAACACACATTAATGTACAATCCAAGGAAAGCTCTATAATTTACACACTGCACATTTCCAAACAGTAACACTGTTAATACTACATTAAAATTTAATTTATAAGTTCTTTATAACACACATTAATGTATAATCCAAGGAAAGTTTCTATAATTTACACACTGCATATTTGCAAACAGTAATACTGTGTTAATACTATATTAAAATTTAACTTTTCACTTCTTTATAACACACATTAATATATAATCCAAGGAAAGCTCTATAATTTACACACTGCACATTTACAAACAGTAACACAGTGTTAACACTAAATTAAAATTTAATTTATCACTTCTTTATAATGATCACCATCCAAAGATCAAAGAGTCTTCTTCATCAGAACTGTTCCCATACTATTACTTTCATCACCATACACCACTTGTAACACCAATTTTTCCATGGTTTTTATATAGCACAAGGATATGTGTTGTCTATCTAATTTCCACGCGTTTCACGATTACAACAGTGATGTACACAGTATACCCGGCCTCTGTCATCAACCACAACTAGAATCACGCTCGCTAACCGATCAACTGTGTTGCACGCAGCGCAGGTAGTGCAGCGATTATTGCAGGAACACGATCGCTTACGCGAGGTCTTGAGTTCGCATTGCTCGTTCGTGATCTTGCAAGTCAATGAGTCCCCGCTCGATGTAATACGTTGCATTGATTACTTTACATCTCTATTGCAATATCGTCCGCCGTGTTGCTTTCGATGACGCATTGCGTTTGATCGCTCGAATTGCGATGAAAAAGATTCGACGTAACTCCTTCCTGAAGACGCTTGGAATTTCTTGTACAGTAGCGGACAAAAGTTTAAGACCAAAGTGTCAACGAAATTAAAATTTTTAAGGAATATCACGATAAAGAAAATTTGCATTCTGTGCTAATCAATAAATAGTGTTCTACCATAATAACGATAAAAATGAATAGATAAACAATATTTGCAAACTATAAAATTACGTTTATATTCTGTCGTCTTAAGCTCTTTTCCGGTACTGTATGTATATTTAGAATAACTTAGATAAAATCTAGCCTGGAACAGTATTTTGACCCACATTGGATTTTCTATAGCTTCAGATAGAAATTATACAGTAACGGACAAAAGTTTAACACTAGATTTAAGAGACATTTCTTGTATATTTATTTCTAATATTCATATGTTAAGGAATAGGTACACATTAAAAAGAATTTGAAATTACAGTATTGAGAGGGAAATAGATTTGGGTATGTTTGTATCGCTGCATCAGTAAAATTTAGAAAAAGTTGCTAGGAATAATAGTAATTATTTTTGCAAATCTTACTCATGAAGTCCAAAACCCGTCAAATTGACGGGTCCCATAAATCTAGTGTTAAGACCAAAGAGTCAACGAAATTAAAATTTTTAAGGAATATCACGATAAAGAAAATTTGCATTCTGTGCTAATCAATAAATAGTGTTCTACCATAATAACAATAAAAATGCATAGATAAACAATATTTGCAGACCATAAAATTATGTTCTACATCGTCCTCTCGTCTTAAACTTTTGTCCGCTACTGTACGTTGTTCATCTTCCTTTTTTTTTTAAAGGTATTATTTAATCTTTTTACGTAAGCTGTAAAGTTTTAACTCGTCGCATAAAAAAAGCATCCTTTTAAATGCTTAGGCGATTTAATGATTTAGTTCTGTTTTATGGAGTGGGAAACAATCCACTGAACTGCTAGTTCCTATTATTTCTTACATAACACTGATACGTTGTGTCGAAAGTTTTATGTATACGCTTTTAAAAAAGACATTTACTATTTTTATTATTTAGTTTGTAACTTGGATGATGTGAGCGTGAACTAGTGTGATTTGTATGTTTAAATATGGATAAATAAGGTATGGTAATTAGTTATAAGTTATTAACCCTTTTCGTTGCAATTTGTTTACAGTAGTTAATTTAAATTGTTAAATTTTGTATTCTACCTTTGTGGTTATAAAAGAGAGTTCCAAGAATTTGATTAATAATTTTGCGAACGAGTAGTATTGAAAAACAAAATTTAAAGAGACGAACCGACTAAGAAAATGCTGAAGATAAAAGTTTACGTTAATGCAAGGTTGGTCCTTAATGGATTAATTAGTTTACATGGTACACTCAACCTAAAATTACCTGTTACTGTTCTTTTCAATAAATAGTGTAAATTATGAACGGACTGCTAATTTTTATGTACTTAGGGAAAACCTAAATGCCTAAAAAATTATAGAATACATCAAATGTATAAAAATATGCAAAACTTTCAAAGTAGGGTGTTACATTATAATGTTTATAGGATCAGGCAAATTTTTATTTAAATAACATTTTTTTTAATCATATCTATAGAAATTTGAATTCGCTCAAAGACCCACAATCCACTGGTCACGTCTCTAAATTCTGATCATTTTAAACATTTTATACTACCCTCCTAAATTATAATTCCTCTATCTAGTATTTTAAACCAAGAAAACTGAAGCTTAATCATTTTCAATTAGTATCGTCGCATAAAAAGCACATAACATAAATAGAATAGATTGCTTCTTCACTTCTTACAAAGTCCCTTGGAATTTTTCAATTTTACTTAAAGAGTAAACAAACGTGTGAATCTTCGAATATTTCAACGTATTTTGAAAAATGAAAGAATGTAAAATAGAATGCAATAAAGCCTTCCATGTATGAATTGAAACGGAGACAAGCGTTCAGACAAAAGTTAGTTTAAATATTTGTGTATCCTATATCTTTCTCACTGTTAAATTTCACGATTTTTGAAGATAAAGAACTATTATTCACATTGTTCGAATAATAGAACATTTCAGGTACAATATTCAGATAGTAGAATATCAATGTGCAATATTTAAATACTAGGTGTCCATATAAAAAAAGTTTTACTGTATTCAACCCTGGTGCGATAAATGCAGGGTTACTTTGACCCGTTCAAAATGCAATGCAGAATGTAATAAATTTATTCGTTAGAGCCATCGCAAAAGACACAATTGGAAAATTAAAAAGAAATGAGTCGTCAAGTACAATAATGGACAAAAGTTTAAGACGATGAGTCAACAAAAATGAATTAATTAATTTATGAGAGATATTCTATGCTAATCAATAAATAATCTTCTACCACAATAACAAAAAAGTGAATATATATAGACAATGTTTGCAGACCATAAAATTATGTTCTACATTGTCCTCTCGTCTTAAACTTTTGTCCGCTACTGTAAGTGGTTAATGGGTTCATTTTTTCCCGTTTAACCCTTTGCACTCGGCTGTCCCCTCTCATGGGACATCGTAATCCTAGCATATGATAGTTTCGCAAATTTTCAGACTTCATTTCAGACCCGAACGTTAAATAGTCATATATGTAAATTTTAATATACGACTTATCTAAACTAAATGAAGTTTAATATACGTGAATCTATTATCTATAGATTCTATAGATTATAATCTACATTTTGTACTCAATAGAGCGCTGCAATTGATTCTATTTGTTTTTGTTATTAATTAGTCTTGAACTAGTACTGTTCATAAATTTTTCAAAATACAATTTTTAATAAATTCAACATCAGCTTAGGACCAATTAATAACAAAAGTAAATAGAATCAATGGCACTGTTTTGTCAAGGAAAAAATGGCAGATCCCCCCCTTCGGTCGGTTAAGAGTTAATATAGGCAAATCTTAGTAAATATTTCGAATTTGAAAATTTTTGAAGTTAGTATCATTAAACGACTAACGATCACCTCTCGAGTGCAAAGGGTTAATACGTTCGTGGACGTGAATGCTATAGCATTCAATTTTTAAAACCAATTATTATCGATTAAATTTTATATGATCTCGATTCAAATATCGTCGTGGATGCTATAGCATTTATTGAATATAACTGTTAAAATGTGATGTTCCGACTGCTCTAACAAAATGTGTCTAATCACATTTCGGATATCACAATTAATTCAGAAAAAAATCGTGCGTCTATTTTTATACCTCACTGAGCTTTTTACTGTCCGCGAACGTGTTAACACGTTCGACGTCACGTCACCCATATACGCTGATGTGGCGCTCTTTTTCTTAAAGTTAAATAGGATTTTAAATTGGAATTTTAAAAGGAATTGCATTGAAGTATAATATACATAAAATAAAAATAAAAAGTTAAAATTTTTGCTGTTCTTATATTTTTTTACCCCAGTTTTCTATGCAATCGGATTTGGGTCCAGCAAGAAGCTCAGTCGAATCACACTGGACGACGAACGTGTGAAATAAAAATGAAAATAAATAAAATAAAATAAAATGGCCCTGCTGCATTCATCGAGAATCATTCGTCTCCGAAGATCAGTACAGAATTGAGCATGGTAGATGTGTCACCACAACCATCTAAAAATGTCCTCACCTGGTATGGTGGCCAGATACTGTAAGCCTGAACGTCTCTCCAGCTAGGCATCTCCAAGCCAGAAGCGTTCTTGCTGTCGTCCTCGGCAACGATGATCGTGTAAGATGTGACGGCGCCGTTCTGCTCGCTGAAGTAATTCTTCCTGAACCTTATCTGAATGGTGGTGCTGCTCCTGCACACCTCCGTGGGCACCACCTGGGTCGACGGTTTCGGCGGCGCGAGGATCGGCATCTTCTGCTTCCACATCGCTTCAGGGCCGAAGCCGATCTTCGTCTGCGCTTGGATCCGGAAGATGTACGACTTCCCCGGTATCAGAGATTTAATGACGCCGCGGTACTCGTTTGGCCTGAAGTCCTGCATCTGAGTGTGGGTCGAGCCCTAGCGACGATCAGAGAAGACGTTGGCAATATTAATTCGATTTGCTGGAACTAAATATGCGTGTACTTAAAGAGCACTCCTTCAACGTGTTTTCAAACCTCTACTTTTTTTTTTTTATTGTTGCTGTCAGTGACTTTTTAATTGTATGCATGGTGCTTTGTATTTTTGCGGTTTCTGTTATCTTTCTTTTTTATTTTATACGTTTTAAAGCTTCCGTTGTTGCGCTGCGTATATTTAAAACAAGGTGGGGCGAGTGAGTCATTGTTACCTGAATGCTAATACTGATTTTTCAAATGAATAATACTTGTTTGCTGTAAGCGAGTCTACGAATCTCATTTGAGAACAGAGGTAAGTGTAACTTTGATTACAGTAACGGTTTCTTGTCGGGTGCTAAGCAGGAATATTTACGTATTTATGCAAATCCAATTAAAGAATCATTGATTTCAGAGAGTTGGTAAAAGTGTAATAAATACTCAAGATAAAGTATTGCTGTATACATGCATAGTATACATCATTATTTTAATTAAATGGGTGAAGGTATTATAAAATGAACTGCATTCATTAGTGAGTAAGTGTAGTTCAAAATCCACATAGATGCGTTAATACTATTTACTTTTCTGTATATATTTGAAATTAAAGGTGAATTTATCACAAATATTAACTGTAATATGTAATATTTATCTCAAATATTAACTGTAATATGTAATATTTATCTCAAATATTAATTGTAATATATAATATTTATCTCAAATATTAAAATCATATGAAATCTCAGTAATGGTATGTTAAAAAATGCATTTACATATGAATGACATGAATATCCTATGTGTTGACTTAAGATCTATGCTATTAATTATAGGTAGGTCTCGATTAGTGCGAATAATAAATAAAATAAATCTCAGGAATCTATGATCGCACTATATGAATACTTAAAATATAATAATTGGTTCCAATTTAATTGAAATGCAAAATATTCATTTTCATATGTCCACTAAATTATAATGAAAACTTAATCAAATATTTTTAGCAACATAAACTGTACTCTTTTCTTCTTGAAATATTAAACACGAATTACTTTATTCTATTATTCTACTATTCGAAGAATATAATCAAATTTCTAAAGTGCAAACAATTTTGTTTTCGCATTGATTGAATTTTCGTTCACATTAAACGCAACCCACTATTATTTTACAGTTCACACTAAATCGAACATGTTATGATAAAAATAATTAACACGTTCCCGTCGGCATGTACCACCAGTGGTACAAATGAAGCAATCAATTTTATGTATCTTTTTCCTTAATAAAAAGAAAAAGAAATTTGCAAATGAACTGAACCAAAACAATTCTTTAAATTTAAACGTCTTTAACATACAAATGTATATTAATTAGAATTGTTAATACCAATTAAAAAATTGATCACGTCGTCAACAAAATTTATCTAATTCATTACATTAAAAATATATGAATTTTAGAGCCATCAGATGTCGAGAACTACTAATAAGATCGCCGACGGGAACGTGTTAAACGCGATCCACTATCATTTCACAATTTGCACTAAATCGAACATCATACCTCACATTAATCGAGGCCTACCTGTGTATTACACGTTATAATAAATATAAAAATAATTGAACAACAAGTTTACAAGTAGATACGATAAAAGAGAAAATTCTTAATTATTTGATCCCTTTTGCGAGTCATTTGTGAAAGAAACATTTAACGCAGAACGCGTTAAACTTACCTCCAAGCCATACGTGATGGTATATTTCCTGATAATACCATTTTGCTCTTGGCTAGGTAGCGACCACTCGAAACTGATATCACTTGGCTGAATGTCCGTAGGATGGAATTTCTCCACTTTGCCAGGATAGGACTCGCTGGTGGTGAAACTTGCGCTCACCGGATTCGATATTCTCAGATAAGAGGATGCTGTGCCCGAACTGACCACTAACGTGAACGTGTAATTTCTGTGAGGCTTCAAGTCGGAGATGGTTATTAAATTCACCGACGTGATGTTTTGGATGTAATTTCCATCCGTGTTTATGTACTGCACTTCAAATGCATCGTATTGCCCTCGTGGAATGTCCCAGGTTAACGTGATTCTTGTATCGTTGATATTCAGTGCTTGAATGGACGTGACTGGTTCAGGATCTGGAAGCAAATTTTGCATTATCGTTTTTGTTACTTGTAGTTATAACAATGTTGCATGGTATACAATGACCTAAGCTACTGAGCTTCCCTTAGCACTAGATTTACCGGGGCACGTCAATTTAACGGTTAAGGACTTCATGAGCAAAATTTGCAATAACAATTACCATTATTCCTAGAAATTTTTATTGACTTTTATTGATGGAGTGATACGAATAATATGCCCTAATCTGTTTCCCTCTCAACTTTGAAATTTCAAATTCTGTATGATGTATACCTATTTCTTGGTATAATGTATATTAGAAACAAATATACGAAAAATGTCCGTAAATCTAGCGTTAACCCATTCACTGCCAACTACGAGATATCTCGTAGTGTGCGTTTCAATTTAGATTGATTACAAATGGCACTCAGTAAAGGAATTTTATTCAACGATGTCAGCTACGAGATATCTCGTAGTAGTTTTTTTTCATTTACAAATTACAGCAAATGCCATTTCAATACTATATCTGTAACTTAATATTATTAGATCTTGTTAAATTCCGTGTTTTCTTTAAAATAAAATTTTGGCACCCAGGGCAAGATACTAAATTTGCCTGGCAGTGAATGGGTTAATCATATTTTATCTTTGGTTATCATAATCATTTCAGTATAGAACATTGTATTTCCTATTGCAGCTACAAAAGTTGATTACTTTACATTAAACTATTTTGGTTCTGTTTCTTTTTATAAGTACTACATAATCATTGAGCTATGTATAATTGTTATGTATTCAAAGAATAAACTACATTTATCTATTTAATTTTTCAAGTTATTAGAACGTAGATACTTTAAATGCATAATGCTATTAAGACTCAATTTTTTCTCAATTATCCTTTATTTATAGTTTACCTTCTATATTACCAATTTAATTATAAAATTATTATAAAATATAAAATGGAACTCAGTTCTAAAATACTAGTTCATTGATGCATTCATAAATTAACTGCATTTAATACAACTCATGAGAAGAGCAATGAGAGCAGTTATCTAAAAAAAGAGTTCATTTGCATCGTTATATTTTTTTATTCTCACTTGTTAATTACATTTATAAATACAATAATTTAGAACATCATGAGTAAGCTGAATTTTAAACAAAAAAGAAGTGCCACGTTCTTAAGTGGGATCTCATATGAATTCGTACCGTCTCAATGTACACTTTCAATAAGCATTAACACAAGCTGCAGCCAAATAGGATTGCACAATGAAAACTTAAAAACGAACAGGATCTTCTGATATTAAAGCTATGTTAAGAGATGACAAGTGAAGGTTTCATACGATTAAACTCTGTTAACTGTGTATACGTTGATTCACACCTTCCTGTTTTCATAAAACATACCTATCAGGAAACTAATATTAAACCTCTTCTTCCTACAATAATAAAATTGATAAATTTTGCTTAAAATTATATTTCACAATATAAAAGAAATTGCTTCTTTTATTTTACAATTACAATTAAAATTCTAAATTCTTCTAAAATTATTTTTACAATTACAATTAAAATTCTAAATTCATCTAAAATTATTTTTACAACTACAATTAAAATTTTGAATTCTTCTAAAATTATTTTTACAATTACATAAAAGAGATCAATTTGAACCATAGAATCAATTAATTACACTATTTTCATTAAGCTAAGTTTTAATGTTTTCAAGAACAATTTTTAAAAAGTGTTTCTGATCTTTCATCAATATATAGAACTATCGATCGCTGTGAATAAATTCCTTCCTCAAAATACTCACAAAGTCGATCCTGCTTAATCAGAGGTCTGCTCTCCACATTATCGCTGACAGTCCACACAGTGACGTTGTACAGTTTACCAGGTGTTAGGCCAGTGAATGTCACCTTAGTGTCGGTGTCGTCCACCATCCGCTCTTTCGTTGTATTGTTCTCATCGCTAATCCGGAATCGATACAGATCGAACTTGGACGACTGTATGGGGGTCCGTGTGTATCTCAGCGTCAACGAGTCGGGCTGATTTCGATCGATCACCACAACCACTTCCGATTGGATCAGCGGCACTGGATTCGACAGACTCATATTTTTTGCGCCCAGCTTTTCTCTTTCTGACATCTACCTCTTCCTACTGTGCTCTTTCACTCACGTTTCTCTTTATTTAGATTAACCTTAAACCGATCTACCCGTTCATTCATTTTTGTTTCATAGCGAAAGGGAAATACGAAGCGACTTAAATACTTTGTCCAATCAGATCTTTCGTTTGAATTCGTGTTACCTATTATTAGCAGCATAGGTAAGCTTTGATTTATAATTAACGTTTCATGCTGTCATAAGTCTATTTGAGATTCTGAATGAAATAATGTCAACATGACGTATTGTAAAGCTAGGTGAAGCTACAGTGGCTCCAAAAAGTATTCGTACACTGTATTACAAATAAATTCATTTAACTTTAACATCCTGATTTCAATTAATGTTTTTAATCAAACTTTATGGGTATGTAGGGTATAATAGTATATGTATGGATTAACTTCCTGTTTTGTAACTAAATACCATTTTAAGGAAACAAAATCAACGTTAAAGTTTCAGTGTTCTTTTCTCATTTTTTTGACATAACTTTGTATTGATGCGTGATAAAGCAAAACCTTTCAGATAAAAAGATATCAGTTTTTAATGCTCTGTTGCTCTGCCATAAAAAAGGATCCCAGAAGAACCTGTGTTCAGAGCGTGAAAAATCGCAGAAGCTTTATGGGTCGTTTTCACCCCCTCTATAAGATTTACTGTTGATGAAAAAATTGCTCCATGCAGGACCCATTATGCTCTATATACATACAAAGTTTCATTGAAATCAGAATTTTAGGATTAGGTGAATCTCCTTGTAATATAGTGTACGAATACTTTTTGGATCCACTGTATATGTACAGGTTGTATCAATAGCTATAAACTGTTTTGCAGAACAAGTTTCTTTGTATGGTTACATGTGTCACAAATGTATGAGAAGACTGAATCGTATCGCTCAACACATAGGCTATTAGTGATGAAACAACCATGAATGGTGTTGATTTAAGTATTTAGCGGTTGTTAGTATCCGCGATAAAGCAAGTTCATCAATGGAAATAGTCGTATAGTTAATCCAAAAAGAAAAACGTAGCTATTAGTTGAAATACATAAGAGCAATTGCGGAAATTGCTACGGTAATTGAGATAGGTAATTAAGTAAAGGTAACCAGACTTACTTGTCCTGGTTGTCAGATTGGTGACATCACTGACCAAATTGTAAGAGACTGTATAGATCATGAAAGAGTATTGAACACCTGGCATCAGGTCGCCAACGAGTACCCTTTGCACGGTGTTTTCCTCAAAAAGAACACTAATCACATCGTTGTTCTCTGTGACATTTTTGGTGTGCACGTCCTCAGGAGCTTCAACTGGCCACCATCTGATCACATAGGTCTCAACTCTACCCTCTGACCTTGGCCATTCCAAAGTCACGTTTGTTGAATCGATAATTGGGGTGATGTTCACCACCGGGTTGGGCCCTGAAATTGTTCATGTACTGTTAATAAAGTGATAGGATAAAAATGTTTATAACATGTCAATTGCTTATAATATAGGGTAAGGTTGCTCAAGTCGTACTACTTGAATTTTGAACGAACTACAACGACAACAGCGCATACAACCACAAGCTTATATACATTTGAGTCAATCAGATGTTTTACCAATTTCGTTACAGTAAATAACAACAATATTAACACAAGTTTTAAATAACTCGTTTAATTTCTATTTATTTGATAAATCCTAAGTTTTATACGGACTTTTTCTTAACGGGCACGATTTGAGCAACCTTACTCTACAGAATGAATTTCACAACGTGATCACCGTAAACTGTTTGTGATTCATTTACTGCAGAGAAAAATGTTTCAAACAAACATTGCATGGTATTGAAAGCAACATATGATACTATAACATTTTAACGTACCATGCAATTTTTATTTGGAATACTTTCCTCTCTGACAAATAATTCACAAGTTATTTAAACTGATCAAGTTACGAGATTCATTCTGTATAACACTGTCCAACGTGGAATTTGTTTTGTAATAATCACTAGGTGTTCCTAGTAGAGTTCCTCGTCCTACTCAACTCTTAGTTTTTGAGAAACACACAAATCGTATGCGCTGTTTCATTCGAAAAAGTCTCCTTTATTGTTTAAAACTAAGCATAACTTTCTAACATTCATGCTTTTCACGGAATACTTCATTTTTTCTCTAAATCGACCGTTTTTACAAAATCAAAAACTGAAGGTGATGGAGCAATTCTGCTTTTGGATTCGGTTTTAGGACGAGGAACTCTGCTAGAAATTAATTTATGGAACAGTGTAATTAACACTAGAACTACTGACAGTTATAGTGTACTTATTTGCATGGAAGAAATAAAATTGAAAATTGCATGAAAAGATATTGAATGCATAAAAAACAAATCTTTATTTATACTTTCTGCAGAAAATCATAGTAAATTTTGGAAGCTTTACCATAGTAAATTTATAAGGCTGCTATGAATAATCACCAATTGGTCATTTTAACTGATCTGGTAGTTGTAGTGTTAACAACTATTCCCTCCTTTTTTAATTCTATTGGTTAACAATAACATAATTATTTTTAGAAACTAGTTTAAAGAAATCGTAACTTTGAACTGCATAATAGTACACAATACACATAAAGGGTATGAACAGAAATAAATGGTTTATGAACAAACTACTTTTGCAACGATATCCCTAATATTTTCTAAAAATTTATGGACAAAGTGTAATTATTTCAGAAAACTGAAATCTGTTTCAGATTCACATTTTTCATTTACTTACGAACTGTATGATTCACTTGAAGTGGATGAAGACTTTCGACCCCGTAACTCACGGTGTTAACTTGAATCGTGTATCTCTCTCCTGCTGTCATATCCGCCACTTCCGCTTCCGTTTCTCGAACACTGGGTAATTTCACCCACCTTGGATCGTCTTCAGTTCGATATCTTATCGAAAATTCGGAGTACAACGAATCGGTTGGCGCCTCCCAATGAACAACAACAGTGTTGCTTGTTACCTTCTCGATGCTTAAATTCTTTGGCGGGTGTGGTACTACAAGTAAACGTTTACATTAATTACAGAAAAGATTATGTATAAATTCTCTATGAGATATTAATCTTATTCACTAAAACAATGTTCCTTATTCTTATAATAAAACACTGATTGTGAAATCAAATACTTTTCATAGTAATATTTTACGAAAACTACAAAATATGAAACAAATTTCTTTCATAGTAAATTTATCAGTTTTGAATAAGTATCGTGTGTTGCTGAGAAGATGACAAATAACAGGGTACAGATGTAAGGGAGGTATTCTTTCCTTCTCTCTCTCTCACACACACACACACACACACACACACACTTTCACTCATTCACTCACTCACTTACTCACTCACTCACTCTCTCTCCTCCTGTTTCTGCCCCCCTCCCTTACCCCACTGACACTTTTATAAGTTTTACCTTTAGGTTTTTTGGCAAGATGCTGACTATTGCTTTAAAAGCAATAAAGTTCTTGGAATTTTAATCTAGCATTATCTCACTCATTTTGAATATTTGTCCTGTTCATAATGCAGTGCTCATGAATTTATTAGGAGCTATTCTTTTTTCCCAAACAATACTGACAATAACAATACTTAAGTTCTAGCTGTATGACTGCAATAGAGAAGGAACTGCATTCCTTTTGCTTGCCATCTTCTCAACATAATACAATGTATACACACGTATTAAGAATTTAGAATTTTAACATAATATACACTACCAGCCAAGAACTTAGAATCATTCTGGAATTTTAACAAACATAGGTACTCATTGCTTATATATAAAGAACTTCTTTTACTTCAATAACGACAGGTGCTCCAAACTTTTGAGCAGGGATGTATACAGTAGCAGACAAAAGTTTAAGACCAAAGGATTCAAGAAAATTAATAAATTAATCAATAAGAAATAACAGTATATAATACAACTTATATTCTCTGATAATCAATAAATAGTGTTCTACCATAATGACAATAAAAATGAGTAGATAAACAATATTTGCAAACCATAAAATTATGTTTTACATTGTCCTATTGTTTTAAACTTTTGTCAGCTACTGTATGTGTAAATAACACAATGTGTCACTCACAAACAGCTTGAAGATAGTCATGTGGTTCACTTCTTAGTCCATGACTAATGGCGAAAACTTTGACCTCGTACGCTGCACCAGGATAAAGATCCTCCAGGACAATATGAGATTCTGTGGTCAACGTGGTCGCACTCTCCCCGGTGTCGTTTCTGTTGTGCGTCACTTCGAACTTCTCTTGCCTCGAATTAACGTCGCTTTTCCACGAGATGTTCAACCCCATCTCGGTTGGCCTCAGATCCTCGATTATCGGACTGGAAGGTCGTGTAACTTGATATAGAACAGTTTCGTTTGACTCAACTTTGTTGCTAATCGCTTGAACGATTATCGAATAATTTCTGCCTGGTAGTAGAGCGTCCAATGTAGCCTGGAAACAAAGTGTTATGTAGTTTAATTTGTTATGTAGAATACATAATATATTGTTATAATACTATGCAACATAAACTAGAATAACAGCTTCAAAAAATTGAAGGGAGCTGTATAATAATTTTTTCTTAAATATTCAAATTTATATTTTTCTATTCAATCCAAGTAAAATATCAAACTTGTTGAAGGCACCCTATATTTTCTGTGTAAATGTTACTTTAAAATTTACCAGCACATTTAAACTAAGTATGACTATAATTTTTTTTTAGGTACATATGTATGTAAACTCGAAGTGATCTTGATTTCTCAAAGTTTAATAGTAACTACAATATTGGTTCATATTACTAAGAATTGAAAGATATTCCTTTACATTGATTGAAATGAATCATGTATACGTTCATACACAACAAATAAAATTTTTATCTATCAAAAGCAATAGAAAAGTCGACAGAGTACTTACCTTAGTCTTATTGGTTGTTAGAGTATTGCTATCACCGCCAATTGTAGTTTCTACTTCGTGATACTGAAGTTTATAGCTGTCCTGAGTGCTTGAATTATCAGGATGCCAAGAAACTTCAACTATTCCCGTTTTCTCGTCGATCACAGCACGAAGATCGCGTACAAGTAACGGTTCTAAAAATATCAGAAGAAAAAATATTGTTTAAAAAGAAGTTATTTCATCCTTAAATTCAATACTTAGAAAAATATTGCGAATGAAATGTAACAAACAATAATTCGTCACTTCAGTATTTATAGATGTTAACAGTTAATACATGGAATATAATAACCGAATTGTTGACTATATTATATTATACATTTATTTAAAAACACATGTTGTTTCTACAAAATTTCTATAAAAATGCAATATTTAATAATGCAAATACAAAATACATGATTACTATTGGTATATTCTTTGTAAGGTAAACTATTATATGACGAAATTACTCCAACCAACTGATGCATTAAAATATTGATCAATACAAAAATGCTTTGAGCTTTGATGAATTTAAAAATGTAGAAAGCGACAGAAAGAATACTCGTAAAAAGAAATAACTAAACGGTAAGTTTAATAGGTTTTCCAAGAAAATAAAATATCCTACTTGGGTAATTTTTAAATTCTTCTGAATCATCTTCCACGAAAAGAATTCAGATTATATTGAAAAAATCTCTCTTCTTATTCCTAGCACTACGGATGAACTACCTTACTTACCGTGAAGAAAATTGAATTGAAAATCATATGAAAAAAAGTACTCAAAACAAGAGGAACAAATCTTTATTTTAACTTTTTACAAAATTAATAGTAAATTACCAACAGTGTATCATTGTAATATTCCAAAACTGCATCATGGTAAATTTACAGAACTTCTTACATTTGCAAAACAAATCTTTATTTGAACTTTTTACAGAAAATCAATAGTAAATTACCAACAGTGTATCATCGTAATATTCTAAAACTGCAACACATTAAATTTACAGAACTTCTACATATAAGGATTCACAAATCGGTTATTGTAACCAATTTAGTTTCTTCCAGAGTGAACGGATTCATCCTTCGAGAAAGTTACAAAATGCACTCGGTGATTTAATCAACTTCGTGAGTCACCGTAGAAAACGCTTACTCAAAGTAACATCTCCGTTAGCTGGCCAGCTGGTGACCTTGCCCGAGACCGTCTTCACGACGACCTGGTAAGTTTTCCCCGGCTCCAGGTCCTTGAATTCCCATTTGCTCTCGTCGTCCCTGTTTCTGGTGACCGGCGCCAGCCTCCTGTTTCCAGCCAAGGAGATCTGATACTTGTCGAATTCGGACTTCCCGTCGGGGGGATTCCAGTAGACCCGGAAGGACGTGGACGTTATCGAAGACTTGTCGAACGTAACGTTCTGAGGGCGTAATGGCACTGTTCGATACTGGGCCGTCGTTGGGGCTGAGGTCTCATCCTCCGACATCGTTTGCACGGAGATGTTATAAGCTCTACCTGTGGCGATGAAAAAGAAAACAGAACAGAAAATTAACACATTGCGGACGGATGACGAGATATCTCGTTTTTCCTATTTCGTCGTTAAGAGCCGTTGACGAGATACCTCGTCTTGCATATTTCGTCGTTCGGGGATGGTGACGAGATATTTCGTCTTTCCTATTTCGTTGTTAAGGGTCGTTGACGAGATATCTCGTCTTGAATATTTCGTCGTTAGGGGCCGTTGACGAGATATCTCGTCTTGCATATTTCATCGTTCAGGGACGGATGACGAGATATCTCGTCTTTCCTATTTCGTGATTAGTGGCGGTTGACGAGATATCTCGTTTTGCATATTTTGTCGTTTGAGGGCGGTGATGAGATATCTCGTCTTGCATATTTCGTCGTTCGGGGATGATGACGAAATATTTCGTCTTTCCTATTTCGTTGTTAAGGGTCGTTGACGAGATATCTCGTCTTGAATATTTCGTCGTTCGGGGCCGTTGGCGAGATATCGCCAGTGTTATTACGTGATAGTCAAGGGCAGCTTTTGGTAATTTGTATTGCAAATTAATTATCTGAAACCCTAGAATATGAATAATGACAAAACAATTAACGATATTACAGAAATATTTGCGGACAGTTTATCGGAAAATGAACGGAAAAAGAAGTGAAACTCGCTACGTTTGCAAGCTTTGTGGTGTTTCACTTCACTTAGTTACATGTTTTACTAAATATCATACTTTGACAAATTTTTAGTTTGTACAAATTTTTACTTATTGAAAAATATTAAAAAATCATTCATTTTTAAAGTTATTAAAAATAAATATTTCACGCGACAATGATTTTTAACTACTAACAAATCATTGCTAATTTAAAAATATTTGACACAAAAAAATACCTGGCCACTGGGTACGGTTAGCAATAAACTGTCTGGTCTGCAAGGTATTAACATAAATTTATATTATCCGTTCAGACACGTTCCGTATCCAACACGATCCGGTCCGAACAAAAAATATCACTGCCCCTGACAAAAAGTTTTCGATCACGAAGCAGTACAGAATCATATAAATATAAAATGACTAGAAAAATTAGAACTGGTATTAAGCACAGAAAAGAATAAACGAGATTAATTCTATATCGATGCACTCTTACTATCCTATGAATAACATGAAATTGACTATATCCTTCAAAATAATAACTATCTTATTCTACGTTAAGAATATTCATTAAATTCATTAGATCATGATAAATTTAATTATTATTTTAAAATATTAATGAACGAATGAAACTAAACAGATTCGAAAGGTTGACGTTGAAATCTTTTTCAGAACTATTGCACCACCACTGTATTGTAGAGAAATATGTTGACAGAATTCACTATTTTATGAACGTTATGTTCAACTATATATTTTAATAAATTGTCATACCTGGGACGAGTCCTTTGAAAGCAGCCTGCGCAGGCCCAGGGGGTTCCCCCTCCTTCTCCACATAAAGAACAGATTCTATGGCATCTGCAGGATCTATACTAACTTTGTAATGAGAGTAAATCCCAGCAGGATAGGGCGGCTGCCAGAGGACCAATAACGTTGTTTCGTTTCTAAACCATACGATAAACTTCCCCGGTGTGTTTGGTTCTACAAAAATAGAAAAACTTTGCTGTCTCACATAGGATTTCATCAACTCACTTTTCATCAACGCTTAACCCCTTAACGTGCACGCTCGAGTTAATTGAACTGATCAAACTGTGCACACTCGAGATAATTCGAGCGACAATAAAATTTATAATACAATAAAGATTTTGAATATTTTTGTATTTTTTTAATTTTCTTGCCAAGACAACGTTCTAAATTGCTTTTTTACATTTAAAAAAATTGATCTTTTTGACCGGTTTTTTTTTTAACTGTGCATTAAGGGGTTAATCAGTATATTGTGCCTACAAAAATTAGTATAATTATTTTTCAATTACCAAATTCAAGATTTGATTTTTGTAACACCAAATATGTATGTATATATTCACGTAAAAAGTGAAAGTATAATCTAATGTTCGATGATTTAATATAAAAATACTTAATCCTCGTTAATTTATAGATAAATATGATAAGTAAGTGGTTTTTGTAATGACTGTTTTCTCTAAAAATATATCTGTATCTGTAAGTTGGGATGCACGAATACTTTTTGTAACGACTGTATTTTCTCTTAAAATAGATCTGCATCTAACAAATTCTTCTTAATTCTTATTTTTACAAAGCAATTTTACCAAACTGCGGACTTTTATGCATTTACGAGGAATTAAAATTCACGAAAAAGCCCAGAATGCATTTAACGTGTATAAGCATAGAAAACATTTAATTGCAAGTTACGAAATCCAGGGGATGAAACAAGTCTCTATCTAAATTTCATTACTTTACTTATTTTTATAAAAATCTGAATTTGCACTAAAATCCGTAATGTGGTAATTACTAAAGAAAAATTTTCCTAATAAAAAAATAAGTGTAAGTCGCTGCAAAAGTACGAAAGTCTTTGCATAGACCTAAAACTTTTCCATGTATTTTTGTATTCTAAATAAACCATTATGCAAATACAGAAAAGCATATAAAATATAATGAATTAGCTTAATATAAGATATTGAGATCTAATGTAAAAGCATTTATAAATTTTCAAAGACAGCGAAAATAAAGCAAAATAATTAAATTAGTATTGTTCAAATATTTTGAAAATTATACTATTCGCAATAAAAAGCAACATAACTTTCGTTATTTCCATTATCCTCGCAGTGTCGTAATAAGAAATTCTATTAAGCCCCAGTTTCGTAACGAAAAATCGATACAATCTTGTAACAGCAATAACACTATCATATTTCATTGCTCAACATGTACTAATTTAATGGTTTTCAATTTCTACATCTAAAAGAAAAAAAAAGAAAAATCGCACGTTTAATAAGATAGCGCATCTTCTATGTACGTAAAATGTTGGCAAAACCTAATCTACAGTAGTGTGCAGAAGTTTTGGCCCACTGTGTTGCTAATTTTTAAATAATAATTAAATGTAGATTTAAGAAGTATGTATTTTTAGCTACGCTTAGAAATTAACTCTTAGATATTATCAAATATTTGCAGATTTATTTGTTTTAGAATTTTTTTTTGAATGTCGGATAGAACGAAGCCCCGACTTAAATACCATAATTAAAACTATTTATTTGTAGTATTGAATATTATTCAAGATAAACCAAATCGAGAAAAGAAGGTTAAAAAATTATTTTGTTTAATTATTATTATTATTTTGCATTACTAAAATAAAAATATAAAATGTCTAATGAATTTGATTAAATAATGATTCAACAGTTCTCAACAAGAAAAAATATCGTTATGGGAGAAACAAAAGAAAGTGGCTGCAAATATTAATACGTACATGTACACTCTGAACTATAAATCATTAGACAAAACAAATATACTTAGAATAAAAAGAAGTTTATGTTATTGTTACATATTGAAACTACGAGTAACCAATTATCTAAATTAATTAAACAGGATTTATTGATGTGATCGTCTAAAGAACTTATCAAAAGTTACACAAAATATAAACAAAAAGCAATGAAATTAACCTTTTGAGTGCTATGGGCGCATATATGCGTCCAATGAAAGTTGCTCGTAGAGACTATGGACGCATATATGCGCTTGTCAATTTTTGTTTTCTTCGTTAATCTTTTGAGAGTGCTATGGGCGCATATATGCGTCTAACGACAGTTGCTGGTAGGGACCATGGCCTCATATATGCGCTTGTCAATTTCTGTTTTCTTCGTTAACCTTTTGAGAGTGCTATGGGTGCATATATGCGTCTGATGAAAGTTGATTGTAGAGACTATGGACGCATATATGCGCTTGTCAATTTTTGTTTTCTTCGTTAAACTTTTGAGAGTGCTATGGGCGCATATATGCGCTTAACGACAGTTCCTGGCAGGGACCATGGACGCATATATGCGCTTGTCAATTTCTTCGATTCTCATCTTCCGCTTATTGCAACGCGATTGTCAGTGTAAGTACAAGTGACATCGCAACCGCCGTCCACACGGAGCGCTTAGGCCGTAAGTATTCAGCACTCAAAGGGTTAAACAACATAATAATTTCTGAATAAAATACTTCTTACCTATTAATAATATGAATACAAATACAAAAAACAATGGCCGTTCGTAAATTAATCGGTAAAACAAGAAACCAATTTTCTTATTAGACGAACCAAAACTTTTGCACGCCACTGTACTTAGCGAAAAACAGGCTAAGCCCGCGGAACGAAAGGGTAACCAAGCATGCGAGCGTTACACGATTCACTCACTCGTGGTGAAATTCCTGCTGGTGTAGGCCACGCTTTCTTTGGTGTCTAATACCGTGAAAAGTTGAAGGGAATAGGTCGCCCCGGGGATGAGATCACGCAGCACGTAGGGGACGGCGTCCGCAGGGATGACGCTTGTTTTCGGATTTCTGGTGTCGCTGAAACTCTGCACCATCAACCGGAAGCCGGAGTAATTGCCCTGGGCAGGCGGCGCCCAATAGACGATCGCGGTCTTTCCGTTCCGCACGGAGACGGTCAGGTTCGAGGGCGGATCCGGGGCTGCAAAACGAACCGCATTCAGTTTCATTCAACGCCCCCTGTCCCCGTTACGCTTATTCAAAGCGATCAACCAGGGGAGGATGCTGGAGCGAAAAAGTTGATTAAGAACGAACCTCGTTAGAGGTTTTAACCCATTCAGGACCAACGTTAGATCGATGTAATATTTAATTTGTAATTATTTTTCATACAATCAAAAAACAAGAAAGGAGTTAGATCGATGTAACATTTCGTTTGAATTTTTCATGCGATAAAAAAAAGAATTAGATCAATATAACATTTACTTTGCAATTATTTTTCATTCGACCGAAAAAAGAAAAAAAAAGGAGTTAAGTCGATGTTACATTTAGTTTGTAATTATTTTTCATTCAATCAAAAAAATGAAAAAAATAAAAAAAGAGTTAGATCGATGTTACATTTAGTTTGTAATTATTTTTCATTCAATCAAAAAAATAAAAAATGTAAAAAAAAGAGTTAGATCTATGTAACATTTAGTTTGTAATTATTTTTCATTGAATCAAAAAAAAAAGATAATAAAAAAGGAGTTAGATCGATGTAACATTTCGTTTCTCTAATTATTTTTTATTCAGTACAAAAAGGAGTTAGATCGATGCAATTATTTCGTTTGTAATTATTTATAATTATTGTTCATATTGTTCAAAGAAAAGAGTTACAGTGACTGAAAAAATTGTTCTAATGCTTACCTCTAATGTATTTTTTATTTAACTAGGATACAGCTACTGATTATACACATCGTTTCATCATATTTCATTAAAAATCATGTAAAGTAATAGAATTGGTAAAGAAACACAAAATTGTATATTACGACATCTAGCCTGATGAAAAACAGCGTGATATCTTTCGGTACATCGCAAGTTGTTTGCGTGTGCCTGGCTTTTGCGCAGGCTGGGGTGGTTGGGCGGGGGTACCCCCACAGCACGTGACCATTCTTTCAGTCACTGAGTAATAGTTGCTTGCATTAAGGCGCGTAACGGAAAGTTAAACATTTTCTAATTTTATTTATAACTCGAAAAGTAGAATACATAGGACACTTGTTCATACAACATTTTTTACTTATTTTGGTGTGTAGATTCAGCTCCTCAAGTATTAACCACTTGACATACGAATAAAATGCGCGTCGACGCGTCCGAAAAATGCAATTTACTCAACTGAACACTCATGTACAAGCTTAGAAATAGAGCGTTTTATTTTCAAATTTACATCGCTATATAACATTCAATAAGGTTGAAATATAGTGTTAGTGTACAATAATTAAGTAATACTATAAAATAATAATTTAATAATTTTGTAACGTGTGATACAGCTCAAAGCATTTAGTGATATGTAGTGGAACGAGGCATGTTTTACACTGCCAAGTCGTTTCACTTCTTACATTATGTTTTACGCAAACATGGCATCTTTTTGCAGGATGTTACTTTTTATTTGTCGCAGGTATATGTTCGTGAAAATGTGCCCAATGCTTTGCTTGTAACCGAGTTGGGCATTCACTTTGCAACCGTTTGCCGCGTGTCGGATAGTCCGGAAGGGACAAATTACAGAGCGTATATTCTGCAATTTTCAATCGAAAATTCACAATCGATTGCTTTTGTGAAGTAGGCAATTTGGAATATAAGACATAAACATTATAAATATCTATATACAGGGTGTTCGGACAGCCCTGGGCTTAAATTGAAAGAGTAACTCCCTGAGACATTGTAAGACGAAAATCAAGAGTAACGATTTTGCGTTTGAGGCTTTGTTTACGAGTTATAACTAGTTAAAGATATCGTTTAATCCGGACCGTTCGACGTTTGAGCGTCACTGTGGACTCAGCGACGTTACCGACCGAGTTGCCTCGGTTACCCACTCTCAAGCGTCGAACGGTCCGGATTAAACGATATCTTTAACTAGTTATAACTCGTAAACAAAGCCTCAAACGCAAAATCGTTACTCTTGATTTTCGTCTTAGAATGTCTCAGGGAGTTACTCTTTCAATTTAAGCCCAGGGCTGTTCGAACACCCTGTATAATAATGCCCGGCGTTCGCCGAAGACAATTCTTGACGTCTCGGTGACGTCAAAGTCTACGATGACACATGAAATGAATGACGTCTCCCAAACGTCATTGTATGTCAAGTGGTTAATATGTATTTCTGAATCACCGGGTATATACCAGAAGCAAAGTTTAGAATTGATCTTTGTACATTGTCATACCTGTAGTTATGGACGCAGTCCATGTCAGCCAATCGTGAAGGGTGCTATTACTATAGTACAACCAAAATTCGTATCTGGTGCCCGGGAGCCCGTTCCTGAACTTGATCACATCACCGATATCAGTTGCAGCTATGGTAGTGTTTGGTAGCGGATAACCAACAGGAGGACTGTAATCTAAACGATACCAAGAGCCATCTTGGCTCAGGTTTCCAGGTATCTCGATCGCAAGATCCGCCGAATACGTGACCTGAACAAAAAGAACATCCTAATTACAACAAATTTGAAATACTATATTTATAAGAAAAAATTCCAAAAATATTGTCACATATTTCTTCTATAGATACAAAGTTTTCCTCATTTCGAAATTTTATCAAAATTTATTCGAAAAATACCAAAGCTTTGTGATATTCATGAGAATAAAAAGAATTTATTCTAATTACATCAAAGGAAAACTTCTATTTATAGGAAAAGGCTTCAAAATTTTATTAAAATTTATTCGAAAAATACCCAAGGTTTATGATATCCATGAGAATAAAAAGAATATTTTAATTACAACAAAGGAAACCTTCTATTTGTAGGAAAAGGCTTCAAAATTTTATTAAAATTTGTTCAGAAAATATCAAAACATTTGCATTAAAAATTATTAACTTTTAAAGTTAAACGTTCCACTGTTTACACGTTACTATTGAAGTAAACTAATTTGAAAGAACTCCAAATACTTCTACTATACTATACTATACAATACTATACTTCAAAAACTTTAACTTCCACTGTACTCTGTTCTCAAGTATGCGCAACATCTTCTGTCATTGAAATCGCTAACAGGAAGTTGTACATCAAGCCGTACACACGAGTCATCTCGACGCGTATCGTATAAGGTTGCCTCTGATTACCATAAACAATAATCGTTTCTTAATTATCATCGGCATTATCTCCCCGCGACGATCCGTTCGGCTAATAAATAATAGAGGTCAATTCGTGGAACGCGATTCTCGTATCTCGTTTAATAATCGTTCCACAGAAATGTTACACGACACATTTATAGCGGTGCACTCTGACGGAGCCCTGGCTGCTGGTATGTGCACGACATACCGGAAGTGGTGAGACAAACGTGGGAAAGAGGCGCACCGCAAATTTATAATGCCGTTATTCAACTGTAACCCACAACAGGTCTGCAGTGGACAGCGAACGAGCGATATTAAAAACGATATCAATTTCATCATTTCGTGTCTGTCATTCGCACAGCTTAAAAGTGAAATTCACTAAATAAGGATCACGTGAGGAGGATCGTTCGAATTCTCCATCGTTCTTTTCCCCGTTCACGTTTAAAGTATCGTTTAACATTTTATATCTTTTATAATTTTGCTTATGTTATATCCTTACGTATTTTATAACTAGTATTGTTGATATTTTCAAAAATTATTAATTGCATTATGAATATTGGTATACTTTTCACCTGTTATATATTAACCCTTAATACTCCTACTTTT
Organism: Tetrapedia diversipes; assembly: GCA_033822845.1. Lineage (NCBI taxonomy): Eukaryota > Metazoa > Arthropoda > Insecta > Hymenoptera > Apidae > Tetrapedia > Tetrapedia diversipes. The sequence continues at coordinate 45,280 of JAOPTO010002469.1, read as the reverse complement.
AAATGTGCATATTATTTTATAATTATTGTTGATATTTTAAATATTATTAATTGCATTATGAATATTGCTATACTTTTCACGTGTTTTATATTAACCCTTAATACTTCTACTTTTAAATGTGTATATTATTTTATAATTATTATTGATATTTAATATTATTAATATTATTATTTAAATATTATTGATATTTCATATTACTAATATTATTATTTAAATATTATTGACATTTCATATTATTAATATTATTATTCAAATATTATTGATATTTAAATATTATTAATTCCATTATGAATATTGGTATACTTCTCACGTGTTATATATTAAACTTTCTTTAAAATAAACTTTCATTTTTTTTTTAAACTTCAGTATTCATATTGAGTCAAATTAGCTGGTTTCAGGCAAAATAGGTATATACCAAACATCCGGCAATCTATTTAGTAATAATGTCAGTTTTCGATCCCAGTACTATGAAGGTTAAGCATCTCCTTATTGAGCTTATCGATTAGTGTCCTCGAAAGGGAATTGTTTTGCAATGCTTATTGAAAATCATATGAATAACAGTAATATAAACTATGATGAAAAACATAGAAATAAGTTTCTGTTTTTCAAATAGTATTTTCACTAATCAACGCTTTATCAATTTTATGGAGATCGCGTGTTATGAGTGGCAGGTACTTTATTTACGATAATTTCGAAGAAAATAATCGATATCGATCCTGAAAACAAAATGACATGATGATAAAATATATCATATATATCATAAGAGTATATCTAAGAGTACACATAAGATATAACAAAGTTGAATCAAAATTTTTTTTTTTTTTCAATTTCATTGCATCGAATTTGAACCATTTTAGTGTTTTTTATGCAATTATTTTGGGTACATGTTTCTCGTGATGCGTATAATAAGACACTAATGCATGAACGACGATATATCGTCGTTTGGCACTAAAAGGGTTAACCCTTTGACTACGGCAGACTTTTGCACGCACTGGCCGTACGGTACGAATTCACTCGCGACGTCCATTGGATACGGCGAAATTTTTCGTTAGACATGCATTTCTGAGGAAGTGTATTAAAATATTCAAAATACTGAAATTTATTACATTAACGTTTTAGGTACGGCTGAATTGTGCGCGAAGCCTATTCCCTGGAAGGCGGAATTTGATACGAATTACGCATAAGTGGTATAATACTGCAATATGTGGCGGATAACGCCGTTCTCTATGCGAGTACATTGGAATGAAATATTTCACGATTAAAATATAATTTTCTTCAAAATATATTACGCGTACTTTAACTTTTACAATTCCCTATTTAATAATTAATAATACAATTGGGTATGTTATATAAAGAGATGATATCCGCGAAAGACACTATAGTAGCGCGTCGATCTTAAAAGGTTAAAAGACTATTACTTGAAATGAACATTAATTTTAAGCTTTTTTTAGATAACAATATTTTATCATATAACAATATTTTAACCCCTTGCACTATTTTGACGAGTCTGACTCGTGATGAAAATTTTAGGCTAAACATGGATGTCACGAGTCGGACTCGTTCAGTTCCAGATCAAACATGAATATCACGAGCTTGACTGGTACTCAACATTTCAAGCCGAACATGAATATCACGGGTCTGACTCGTGGTCTTAATTTCGGGCAAAATTGATATTTAATTGTTTATTTATATTGTGTATTTCAGTTTTAGGTTTAATATTAGTGAGATAATCGGAAAATTTATTTGAGTTCAAATACTACTATCGCGGATTTGCTTTTACATATTTTTATTTCGTTATTAATTAATTATATTATTATTACTTATTCAGAATTTGTTTTAACCTTATGTGATAATTAAAGTATATATAAAAGTTTTTGATTCAAATTCATTTGAATTTCACAAGAGTTCCATCACGTGGATAAGATGGGTCTCAAGTTTCGGCACGCGCGCTCCACCATTCGACAATTGAGGCAGCCGCGTTTGGCCTGACTTTTTCCGAGGTTCCGAATAGTGCAAGAGGTTAATAGGCGTCTACAGTATCGGGAAGTCAACATGTGTCGGACGCCAATAGGCGTCAACAGTACCGGGAAGCCATCATGTGTTGGACACCAATAGACGTCAAGAGTAGTCAAAGGGTTAAGAAAGGATCCCTTTCATGTCGCTGGAGAAGCAAATCGCACGTGGAGACGCGGTTCATAAGGCCGGTCTCCGTCAATAGGTGTGGAACCCAAACTTCATATCGATTCGCATATCCCATCTTGATTAACCCTTTCGCGGCGGAGCGCTCAGAAATGAATTGCGGTCTAAGCAGCCGGCGCGTCGGTGGAAGATCGCCCAACTCAAGCACTCTTCAGACTTTCCTAAACTTGCATCTGTCGTGTACGCGTTTTCCACAGTCAGTATTAGTGTGGTTAAACTCGTACGTCGCACGCCGAATTAACTTTGTGCGACTAATTATGTATAAGTGGACTGTATAATAATTATAATGCCGGTGTAGTGACTAGAAACACTTGATAATTTATTCTCGTTATATATTCTCCCTTTTTAAGGCAGAGGCGATATATTTACCACCAACAAAAACTTTGTGTATCTTTTTATGTAAGTTATCAAAGGAGTCCTAATTTGTTGCAGTGGGAATATTTTTACCACCTATTTTTCCAAAACTTCCGAAATAATTAGTGTTTTTCTTTTAAGTTTATTTTTGTTATATAAATAAAAACATGCCAAAAATATAAGCGCAAGTTATTTTATTACTCCGAATCCTTCTGCCTTATAAAGGGTTAAAAATACATTATCATGGCATGTAATAAAGTGTGATAGCCCGGCGCTGAGGAACCGTCATTATCAAAACTGTCGTTTAACACTAAACGTACCAAGAGGGGTCAAATGACCCCTTTCAAGATTTACTTTATAGATTGCACATCCGTTGTTATTTCTTTCGCTCATCTGACTCTCTGTAAATTCCTATATTGTCTGATTATTCAATTTCTCGCTTTCCATTTCTCTCTTAGCTTATTTTTTACCAGGAAAAATTCTTTGCCTACCTTATGTACCACGAGGGGTCATTTGACCCCTTACGAAATTTACGTATTTTTCAGCAATTTTCCAACTCGAATCTTAATTCTAAATTTAGATACGCTTCTCAAATGACTCTTTCATTTGTCGGAACCTGATATGTGTGTTAGAGTGGTGTTTGCAAATTAAGATGAAGGCTCGTCTTTTGCTGTTCGCGGTTTTGGGGTAAGTGCCGTTTTTGACTCTAACCAATTGGCGTATCGCCTTGAGGTATGGAGGAGTGACCAGTAGAACTCCTCCATATAAAAATGAGTCAATTCGGGCAAAAAGGATGATTCTTACATTATTCTTCGTTATTCTTACGTTCAAAGATTTTAGATTGACTTAGCCCTAGTAAAAGCCCTTGGCAAGATCGGTTTTAGTTATATTTTTACAATTTCTGTTACATTCAATTGGACTTGTACTTCACTGCAACCCTGAATATGTCCGCACGGCCAGTGAGAGAGTTAGAAAGAATTCGACAAATAAGTGAACTGAATTCAGGTGAAGATGGAAAAAAAGTCAAATAAGATTCTGTGCAGGTAATAAAACAACACAAACTTGCTTAGTTTGTAAAAAATTTGTTTGCGGGAAATGTACGAAGGAGAATCCCTCACATGTAAAAAATGTAATTAGTTTATTGTTCTATTTATAACAATAAAAATGTGTGTTTATTTATATGAATTTTATATGAAATCAGAAATGATGTTGCAAATTATTTCCTTTAATAAATAAAGAGTTTTTTTTACGAAAAATCAGTCAAATGACCCCTTATGGTAAGATTAGGTATAAAAAAATGCCGGTGCGTTTAGTGTTAAATATCTGCGAACCTAACGACCAGGTAAATTTCGCCTACTAACGGTTCCCAATCATCACCTCAATAATAAAGGGTTCGCAACGCGACAGCATCCACTCGATCACATTCCCACGATTATATTTGATTATGTAAAAAAAATCTCTGCACAAGAAGCGTGTGCTGCTAGCGCATCCAAAACAAACGACTTAACACTAAATATCGTACCAAGCGGGGTCAAATGACCCCTTTCCAAATTTAATTTATAAATCGTACATTCATCGTTATTTCGTTCGCTCATCCGACTTTCCGTAAATTCTTACATTACCTGATTATACAATTTCTTGCTTTCCGTTTTTCTCTTAGCTTATTTTTTACCGAGAAAAATTCATTGCACACCTTATTCACCACGAGGGGTCATTTGACCCCTTACGAAATTTACATATTTTTCTGCAATTCTCCAACTGGAACTTTAATTCTAAACTCGGCTACGTTTCTCAAGTTATAGTTTTATTTATCTGAGTCTGATATGTGCGTTTGGTCTCGGTGGTGAGCACTTGAACGATGTGACGCATAAACAGAAAGGACTCTTATTGAAGATTCACAAGCAACGCTCCTTCAAACGAGTTGTCTATAGCTAAATGAAATAGAAGTGCAGTTCTATATTGAGAATGAGGAAGTAAAGGTCAGAGGCGACAAAGTATTGCGAATTATTTCCTTTAATGAATTAAGAATTGCTCAAATGACCCCTTATGGTAAGAATAGGTATATGCAAAGTACCAGTACGTTTAGTGTTAATAAATTAAGAATTTCTTTCTAAAAATCAACGTTTATTTCATAAACGGTCATTTGACCCCTTATGGTAAGAATACGCAAAGTATAATACGCAAATTATGGTAAGAATGGTCGCCTGTTCTAGGTCTTCCCAATTTCATGTTTAGAACACGAAAATCATCAACTGAATCAGATTATCGATAGTCCTACCGTGTATCAAGCTATAAATTTCAATGTACGTCCTCGATTATTGTGAAGGTCTCCAATCTTTTGTATGGACTTCTTTAGAAGTGATATGAGGCAGAAATACCCAATTGCCAGAACTTGTTGGATTACGAACGGTATGTCGGATTTTATCGATCTTTCCTCGGATTCCATTCACATATTCGAGCAAACGATTAAAATATGCATTCAATGTGGGATTCTTTGATGGTACTTAGTCTCGCCGGTATTTTATAATCATAATTCTGTCTGACTGTAGTAATATTCTTTATATAACAAAGGGAGTAGAAATGAATGAATAAATAAATAAATAATAAACAATTACAATTGTAGTTTGACTTAAATTAGGTTAATTAATTATCTTTCTTGTTTTTAGTTGTATAATGTGTAAAACAACTGCTTTTATTTTTGCTAAATACATAAATAAAGAAACGATTAAATTATCTTTCAATAGATATTATATGAATTTAACAAGCAAATATCAATTTTCTTGTATATAATAAATAATATTGACTACATAAATTCTATAGTATCTTTAAAATACTTTTTTTACATACTGGGACCACTATGTGAAAAGTAAGCGAGAATAGCAGTGTTAATGCAAACAAGTGCATAATAGTGAGTAAAGGCAAAGGAGCATAGATGCAGCTTACACCTACTTCGTGTATTTTCTTTCCAATCATTTTTTGGGTCATTTACTAAATTTTTGTTAGCCAAAAGTTAACATTATAGATATCAATAATTTGAATAATTAATAATCTGACGGTACACTGCATAAGAAAATATTAATAATTGAGTAATTAATAATCAAAACTTTAATATATTGTTAAAGTCAAGAATCTTTGATGTTGATAGTAAATTACTAGATATTAATAATTGTATAATTAATAAATAAAATTTTGACATAAAATATCGTTGAGACCCAGAGTCATTGAAGATGACGGTACATCGTATAAGTAAATATTAATGATTGTGTAATTTATAATAAAAATTGTAATGCATTGTTAAGACCAAGAATCTTTGAAGTTGACGGTACATCGTATAAGTAAATATTAATGATTGTGTAATTTATAATAAAAATTGTAATGCATTGTTACGATCAAGAATCTTTGAAATTGACGGTACATTTCATAAGTAGATATTAATAATAAAAATTGTAATACATTGTTAAGATTCAGAGTTTTCGAAGTTGACGGTTCATTGCATAA